>OW026521.1:148705646-149353146 GCA_932274085.1 Protocalliphora azurea | reverse complement strand
AATTTATTTCATTTTTTTCCGTTTTCTCACTTTTTCAAGTAAAAATTTATTTTAGAGAATTTTTTTAACCTCTCTTTTTTACTAGCTTTTCAAACGAACAGACCTTATATTTATAAATAGCTTTAAATAAAAAATATTTTAAATTTATGCTAATATTAAGAATTTTCTAAAAAATATTTATATATATTTATTTATAAACCTAATTAAATATTAACAAAAATTAACTGTTAGTTTCATTTTAATTTCTTAAATTGGCTGCTATATGGTCCATTTTCATTTTAAGTTAATTTATGAATGCATAATTTAATGTCTTGTTAAAAATTAAAGATCTGATAAGAAATTTAAAAGTTCTATTATTTTGCATAAAAACAAAATGAAACTTTACGCTAACTACTGTTTTATTTACAATAGAAATAGAAAAAAAAAAAACTTGCCACAAGATTAATAACATTTGATAACATTGTTTTGCCTTGTATTACAACCACAAAAATCCAACTACTCAAAGTCATTTGTTCATTCATACTACAGTGAGTAGTATCACCAACACCACCCTCAATATTACTCCTCTAGCGACTACTAACTACTACCTTTAGCTATTTAAACTTGCACCATCTACATAGCTATTGTTAAAAGTTAAAAAAAATTAGATACCATTGACTCGTCTAATTAGAATTCTAAAGAGTAAAACTTTTTGCAAAACTGAATAAACTCTATTAAACAGTTAAATGTTTGGAAAACGAAAAAAAATATATATCTACAAAATTCTAAATGCGTGGCAATTGTATTTTATTTTACTAAACAAAATAGCTATGAACTATGAATTTTCTTGGTACTTTTAAAACAAATGTTATATTCAACAGTTAAATACTTTGGCATGATTTTTTTCATAGTTTTCGTAGTTGTTAATATACATACGTTTTTATGCCATAGAACTCAAAAAAAGATTTTTCCGTTGTTGTAATGAATGTTTGGAGTAGTTTTTCTCCTCATTTGTATTACTGCTAATCAGTAGTTAAGTAGTAGTAGTAGTTAATAGTAGTAGTCAGTGTTTCAAATGAATAAATTGATATTTAATCTAATCTATGAAAAGGGAAAAAGCTATTAATATTTAGCGTAATTATTTTTATATAAAAAAAAAAAACGTAATCTAAAAAGAACCTAGACTAAAGACGTAATAATTTTTAGGCGTTTTATTTAAGCAAAATAATGGAAATAATAAGCAAAATTTTATAAACAACGCAGTTTTTTTTATAAAAAACGTAGTATATTCTTTAACGTAAAAACCAAGGCAGAAGATGTAGTCAAGTTTTTGCCGTTTTCTTAAAACTAAAAGACTATAATCTTAGTATTTTGACAAAAAAAAAAAAAAAAAAAAACTTTTATTATTTTTATTATACGTATTTTTTTTTTTTTTGGCTTTTTAGAAAACACATCTATTAATGCAGGCTTTTGACAAAAAGGAAAAATAAAAAAGTTTTTTTTTTTAACTTAGGACATAGTCGATAAGCAATTAATGATTAATTTTGTAGAAATAATATATGAAAGTACTTAATTTATCTCCGTAATTCCGTTTTTTTTTGACAAAATAAAAAAACGTATTCTAATTTAAAATTCTAATTTATTCTAATTTCATTATTACAACAATAATTTTGATTAAGAGTGAAGTCTACTTTTCAAAGTTTCAAAACCAAAACTAAGAACATAGTCGGTTTTATTAAATATATGTTCCTTTTATATTAGACTTAATATTTTTGTCTTCTTAAACTTTTTTTAACAAAAAATATTTTTCAAAGATAAAATAGGGCCAAAAAAGTAGTAAATTTTACCCATAACTCTTTTTTAATAAACCATAATAAACCTTAATATTTATATAATAATATATAATAATAATATAATATTTATATAATATAATATTTATATAATAATATTTATATAATAATATTTATATAAGACGTAGTTTTTATTTTTATTTTACTAAAAAGACGTAGTCTATTAACGCAGTCTTTTGACAAAAAACGTAACGTATTTTATAAAGGAAATAACAAAGAATTTGTTTAATACTATCGTTAGCCAATTAAGTAATATTTTTGTGAAAATAGCATCATAAAGGAATTAATTTATCTCTTTGCTACTATTACAATAGTTCTTTTGATAATAAAAACAGTCTTATTTCTAAAGCCAAACACCAACACTAAATAAATTTAGTATTAGTGTTTCAAATTTTATTTTATCTAGCACATACATACATTCTTCATTTTATTTAATGTAATCCTTAGGTCTTTTTAGTAGACGTAGCATTTTTTTTTTGTATTTTATTAAAGACATAGAGTTTATTAAAGACATACCCATTTTTTCAGATCTTTTTTTTTTTTTAATAAAGACGTAGTTTATCATACTAAAGACTTGGTCTTTTAACGTAGTTTGTTTTACTAAGTACCTAATATTTTTATTAAAAGCGTACAGTTACTATTAACTTAGTCGTTACACAAAAAAAAACCTTTTCTTTCTACTAAAGAAGTAGATTTTTTAAGTAGTTTTTTTACTGAAGACATAGCCTAAAGTAATAGAATTTTTACTAAACGATCGGAATATTAACGTTGTATTTTGACTAAAAAGTAGTATAATTTGCAAGAAAAAAGGTAAGGGCTAAAAACGTAGCTTTTAATCAACTATATTCTTATTTTTATTTATTAGACTTAAAATGTTTCGTTCTTTTTTATTAAAGACATATCCATCTCTAATCCACTTTTTAAAGATGTAATTTTTTATAAATAAAGACGTAGTTTATTTTACTAAAAACGTGGTCTTTTACTAAAAACATATATTTAGTAACTATTAACTAAAGACGTAGTCGCCATATGAAACAGGCCAATACTTTTAGCTAAAGATGTGAATTTTTAAATTATATTTTTCTACTGAGTAGGTAGCCAAAAATCATGAAAAATTTTACTAAACGTACGGACTAATGACTAATGACGTAGCTTTTAGTCATTATTTTTTCATTTTTATTTATTAGATATAGATGTTTTCGGTTTTTTATTTTATTAAAAATATATTATTTTTATTAAAGACAACGCATTTTAACTAAAGACATAGCCTTTATATAAAAACGTACTCTATTTACTTTTTACAAAATATGTATAATTGTAGTAGTCTTTTTACTAAACGTCGAACGTTTACGTAGTCTTTTAATAATTATTGAAATAAAACAAAGATTAAAAACTATGTCGATTTTACCAACAACGTGGTTTTTTTGTAATACAATAATTGTTTATGTTTTTAGTGAAAGAACAGAAATAAACATTTTACTAAAAATCAAAATAATAACGTAGCCTATTGACTAAAGAACGTAGCACATTTTTCCACAATAAATAAAATAAAGATGTAGATGGTTTAATAAATAAAGTTGTTCTTATTAAAAACATTCATATATATATATATATATATATATATATATATATATTTTTTTTTTTTTTGTAATAACTTAGACCTAGTCTTTTGATCAAAAACGTAGTAAATTTTCAAAAAAAAAAAAAAAAAAAAATAATAATAATAATAAAATAAAATAAATATTTAAATAAATAAATAATAATAATAATAAAAAAAAATAATAAAATAAAACTAAATCTGTAGTTTTTTCTACCAAAGACATAGTTCTCTCTAGTAAAGAAATAGTTTATTTGTGATAAAAAACGTAGTAAATATATTAAATTAAGAATCGTTAGAAACTTGAAAAAAGTGACTTAAAATTTAATTCAATTTATTAGATAGTATATTAGATTTATTTAAAGTAATAAATAAAGACTAAATAGATGCTCGATTTTATTGATAAAAATATAATTCATTCCACTAAAAATGTAATTTTTTTGTATTAAATTGAGATATATATTTGGGGAAAAGGCACAAAGATTATTTGTGACAAAAGACGTAGTCAATACTATTAATTTTGCAATAGTTAGAAACTTGAAAAATCAAAAAGAATGCGAAATTTTACTCAGTGACCTTAAAGAGTAAAATTATAAATAAATACAACTTTTGCAGCATTTCTCTCATCTTTTGCATTATTTTTATTTATTTTAATTTTACTTTAAAAACGAAGAAATTTAAACATTAAAGCTAAAAGATATTATAAAGTCTAATAAAAGTCTTATGGTTTTAATATTCTTAACAAATTTCTTCATAAGCTAAACAAGCACCAGAAAAAAAAGATTTAAGTCCTTTAAAAACTGTTCATTTAGCTTCTTCTTCATTTAGAGTCTTCTTCCTTAGCAATTAAAAAAAAGAAAAAAAAACAAAAAATTGCAAAGTGTGCGGAAAAACACCAAAAACTACAAGTAACGAATACAAAACATTACTTACATACCTACACCACCCCTACAATTGCAGTTGTAGCATAGTACAGTAATCAACATTATGCAATAAACTTAAATGCTTTAGGAAAATTATATGCCAAAAAAAAAAAAAAAAAAACTACAACTAAAGAAAACCTTACAGAAGTACTTATTGGAGGTCGAAAAGAAGATAGACACGCAAAAATAATTTCGAATTTGCTTGTTTTATTTTGTTTTAACAAAACAAAAAATAATGTTGCAAATTAAAAATTTTACAAATACTAAAAAAAAGTATAAATTGAGAAAATAATAATGGAAATGAAAATGAGGTTTTAATTAAATTGTTTGTTGTTTTCTAAGAAAAACAATAAAAGAAATAAAACGAAAGACTTAGGAAGCAAAACTTTGTAACAATTAAGTCATTAAATAGCTACATGTCTAAAATAAGATTTGTTTTTAAATGTTTTAAAAATAATAAGCAATTTTCTAAACAATAAAACAAAGATTATGGAAAATAATTAATTTTTTGGTTAACAAAATAAATAAAAATTATTAAAAGTCTAGACGTTTTCAGCAACTGAAAAAAATATCTAATTACATATATTTTTTCTATTTTCTTAAAGTTAAAACTATTTTCTTTTGTAATTTTTCATCTAAAACACAAGTCTTTATGGAATAATTGATATAAAGAAAACAAAATTAGATTTTATATAGTAAAATTATAGCTATTGATAATTTATCCACTGTCTATTTCTTATATCAACAATTTAACTTATTTACCATATAAATATTTGAAATTCTTTTTTAAATTAAGCCATATTATCTCTAATTTATTATGCATTCTTACAAACTATTTTAAATACTATTATTTTCAAAAGCAATTTATGTGTGTGTTATTTTCTTTCCTTATTCACATTAGACAAATACCACATTGTTTATTTATTTGTTTTGTTTGGCACAATACTGTACATTGAAGAGAAGTTTATTAAATTTGACAAAACATTTGAATGAAATTTTTAAATAAAATAATAAGATTAGGAAGAAAAAAAAAACAACTTCCTAACAAGTAGAAAAGAAGCAGAATTTGCAATCGTTAATGCTTTATAAGTCAATTTTGACAGAAAGAAATTATTAATAAAGAGTTGATTTGTTGGTGAAATATCTATTTCTTTTAAATAGTCGTAATTTTGAAAAACATAAAATTTTTGGTGAATAATCTTTTTTTTAATTTATGTTGAAGAATCGATTTTTGGTGAAAATTTTATTTATTTAGTGAATAATAAAATTTTACTAAATAGTTGCTTTTTAATGTAAAAGCGATTTTTTTATAAGAAGTGATATTTTGAAAAATAATTAGTTTGCTGGAAGTTCGATTCTGTAAAAAATCTAAAAGTTTTGTGAATAATAGATTTTTTCTTTTTTGCCGAAAAATCATATTTTTTTGCTGATAATTAAATTTTCTGGTAAATAATAAAATTGTTTGAAAATAATCGGTTTCTTTTTTGAACAATCGATATTTGGGTGAAAAATCTGTTCTATGGTTCTTAAAAATATTTTGGTGAAATATATATATATATATATATGTATATATATGCTAATAATTAGCATTTTTGTGTATTTAAAAAAAAAAAAATAAATCAAAACAAATAGTAAGATCATAAATGGTTATGAATAGTTTGAGCGGACTCTATAGGAAAAAAAATTAAGCGTTTAACATATATAAATATAAATAAATAATATATATATATATATATATATATATATATATATATATATATATATATATATATATATATATATATATATATATATATATATATATATATATATATACATTATATATATATATATATATATACATTATATATATATATATATATATATATATATGTATATATTATATATATATGTATATTATATATATATATATATTTATATTTATTTATTTATATATTCATTTTTTTCCTATAGAGTCTGCTCAAACTATTCATAACCATTTATGATTTTACTATTTGTTTTGATTTAATTTTTTTAAATATACAAAAATGCTAATTATTAGCATTTTTGTAGATTTAAGGAATTTTGTTAGATAAATGTAAATTTTTCTTGAATTAAATTTATGTGTAGGGGGAAAATAAAATTGTGTATTAAATATATTTGGTTAAAACCACGTTTTATTAGTGATTTAAATTATTTACATTTTGCATAATAAATAAAGAAATGGAAATAAAAAACAAAACAAATATTTTTTAAAGTTTATTAAGAAATTAACTAAAGAATTTTTAAAATCATTTTAGATAATTTTTCAGTTAAAAGAAAATTATTTAACTTTCCTTGATTATTTTTAAATATGTAATTATTTTTGTGCTGATAATTTTTCATTTAAAATTTATTTTCAGTAATTTGTTATTTTTTTGTTCCCTATAAATTTTATATTTGTTAGTGTGCTAAAATTACTGAGAAAATTTTGTAATTGCCACCTACATTTATTTTGCTATTTTTTTTTCTTTTTTGTATTTATTTCTGTTTTTATACTATAAAACTGCATCATCACCCGTTGCAGCAGCAAATAAAAGTAAAAACTTTTTTTGCTTTAATAAACAGACTCATCATTTTCTTTTCATCATCATGAACATCTTTAACATGCCTGAATAGCTTGAATGTTCATATGATGATGCATCATTTGTCTTTCCTAGCCTTTTTTAGCTGTAAGATTTTTTTCTTTATAGTTTTTTCCCTTGTTCACTACAGTTTAGTGTGTGTGTAGAGGTTTACACCTCTATCTCTACCTAAATTTTTTTTCTATAAACTTTAAAATTACAATTGTCACAGACACCTACTGTCTTTTCTTATAAAGTTTTTTTGTCACTTATTTTTTTTGCTAGACTTTGTGAATGATTACACCAGCAGTTATATTATTACTTAATGGTTTATTAGTGCTGCTATTGTTTGTTTTCTTAAGTAATGAAATTAATGAAAATGAAAATTAAATATATTCTGAGAAGTCTTTAAAAGAAGATACTTTAAATTATAAGTTTTTGAAGAAAAAGGGAGGAATTTTATACCTTAAGATAAATTTTATACTTATAAAATACGTACCGCATATTTTACACCTGAGAGACACGCCTTTTAGCTGATGATCGAGCTGAAGATCATTTGTTTTAGAAAAGATTTTCAATTGTACAGCCTAGGGCTTCTAGGCTCTCAATATTCTACTATTCAACTCAACAGAGTTTGCGGATTCATTCATTCATTTGGTTTGATTTATTCTGCTTAATTGGGGTAAAAGGGGTCAAAAAGATGATGTCAATATTTTAATGTTTACATTTTGTTTTTATATTGATCAATAAGTTTGAAATTTGAAGATTTTTTTTTTTTTTTTTTTTTTTTTGAGAAAATTCTGATGTCCGTTCGTACGTCTATTTGTAAATTTTATTTACAAATCTCTTAATACAATATGTGAGAAATATTGAAATTTAAAGTGGCGTAGTTTTGGTTCTATACAGAATATTGATTCATTATTTTTATATATAATTAAGAATTACATTTTCTAGATAACAGAATTTATTTGAAAATATTGGAGGCTATAGGGTTTTTAATTTTTGGAATTAAATTAAAATTTTTGTAAAAAATTGGTTTTAAAAGAAATTATAAATATTGTATCTGTTATAAAATATTTATTAGTTAAAAATGAAAATTTCGGTGATTGTTGACTTTAGAATTTTAAATATTTTAAATCTTAAAAGTTTAAGATTTTGATAAAAGAAATCCCGCAATTCCCAAGAAAAAAGCTGGCAAAAATCCCAAAGATTGGATTTTTTTATAATTTTGCCTATAAAATCCTGACTTGTTTCAAATCTAGATGAGCTCTTTAGAGCTCATCAAAATTTCAGTAACTGCTTTCTGTTTGTAGATTCATGCTTAGAGATTTTAGATCTTGTAGGTTAAAGTAACAATTTCGATACAAAATAGGTCAAATATAGCAGAATCTGTACTTAGTCCTATTGAGTATTTGGACTTGTTTTGAAACTTGAAATTATTTCCGTTAAGATACCTTTTAGAAAAGTATAAAATCATTATACATTTTTAAAGAAAATTTTATTTTAGAAAGAAAAGAGTGTACACACTTTTTCGGCAAAAAATAAAAAAAAAAAAAAAAGATTTCATAATTTTTGCTTTAAAATTCATTGGTCTCAGTTAAGATATCGACATGAAATTTCCTTTATTCGAGATATAATTTTTTTATTTAACTAAGTACAAAAAAAATATAATAAAATCGATTGGAAATATTGGGCAAATGTAAATAACACGAAAAATATAAGCATGTTTTTCGAAGTTCTCATCAAAACCTTTAAGATTATATAAAATCTTTTAAATCGGGAAAGGAACAAAAATTTGGCTAGTGGTTGAATATTTTCAGAGGTAGCCTATTTTGAGACCCCATAGCTCAGCTCCTCTGCTACATCTATATGAAATTTTATAATAATTCAACCAGTCGAGTGGAAGTGACAGATTTAATTCCAAAAATGTTTGATTCTGTCCTACTTTATATTTAATGTTTGATAAATGAATAAGTTAAATAGTCTGCACTTAAGGTGTTTTTTGTTTGAGAGCAATTGGTGTTTTTTTACAAAAATTTTAATTTCTATTTATTCAGAATATAAAAAAATGATAATATGTACTATTTTTCAGAAAAATACCAGAACAAACAACATGTAAAGTTGAAAATTAGTGTATTTTAGGACAATTTTCTAAAAAATAATAAAAATATTAGAATAAAAAAAAATGCAAATATTTAAGCAAAAACACACTAAAGTACCGGAAGATAATGGTTCCATTTTAAAATTTTGCTTTAAGAAACTTTTTATTTAAAAAAAGTACACCTAAAGTTGAGAAAATTTGATTTTTTTCAATATTTAAAAAAATTGTTAATTGTTCAAAAAAAAAATGTAATATAGACTAAATGTAATTGCTATTGATACACAATTTTGTCTATTTTTATTCGGTACCCAATTTTATTATGAAAAGTAAATTTTCAAAATTCAATTAATTCTCACTTTGACTCATTTTACCCAAAATGGGGCGTTAAAAAAATAACTCCTTTCTGCTGCATGAGATTTTTTAGTCCATTTGGACAAACATAACCATGAAGCTTTAAGCCTTTTTTTGAATTGGCTTTAGTTTTTGCGATAAACGGTTATATAGAAAATTACTGTCATCGCACTACATAGGGTAACATAACTGGAGAATGATTTCTCTGATTTGGTCAACAAATTTATATTCAGGCATGACTTGGAGGTAATTTGTATAGAGGAAATTTCTAAATTTGCTCTTCGAAGATATTAAAAAAATGTGAAAAAAATTTAATTTTTAAAAAAATTTTAATAAATTTAATATTAAAAAAAATCGTGAAAAACTGAAAAACAACAAAAAATATATTTTTTCTACTTTAACATAAAGTTGCATATGTTACAAATGAAGCGAGGTATTTTTTTTTATTAAAATCGCTGCATAAATATAGACTTTATTCACAATTAAGTGTTGGCGTCTCATTATGGCCCTGTGTTGTTTAAACTAAAGTGTATTTTTATATTGGTTTTCTGATTTCAATGATCTGTCTATTTTACTATTTTCCTGAATTTTAATTATAAGAATTGTTTAACTATTTAATAAATTCTATTTATTTAGCTCTTAGCACATGTCATTCCAAGTTTTAAAAAGTCTTATGCTGAACAAAAATACAGTAATTTAAATTTCATAATATTTGTTTGCACTCAAGGAGGTATATTATATTTAGGTTTATATTATTTATATTGAACCAACAAAATCTCTATAATTTAGCTGTATTTTGATAGTTATTATTTCTCTTAAATTCAATTCATATTAAAATGAGCCAACCTGTCATTTGAATAGCTAAAATTTCATTTAATAGCTAATGTTAAAATAATCAAGGTTATTAATAAAAAAATATATAATCATTATTATATTTGTTGTTTTAATTTTTTTAAAGAAAACAAAAACAAAAGCAAAAATCTACATCATTAAAAATGATTAACTAATATTAAGGTTTGTCTCTTAAGTCTTTCGTATTTTAGACAATATGAAATTCTCTCTAACTTAAAAAAGTATATATTTACTCTCTTTTTTCACTTAATTTATGTCATTTTTTTCTTTTTTTTATTATTTTGTTGAAATTTGTTTTTAATCAAAACTCTTTATAACAAATTTTTGGCTATATTTTATTTTATGAATATATTAATTATTTATTTACTTATTTAGTGGCTGTTATAGCTGCTGCTATCGGGTTTTTTTATTTACGTGTTAACAATACATTATTTAACTATTGATTTTATACTGCACATAATAAACCATATATATTTTTTTAAGGGAAATACATGAAGAGTAAGTTTGAGTTTTATATTTTATTAAAAAAATCTAGTTTATGAAATACTTGTTTTCTTTTATTTTTTTTTTTTTTTTTTTGTTTTTTATAATCAGGACAGAAACTTCACGAAATTTAAATGTTCTTTAAATTAATAGAATATTAAATTATTTGAAACAAATAAAATAAAAATTTATATTCTTAAATTTTAATTTCAAACCAATATTATGCTACTTTATGAATACGAATTTTTTATATAAATTTAATAATTCTTGCATTATTTATTTTTACAATAAAATTCTAAAATATTTATGTTTCTTTTAAGAAAATTAAAGACTCTGACGTAAATCCATAAAGAAAAAAATACTGGTTTTGTTTTAGCTACATTTAAATTAAGAAATGCCCCTGATTTATTTCAAATTAGTTTAAAAAGTAGTTTTAATCGTAATCATGATCTTATAAAAATTATACACAATAACATTTTATATGTATATTACAACATATATTTATCAAGTGATATGATGTCATGCCTATAGGAAATTGAATACTATTCCTGTGACCTGTTTAATTAATATTACCATAAAATGAAACAGAACATAAAACTGATTTGGTATTATTGTCCTAAAAGGTAAAACAATTCGAAATGAAATTTTAGTAATAATATGCATTAACCGATCCTAAACAATTTTGTTTTCATTAGTTTTAATTCTGTTTTAAAACAGATATCAATTTCTCTCTCCAAGACCAATTTTATATTAAAGTGATAGGTCTCTATTCATATGCTAGAACTGAATTCGATCTTTTCTTTTTTTTTTTTTTGTCCAAATAGGAAAGTCTTAAAATAATTTCAGCTCAAGTTTTATGATGTTTCGAATAGGATTATGTTTGATTTCAAACCTATAAAATAGTTTTAAATACTCATATAAGGTGTGCGTTCAAATAAAATATAACATGTTTATTTATATAAAAGATATACGGAATAAGTTAGGATTAAAACTAAATCAACTACTGTAGCATTTCTTATCCAGATTTTTCCGATATATCATTTGCTAACTATGTAGATTATTTTTATTTTTTTAGATATAACTTCTGAGAAAAAAGTTAAAGTACTTTAACAAAATTTTTTTCTTTATCTCTCTGTAAGGCCCTAGCAATTTAGCATTGCAGGGGCCTTCTTAAATTCGCTTTTAACATGGACCCAATTTCTTTACAATTGCCAAAATTCTGGGTATTTAAATAATTAATACTTTGTGGGACTAAAATAACATTCCCAATTCTGGGTGCTTCTGCTGTAGCGACAAAATTCTAAACCTGCCCAGATAATTTTAAAAATATTGTTACATGTCACGAGTCTTATCAGTGTCTTTTTATGACACTCTTTGTTACGTTTATTCGAGTTTATTCAGACTAAAGAAGCAAAACAGTCACATATCTTGTCGCATTTTGAGTAAACTTGTCATACGTCATTTCTTTTTTTTTTTTTTTTTTTTGTAAATTTTTACTGTTTTTAGTTCGATACTATTCAGAACCATTTTCTCTATTATCCAGTATACAAAACTTGTATCTTGTTTCTTGGGAAAAGTCAGCAATAACGTATGTTTCCAAGCTAATACAAAATATTGAACATATTTTTATTTTATATACCCTACATCGCCATAGTCGGTTGGGGTATTAAGCGTTTGAGCTGATGTTTGTAACGCATAAAAGTATACTAATAAACTCATAATCACTTTTTAAATCGATCTAACGATGTCCGTCCGTCCGTCCGTCCGTCTGACTGACTGAACGGCTGGCTGTCCATGTAAATTTTATGCACAAAGTACGGGTTGCAATTTTAAAGACAATTTATTGAAATTTGGCACATGGAACTTTTATAATGCAATGTCAAACCCTATTGAAATTGGTTGTGTTCGGTCCATTATTTCACCTAGCCTCCATACAAATGTCCCCCGGAATAGAGTTTAAACACTCAAAAATGCCTTAAAAATAAGAATATTTTAATGTAATTATTTGTGCTAAATTTTATGAAGATGGGTCCACAATTGACTATAGCTCCCATATAAACCCCTCTTTGGAAAGTCACTTTAACGTGCATAAATCCCATATGAATGTTACTATCAAGTTAATATTCGACACAAATAAGCTTTATGTAAGTAGAAACAACATTGTCAAATTTTATGAGAATCCGTCCATAATTTACCATATCTCCCAAGATCCATTAGAAATCACCCTAAAGTGCATAAAATCATCTAGATGTTAGTATTAACGCATTATTCTGTATTTGTATATTTTATTTTACATTTAGTAAAATTGGCCACAGGTGTAAAATAAGTCCCCTTTCTGAATTTTTATGCTCGTTCACAATGGTGGGTATCATATAGTCGGTCCTGACCGACTATATCTTTCTTTATCAATTATTATTTAGGAGCTTTGATCTTTTCTTCAAAGTTCTTCCCAGCTTTGTGACTAAAGCTTAGGTATAGCTTTAACATGTGTCATATTTGATTTTTAAGTAATGATCTTAAGAGCTTTTTTACTTTTTGGGCTTAGAATTCATTCTTTTGACTTTTTCTGAACCAATTTTCAACTCATTTTTAGATCCTTGTTAAGCTTTTTTATTATACCGAAATGTAATACTTTTGTCAAAATTTACTCAATCAACATTTTCAACTACTACAGAGCTGTTACAAAAATAACAGTTCGATCTGCTGTTAAATCTCACGTAGCAACGGCAGTAAGAGCTATTACGAAAATTCTGTGTTATGTTTTATTCGAACGCACACTTTATATATGAGATCAGCTTATTTTTAATGGGTTTTGTTTGCTTTGAAATATATTTTATAAATTATTCCTTTACGATGTGATTCTTTTATATTCTTTTATATTCTAGAGGCATTTTCTATACCAAAAAGATCCTATAAAAGAGAAATATTTGTGCCAAATTTCATATTCCTACCTTGCATTAAAAAGACAGACAGATTGACATATATGGTTAGATAGTTTTAGAACTTCATAGGAAACTATATTTAATGGGATCTTACTCTTTATTGATGTAGAATTTGTATTCTTCTATATTAAAAATTTCTTTAAAAGATGAATATTTTTGCAAGGTTTCATTCTTTTATAGTGCTTTCAACAGACAGATGGACGGATATAGCTAGATCGTTTTAGAATTTCATAAGGATCCACATATAATGGGAACCTACTCTTTTTCGTATAGAATTTTTATAGCCCAAGTTCTGTTAATCAGGGAATATTTTCTATAAAAAATTCCTTTAAAAGAGAAATATTTGTGCCAAATTTCAAACCTTTATCGTGTTGTTAACAGACACATGGATTGACGTACATAGATAGCTTGATCGATTTAGAAAACATAATGATCCATACTTTATATGAATTTAGGACAATATTATGTTGTATTCAAAGTGAAATGGCAAATCCTATTTATTTATTTTTTTTTGGAAAGGATAATTATAAAAAAATTGTTCGAATTTCTCGAAATTCAAATGGAAATATTTCTTGGCGATTAGTGAAGGCATAGTAAATGAGTTTATGTATTGAATTTTATCCATACTCGTATGTATATATAACTGTATTGGAAAAAGGTGTACAATATCCCTAAGTAAAGAAACTCGGGAATATGCAGAATTTAAAGTTAACTGAATTTTTAATATCTGAAGCGGTTTAAAATAAAATTAATGAGGTTACACAACATTTTGCAACATATATAGAGAACGATTTGTCTGATTTAGTTTAACAAAGTGTCAAAAAATTCGAATTAGCTCCAAGTTATTAATGATCTCAAAATTTCAGATATTTAAAAACAAATTATCAAAAAAAAAAAAAAAAATAAATAAATAAATAAATTAAATTATTTTTTTTTAATTTTAAAAAATCTAAAATGATCAAAAACTCCTTTTATTTTCCTTTATTATATAGCAGGATATGTTACAAATAAAACGACCTATAAAGGGTGATTCAAGTAGAGATACTTCTTCAATAGCCTTTTTTTTGACAGATCGCGTGTGAGTCGTGTCATGCTGTCATGTTATTTTTGTTTAGTATTGTTTGGCATTTCATAATGGAAAGACTTACGCCTGAAAAACGTTTACAAATTGTTCAACTTTATTACGAAAATTCACGTTCTGTAAGGAATGTGTTTCGTGCACTTCGCTCAACTTATGGTCAACATAATCACGTTTTGGGCCGGTCGATTGGCCACCAAGATCGTGTGATATCACACCGTTAGACTTTTTCCTGTGGGGATATGTAAAGTCTAAAGATTATGCGTACAAACCCGTTTCGATTCAGGCCTTGCAGGAAAACATCACGCGTGTCATTCGCCAGTTACCAGTCGAAATGCTCGAACGAGTCGTCGAAAATTAGACTCAACGGATGGACCATCTGCGACGTAGCAACGGCCAACATTTGATAGACATAATTTTCAAAAAAAAAAAAAAAAAATAAAAAAATAAAAATAAATGCCAAAGAATGTTCTTTCAAATGATAATAAGCATTCCCCATTAAATTTGAATTTTCAGTGTATTTTTCTTTCAAAAAGTAGGGAACCTCGAAATGGATCACCCTATATTTCATCAAAATCGATGAATAAATATAGAATTTATTCACAATCAAGTGATAAGAGCTCTTAATGAATCATTGAAATGTTCCTGTGAGAGATACCTTCATTTAATTGTGCAGAAATTCAACATTTATTCATCGATTTTAATGAAATAAATTTCGTTTTATTTTTAACATATTCGACTTTGTGCTAAAAGGTTTACTTTTTTATCTGTTCCGATTTTAATGATTTAAAAAAAAATAATAAATTTTGTAAGAAGACAATTTAAATGATTTTTTCTAATATTTTATTAAATTTAATCGGATAATTCTTTCCAAAGATATATTGCAACTTAGGGTATAAATTTATTCATTTTCTATATAACGGTATATCTGAAGAATTGGAGTCATTTAATAAAAAAGTGATTTAAAGTCTTAGAGCTCCATGATCACATGTATCTAAATTAACAGAAATTCCATGATGCAGAAAAAATTTTTTGTTGTCTTGTGTAATTTAATATTGTTAAATTCAAAATAATAATAAAATATTTTTTTTATTTTTTAATTTATAATTTATTATACATTTACACCCGTATTCACAACAACAAAATTAAAATTCATTTTAAAACAAATTTTTCATTCAAAATTTGTCTCTAAACTGTAATTTAAATTTAAAATTTGTTTGTGAACATGAGTGTTATTCTTTAAAAACTTACCTTTGTTGTTTAAATATAGTACGTTTTTTAGTTGTTAAATTAAAATGGTGTTATTTAATAAATCTCTGAAGATTTTGGTTTTATAACGAAATAATCCAGATTATGGGTATTTATTTTGAATTCTGTTTAAAATATAAAGGAAATTTTAATATTTTATTATTACAATCATTTAAAAAGTTATTTTATTGATTTAAATTGATAAATAAAATTTTTAATATTTATTTTAAATTTATTATTTGTTCCAAATTGTTTCCTCTTTTTCATATATTTTTGTTATGAATTTTTTAATTAATTTAAAATTTTAATAGTTTGTTGAATTAAAAAAGAAAATATAAATTAATTACTCTATGCTGCAGTGAAAAGAAAACGTCAATTAATTTAAAGTAGAATAAACTAGTTATTCTCTTTATACAGCCAAAAGAAAATATTTCGTTATAACAATTAAATTTGTTATCAAATGAGAGCTTAGGTTTCAACAACAGAATTTCGTTAGCAACATTTTATTAATATGAACCATTTTTGGGATTTTTTTTTTTTTGTAATTCAAAAAATTGTGGAGAGTTTTTAAAACAAATTTCTTATAAAGGGTGGTTTTTGTCATTTTCAAAATGCAATAACCCAGAAACTAATAAATATATATTCATAATTCTTTCACAAGCTAACTGACATAAGTCCAAATAAAATATGTGTAAAATATTATGCTGGTTGGAGTTGTATTTGCAAAGTCATAACAAAAATAGGAAGAAAGGACAAAAAAATATTTAGGACATTTGGGTAAAATTTATAATTTAATTTAAAATGGAGCCAATTATAATTCCTATGTATACATTTGGGAAAAAGAATTATATATTTTAAATTTGCAATAAATTTGACTATTAAATGGAAAAAAAGTAGTTAGCTCTAACCAGGCACGGATTCACAAAGATCCCCAAATTGAGTTTTTCAACAAAGAAAAATTACAAAGATACAAAAAATATACAAATGAAAAGAGAAAAATATAAATTATTTTGCAAGAAAAAAATAAGAGCTTATCGAAAATAGTAAAAGGCAGAATGATTTTCTTTTTATAATATAATGAAGCTAAAATTATTTTTAGGGAAAATATCATATTTTTTCCTTTGAAATTTTAAAACATAATTAAAAGGTTTTACAAATTGGAATTTACTTAATTAAATATATAGGAAAGGCAAGTGATTTTAAAAATGTTTAAATAACAACAATATTTTTATATGTTTTTATATTTTTGCAATAGAGAATTTTTTTAATTTCATTCCTTTTTTGTAGTTTAAAAACTGTAATTCCAAATTATTGCATTACATTTCTTTAAAAAACTTTATTATTACTTAAAAACTTCAGCTTTATGAAAAAAAAAAAAATATAGAATAAAATATTTTGCAAGTAAATTTGTAGATTGTGGTCGGCTGGTCCGATTTAAATAAAAATTCATACACGCTTGCTAGTACTTTTTTTTCTTCCTATTTCAAAGATTAGTGTATTTTCGCTGATGAAGGCTTGTGAATGTTGTTTATCTTTTGCAGTTCTTGAGTTATTTCGAATTTTAAACAAAACCTGAATCCATTTCGATTTCCTACAAATTATGTAGAAAAGACCTCACGTTATTAACTATTCCGAGTGCAAAAATAAACAATTCTGAATTGGAAATTTAAGAAATAATAATTTTTGAAACATTTTAAGCCAGGAAAGTGTCACCACATATAAAATCTAAAAAATTTGTATGTAAATTAGATTAGAAATTACAGATTTTGGAAAGTCTATATTTGACCTACTCATAAAATAACTTGGACTTGGGTGGGTCTAGTTGTATTTCAAAAATTCTACAGTACATATTTACATTATTTAAAAATCATTGTTCTGACCATGTTATGTGGCTAAAAAGCATTAAAAACTAAAGATATTCCTAAGAAAATTTCAAATATTGCTTTGGAACGTGAAAAGTAATTTTCCGAGCTATTTACTTAAATAGTAATAATGCAATTTAAGCCATTTTTTAATTCCATTCTATTCAATATTCCCAGAAATATTTCTTTTAAAAAGCTTTTTTTTTGTATTTCAGAAAATAGAAAATCGATATACGAGTAAAATATCGAGCTTTTTGGGCGACAAAAATATACAAATTTCATAGCTCAACAATTCGATTAAAAATCTATTCTTTAAAAGTTTTATATTGGCTAATAAAATCTGAAATTTTTCATAATAAAAACAATCCAAAAAGTTTAATCACGAGATCACTGCAATACAAATAAGAATAAATTATCTTAAAAACTGTATAAATTTGCATAATAATAAATCATCACCTGAATGTCTTCTAAATATTGAACATAATTGATAAATAAATTATAAAATATTGTAAAACCTGATGCACTGAAATTATTTAGAGCAATTTAAGTCTCAAAATATATTTGTACATAATTTTTTTAAACTACTTAAAAATCTAATATCCTTTCGGTTGGTTATTAGCTGATATGTTACGTGTAATTTCTAAATGATGCTATTAAGAGATATGACCTTCAATTTGTACTAATTAATACAGCGAGAACTAACTAAAATTGTACGATGTTAGAGACTCAAGTACTTAATTTATTTGACTATGTCTGGCGATCAGTAATTGTTGTATGTGAGTTATACGTTCCTAAATTTCAATTAGTGTAATTTTGATACTAAAAATGTTGAGATATGTTTTTGCTATAACTAAACCATTTAAAGGCATTTTATGCTCCAAATAAATCAGGGTTTAGTAGATCTACGAAACTAAAAAATATTGTACAAACATTTTGAATTAAACTGAAAACCTGTGCGTAGCATATACATTAATGTGTGTTCAAATTAAAAAGTGAGGTTAGGAGACATAATCGAAAATTGTTTGAAAGTGGTGAAGAACTCAACATTATTTTTTTATTTGGGTCAAAATTATAGATAATTATTTTTAATTGGGTATCATTAGTTTTTCTAGAGTGCAAAATGTAATCATTTTATAACGTT
Source organism: Protocalliphora azurea (assembly GCA_932274085.1). Lineage (NCBI taxonomy): Eukaryota > Metazoa > Arthropoda > Insecta > Diptera > Calliphoridae > Protocalliphora > Protocalliphora azurea. The sequence continues at coordinate 149,334,157 of OW026521.1, read as the reverse complement.
TCAAAAATGACAAAAAGGCACTTGGGACCACCCTTTAGAATTTTTTATACAGCCAAAAGAAAACATTTCGTTATATCAATGAAATTTGTTATCAAATGAGTGCTTAGGTTTTAACAATAGAATTTCATTAAAAAAAATTTAATAGCATGTACTAAAATTCTTTTGCGTTAACCATTTTTGGGGATCTTTTAAAAGGAAAAATTAAATCAAAATGATGTATTCAGTTGAAAACAAATTCGTTATTGCAATGAACATTTTTTTTTGCTGTATACTTATAGAAACTTTTTAAAAAATCGTGTTCTGTAAAATATTGTTTAGCAGGAATTTTTGGGCTGGGTTTGTATAATTTTAAACTTTAAAGGTTCAGAAAAATTAAATATTTTTATTTTTTATTTTTTACAGATTTTTAAAATTATTACACATATTTTTTAATGTTTAAAAATATGTTTATTTTTATTACTTTTTTTAAAAAATTTTTTAATTGATTTTTATTTTTTCATTAAAAAAATTCTAAGAAATTTCAAATTTTATTGAATTATTTCACAGTAAAAATATGCTCTATTGAACCGATTTATCAAAGATAAAAACTATTACGTATATTTTTTAATTGTATCAATTATTCAAGTGATCAAAATTCAAACTTTCTAATATTTTTTACTAATAATAAAACAACTTATAGGCTTTCAATTATTTTTTTTATTGTATCAATTGATAAATTGATTAAATATAAATAAAAATGAGTGATAACGTGAATAATTGAAGATACAATTTTTTTAATAGATTGTATTTCAATTAACAAAATAATTGATTATATATTGTTTGTAAATGAAATTGGATTTTAAATATTTCTATCAAAAATTTGAATTTAATTTGTTAAAATTAATTCGATTTTGAGTAATTTATTTACTTATAAAAATATTTGAAATCATTTTAAAATTCTGCTTAATAATATAATTGAAATTTTTTCGAAAATATTTTTTTTTCTGTGTTATTTGTATTTCTTTTATTAAAAAAAAAAATAATAATATTTGTTTATTTTTTGTTGCATCAATTTTATATTTTATTTTAAATTATTTTTGTGCTGTTATTATGTACTCCAAAAAATCACTTTTAAATATTGGTTAACTTCATTTAACTCTTGGTTATTTTCTTATTTTTTTCAGTTTTTGTTTATTTTTGTAAATAGCTTTAAAAGCAATTTAGTTTAGTTTTTTTATAAAAGTTTTTTCACTTAAAGTTTGAAAAAACAATTTAATTTCACTTTTTATTGTGGCATTAACGAAAAAAAAAATGGAATGATTTTATTTGCAACATTTACTACACACAAAGTATTAGGGGTTCAGGCTCTCAGCACAAGTAACAGGTTTTTCTTGGGAAAAATAAATTTTTTAAACGGTTTTTTCATTTCAAATTCAAATTTGAAATTATTTTAAATTTTATTTATATATTTTTTCTATTTAGAATTTTAATTTTAAAATTTGTTCATATTTTTTTCATATTTGAAAAATTTTTGTTTAAATTATGTAATTAATTTGTTTTAAATTTTGTTTATTATATTTCCAAGCTTACTTTTTTTGGTTATTTTTTTCTTTCAATTTGTTAATTCACTTAACGTTTTTATTATTTTTTTGTTTGATTTTATTTTGAAATTATTGAAATGATTACAAATTCATATTATGTTTTGTTAAAACTTTCTGCTATTATTATTATTTTTTTTTATGAATTTTTTAAAATGAAATTTGTCACTGATCACCACTTTGAAATTTCTTTTTCTTCTTTTTTGATTTCCAACCCAAACGCACTCAAAGACTTACGCGACTCAACTAAATTCATGTCTTAAACCCATTTAGCCGCTCACCGTTGTTTCTTATTATTTACCTCTTTTTTTTTAAGTTTTTTGTTAAAGTTTTTTTGTTGTTGGTTTTTTTCTACTTGTGAGTATTTCATTTCAAGCTTGTCTTTTGTTCGTTTGTTTGTCTGTTTTAGCCAGGTTTCTTTGAAGTGGTTGGTTTGCAATGTGTTATGATGTGAGTGTGTGTGTGTGTGTTAACTTGTCTACGTGCTCTTAAGTGTTGGTATTTTGTATGTTTTCGGCCGTTTTATCATACAAACATTTATTTAAACATTTATACATATATACTATATACAATCGTTCGTTTAACTGTCTTGCCTGGCTCAATGACTGTCTGTCCGTCCGTCCGTCTGTTTGTTATAACCGTTGTTGGTAGGTGTCTTAGTCTAGTATTTTTTTAATTTCTTATTATTAATGTTATTTTTTTGTTTTTGTATGTTTTGCTAAAAGATTTCTTTTTTTTTTTTGTCTTCGTTTTGTATTTTTAACTTAGCCTGCATAAAAGCTATTTGAAAAAGCTTTTTTTTAAAGCTAGTTTTTATTTAACTCATGACTCTCTATTTAATATTTAAATTTAAGAGTTTATTTTTTTATTTAAATTTATTAACAATTTTATACTCTTTGCTCTTATTGACAATTATTTGCTAATATTTATAATAAACTTTATATTTTGTCCATTTTGTGTATTTAAGAGTATGAGTGTGTTTGCTCGTATTATTTGCTTCATTTTATTTATTTTTTATGCAATAATTATAATTTATTAATTTAGAATTTCTCTTTAAAATCAAACTTGAAATGTGTGAAATTAAGTTTAATAATTTTTTGCAAAATTTTCATGGTCATTCGTGATTAAAATCAAATCAATATTTAATGGTTGTTAAAATAGATTTGATTATTTAATTTTATTGCTGATGCATATCGAAATATTTAGAGCTTTTTCCAAGTTAAAAAATTTTACATAATAAACAAAAGATTAGGTAAAATGCTGGCATTGTTCTTTTTTTAAAAAAAGAAAAATGATGAAATGCGTTGTGGCTCTAAAAATATGTGATTAAATTTTACTAGTGTCCATAAACTCTGCTATAGTGAAGCTAAATAGAGACAAGAAGATTAATTTTGTTTATGGTCCTTCGATCCGCATATCGTACAATGTGTGATTTTGTCAATTTAGCTTATCAAAACCCCTAAAAAATTTTCACGTTTTGAAAAAAAGAAGTTTGTTATTCTGTTTAAAAACCTGCCAAGTTACTGAAAAATAAAGCAAATATTAAAAATGTTAATCGTTATTAAGTAACAGCACTATAATTGAATACAAATATAATACAAAGTATTTTTTTTTTTTTTTTGGTGAAAATAAAGTTTTAATAAGATCAAAATTTTTAAGTACATTAAAAAAAAGTCACCAGAAATAGTGCCAAAATAATTTGAAATAAATTTGATTATTATCAACTTTAATTCCAGGAAGAAATGTATTAGTTCTACAACTAGTTACAGAACGCAAACAAATAGCCCGTACTTCATTGGTTTTTGTTTGAAATTGTCACCTACAGAACTAGTTCTGTAGAAGTGTTACCTAGTCAGTACCCATTCTACGGAACGGTTCTAGAACTAGTTCTTTAATCAATGATTTTTGTTTGAAATTGTTACATTTAGAACTAGTTCTTTCTATAGAAGCGTTAGAGAATGGTTTTAAATATAATGAGTCTTTCCTAAAAACCGCTTTTTAAATCAATTTCAATTTTGCTTTTTTTTAATTTTTCAAATTTTTGAAATTTTTTATTCAAGTTTTTTTAAACAGTTCTAGAAAGAAACCAGAAATTTGTGCTTAAAATTGATATAGAAGTCATACATAACTAGTTCTTAAGGACTATTTCTCAAAAACATTCCTTAAAATCAATTTAGAATCACAAAAATGTTCTATTTCATGAGCGCCAGAAATGGTTGCGACACCGCTAGTTATTAATGAATCTGAAGTACTTCTGATTATAATAGTTCTGGAACTAATGGTTTTAGAATATGTTTTAACATTTTTTTTGGGATGTTATATTTTATTAAAATATTTTTTTTAATTATATTTCATGTTTTTAAATTAGTTCATTAATTTAAAAATTTATTCCACAATGTAGTACATCATACAAATTTAGTAGGCCGGTATTTTTTTAAGAAAAAATATTGGTTCATGTATTGCTCTTAAATTTACAGTCATAGTCATATATATTCACACTTTTTTAAAATTTTCGAAAATTTGGAAAACAAGTCAAATATTTGTGTTGTTATAAAATAGTTTGAAATAATTGTTTTGTTATTGTAAAGCCTGAAATGTGTAGAGTAGATTGTGATAATTTCTCAAAAAGTCGCAATATATTTTTCTGATATTAAAAGAAAAATTCGTATGTATTTTTCATTTCAAAAGTATTTACACATACTTTTTATATATTAAAATTATTTACACAGCTTCAAAAATCAATTATTTATGCTTAACATTGCCAAAGATGATTCAAAATCTCGTCTTTAAGATATTATAAAATCTTACGATTCAAACACAACTTTAATAGTTCGCAAAAATATAAAAATAGTGGCAAAAATTATGACAAAAAAACCTCTCAGAGTTAGTTTGAGATTTAAATGAATGTTTAAAAAGGAACATCTTCATTATGTTTTGGAAAAAGGAATGGTAAAATCCTTAGTTAAAAGATATCATTACATGAAAATAAAAACAATTTAAAGAGAAATTAGAGAGAAATGAGGAAAAATCTGTCAGAAAAATTTAACATTTATAATATTTTCAATTTTTTTTTTTTTACAAAAAATTAATATAATTTTAATATATGTATTCAGGTTTTAAATACCTTGCATATCATAAACTTTAGTTAATCTTTAGAAGAAAAAAATATCTAAAATTTAACTGTTTAGGACAATGTTTATCAAGATGTGGTCACTGATCCAATTTTGTATGGGTTTTGGGATATAAAGTTTAATAATAAAAATTTAATTATTCTCAAGTCCTTATAATATAATGACGAAAGCAAACCAGATTGTAATAAATTTAGAATTTCAAAACAGCCGGTTCGAGCAGTAATAAAAAATCAGTTTGACTTTTACAATTATGTGTTTAGAGAAAAATAATGCAAACAAGAGTTATTTTTTATAGGGGCTTAGCCAATCTCATTTGGTAATATAAATTTCATTTTTTACAAGTGTTAAAATCTAGATTTAAAGTAAAAGATATTTATGTTGTGATATTCTGAGGTTTGGCGAAAAGATTCGATATCAACCGTTCAGATACCAAAGCACTCACATGTATTAAATTTTAATAAGTTAATTTCGAAATTGTGTACAAAATTGTGGTCCAATTGAAAATACATGATAGAACAATTTTATTGCATTTTTTTTTCTAGAATAATGTGGTGCCCTTTTGAAATTTTTATTATTTAATTACGTTGTCTTGCACAGTTTTAATAACTAAATCAGATACATTTTTTTATTCCCCATAGCACCATATAGTATGACAATGGACTTAGAATCTCTTTAACTGATCGAAATTGCTTCATTATTTCACATAGTCTCCAAATAAATGTTCTCTTGGTGTAATGTTTTGAAGTTCAAATATCTTAAATACAAATAAGCGTATTTCGAGAGAATCTGCACAAATTTGTATGTACCTACATAAAATATGGCATTCAGTTTCAAAAGGATCACTTTAAAATTAATTGTTAGCTTCTATAGAGTGTCTTCTCCCGAAAATCAATTAAAAGTATTAAAATCCCACATAAATGTTAATATGTTAATAAAATTTGCTTAGATAAAATTAACCATAACATCCATAGTGTAGGATATCATATAGGCGGTCTTCACCGTATGTAAATATTTTTTAATAGTAATTTATTTTATAATTAAAAGTATATAGGTTGTTTGTTACATCGTTAGAACTTTCCTCCAAAAATCTGCCAATCTATTCCACTTTTTGGTGAAATATTATAAAATCTTTATATTTTCTATTGATTTAAATTGTTTTCTTCGTTTTTAAGATAAAATTGGAATAGTAAGTTATAGGAACCTTTTGTTTTTAAATGTGTGATGAATTTTTAGCTCACTCTCGTTTTTAAAACTAATAAAAATAAAATTATGATTTAAAAAAAAACTCGTGAATTTAGACAAAAAAAAAAAAAAAAAAAATTAAGTACAAAATTTTGATTTATTTGAATTACATAGAAAATTCAATACAAAAGTAAAATCAATAATAATATAGTCTGGCAATATTTAGAAATCCTAATTGAATCCTAAGATTTTTTTTACTATCTTAAAGACTAGATTTTGAATCATTTTTGGCAATATTAAGCGTAAATAATTTATTTTTGAAGCTGTGTAAATTATTTTGATGTATATAAAATGAAATGAAAAATGGATACGAATTTTTCCTTTGATATAAGAAATAAATATCGCGACTTTTTCAGAACTTACCACAATCTATTCTACACATAAACAATTATTTAAATATACAGTGGCTTCCCGGTTTAACGAATACTCAGTCTAACGAATTCGTAATTTAACGTACGTCCAAAATTTTTTTCATTGAATACCTCATATTTTTTAGTACTCGATATAACGAATTTTTCCAGAAATGTGATTTGAAATCCAAAAAATAAGAGAAAGTAAATGAAAATATATCATATTGAAAGAGTACTATTCCACTTGTTATTCAAAATGAATAGAATAAATGAATTTTTTTCGAATAAGATTTTTTCATATGAAAACTATTTTCTAATAAAAAATCAGTAAATGAAATCAAATTAAAAATACGTTGCAAAACTGTTATTTTCCTAACATTTATATTCCTTTTAAATATGGTTTCGTTTGTATTTTGTACATTTTAACCGGTATCATCATACGTGATGCGTTTATGCTGAAAATGGTTGGATCTCCGCTTAAAGAATCCATTAGATTCATAATTGAGTCAATTTTACATATTATATTTCAGAACAGTTTCTGGATTTAAAAGCCTACTCTCTAGTAATAAACGCCAACTATGCGTCCGACTATAATAAACCACAATTTCCTTAAATTCTTTTCAATTTAAATATCCAAATGTGTTCGAAAAAGTTATTATTCAAGGAAAAAAAGAAAATTATTGATGTTCATGGAAAACTCTTAAGAATTTTAATTTTGTTAATTAATTTTTTCACTTTTGTTTATATGTTAGGTTGGTATTTGAGTGCAAAAATGAATTGAGAAGACTAATGGATGTCTACATGATAAGACTCTGTTGGGTTTGGATTGATAGATTCCACTTCTTCTGTATCTATCTTCTTATTTCTTTTTATGCTTTGTCTTCTCTAACTTTAAAGGGTTCACAGTGGACCGTTTGGTCTCTGGGTGGTGGCGTGATTACGACACCCTTTTCTACCTACTTTATATAAGATACCTAATTGTATTTTAACTTTAAAAAGTGAAAATGTAGACTTTAAAATAAAACTTTTGTATTATTGTTATTACTAAAAAATATTCGCGATTTTACGAATTAGCCTGACAATATATCATTCGTTAAACCGGGAAACCACTGTATTTTATAACAACACAAATTTTCCAAATTTTCAAAAAATTTTAAAAAGTGTAAATATATATGACACCGACTGTATATCGTTTTTAATTTCTTTTTCTTTATTTATAATTTGAACAAACTTTTAAAAAATCATTTAATTAAGAGAAAATTTAATTAAAAATTATTCGCTAACATAAAAGACAAATCTTACTTACAATCAATTACATAATTTATAAAATTTCTCTTTAGTGTTTTTTTAATTTTATTTAGTTTTTAAATGGTAATAGCCAACTTTTAATTTAAGGTAAATCCACATTTTAGATTTTATGTAATTTTGTATTGATTTCATTTTTATAATTATCCCATAGCATAGATTTTCACCAATAAAACACTAAAATATTTGTCTTCATTATAATTAACAAAGAAAATTTCCGTAAAAATGAGTTTAGTTTTAGTTTTGCAGAGGTGCGGTTTCATTTCTCGAGTATTTATTAACTCAATGAATGAATAAATATATTAAAATATACATTATACTCGTATGTATGTAAGTCTGCTTGACAACGGTAGTACTGTGTGCCATTTAATAGTTCATGTCTGTGAGAATTATTTATTGGGTCAATAATATGGAAAGGTAAGCCTTTTCAATGGTCATGGGAAAATAATGCTAAAATAAGAGAATTGTTGGAAATTAGTATTAACATTTTAGGTTTGTTTAGTGCAGATTGTTGTCAAAATGCCAAAAATCATTTTAAAAGAAATAGTTGGACATTTGATTTTATTTATACGAACAATTGTATAACAAGAATATATTGAGCACCCAGAAACTTTGATTACAACTAAAGCACAGTGATTCAGTGCTAAAAATTTTTTTTTTTTTTCATCTAAGTTTATTTATGAAATCTTCACAAAATTAAGTGAATTAACAATAGGTATTCTAATCTTATCTCTAAATCTTAATTTATATTAAATCAAAGGGTTTAGCTTAGGCGGAGGTCTGTTGTGATCCTTCTTTTCAAACGGTTGTAGCCATCGCTTCTCATTATGTTTCGAGCAAGTGGTTTGGGTGTGCTTCAAGCTTCCTTAAATACGATTCTGAGTGTTTTCATATTTCATCTTTAACAAGAGGAACATTAAGGTCCTTGTGAATGTTTTAATTTTTCACATACTAAGGAGCTACAGTTATCATTTGTAGTATTTTATTTTGGAGTCTTTGAATTTTTTCAACATTTGAAGCTGAGGCCGTGCCCCATAGTTGGATACTATAGCACCATATTTGCTTTATAATTGATTAATAGATCAATAGTTTGCAGTTTAGACTTAATTTTGAATTTCTACCAATAAGCCAGTTAATTTGAAGTAATTTTAACTTCATTTGGGTTAATTTTGTAACTATATGTGATTTCTACGTAAGCCGTCGATCTAGATGCATACCAAGATATTTTACTTCCCTTTTTTGGGGTATAATCTGATTATTTGTCCGGATTGGAGGGCACGAATCTCTCCGCAATGTGAAGGTAATATGTATGCCTTTCTCTTCATTCACTTTTATTCTCCATTGCTTCAACCATTTTTCTAGATAGAGTATATGATCTTGCAAGAGTTTAGATGCTTCTTGGGGGTTTTCATGAACGCCTAAAATGTTGACATATGGGTTCGACTATTAGTTGGCATATCGGAAGTGTATATTAAATATAAAAAGGGACCCAGTATACTGCCTTGTGATACACCAGCTTCAATGGACTGTGGTGAACTTATAATAAAGTCTCCCTCTTGAAGAACAAACTTTCGATGAGTTAAATAGCTTTACATCAGCTTATGCGTATTTGTGGGTAAATATTGTTTAATTTTAAATAATAATCCTTCGTGCCATACTTTATCGAAAGCTTGAGAAAAGTCAATGAAGAGAGCAGAACAATATTTCTTTTCTTCAAACGTCTTAGAGATAACATTTATAAGTCTTTGAGTTTGTTCTATGGTGCTATATTCTTCTCTAAAACCAAATTCTGATTCACTATTGGTTTCAACTTTTTCATTAATAGCTTCTCAAACAGCTATACGATTCTACTTTAGTGTGATCTTTTCCGGACTTAGGTATCATTATAACCAATGAGCCCTTTCATTCTGCTGGACAATATTCAAGGTGTAATATAGCATTAAAAATAAAAAGTATTATTTTTATTGCTATCCGGGGTAGCTCCAAAAGCATCTTGTTACTGATTTTGTCAATACCAGATGCTTTTTTGGAGTTTAAATCAACAATAGCCTTGTCGATCTCTCGAATCTCAAAATAAAGGGGTTCAACTGCAGCATCCCTATATCTATCTGTCTGTCTGATGGTTAGTCTTATAGTAAGAAAAATTCTTAGTTGAAAATACTTATGGCATGAGGACTTTTAATAGCAAAATGAGATGACATTTATAAAAAATTGTTTTCCAATAATAGTTGGCAATATGATGTCTTTTTTTCATTTTATTTATTTTTATGAATTCTTTATAGAGAGATATTTATTTTTGGATACTCGTACATATATATGTAGGTATATAATTGTAGATATAATCTCTCGAATCTCAAAACAAAGGGGTTCAACTGCTCTAAAAAGGAGTACAAAACAAAATTTTCCAAGATTTTAAATTATATATATTTTTTTTTTATAAAATCTTATTGCTTGCTTTTAAAATATTTTGAAGGGTATTTTAAATTTGGCCTAGGTTTATTTTTATTTTTTATTATTTGCTTATAACATCAATAATTACATGCACATGGTAAACTAATTGAAAAAAAAATATTTAAGAAATCTTAAATTCCTTTTCAACTTGAGAATATTTATGTATATAAAAAAAAAAATACTTTGCAAATAAATAAGAAATTGTCACTTAAATAAGTGTTATTTCTACCTCTACATATTTATGTGAATAAATAGAAGAAAATAAATAAAAATTATACCAAAACGTGTTAAAAATTATCTTATAAAATAAACAATTAAACCCAGCAAAACATTTAAGTATGTGTCTAAAGCTGAACCAAAATAATAAGGGTATTCATTTAAACGCTTAAATTTCTCATTTGTGCAATTGTGCAAATTTGCGCGACATGTTTCCAGAACACTCTTTTCAAATGTTGTGCAATGTCAAGGAAATAATTGAAAAATTCTGTTGAAAGCAATCATACATACAATGATTTTATTCTAATTAACGTAACTATAATTTTTTACATCACTTTTATTAATAATTTTTACATATAAACAATAGACGGCTTTATGGGGATTTATAAATGTACAATTAAACAGTGCAAATTTGCAAGATTAAATAGTCGCGCAAACTTATAAGTCTTGTGCAAATGATTTTCCATACAATTTTTGACAATTTATTTGCGAATGTGCAAACTTGTACACATTACACAGTTTACGAAGGTTTTGCGCAATTTCATGAGTACCCTTATTATTACAAAGTATTCACTAACAAGTGGATCGTGAAAGGAATCTATAAATGAAAACATTTTAAATGTACGCCATGTTGCTTTATGGGAGCTCTAGTTTATTGTAACAAATTCTTGGCTCCATAAGAAAATGTTTTGAAAAGATTATCCTTTGAAAAACAGACGAAATTTTTTAAAAATTGTAATTTTATTTGGGAAAATAATACTTTTCTAAAAATTCATTTTCATTTAAAAACTAGTACTTTTTTTTGAAAATTTACTTCTTTAGTACTTTTTTTAAAATTTTTATACCCTAAACCACCTTAGATGGCAGTGGTATTATGTATTTGTGCAGAAATTGTAACGCACAGATGTGCTCAACATTAAAGTGGGTACCTGCCATGACGGCCTTACACTACGGTGTTGAAGAATTATGCGCCAACTAACGCTCCCGTGTGCTGTTACACTTACAGGTTGCAATCTAATAAACTCGCTTTCTGGCCAAGATCATCCCCCTTGCTTAGGGGTTTGGAGCTACCCTCTCCTGTCACACTTGTGACTGACTGTGTTACTGCACAGCAGTCAACACATGAAACCACAACCACCACGTAAACCCCTATCAAGGGCTTCACCTATAACCAGACAAGCGCTAGTGTCGTTTGGTGTGGCGCCACTGGTTTTGGGGCTGCTGGCTTCGGTGGAACCTATTTTTAAGTCCTAGGTAAGACCTCTAACTTACGTTCTTTCAGCTTCAGAGTCCAGAAAATTCCATGGTACTGAAGCACCCTATCTGTTTCCTGTCTAACTTATCACCAACTCTAAGACCAAATGACAGTTTTAGAGTGTAGAGAGACAGGATTTAATCTACCACGTTTTAGCTATAGATCAAAGAGGGAAATTAGCTCCAAGCAGACAAGCCGCCATGGCGGAAGTTCTAACGCACAGAAAAAATAAAGTATACTATCATATGATCAGACTTGACCGACTATACCGTTCTTACTTGTTTAAATTGGAACTTTTTTGTTTACCTTTTAAAGTTTTGTACTTCAATTTTGAAAATAAAAATAATATGTTACTTTTGTTTTGAAAAATAATGCTCTTTTCAAAAATTAGTACTTTTTGAAAATATCTTTATGTGGCAGTTTTTAAAAATTGTTTTTTTTTTCATAAATTAGGGTTTTTTTGATAATCTGTATTTTTTTTGTTTATATTAATTGTGAGAAATGGTCCTTATTTAGTTGGTCTTTTTTGAAGATTATATTTTCTGGAATTTATACTATTTCTTTTTAAAAATTAATACTTTTTTTCTGAAAATTGTTACTATTTTAAGAGATCGTAATTTGTTTAGGAATGTATGCTTTTATTGCAATTTGGTACATTTTTTATATATTTTCTTTTTTTAGAAACTGGAGCTTTTTTTATTTTTACAAAATTGTTACTTTTTTGGAAATTGGTAACTTTTTTTTAAATTGAATAATATTATTATTATTTTTCTTTTTTGAAAACTAGTTGCTTTTACCCTAAAAAATATTTTTTTCTTTATAAAAAATTGGTACCATATTCTTGAATATTGGTCCTTTTTAAGAAGATTTGAACTTTTATGAAAATTTTGTTTTTTTCTTTTTTTTAAGTTATACTTTTTTGAAAATTGTTACTTTTTCTGCAAAATACCATTTTTTATATTTGTACTGATTTTGAAAATTTTTTTTTTTTAATTTTGTTCGGTATTTTTTGTGAAAAATACTTCTTTTTTACTTTAGAAAATTGGACTTTTTGAAAATTGTTCCTTGTCAAAATTGGTACTACTTTTGGAAAAAAATATTGAAATATTAACATTTTATTACAATTTGTAATCATTTTAAAAATTGTTGTACCTTTTCTAAAAAAAAAAAAAAAAAAAAAAAAATAGTAAATTTTTTCATTTGTGTATTTTTTTAAATGGTACTTTTTTTTAAAATTTTTCATTTAGTACTTTTTATGAGCATACTACCTTTTTGAAAAATTAGACCTTTTGAATAATTTTTGTTTTATGAAAATTTGTCCTTTTTTTACAAAAATTTGAGGTTTGTTTTCAATTGTTACTTTTCTTAAAAATAGGTATTTTTTATAATATTTGTATTATTTTATTAAAATTGGTAGTCTTTTCGAAAATAGTTGTCACTATTTCTAAGCAATAATACTTTTTTTGTCTCTTAAAAAAAAAAAAAAAATTGTACATTTTTAAATATTTTCCTTTTGAAAAAATTGGTGGCTATTCTTGAAAACGCGTCGAGGAAGTAAAAATTTCCATTAAAACAAAAACAAAGTTTAAAAAATTATTTTTCTTTACCGTACATTTCACAAATTGAATTTACCGTTTTTAAAAAAGAGAGAGAAACGAGTTGAAATTCTCATGTTTATTCCATTTTAAAAATGTGTGGTAAACAAAAACAATTTTTGAAACTTTGTTTTTGTTTTAATGGAAATTTTTACTTCCTCCACGCGTTTTCAAGAATAGCCACCATTATTGTACTTTTTTGAAAATTGGTACTTATTTATGAAAAATTAAATATGTAGTTTTTGCATATTCCTTTTTTTAAATTTTTGCATTTTGAAATTTGGTACTTAGCAGAAAAATTGAACATTTAAAGAAGGAGTTTTTTTAACACTTTTTTCTTGCTGCTTTTTGGAATGTTTGAAAATTTGATTTTATTAAATATGAATATAACAGTCATGTTTCAAATTAAAAAAAAAAAAAATATTTTTTTATTTGTTTTTAATAAAATATTTAATATTTTCTGGAATACTCTCCATAAGAGATTTATTGGTTCTTCGGTTACTTTTTTTGTTGGTCCACTTCTTTTTAAACTCTTAGTTTTTTTTTTTTAATATTTGTTTACTATATCCCAATACATTTGAAATGAACAGAGTTATGGAATAGTTTAGTGGATTGGCTTCATTTGGTACATAGCAGCATCATTTGTTCGATACCACTCAGTTACTTTTTTGTTGTAAAAATGACGCCAAACAAATTAGAATTCGTCATGTTTTCTAATGATAGGAAGGAATCTTTTCTGATGGCTCCCATTTGCGTATAATTATAGGTTAAAAGTGTATTTTGTTATGAATGAAGTATTTTTTTTTTTTTTTTACCATATGTAAAAATATTTTACCATGCCAAAAGTTTATTCGACAATTTCTATTTTTTTCACGATATTTAATCTGATACATTTCCCACAACATCTGTGATATGGAAAGTCTGCCGGTGCGTAATTTTTATCGTCCTTTAGACAGTATTTATATTTTTGGAAAAGAAATAAATTTCAATAATTTTAGTTCTCTCTTTTGCCTCCACATTTTTTTAGTGTTTTTTTAGGATTTTTTTTACTTTGCTGGTCTTCAAACCAGCTGTTTTACTTTTCTGATAAAAGATACGGAGAAATTTAAAGAATGAGTAACATTCCATCCAGAGTTGTAGAAATTTTCTCTTAAAATTCTTATTATTTTGTCTGCTATTCTACAGTTTGTAAATCGTCTTTTCCTTTGGTTATCAGGGTTCCTTTCGGTGATCATGAACTATTTACATTTTTTTTATGTCACAAAAAAACTGAATTTCTGAACTCTCCTGCATTCCTATCAATTGTTTTGTATGGTCAACATGTATTTTGAATATAAATTTGATTTATGCGTTTGTTTGAATTATGTTAAATTTTTATTTTAAGAAGAACTAATTATGTTATTGCAACAAAAATTAGCACATAATTATTGAGAATAATAGCAAATGTAAGCAAGTTAACGATACTAATTTTTTCACGTATAATAAAAGTTATGGGTCTTAAAAATTGCATCATTTTTTCACAGTCCTTACTTTCCTTTCTATTAACGATTTATTATGATCTTTAATTAAAAACAAAATCAATTACTGATCAGAGATTACAGATTAAAGTCCTTTTCGTTGTTAAGCTTCAATTTTATAAAAGATTTAAGAGATTCTTTTAATTTTGTGTAAAACATAAATTATAATTGCGATCACATAGTTTTGTATATCTTCGATTATATTTAATTTTATTTATTTTTTAATAAAATATTTGCTGGGTGTAAGTATAAGTGTGTTATGTTATATGTTTATAAAGGTACGGTCACACTAGTCAAATATTTGACCAAAATGACGTAACCACTATATAAAATATTTCCTAATTTTTCTTTTTTAATGGTAAAACATTTTTTACTTGCCACTAATCAGAGTTAACATTTTATCGAATTTTGTTTGACGCAATTTACTCTAACAAAACATTTGCAAGATCAAACAACGGCAAACAATATTTTTGTAAAACTAGTGATCACGCAATTTTGATCAAATATTTTCCAAATGTGAACGTAGCTTAAGATTGTATTAGACATTTTGTTGTACCATAGAACTATCTATAATAGATTAATTGAAATCGTCAAGCAGCATTTTATCGTTGGCATAAGTGTGTTTTGTTATTTTTTCTAATCAACCAGGTTCGTGGCTTAAGTCTTTTGTTTTTAAACATTGTTTATAGAAAAATTGAATATTTAATTAAATATGGCTAAAATAAAAAATATTTAATTAAATTATGTAGATTAAATGACAATATCAAAATATTTTATTTACTTATATGAAAACATTTATCTTGATTTATTTAATCAATTGTTTAGTAAATTTTATAAAATTTTATTTAATTGTTTTCTTTTTTTTTTAATAGTAGCCTAGTCTTTTAATTTATATTGAGGCTTTAAAATATTTCAATTTTACTCTATAATTATATCATTAAAAGGTATTGAAAATACTTGTTAAAGTTAAACATAGCTTAAACTTTTGCCTTATAATAAATGAGAGGAATTTTAAATGATTTGTTGTATGTGTCTGAACATATTTTGTTATTGGTAAATATTTTTCAATATTTACTACAAAATGAAAAATAAATTAACAACAACCGCATTACAATAATGACCCTCAATAAACAAATTATTTTGGTTTTTATAGACGAAAACCACACTAATTGTAATTTCTGTTGAAGTGTGATATTGTGAAATTTATACTTAGTAATAATGCAAGAAACAAAAAATATAATGGAAAAAAAAGACTAATGGATTTTTGTTTTAGGGGTAAGTGGCCATATAAAGTATTTATTTAGACCAAATTAAACTGGTTACTAGTTTATTTATGAAAAAGTCTTATAACATTTCAACTTCCCCCACGATTATTTCAATTCTATATTTTTTTCTAAATTATTTTTGCTGTTTTTTTAAGAAAGTTCTTAGAGTTGTTTATCTTGACCAAACATTTTTGAAATACTTCTGTCATTCTAAACTTGTTTCTATCTATGACAAAATGAGATTGTGTAAAAAATATTAGTTTTTTTTGTTGCGCTTGATTTAATTAAATATTTATGTAAATTTCTTTAGCAATATATAATTTATGTGTGATTTTATAAAAAAATATATATATATATATATATATATATATATATATATATATATATATATATATGTATATATATATATAGATAGCCAATTTAATTAAAAAATATCGAATAATCTCAAATGTAGCATGCTGCCCACACTTTTTTTTTTGCTTTGTAAAATATTGTTTAATACCTGTTACTGAACCAGATTTGCAACTTTTTTCAGTTACTTTTTTTCATATACAATTTCAATAAATTTTATTGAATTTTAATTTTGCCAAAAAGCAGAAAAAATTAACAAGATAATTTCTTTACCTTTAAGCCAATACTTTGACCTTCAAAATATCATTAGAATATTTTGATGACTGGGGAGCTATACAGAGATGGCAACAAAACAAAATTTAAAAAACAAATTAGAGAATATACAGTTATTTTAACTAAAATACACAATAAATCAATAAATTAAAAATAAAACAGGTTAGAGCGCTATATTTGTCTGTGACGAATCTTTTATACCCCTTCCACCAACTTACCGACAAATATAAAAATTTCGCCTTAAAGTATGCTTTCATATTTTCACATTTATACTTACAAAAATAATCTATGTTTTTTTCCAAACTACAAAAATGTAAATACAAAATTAAACTATCATAGCAAGCGTTGCTTCCTTAAAAAAAATTAACAACAACAACAACAACACTGATAGCTTCTGATAACTACTAAATTTATATACATATGTTTGTATGTAAATACATGCTTATACAAAAAAAAAAAAAAAAAAAAAAAAAAAAAAAAAACTGAGTATTTGCAATACTTCTATTTTCAACTAAAAAACGTGCAAACATACATAAATAAATAATTGTGTGCGTGTATATACAAACAACAAGTACTACTTGCTTATAAATATAAAAGACAACACTAAAAGTCATTGCAATGCATTTCATATAAGTTTGTGTGTATTTATATTTTTTTTCAGATTTTTGCATATAACGCGCTTGTTTTTGGACCGATATGGTTAATTCAAAAATCGAAATTTTAGAAAAATATTTACAATAGATTTGTACAAAAACGAATTCTGAAGCTTATATAGAAGCTTCACAAAGTCCAAAAATACGTTTTGACGGATATCTCAGTTACTAATGAACCGATTTTGTTCATTTCTTCCTCAAAAACATTCAAAGAAAAGAATCCGAATTTTCTGTGTAAAAACGAAGTCGTTAGCTTATATAGGGGCTTAGAAAAATCGAAAACAAATAAGTTTTTAGAGCCTTTTCGTAAATTTGGTTATATCTCGGTCAAGAAAGGACTAATTTTGTGTAATTCTAACGAATATTCCCTATAATATAATGTTTAAACATATATATATATATATATCAGATAACTGGGGCTTTCTAAAAAGTGATTTCAATAGACGGACGGACATCGTTATATCGACTTCCCTTTCAATAAGGATCCAGAAAATATATACTTTTTAGGGTCTTAGATGAATATTGTAGAAATTACAAACGGAATGACAAACTTATATATACCCTTTACACCTGTGGTGAAGGGTATAAGAAGAAAGTAATATAAATTTTTGAAACTGGTTGTTTAAAAGTAATATAAAAATAACAATATTTTAAAATAAAAATGGAAAAAGATATTGATAAAATAAAGAAAAAAAATTCTGGAAGAAGTAACAAACATTTCAAAAAATTTCGGATTTTTAACAGCTAAAAATAATATAGAAAACTGGACTCCTGTTAGTCAAATTTAAATACAATTACATTTTTGGTTCAATTATTTTATTAAAAACATCAATTAATTAATTACACAGTGCAACAAGTAAAAATTGCCTCAATAGTTTGTGAGGATCAAAATTCTTGGAATTTTGATCCACATAATCATTAAAGAATAACTGTTGAAATTTAAACACAAGAATAAAATAAAGAATACATTGGCGTTTTACTGGTCGGGAGATGGATTACATCCATCTAGATTGGGGCGAATTACATTCGTACTCAGGAGACAAAGCAGTCAGGTCAGGGGCAGGTTGAGGGTTTTGACCTTAAATGGTCATGCTAGCCATTTAAGAGTTATTTACGTGAAAACGCAACAGGCAGAAGTAGCAGTAGAAAGCAGCAGGGAGAAAAGCCGAGTGAAGACGTCAATGCCTACATCGTCACAGCTGAGCAGGCGAGTAGCAGAACTGACGAATCACGGAGGTAGAAGCGAAAACACAACAGCAGAGAGGAAAAGCAGCAAGGAGAAATACACACGTGCATAAGATAGCAGAGAGCAGAGAAGCAGAGGAAAGATTTAAATACAGCAAGCAAGAAGGAGACAAAGTAAACAAACAAGAAGCCACAAACACCGACACTCACACACAGATCAACGAAACTGTTATAGCAGCGAACATAAAGGAGATAAAAGAAAAGAAGGTTCGACGCAACAACCGCTATCGGTTCGAACAAAGTGCAGGAAAACTGCAATAATATTAGTTTTATGAAACATATATGTAGAATTTGAAAAATGTTTTGTTGAACACTTTAGATACTTCTGCTTTTCTCTCCAATTTAAAACACAGTTCACTCTAAATTCATTATAATATTTATTCATACACTAATTATCTATTTTACAATATTTACACATTTTTAATACTTAAAAGTAACATTAGCAAGATAAGAAAATAATTTTATTAGTTGTTAAACGTTCGCCACAATAACTCAAAACACTCTCCCCCTTTTGTCCGTAACGTCGGTCTTTTATATCACTGTCCCTATTCCGTCATGTTCCTTTCGTCCTAAACCCAACCTACTAAAAGTCAATCCCTAACTTGTCAATCTAGGTGATCTCCTCCTACCTTTCCCCTCATTTCCTACATTCGGCCCTCCTGACCTTACATTCGACCCGAATGTAGAACCCCACGGCTTCATGTACTCAGCGACAGATGTGCACCTACTGGAACCTTCAAATTCACCAACCTTCTCGACCTCGTAACGTCCGTGATTCAGTTTCTTGATGACCTTATATGGACCTAAGAATTTAGGTTTGAGCTTTAAGCCGGTACCGAACTGTGTGCGCTTAATGGCGACCAGATCATTGACATTATACTGCCTCTCTAAGACACGATTCTTGTCGTAATTTCGCTTATTCTCCTGCTGTATTCTTTGGATGTTCTCCCTAGCTTCTTCTCGTAAAATATCACGTTCTTGTTCCAATTCATAGACCGCTATTTCTTCTAGAGCTGCTCGAATATCAGGATTTTCTTTAATTCTCATATTTAAGCCAGTTAATATTCTAAATGGAGTGTTTCCTGTACTTCTCGACGTTGTGTTATTTATAACTTGCTGTACACGATCAACATACCTGTACCAATTTTGAGGACGCTCGATACATAATTTAGTCAACATTGGCACAATAATTTTGTGGATCCTCTCAACCTGACCATTTCCTCTAGGTACTCCCGTTGCTATTAGTAAGTGTTGTATACCTTCTTCTTCGCAATATTCCTTAAACATATTTGATGTGAATGCTGTGCCCCGATCTGTAATCATCCTGAATGGATTTCCAAATATCACAGACTGCTTCCGAAGACGATCAACAACCTCTTGAGTTCCCGTACTTTTTGTTGGATACAGCCAAACAAATTTGGAAAAAGCATCTACCACCACTAAAATATGATTATACTGCTTATGAGTTGTCTCCATTGGCCCAACATGATCCAAGTGATACGTCATCAACGGTTTATCTGTTTTATCTATAGGGTTGAGAAATCCTTCTTGACGTCCCGCTTTAGTATTAGCCATAATACATTCTATACAGCTTTTAACTATATTCTCATACTTTTTACTCAAATTAGGAATATAAAAAGTTCTCTCTACCAGATCTTGAGTCTTCCGTGCTGCAAAATGCCCTTGTCGATGCGCCATTTCTATAATCTCTTTCTCCATATTTGCTGGTATCACTATTAACTCTTTACCAGAGTCCTTGTGCAAAATATCGTATTTTAGGTAGTAGTCTTCATAACAACTATTTTGTAGAATTTCACGAACTGCTTTGTTCCACTCGTCTTGTAGTTGTGCCTCTTTTATTCGATGTCGCAATGAGTCTTCCATCAGCAAGCATGAAACGCGACTTAATGCATCTACATGACGCATTTTTGATCCAGATCTATGCTCAATTACGTAATCAAATTGCTGTAGAAAAAGCGCCCACCTAGATACTCTTAATGGAACATCTTGTTTTCGCATTGTCATTGTAAAAGCGTTACAATCAGTTACAATTTTTATTCTTATACCCATCACGTATATTCGCCATTTCTTCAAAGCCTCAATTATGGCCAAAACCTCTAATTCATACGAATGGTACTTCTCTTCAGCAGGGGTAGTTTTGCGACTCATAAATTCTATGGGATGCCATTGTTGGTCCTCGGAGTTCTTTTGTAGAAGAACACCCCCATAACCATACATACTAGCATCGGTGTGTATCTCAGTTGCTGCCTTAGGATTATACAATTTCAATACAGGAGCACTAACGAGGGAAGATTTTAATTGTTGAAACGCCACTATTTGTTCATCACCCATCTTGAATTGAACATTCTTCCGTAATAAATCAGAAAGCGGTTTAGCCACTATGGCATAATTAGGTATAAACCTTCGAAAATATGATGTAAGACCAAGGAACCGTTGAATAGATTTTCTATCTCTCAGTAATGGAAAATTTTCCACAGCTGCTGTCTTCTCCTCTGATGGTAGTATTGTTGAATTCTCTATTATATAACCAAGGAATGTTATCTTCTCCCTTAGAAACTGACATTTGCTCCATTTTATATCAAGCCCGTTTGATGCTGCAACTTGTAAAACTTTTCGTAACTTCAAAAGACCTTCCGCTCTGTCCTTTGACGGTATTACCATATCGTCCATATATACAACAAGTGTTCCATCCCTTATCAAATCATGGAAAATTGCAGAAATGTAACGACAAAAAACAGCCGGGGAATTGGATATACCGAAAGGAACATACAAAAATTCGTACTGGCCATTATGAGTAACAAAAGCTGTGTACTTCCTGGAATCCTCTTCTACAGGCACATGGAAGAATCCATTTCGCAAATCCAGTGTTGTAAAAACCTTGCACTCTTGTAAACGTTGCAGAATGTCATCTATCTATCTATCTATATATCTATTGGGAAATTGTCTCTTATTATCTTCTCATTAAGTCGGCGATAATCACAGCAAAGTCTTTTAGAACCATCTTTCTTCGACACTAGAACCACAGGAGAAGAATATTGGGAATAACTTGGTCTTATAATACCCTCCTTCAGCCATTCCTTTACTTGTTGGTCTACGGTCTGCTGATCTACAAACGACATCCTTCTTGGGCTGTGCCAAACTGGAACTTCATCGCTGAGTAAAATCTTCATCTTGACTGGAAATATGTCTGGCTTCTCAGGTTTGTAGTTCTCTAACATTTTCAGTATCTGCACTCTTTCTTCGTTGTGTAAATGACCCAACTCTATTTGATCATATACTTTTAAGTCACCTATTTGGCCTATGGTATTAATATTTGCTAATTCTCTAAAGACATCTTGTAAGGTTAAATTATTGTATCCACCTTCAACTTTAGACTCTGTATTGGAGATTGTTGAGCAGAATTTCACATTATCACTTGTAATGGTCATGTTCACGTATTCTAGAACGTCATTACCAATAACAGCAGGATATAAAATGTCCTGATCCTCAACAACATGAAATGTTATAGTAACGAAAATTCCGTCAAGATTAACATTAGTAGAAAAACAGCCAAGAGTCGTTATATCCTTTTGGCCTATTCCCGTCAACGTTTTGGTTTCAGAACTCAACTTAACATCGCCCATCATCTTCCATAGCTCCTTGCGTAAACAACTTATGTCGCTGCCAGTATCAATAATTGCCATGATTTCACGATCATGAACAATGATGCTTTTAAATATCCTATGCGAAGATAATGATGACAGTGTCTGGACATTATTTTCTTCCTTCTTCATAACCTTTACATTTCCATCCTTTACGTTCTTCTTGCATTCGAAACTTTTATGCCCCAACTCTTTGCACTTGTAGCATATTACACCATCAGTTTTACATTTATTCGCCAAATGTCCTTTGTCACCACATTTGAAACACCGCTTCTCACCTTGAGGTTGATTTAATATATTGGTCTGCTCCGGCTTTGGACGGAAACCTTTCGAAGCTGATTGATGCACTGACCCATTTATCTTTTCGTATACCTTTATTTTGGCCTTTAAATCGTTTATATCTATAGCTTGATATAAAATCGATTTATTGACCTTTGAGTCCGGGATACCCTCGATGAAATATTCTATAGTGCTCTCCTGATCCAAGCTAATTGGTGCACCAATCTCCATCAGAGCATAGAGGTATTCGCGGAAGCTCTCTGTTGATTTCTTTCTACGGCCTTTCTATGTACTTCTATCGAGGACAACTGCACCCCAAACTCGTTGCACAATGAAGTTTTCAGAGATGGCCAATCACGAACAGAAATTTGGCTTCGAACAAACATCTTCGCAGCACCTGTTAGTAACTGCCTGGCGTAAATATATTTCTGCAGTTCGTTCCACCTCACTGTATGGGCACAATCTTCAAAGTCACGGAGCCACTGGTTAACCTCCGGCTGGCCTTCTCCTGAGAATTTCGACAAAGTTTCCTCAATATCCCTCAAGGTAAAGGTTGACGGCCCATGATGATACACCTCTGCGCGCTGACCACCTGAAGCCGCTTCTCCGTACTCAGAATTATCATCATCCGCAGTACTAGGGGTTTGGAAGTGTCTAATCAATCGTTCCTGCAAACCAGATTTACTACCGTCCGTCGAAAGTCCTAATTCACCCAGCTTTTCCCTCAGCCCCTCTATCGTCAATGTCAAAATGTCACTAAGTTCCATCTCAAAAGAAAAAAAATAAAAAAAAAGGTTTATAAAAAAAATAAAAGTAAACAAAAGAAATTAAAGCCTTAAAAAAATAAATTCAAAAATAAAAATAAAAATATATAAAAATGTACACGTAACAATATGTATCCATACAATATTGCACGTCGCAAAATCCCAAAACTAAAAATAAAACCCAAATAAAAAAAAATGCACACAGCAATAACACAAACAAGTGATCCTGATACGCAATTAAATATGCAAGTAAACCCTTTTGTATCAAAACAAAAAAAAAACTAACGGACAGATGTCGCACGTGCGCACAAGCCACAAAATATAAAAACAAAAAACGGACAAAATTAAAATATCAAAACAATATGCACACAAAATCCCAAAAACAGACAACAACAATTACACACAATTAATAAAACAAACTACGCAATTCTCGACCCTTTTACCAAAAAAAAACAAAACTGACCTAACGGACCACAGACAACACAATCAAATACTTGCAGCTGCAAATTCCACCAAAAAAAAAAAAATCTTCAACAACAAACACAAACAACTATATGCTGAGCACAATGCACAAAAATTGACCTAACGGTCTTCCAAAAAAAAACACACACAAAAAAAAATTAACAAGTGCGTACACAATCTGCACGTGCACTTCAATTCTACACAAACAATTTCCCTGCGAACGATATGAAATTAAAACACGATAATATATCACAACACAAAATTTCTCCTCTGGGCGGTACTTCAGATACACTCACGCTTCGTTGTAGCAAAACGTACTCTCTGCTTTCTCACCCCTTCACTCAACACACCATAAGCGTATATTCTGCAACTCTTTCTCCTATGCTCAGCGTTCATAGGTCGCATACACAAAATACACCTTCTTCACACGTTCAGCTCAGCAGCGCCCTCTATTAATAAGCATATAGCACCCAAACAGCTCATTAAACTCTATGCGCCATCTATGCAGGAAAATTTTTTGGTCACAACACTCACATCTATTGCAAATCACTTCTTAAGTTGTTGTTGTACAGCATATCGTTCACCGTGATGTTGTTGTTGGCTTCCCCTCTTCTGTGTTGTCATCGACAGTTATTTTTCACTTTATCAGCTGCAACTCTCTCTTCATCTCACTTTGACTCACTGTGTTAGTATACAATATTTTGCCGAATATTGTAGTAATCAAAGTATTTTAATGAATACTTTTTATTTCACTGGCTCAGTGAGATCATCCCGGTTGAGCCCCCAATTGTAGAATTTGAAAAATGTTTTGTTGAACACTTTAGATACTTCTGCTTTTCTCTCCAATTTAAAACACAGTTCACTCTAAATTCATTATAATATTTATTCATACACTAATTATCTATTTTACAATATTTACACATTTTTAATACTTAAAAGTAACATTAGCAAGATAAGAAAATAATTTTATTAGTTGTTAAACGTTCGCCACAATAACTCAAAACACTCTCCCCCTTTTGTCCGTAACGTCGGTCTTTTATATCACTGTCCCTATTCCGTCATGTTCCTTTCGTCCTAAACCCAACCTACTAAAAGTCAATCCCTAACTTGTCAATCTAGGTGATCTCCTCCTACCTTTCCCCTCATTTCCTACATATATAAACCAGCAGAAAGTTAAAATGTTCTCTTTTTCCTCTTTTGGTGCTGGACAGTGAACAAGGCAGATGTGGTGAGTAGCCGGTTAATAAAAAAATAAAAGAACTAGCAGAGCATTGTTATGGAAAAAAAAAATAAATAAAGTTGGTTGAATTGATTACATCAATTCAATGTAGGGTATACTGATTTACAATCAGTAAGATTAAAAGCTTCAACAAGGTTTACAATCTGGTTGAAGGGGTAGGAGATAAGCACTGCTGAGGGATAAGTGGTAGAATATTTTCTTGGAAGTTTTCACTCGGAAAATATAGGGACTAAAGAAAAAAATCTCGGATTACATCCAAGATTTAATATTCAATAGGAGGTAATAAATAGGAGGTGTAGAACCGGCAAGGCGATACGGAGGCTTCACGAAATAGCACTGTCTCCACAGAAAAGAAGTTTTTAAAAAAAAATATAAGAAATAAAAAATTAAAGGCAAAAAATAAATTAAAACAAATCAGTGTTGTTATTTTATGTAAGACACTACTGAGTTTACCCCAACTGCAAACAAGGGTAACTCGAGGTTCCTTACAAGTTCCAATGCAAAATGAAAGCGTACCAGTAGTCCATGCAAAACCCCCAAAAGTTTTTTCAAAGTTGGTTTGAATTTCGGCTTTATGCCCTCTTGAAGCTCGATTTTTTTGTAGCCTTTTTTAAATATGATTGGAAGTAAAAAATATTTAAATTATTTAATTCAAATGTTATTTTATGTTATTGTTATTTTATACACTACTAACATTATTATACTAGATTCTCGCTGGACGCCACTCCCTTTTTACGCCATTTTTGTCATAATATTTTTTACTTTATTTGACTTGACCTTACGTCTAAACTACTAAACCGATTAAAATGAAACTTGGCACATATGTACATATATCCTTCAAAGAAGTACTGGCTGGAAGCCACGCCCATTTCTTTTAATAAAGGATTGCTTTTTTTCTTAGCAAGCAAGTTTAAAATTTCATAAACATTTTGATGGCAGTGTTAAAAAAATATCACAGAGTAATAAAAGTGGGCGTAAAAGAGGCGTGGCACCCATACAGATAACATTTTATAGTATATAATTTTTCCTTTTATTCGCATATGTCAAACTTTATGTGAATTGAAAGCAGCAAAACTGAATTTTACTGAAAGTGGGCGTGGTATCCAACTTATATTTTAGCCCATAGTTTTCTACAAAAAAGTGGGCGTAAAAAAGGAGGGGAATTTTATAAAAATCTTACATAATATGTAACAGAAGCTTTGTACTCTATAAAATAATAAATGCTCATAAACTCATTAAAATTTACTGATATAAATATTTTTTATTTACACACACATAATGAAAAAAAAGTGCTCCAAAATATCCGAAGTTTAAGAATCCAAAAAATCGAAATTCGAACTAATTTTGAAAAATCCTTTAGAGATTCAATTAATCTATTACTAAACTTTCATTTCTTATTAGAATCGTTGGGGAAATATTTCAATCATGGACGTGTATAAGGGCATATAAACCAAAAAAAATTTTTACTGGAGTCGATAAAAACTTAATAATTTTCTTACCTTTTGCCATATTTGGTAAGATTTATTAAGAATCTGTCTGTATGAAAAGTATTATTAAAAAAATTGGATTAGAATATGTCAAATTTAGCGACTGAAAATAGATTAAAATCGAATAAGGGCTTATATCCATATATTTTTATTGAACAATAGTAAAAATTAACAAAAATGTTTTAATTAATTACGATTTCATTTAAAATTCAAATCAAGCGAGCTATATATATGCATAAATCAGTGTACCAAAATTCACGAAGATCGGTAGAAAAATGACCATGCTTTCCATATAAGAACATCTTCCGAAAATAATTTTAAAGTTCATAATTCCCTTAGCCAACATAGCAATGATATTTGACGCAAATAGGTTTTATATGAGAAGAAAATATAATGCAAAGTTTTATCACAGTCGAATCGTAATTGACCATATGAAATCTACTTTCGGAAATGAAGCACATTATAAATTCCATAAAAATCACCATAATATTATATATGTGTTTTACAGAAATATAAATTATACCATCAAATCTTATATGAATAGGTCGATAATTGACCATAGGTTCTATGAAAGACCTCCGAAAATTTAAAAAATGCATGGTGTAGGGTATCAAGTGATCGGATTTTATCGACTACATATAGCTTAATTGTTTTTTCGAATAAAATTGTTGAACTTATTACCAAAATCATATCTTGTTATATTATTTAAATGATGGAAATACGTCCCTTTACTGGTTCTTAGTTTGATGCATTAAAACTCTGAAAATAAATATCATCTTTGGCAACATAATTAAGTATTGCATAAATTTTATATGTTTTCTTCCTATTCTGAAGTTTAGGTTTCATTTGAATAATGGATTGTACTCCTTTTATACAAAAACACCTAAAAATGCAAGAAAAAAAATTGGTATGAAATAATAAAAATTATATGAAATCATGTCTTTAAAGTAATTTTTTCAGTTAAATTGACGGATATTTAAAATTACTTTTGTATAAATAGGCGTAAATTGGTTACTAAATCAATATTATGCAAAAAAACCATTTTTAAATAGTAGGTTTGTACGCCCTTATACACGTCCATGCTTCATTTGACGATCAAAAATTTGTCGCATAGTGTTATTAAGTAAACTAGATTAAATACATAATAATAAAAATTATATTTATTTTCAGATCCAGAATATACAAACTAAGAAGATCTCGAAAAAGCTACATGTATTGTATGAAATGAAAATGAAAATTAGTTGAGTGACAAACGAAACTAAGCTTAAAGGGGTCTCAATCGATTTTTAATCGGTAAAAAATTGTATCATCAATATTCCTTTGGAAAACTATTGAAAACCCTGAACCCTTGCAATAGTATAAATTTAGAAGCGTAGAAAGACGCCGATTATTGTAAAATTAAAATTGTGACTTTTTTAATTAAAAAAAAAAAAAAAATATGTGAAAATTAAATTGTCTAATCTC
Organism: Protocalliphora azurea; assembly: GCA_932274085.1. Lineage (NCBI taxonomy): Eukaryota > Metazoa > Arthropoda > Insecta > Diptera > Calliphoridae > Protocalliphora > Protocalliphora azurea. The sequence goes on along the minus strand of OW026521.1, from coordinate 149,306,373 downwards.
GGCTTCAGATATATGTAGTACGTATTTATTTATTTTGTTTTTATTAAAATTGCGTTTTAATTTGTATTTATTTATTACTTTTATTTTATAAATAAATAAAAAGGAAAATTATTTAAATTAAGAAATATTCGAATAAAATTAATTAGAAAAAATAAAATATATAAAATATATAAAATATATATATATATATTTTAATTTAATTATGATAAAATAAATATAAAAAAATATAAAATTTAGTTTTAAATTTTTTCGTGCCAGTGTGTGTGTTGTGTGTGTGTCGCTTTAAAAATTTCCTCAGAAATTTGAAAATTTCACCAAAATACCAGGCGCCCAGAATGCCAGAAAAGACAGCAAGGCTGGTTAAACAAATAAAAATTTCGGTGCATACTTTCAGGATGGCGAAAGTATTTGACTTAGCCTGTAACCGCAAAAAGGCACAGGCTGCTTCACATATTTTATAAAAATGCGCCCTAAAGTATATAACAAATATTGGCAAAACAAATTTTGGAGAACACTTGAAGCAACAACAACCAAGTTAATTATTATATTTCAAATTTATTCAAATATAATTTATTCAAAATTTTACAATAAATTTACTTTCGAAATAAAAAACAATGAAATGTTTGTTGAAAATCTTTTATTAAACAAGTTCTCTTGTAGAATCAGTTCGTCAGGATAGGATCCTCTATAGGTAAATGATGAAAATTTCAAAAAATATTATCTGAAAAAGAGAAAAACGTACATTTGTTAGTTAAAATTTGTAAAAGGCAAAATTGTTTAAGTATATAGTGTATTATATAGTAGATCACGCCCACCTTTGCTGCCTTAAATTGAATCAGTTGTTATTTTAATCTTATAAATTTTCAACAAAACATTTTTTTGTTAATAGTGTTCATCAGTACAAACAACCATCAATATAAGCAATCATAGTGGGCGTGGCATTGGCCTAACTGCCCCCTTTTTTCGTGGGGTTTATTCTATACTAAATTAAAACATACCCTATAAACATTTGGAAAATATCTTCCTGGAAGAAATTTACGCAATATTTTCTTTTTATTATTTGGACGAAAATCATCAAAGCAATATTTTTCTAATATTGCATTTTTATAAGTTAAAAGAAAATTAGGCAATAAACAACAAAAATATATATATATATATACAATTTTAATTTTTTTATTATTTTTATCCTCAAAATATCGCCCTTTTTCAGTCAGGTGATTATCACCTCCGCAATAAATTAATGATACCCCATTGATATCATCTGGAAGATATTAATGCAATACTTTTATTTTTCAGTCACAATTTTTTCAGATGTCGAATTTTTTTTTTTTTAATGAAAAAATATTGAAAAAATTTGTTTGTCTTTTAGCAAAAAATGGATATTTTATGCGAGCGTTTCAGTTTTCGTGCTTTATGATTTAAAGATTTTTGTGCATTCATGCTTTATCAGATATAAAAGATATCTTTATTATATTATTTCAAGATTTATTTAGTGATATTTTTTCTATGTATTTATTACATCTTCCAGAAGATTATCTGACGGTATCTTCCCTTTTTTCACCTAGATGATTATCTAGCAATATTGACTATTTTTCTTCCAGGCGTATTGATTTCTTATTGCTTAGATGTATCGCCTGTGACGCACAATCTCTCCCGATGGGGGAAACTTCTGCAATACGAATATGATTATTGCGGCAATAAAATTTTTCTCCTAAGCAATACGAATTCGAATCACTTTCGTATTATTTTGCTTGTAGAGTACACACAAAAATTTCATTATAATATGTGTAAAATTAGACTTTTGTCATCCTATATTAAACAAATGTGGCACTGTGTGGTGATTAAAAATTAACCTTCTTTTTTGACCTTTTACCCCCATATGAACATCCTTTTTGCTTTAAAGCCGTAAGGTACAGTCAGACTAGGGAAATATTTGACAGAAACTGACAAAGTTGATCTTTTGCCCAAAATTATTTAATAGCAAACAAAAAAGTTTTTAATGTGAACACAGTGTGACCACTTAATGGAAAATATTTTGTAATTTTTTTGGGCAAATAATTATTAGATATCCAAAATTTTTGTAAGAAATCCGCTTATTCTGAACTTTATAACTAATAATAAAACTATAACAAAACAAATTAAAAAAAAAAAAAAAAAAAACAATTTTTATGTAGGTATAAATGTCAATAAAATTAATTTTATTATAATTTTGTCATTGTCCCAAAGTTCAGAATACGGATATAATTCATTAAAATGTAAAAAAAAAAATATAAAAAAATGAGAAGTTTTAAGCAATAAATTCCGCTTGTACAATATTACTGATCATTTTAATAATTTCATTAACATTCAAATAAAAAGTAAATAAAATAAAATAATAAAACAGGATATGTCATTATATTTTATATCCTTAGTTGGTACTCAAGGAAAATTATGCGAAAAAATGGTTTAGCATAGGAATTTTGGGTACATAACTGAGCAAAGACTTCGGACACATAACTCAGCAAGTCGGAGACCTGTCTCTACAAGTTTTTATTAAAATCGGAATGTTGTAGGAACAGTTTTCTGACTTGCTCAAGTATGTATTCAGTTTTTCAGTTTGCTATTGAAATATTAGTCTGTAACCTTATTGAAAATTTAAATATTAAATATGGATCAGGAAGAGATTTCTCCACAATTTGTATAATAAAAGCCAAGTAGATAAATATCTTTAGAAAATGGCTGGTATAATTATCCTTACAATTTTAGTATATCGTTTTGAAATATGTATAGCGGATACTAAATAATATTAATATCACATTTAATGTTATGCTCAATAACTCTATGAAGATGGAATTTTTAACCGTATTCTTTTTAACAATTTTGCACAACACCTTTTTTCATTTTGTCTTTAAAACCACTTCCAAACTCATTGTCTTTTTCTTTTCTTTTTATTTTTTTATTCCTCTTCTAAAGAATCTATTGAAGCTGCTCAATATCATTAAATCCACAAATTTTTATCCTCTTTATTATATTTTTAGTTAAAATAAATCTATTTCTCGAAAGTTTGACCAAATGTGATCGATGAGAAAACATGTTTTTCTATTTGCCTATTTGACTACCTTAAAGGCACGGTCAGATTAGGCAAATATTTGTTAGGAATTTGTTTAGCCGAATGTACATAAAATTTTTCTAAAGTAAAACGTCTATTTTTGGTCACATTACGTACATTTATTTTCCCATTTTTGTTTGTTCAAACAGACATTAAATATAGTAAAATAGACAAGTAGGAAAACATGTTTTCTCATCGGTCACATTTGAAAAATTACTTGTCTTCAAAAAATATTTTATTAAACTGTCGAAAACAATAAATTTATTTTTACTAAAAATAAATTTATTTTTACTAAAAATATAATAAATAAAGAGGATAAAAACTTTTTGATTTAATGATATGGGGAAAAAAATAAGAAGAAAAGAAAAAGACAATGGGTTTGGAAGTGAGTTTAAAGACGAAATTAAGATGGTTTAAAACTCCTTCTTTTTATGGTTATTTTAAATTTTTTAATATCCTCTATATTTCAAGACGATATAGTAAAATTATACCAGTCATCTTCGAAAGATATGTACTTAGCTTTTATTGTACAAATTGTCAAAAAAATCTCTTCCTGGTCCATGTTAAGGTGTTCGCAAATGTAAAATTTTCATGTAATATAAATTTTCATGTAATGTAAATGTAAAATTTTCATTAAAACTACAGGGTAATATTTCAATAGCAAACTGAAAAGACTTTGGGTACATACTTGAGCAAGTCAGAGTACTATCCCTACAACTTTTTATTAAAATCTAGGCTCAGCATGTATATAAATAGTCGACTTAAATCATAATTTTTCTTTTGTTTTTGTTATACCACTTATATGGGTGCTAGTTGGAAATTTTGTGCGATTTTAATAAAAACTTGAGAGAGAGAGAGTCCTCTGACTTGCTCAGTTATGTGCCCGAAGTCTTTGCTCAGTTATGTAAAAATTGGAAAATATTTTCCATTAAGTGGTCACACTGTGTTGACATTGGAAAGTTTTTTGTTTGCTATTAAATAATTTTATTTGCCCAAATCCAGCTGATTTGTTGTTTGCACACACAAAAATATTTTATGGTGTCATTACGGCAAAGAAATATTTATCAGTTTCTGTCAAATATTTTCCTAGTCTTATCGTACCATTAGTTCGGAAATTCTTTTTTCTAATAAACTCCTTAGAGTTAATTATATCGAACTGGATCTAGAGTAATATAATCATCTAACCATATATTTGTTCAATTTTGATCAACCAAGGTTTTTTATAGAACTTTTTTTTATGCCCGCCATCAAAAAATGGTGGGGGTATACTGGATTTGTCATTCCGTGTGTAGCATATCGAAATAATCATCTAAGACTCCATAAAGTACATATATTCGGGTCTTCGTGAAAATCTAAGACGATCTAATGATGTCCATCGGTCTGTCTGCTGAATACAGGATAGGGTTCGGAATGGATATTCTAGAGAGACGAAATTTGGCTTAAATATTTGCCTTATATAAAATTTGTTTGGAATTGAAAATGAGCAAAATCAGTTCATAAATAAAAAAAAAGTTATGAACCAAATACTAGAAAAACAGGTTGTCCGTAGTAACTCCAGTATAAACTTTTCGGCCGATATCTTTTACAAAAAAGCATGTACACCAACGACATTTTGCACGAATAGTGCAAGGACTCGGAAACCAAAATATGGGCGTGTTCCGCCCACTTTACCGCCCACCTCCCATATAAGGTGAAGAAAAATCAACGAAATTTTGTACAAATAGTCCAAAGGCCAATGCAAACTGGGAAACAAAATAAGGGCGTGGTCCGCCCACTTTACCACCCACCTCTCATATAAGGTGAAATGTTAAAAAGTTGCAGATAGTGGGTATATAGGAATCGGCCAAGCCAAATATCATATTCTCACTTGTTATTTTTTTAATTCCCGAGATTCTCGACAAAAAATTCCGGAAATCGGGAAATAAAAAATTGCAAAGTTTCCGGGAAAATTATCGCAGGAATTCTTAGGATAAAAACCCTAGTCATGAAGCAAGAGCTTGTGATAACCCATGAGTTAAGTAGTTGTGTAATTACTAATTTGACTCGTTGGCAACATTGGACTAATGGTTAGAAGTAAAAATAACACTTTTTTGCCTGCATGCTGTGATGATGTTATTGTTGTTAATTTATATAAAAATATTTAAAGAATAATAATTCATTAGTATTTTTTTTAAATATTTTTATATATAGAGATTATTATATTTTTTTAATTAATTAATACAAGTACGCTGCCTGCCACTTGAATAAGGAATCACATTTTTTAACTTTAATTAAGAATATCTCCTAAAATAAAGTTCAGAAAAATATAATTTTTTGCGCAACCAAATTTCAAAGTGTTGGCTGTAGTTTCCTGAAGAAATAAAAAATATAAATATTTTGTTACACTAAACTTATGCATTTATTTAAAGATATGTATTTTTGTGGTACTATTTCGTGTGTCACTTGAATAAGGAGTTCTTTTAATATTAATCAGGAAGGCTATGATTTGAATTTCTTTCAATATAAAATAATGAGTATAAAAAAGAAAAAATTCTAATTTTGAAATCTCAGGGTCAGAATCCGGTCCAAATAACCAAAAACATTAATAGAGGAATGACAGTTGTGTACAATTATTTAAATAACGTGGAAAGATATGGAAAAAACAAGAAAGGGCGGAAGAAAATGGCAACAACTCCAAAAGAAAGACGAAAAATTCTTAAAATTGCATCAAATTCTGCCATGTCGGTATCAAAAATATGTGAAAAAAGTGGAGTCAGTGCCAGTCTAAGAACAGTGCACCGTATTTTAAAGTCGTGCCCATACATAGTCCGACGAAAACTGCAAAAAAAAACCCCAATTTAATGAAAAACGCAAATCACAACGTTTACAGTTTGCCAAAAATACAATCACATGGTCCGACAAATTTCGGATGAAAAAAGTCTAATATTGATGGTCCCGACGGGTATAACTATTACTTCCATGACCTAAATGAGAAGGAATTATTTTTGAGCCGCAGACACAGCCGAGAGGGCGTAATAATTTTATGGGGTGCCATTTCGTATTATGGTACCACAGAATTGGTTTTTGTATCCAACAAAATGACAGAAACGACTTACAAAAACATTCTGGAGGAAGCATTTCCAAAATTTAATGATTTCTTTGGACCCATACCTTGGACGTACCAACACGGCAACGCTCCGATTCATACCGCCAGAGCAGTAAAACAATAGATTAATCAACAAGGTGTTCAACTTTTGGATTGGCTATGAAGGAGGAAAACAATTTGAGACGATAGAATCCTTAAAGGATGCAATAACGGAAGCATGGAGTTTAATTTCGCTAAATTACTTAGAGTCATTGCCAAATCGTATTTTTGAGGTTATTTCTAAAAATGGTGGCATTGCTCATTACTAATTGAATGCTAGAAGGTTATAACTTTCATTTTTATAACCTAAAATTTAAAAATAAATTACATTAAAAATATTCCTTATTCAAGTGACACACAAAAAGTACCACAGAAATACATATCTTTAAATAAATGCATAATTTTAGTATAACAAAATATGCATATTTTTTATTTCTTCAGGAAACTAAAGTCAACACTTTAAAATTTGGTTGCGCAAAAAATTATTTTTCTCTGAACTTTAGTTTAGGAGATATACTTAATTAAAGTTAAAAAAATGTGATTCCTTATTCAAGTGGCAGGCAGTGTATGAATTACTTTAAAGAAATGGAAATTTTCAAAACAAAAATAGCGAAAGCCAATTAATATATGTATTTTAAGGCGTATTATCTTTAAACGATGTTTAGTTAACATGGATCGTAATGATATGAATTTAGTATAGAATTGATAGCTAAAGACGTATGCTATTAGATATGGTCTTCGTTAGACATATTAAAAGTAACATACGCTATTAGCCACCTATTGAGAGATGGAAAATTTGAAGAAAAAAAGTCCTATAAATAAATTTCACGTAATAGTTTTACTTTTTTATTCAATCACATATCAAAGCAAAATAAATTCTTAATAATTGACCAAAAAGCAAATAAAAGAAAAAAAAATGGAAATAAATTATAAAATAGTATGGGAATTTAAGTATTCATTTATAATAATTATAAATGTCTATTGGGATTTAGTTCTTAAAAAAAAAAACTTAGACAAGAAGCGTGTTGATTCTTTGGCTCATTAAAATGTCAGCTTCATTTAGCATTTTATAAAGCCTTTGGACTTACGGGCTGATAGGCTACAAAACGAAATTAGATTATATTATTAACACTTCTAAAAATTTTTTAACAACAAAATAAAGTTAAACATAAAACATAAAAAAAGAGTTTAATGATTTATATTTTAGATATTTTTTTCAACACACACACTTTAATACCTAAACAAAAATATTAACAAATCATCGTTTCTTAAAAAATTTACTCAATATTTTGTTTAGACCATAAAAGAAAACAATAAAAATCTATTAACAACAAAATTTAATTTTTGGCAAAAATAAAATAAAATCAAATCTTAAAACACACACACACACACACAAAAAACATTGAACATTTATAGCAAATGGAAAAATAAACACACTCTATTACAAAATGCTTGATCTTGCAGGGCTTTTCAGAATTAATCAATGTCAAATTTTGTTAAAAAAAAAAAAAAAAATAAATAAACAATAATCCCACCAAAATATTCAGTGTGTGTGTAAACAAAATGATCTTTAATTTGTTAGAAGTGGGGAGGTCTTAACCTGTCAACGTTTTTTTTTTTTTAATTATATTGAAAACATATCCAATTTCACTTCAATATCAATACAAATCAATAAAATTTTTTTTTTTAATAAATTTTATGAAAATATAAGACAAGAATTAGATATTGTTGAGTTTATGTGATCGATCTCAATTATTAATGGTCGAACAAATTCTAAAATCAATTTGATACACATTGTTATCAATACAACGAAATATAACTATAACCCTTTGGGGCCCAAGCTGTAAAAAACGTTATTCTTAAAAAAAAAACTATTTTAAAACAAAGTTATTTTATTCAGTTTAAAAAGAATTTTTAAGATTTTATAAGAACAAAATTTATATAAAAAAGGATCTGTCACAATTGCGCGTTTTGGGCATAACTTAAAAACACATGCTAATATCCTTATCTTTGTGAAGTATTGTATTTCAATGACGAAAAAGGAATTTAATTTTCTTTTATTAAGGAATAGTGAAACAAAAATATTGTATTTGGAATAAACTTATGCATTATTTTTTGTTATATACATGAATATGTTGAGGTCTTTTAAGTTTTATTAATGTGAAAATCCATGAAGTTTTTTTTTTATTTTAAAAGACGCAAATGAAATTTACACAGAAAAAATATTTCAAATACTTTTTTAATAAAATGTTTGATTAACTTTATATTTAAATTTAATTATGTTATTAATTAATGTAATTAACTTTCTAATTGGTTTACAATTTTTGACAAAAATTTAAAACTTTAAAAAAAAATGAAAAAAAAAAAGAAAAACTTGTCAAGAAGAAATATAGAAATAAAATAAATTTTCAACCATTTTCAAATGTTTGTGCTCGTTATAACAATTAAAAAAAAAGTCATGCGAAACATGTACACTGAATCAATAAAGTTTCCATACAGATATAATCATAATATATACTATCATTTTATGGTCACTTTTAAGTATATATTTTATAACTTTTTATATTTATTTTATAAAAAAAAACTTATAAACCTAAAAAAAACATAAAAAATTTTTAAATATTTTCATTTAGAAACGTAAAATTTTACATAATTTCATTAATTTGATGAAAATTAACCCCAAAAAATTCTCCGTTTTAAGGCAAAAAAAAAAAAAAAAAAATCCCAATATTAAATAAAAATATATCAAATATGTGGTAGGTCCTTCTTTCTGAGCAATTACAGCATTTAAACGGCTATGCATGGAATGCACCAGCTTTGTTGTTGTCAGGGAATCTATTTTATTCCACTTTTTCTTAATAACGGATTTTAGCTGATCCTTATTCGTTATATCGTGCTGCGGAATCTTTTGTTCCAAGTGATTCCATAGATGCTCAATCGGGTTGAGATCAGGTGACTGAGCTGGGTGATTTAATTGCTTAGGAACATTATAAATGAGACATTCCTTTACTAATCTAATCTAATGTGTTTGGGATCGTTGCCTTGTTAGAAGCTATTATTATTATTATGCACTTTGTTTTAAGTTTTCTTTTAATATATTACGGTATGCATATTGTCCATCGTGCTTTCAATAAAAATAAGATTGCCCACCCCAGATGAGGCATTGCAACCCCAAAACATAACGTTATCTCTTCCGTGCTTTACGGTTGGAGTCAAATGCTGAATTCCTTATTCAATATTGAAGTCGGATCCATTTCAGTTTTAGGCTTTCTTCATACCATTTTTCTTCCATCAGAACCAAAAACATTAAATTTACTTTCTTCGCTGAAAATATCTTGATCCCAACATAAAAAAATAAATTTATCAATATGCTCGATAGCGTAACCCTGTTATTCCATGTTTGGATTACATTCTACAGTTCGTACAATTCTTCTTTCTAGGTGGTGGTTTATTTTTTTCGACCGGCCAGTTTTCGGTTTTTTTTTCACAATATCAATGATTTCGCTTAGACTTTTTCCTTAGTTTTTCAGATTAATAATAACTTTCTTTGTATCTATTGAAATTTGCTTATTTTTGCACTTCATAATTATTTAATTTTTTTAATTTTCACTTTAGTCTAGATAAAACAATATTGAAGTTAGCTACCAATGACTTTCGACTTACACAAATCCGTTGTCAGGCAGTTGCGATGTAAAATCAAAAATTTTAGGGAGACTTTTTTAAATTAAAAAAAAAAAAAAACTAGTGTTGCCACATATAAGTGTTTTTTTCATGGCCATCTTTGCAATTTGGCTTGTAAAGATTACGCATTGTTCTTCCCTTTTATCTCTAGATTAAGTTAAAACATTCATATCGGCAATATTTTATTTTTTTAGGAAATATATTTGACTAATTAAAAATAAAGTTACTGTACGCAGACTTAATTGATTCAGTGTACATGATTTTTCAGTGTTCGGATATGTGTATAACAATTTGGTATGTACGAATTTTATATATATTTGACAAGAATATTAACGTTTCAATATTTTTGTAGATGTTTCGGTTATTGGTACCAGAGGTTAGACTCAACTTCAAAATCCATTCTTGTTTAAAAGCTGTTCTATGGAAGATTGTTTATATATAAAAGGTCAGTTCATATTTATTATTTTTGACGCTTTGTTCAAACATCTGTCGTATTCTTTAATGTTTTTATTAGTGTATCATCTTAGGTCATAAAGGCACACAAATAGAATAATAATAATCTTTATTGAGGGGCGTCCCGCGGAAATTAGGGTTTCTATAATTTGTTTTCGTTTTTTATATGAGAAATTCGCGAAATAAAGATAAGACTATATACTAACTTTCATTTCTTCGAACTAAATTTGGAGTTTTCATATTTTTTTTTCGTCTAATTTTACTTGTATTGTATTACTTAACTATTTTTAATAATTAAATAAATAATATTAAAATCCATGCGTTTTTATTGAAAAAAGTATTATTTGATTTTAGGTAAATATTCAATAATAATTTTAATTTATTTGATCAAAAAATTTAATTGAAAATTAAACAAAAATCAATTATTCTAGTTAATTAATATTATCATTTTGATGATTGGAGCAAAATCAAACAAAAAGTTAATTAATATAAGGAAATTCCGTAACTGAAGTTCATTTTTATTTTTTTTCTATATACATTTGAAACATCTGGTTCTTCTTCGGCCTTTACGGTTTGGATTTCGACATATGGACGGATTTCCAGTCAATATACAACTTTTGCAATAACTTTCATCCAGTATTCAGAGGAGTTCTCTTGTTTCTAGAAATATAGTCTGTTTTTTGGATGGATTACACTCTACATCAGGAACTTGTATATACTTGGTGATTACTTCCCCAATTTCAATTAAAAAGCGATATGCATCAATAGTCCATGACCAAAAACACTATTTGCAAAAGTTCCATTTTCTTGAAAAACTTTCAAGTCTAAAACTAAATTAGAAGTTGCAAAAAAAAGACAGATTTTTACTCCCTCGGACCAAGACTTCGAATTTTAAATTATCTAACACTACATCGGCCAGTAAATGGTGTTATTTATTTGTCAGTTGACTAGTTATATTATTGGTTGATCTCTCCATAACATATTTAACGAGGATGGAACAGTGGTATCAAAAAGAAAAAAATGAATATGTGCTCTGATTTTCGTATATCTATTTCTAAGGTACACTGGTGCATTTTACTATAAACGCATTAAAAGTTTTTGTTTTTCTTTGAGATATATTCGTTTCTCTGAACCAAAAACAATGTTGTGTTGTTACAATAATTCACGATATAACGGTACTTTTCTTGTTTTAATTGGAAAATTTGATCAGCTTAAAGGATACCCAAAGCAACTTCTCTTACAGACCAGGAAAAAATTCAAATTCAATTTTTTCGTGATCAGGTATGTTCTAACAGAGAAATTGGACAAAAAAATTAACCGTTCGGAAGGTGTTATTCGAGGCTTAATTAAGAAAGGGCAGAAATACGGAATGCGGAAACCAACAAAAGGTAATCAAAAATTAACACAAAGGCAAATTAATAAAATGAAAGAAAAAACATCATAAGGAAAATCATTTAAAATTTGCGAGCAAATACATGAAACGGACAGATGAGTGGAACAAAGTCAATTTGGGCGGTCCCGATTCATATTCTTGCTACTTAGCATGATTTGAGGTCGAAGGAAATTCGTATGTCAAAACGAAATTTCGGTGGGGGCAGTGTTGTGGTTTGGGCGGCCTTTTTTTCTGCAGAAAAATTAAAAATATAATTCGTTCCAACTAAAATGAATACTGCAATTTATAATGAACTGTGGGAAGATACACTTCTCTCATTTATGGATGAAAAAATGGATGAAGATTGCATATTACAACAGGATAAGGCTGCAATCCATGTCTAAAACTAATCTAAATCATGGTTTAATGAACATTATATAGCACTATTGGACTGGCCGGCTTGCAGTCCAGATTTAAATCCAATGGAGAATCATTGGGGGTACATGGCACGTAAAGTTTACGCAAGAAATGCACAGAAATTGGCAGTTACTTTCTTCAAAAATTAGTCGAACCAATGTCAGACCGAATTTTTGAAGTTATCCAAAACAAAGGTTCATCAACACATTATTAATAATGCTAAATTGGTTCATTCGTTTAAGTGCGAATACAGGAAAATGGCATTAAACTACTAAAATTACAATGAAAAAAATTTAATGTACATTTTAAGTTTTTTGTTATTAATTTTTTAAGTGAAGTCAACAAATAATTTAGAAAATTAGTTTGTAGCACTCTAATTAATTTTTAGACCCATTTTTGGTAAGTTGATTAAAAAATTGATGTGCGTTTATGGGAATATGCACCAGTGTATATTTCGACATTAGGTCATTGGAAAACCCAGCAGCCCAATACATTCTGATTTATAGAATAGGTTAAATAGGACATAATTATAGTGCACCATAAAAAATTTTAAACTTTGATTCATATAAAGCCACATTTGCATCGAATTTAAGTAAATAACACTTTTCTGTACAAAATACAATAGACTTATTAAAATATCGCAGAAAATAAGTGTTTGGTGAATATAATTTAATTTGATTTCCACAACTATACATTAATGGAATAATCGAAATTTTAAATTCCATTTGTTTTCACTGTTCTTGCAAGTTTATTGGAGGAAGAATCGGTAATACTTGTTCTTAATTATCGGAAGAGGTATCAGTAGACATATGATCAAAATCACCGAATTTCTGCTGAAATTCGTTAAATCTAATAGCGACGGACGAACATCGTTAGATCGACTCAAAAAATTATTCTGAGTCGATTGGTATATTTTAAGGTGTGTGTTGGATGATTTTTTCTGTGCCTAACAAACATCAGCACAAACGCATAATATCCCAACCACGTATGACGGTGTGGGGTATAAAAATATAAAATTTTTTAAAATGTAAGCTCACAATCGTGAATGCTGGGTCTCAAAGGGTTAAGCTATAAAATACATTTAACAATGTATATCGCTAAGTTCGTAGATCACTTTAATTTTGTTAGCTATACATTAAAAAAAGTCTCAATTTGTTGTTTAAGCTTTTATTAAAATTAAATCTTATTAAATTTTATTTAGCCAATAACCAAGTAGTAATTTGTAAGTCCACATTAGAAAATGTTTAACTTTCATACTTAATTAAAAAAATACAAATTTAATTTTCAATGATGATTAGGCAAAATTTTTCAATATTACACAATTTAAAATAAAATATATCGGTTTAAATTTTTACATTCGCACAAGCTTCCTAACGAAAATTTAAGCTTAAAAGCTTATTGCTTCTTTTGTTCATTATTATATTTTTTCAAGTGCAAAAAGAGATTTTAATACCAAAAAACTAACTTTTTAGTTTTATTTCAATCGAAAAACAAACATTAGATCTGTTCCAGTACTTGTCAGACTTGCAAGTTTTAGTCAAAATTTATAAGAAAACGTTCCCGTGCCAAGAATTTATGTGTATTTTATTTTTTTTATTTGTATTTTATTTTTTTCTGACAATTTCTGACTAAAACCTGTAAATTTAAAATGTACTGGAACTGAGCTACTGATGTTTAAGTAATAATAAAAATTCATAATATTTTTATTTTTTTATTTTCATCATCACAAATTTTGGATCATCAAATATTGCCTCAATGATTTCAATGCAAAATGAAAGTATACCATCAGATTAATTATATCTCCAAAAGTTTTTGCAAAGTTAGCTCGAATTTCAATTTTATGGACTCTTAAACATCGGCTACTTTGGAGCACTTGTTTCATTCTGTGTATGAATGAAAAATATTTAAATCAGTAAATTTCAATGTATTTATGAATATTTATTGTTTTATAGAGTACAAAGCTTCTCTTAGATATTATGTTAGATTTTTATTATATGCCCTTCCCTTTTTACACGCACTTTTTGTAACAAAATGCAATATATGAGTAGACAAGTTATTCTACCGATTTAACTCCACGCCTACTTTTTTGAAATTTTTTTTGAGAGTTCAAATAAAATTTAAAATTTATCAAATATTTTTTGTAAAGACCTATGGGCTAAAATATATGTTGAATGACACGCCCAGTTTTTATCCCACATGCAGTAAGAATCAATTTTACTACATTCTTGATGCTCTAAGACAATTCACATAAAATTTGACATACATAAGGTATAGAAAATATTGTATATTTTAAAATTTAAACTATATGGGTGCCACGCCTCTTTTTCTTCTCATAAGTTCTTGAGAGCTATATATCACAACGGATATTTAACAAAATATTGCTAAATATTCCTCCCGTGAACGATTTTATATTTGAAGAGAAAAACAAATTGTTATAATTATATGAACTATAGTTGTTATTGAGCATGAATTACACTTTGCTACAGCTTAGCGTAAATAAATGCATTTATAATTCCATTATTCTTCTGCCGATTTTTTTCACTTTAAACTTTTCTAGAAAATAGAAAATCTTTTTCTTTTTAATCGTGTACATTTGTTTAAGTTTTGATCAAATATTAAAAGCAAACTTTAAATAATAATAATAATAATAATAATAATAAATAAATAAAATAAAATTTTCAAGTTTATGCTCTTGTCAAAAGTTATACTAGCCTTATGAGCTAGTAAAATTTTGGTCACATGATAGCTGTTCAAACTTAACAAAGAAGAATAATTTTCTCCGTTTTACGCAGGTCTTAAGCGACTATTTTTATTAGTTATTAGTTAATATGAACTGCTTTGGTAGAAAATATCAAAGTATCAGTTATTTGATGAAAACTCGTTCTTTTTTCTTTAATGATAAATCCGATTTCTTATTTTTTTATTAAAATAATTTTTTTTCTACATAGAAAAAAGTGTGCACATAAATATAAAAATTTATTTTCAATGATTTCAGTTCATAATATTTAAGAATAATTTCCTAAATATTAAAACTTGTTATAACCCACACCACTATAAGTGATTGGGGTATTATGCGTATGTGCTGATGTAGTGTAACGCAGAGAAAAAATCACACTTACCTCGAAGTATTCCAATCGACTCAGAATCACTTTTTGAGTCGATCTAACGATGTCCGTCCGTCCGTCTGCGTTGCTGGACGACTGGCTGTCCATGTAAACCTTGTGCTCAAAGTAAATAAAATTTAACACGTAGGAGTTTCATGACACAAGGACGAAGCCTATTGAAATTGGTTATGATCGGTCCATTATTTCACCTAGCCCCCATAAAAATGTCCTCCCAGAATAGGGATTTAACTTAGAATTTATAAATCATAAGTGCCTCAAATATAGCAATATTGTAATGAAATTCGGTGAAAGGAAGTTTTGTACAAGTTTTAATCTTTGTGCCAAATTTCATGAAGATCGGTCTATAATCGGCCATAGCTCCCATATAAAATCCTCTTCCGAAAATTACTTTAACGTGCATAAATCACATACACATGTTAGTATCAGGTTTATATTCGACAAAAATAACTTTTATATAAGTAGAAATCATAGTGACAAATTTTATGAGGATCGCTTCATAATTTACCATAGCTCCCTTATAGGCCCATTTTCGGGAATCACCATAAAGTGCATAAATTCATATAAATATTTACGTAATATTCTGTATTCTTATATTTTATTTTACACTTCGTAAAAGTATCGGTCCACAATTGTCTACATGTCTAATATAAGACCCCTCCACGAATTTTGATGGACATGCACAACCCCGACCATATAATACCCCACATACTGTCGGGCTTGACCGACTATTTCTTTCTTACTTGTTTTATATGATTTTTTTTTTTCAAATGAAATAAAATCTTTAAAAATTTGTTTCAATTTTCATTTATATTTTAATTTGTATAAAAATTTTTTTTATTTTTTATTTTTTGAAATTTTTTAGTTCTTAGTGATTTTTAGCCACAAAATTGGGACAGAAAAATATTATTTAGCGTTTTTTATTAGAATGATACATGTACTGCAGACTGGCAACAAAATTATGAAAATTTTCAATTATTATTATGTACAATTTGATATCTATGAAAAAATTTTGGGGGAAAAAGGTTATGTTCGTTTCATAATATTTATCAAAACAATTTTTAAATTTATTATTTTTTTTCTTTGTACTACTGTAATGATGGTTTTTCTGATTTAACTTGAGTTTTTAGTGAAAAATCGGCTTAAAAACTGTATTTTTTTTAATCACAATTTGTGGAAGAAAAGTCGGTAAAAATTCAATTTTCGAAATCTGATTTTTAGTGAAAATTTGACATTTGAGTGAAAATTATGTTTTCACGTTTTTTGATGAAAAAGCGACCTTTTAGTGAAAAATCCGATTTTTCAGTAAAAAATACGTTTTTATTAAGCAAAAACAGTATTTTTGCTGTAAAAAATTAATTTTTGTGATTAAAGGATTAGATCAGTTTTGATAAATTTCAGTGGAAAATTCTAAAAATGGCCCCAACATTTTAATATATCGCACACATATCCCTAAGTAATCAGTAAACTAATTTCAACAGACAAAAGTACATATAGACACTTTTATTTGAATTCCCCAAATACAGAATATATAAATTCTTCGTGTTCTAAAACGAAAATTATATAGAGTACAAATGGGTATCATAATTAAATATATTTTTATCGAATTTAATTCATCAAGTAAGAAAATTTTCTAATTGCCGCTAACTTACATCTGGTCTGTTACACCTTATAACCTACGCAGTACCAAAGAGTAGCTAAATTGGCAAGTCATGTATCCTTAATGGCCTGATTACATCTCAGTGTTAGAAAAGTAATCTATAAAAAATACCAATAAATATTTTTATAACAATATATACAATTTCATTAATGTCTCCATTTTATTTCTCTCTCTCTCTTCCTCTGAAAACCACCTTTTTTATTTTATTTCTTTTTTGCAGTCGTCTTTCTTACCATATTGCATAACTTAACTTCATTATCCTGTTTCTGTGCTAATTTCTGTTATAACTTTATTGGCTTTGAAAAAACCCAGTTTTACTTCAAGAAAGTAGGTCATTTTAGAGTAATAAACTTTCCTTCAAACCGCACATAAACAATAAAAAACCAGTCTTCTTTTGAAAGACCCAGAAAAAAATAGAAAAAAAAAAACTTTTGCTAATGCCTGACAACTTAAACATACCTTCTTTTGTTAACTTAGAAAAAAAAACAGAGTTTAATACCTGCCGCAATAAAAATCCCTTTAAGGCATAAACCAAAAAACAAGTTTAATAAATAACTTTAAAATAACTAAAATAATACTTCGGCTTTTTGAATGCATTTTTTCGATTAGCAACAACATTAACACTATTTAATAAGAAAAGGGCTTCCCAAGACATCTGTTGGACTGACAGACTATTTTGTGTGTAGAAAAATTTAAGCCAACAAACTTGTTCACAGGAAGTTTCTAAAAAACTAAATGAGTACAATAAGCTTTTGATTATATGTAGTATTTTTAAGTTGCAGAGGAATTTCATCAGGTTTTGTAACCAAGTTTTTTATTTATCTTCGTTTTTGGTTCGTCTATTTGTGTGTGTTAAGGTAATGATGATTATTTAATGACAGATGCAACAACACGCACTTTCGCTTTCAGTCAATGAGCTCTTCTCTTATGTGCATGTATTAATCATATGTATGTGTATAATTTGGAATGTATTTATTACGTTATAAACCGAAGACAAACGTTACCATGACCTTTCTTAAGACATAATAAAGTGATATGAATGAAAAAATATTAAGGTAATATAAATGCAATGGATTAAGTATATATTGTAAAGACTGCTACTTACTGTTTACATTACTTAGAAGTGTTTTGTTAATTACATGACTATAGACTAGACTTTAGATTGGAATCTAGACTAGACTTTAAATGAGCCTTTAAATTATACCAAATTTTAAACTAGAATACAGACCTTAAATTAGACTATAATATAGACTAGACTAAAAAGTTAGGCTATAAAGTGTGCTTTCGAATAAAACGTAGTGATATGAAATGCAACACTATTCCCATCAAGTACCACCTGTTAGTAGACTACTGTCAAATTTTGAGCAAGTGTCGTCATTTACTTTGCGTTTAACAGCTGTTCAAAAGATACAACCTCGTGTATTTTTCTAAAAATGGAAAAAAGTGAATTTCGAGTGCTCATTAAACATTATTTTTTGCGAAAAAAAAACCGTCAATCAAACCAAAGAAAAGCTCGATAAATAATGTGGGGACTCTGCACCATCGATTTCAATGGTAAAAAAGTGGTTTACTAACTTTCGTTATGGTCGCACAAGTAAAAATGACGCTGAACGTTCTGGACGGCCAATTGAGGTCAGTACACCCGAAAATGTTGAACAAATCCACGATATGGTGTTGGCCGACCGAAAAGTGCGTGAGATTGTTGATACCATAGCCATTTCATATGGCAGTGTGGTTTCGATTTTAAGTGATCAGATGGGTTTAAGAAAGTTGTCTGCAGATGGGTGCCGCCTTTGCTCTCAACTGACCATAAACGTAAACATGAGACAACTTCAAAAGATTGTTTGGAGTTGCTTAACCGCAATCCAAATGAGTTTTTGCGGCGTTTTATAACTGTGGATGAAACATGGATCCATTACTGTACTCCGGAGACCAAGCAGCAGTCTAAACAATGGGTTTCTCCGGGTGAACCTGCTCCGAAGAGGGCCAAGGTAAGTTTGTCGGTCAACAAGGTGATGACAACAGTTTTTTTGGGATGCACGCAGGATAATCCACAACGATGACCTTCAAAAGGGAAAAACAATAAACGGCGAATATTATTCCAACTTATTAGACCGATTTAATGAGGATTTAAAAAGAAAACGACCCCATATGGCCAAGAAAAAGAATTCTTTTCCATCAAGATAATTGGGCTACGAATTGGTACCTCATCCGCCATATTCTCCGGATTTAGCCCCTAGTGACTACTACCTATTTCCGAACCTAATGAAAGAGATTCAACTCCAACGATGAAATTATTGACCAAACAAATTCCTATTTTAAGGACCCCGAAAAATCATATTTTTTACGCAAAGTAAATGACGACACTTGCTCAAAATTTGACAGTAGTCTATTAACAGGTGGTACTTGATGGGAATAGTGTTGCATTTCATATAACTACGAGGGAAGTGCGAAAAATCACGGACTTATTGATCCGCCCTCGTAAGTTACAATTATGAATGAAGCAATATAATTTAGGGTATTTTCTACAAATTTATTACGTGTAACAATAAAACGATTTATATGATTTTTTTATTTTCTTTGAAACTCCCTCCATTATTAATTCGATTATATTTTCATTGTTTGGTATTTTTCGGAACATAATTAACATATGTTTACTGTATCATTCTAAAGTATTTTTACTGTAATGACACGATGCCAAATGATGAGACTCAATGTTTTCTTATAAACGAAAGAAGACTTTTTTTGAGGCACTCCTTAATATAAATATCCGAGTTTATTGTGCCCCACGTTACATACGAATCACTTTTTGCATCACAGCTGCATATAGCTTCAAAAAAACTTTTTGCGAATTTTGATTGTTTTTTCTTAAGTTACTCTTCTGGAACATTTCCTCTAATAACTGCTCATAAAACTTTTGTCCAGCTGTGAGAAGTCAGGAATGACTACTTACAGATTTAGCATTTTTCTTTACGTACTTTATGCAGTTTGCGCCCATAGCGCAAATGTTTGAAATACTTCTTAAGAATTCCTACATCTTTTTGACTTTGTGTTCGTTTCGTGGTCTTTTATTTTTTCCTGTTCCAGGTTTACGAGCTGTTGTCCGATCAAAATCTTTTTGGTTCTCGGTAATGGCAACTGCTTATTAAAGTAGTTTATTGGTAATGAGTAGTAGTAGTTTATTGTAGTATTGTTTATTGGTAATATTGCAATCACGTGAATCATTGGATAGAGCGCTGGATTAACAACCAGAAGGTTGTTGACTCAACCCCATTCTGTTGCTGTTATGTTTCTTTTTGTGCTTAACAAAATATCTAAAAAGATATTTTATACAACAAAAATTTTTTGTCACTTAGAAAATTAAGTAAACTAAGTAAATTTGTTCAAATCTCACTAATGGCAAAAATTTTTTGTTTTTTTTTCGTTTAGGTACATATTTTTGAGTTCCCTTAGAGTCTAAAAATAGCTAGATGAATTTGTGGACAACTCCAACAAAAATAACTAGTTATTCGGGAAAAAAAATAACTAGTTTATTTCTGTTTCCAATTATACCTGCTAGCTTATTAGGAAAGCAAATTTTTTCCGGGGTCATTATTTAACTTTATTACCGCTCTAGAAATTAATTGTCTGCTGACACGTAGCTTTTTTTGTAAATCCAATTTGGATGAGTTTTAACACTTTCAAATTTTTTTTATGTGTTTCTCTTTGACTCTCCATTGTGAAACAAGAATACAAAATATTTTGAAAATTCGTATCATTGTAATATTTTTCAAAGATATACTGATAACAAGATCAAAAATCATATCTTTTCTAGGCTTTAAATGAACCGAATTGTTAGGCATTTGTCCGTTTTAGACCATTTAAAGAATTTTGCCATCGATTTGTTACAGCATAATTTTGCATATTTTGGTATATTTTGAACTTAGCTATATATTTTGTCATCACGTAGAAAATCACTTTTTTAGAGCACATATTTTTTCACTTTGCCATAAGTGAAATTTTCTTTTTACTGTTTTTCAAATCCGATCCCGTAATAATTTTCACCTTATAGATTGACAGAATTTTTTTTAATTGCTTGTTACAATATTTGCACTTGAATATTCTCAAGTGCAGAATATTCTCAAGTGCAGAAAGACCATATTTTTACACTATAAACTAGACTATAGAATGACTATAAACTATACTATAGACTAGACTATATGCTGCACTAGACTATATGCTAGACTATAATCTAGGCTATATGCATACGCAAGGGTATCACCAGGAGGTGATAATGGAAGTAACGAATCCTCGGACCCTAGTTTTGGAAGGTATGGAGAGCTCATTAAAATTATGCATAAGCTTGTCGAAGTCTTGTGACAGGGCGAATGGATACCGCCATAAATTAGGTATCCATCCACATGGGTACCCCTCTAGAGAGGGGTAGTTGGAAGGTTGACAACTTCGTGAACCACATTCAAAAATCCAGGCGTGACGGTACCCAAACCAAAAAAGGATCTCAAGCGAAGTAGAGAATCAGAAGAGGTATCGCCAAAACCTCAATTAGCTAAGAGAGGAAAGCAGGCAGCAAACCTCAAAATAAAGTGCAAGTAATGAACTATACTCCCCCAAAGAAATCCAGCACCAGTGAAACAACCAATGCGTGGAAAACTGTGAAACGCAGAAAGAACCTTGAAAGAGAAAGGAAATGAAGAATGTTATGATCATTTCAACGAAAGGAAAAGCAAGTTATGCTGATATATTAAAGCATATGAAGTTAGATCCTAGCCTTAAGGATTTGGGTGAATGCGTTTCTCGCATAAGGAGAACCCAAAAAGGCGATCTTTTAGAAATTGATAAGTGCAACACCGAGAACGTCAAAGATTTCCAAGTGCAAATTCGGTAAGATAACAGCGCATCGCACACTCCGGAGATTATAGCGTATCGCACACTCCGGAGATTATGATTGAATGTAAAGATATCGATGAGATTATAACAAAAGCAAATATTAATGAAGCCCTTAACAACTTGCTAGGAGTTTCTGAACTAAGGGAAACTAACGTAAGGAGTCTAAGGAGGGCTTATGTGGCACACATATAGCAAGTATTATCTTACCGATAGAACTTGGCCGTAAAGTCTTCGAAATGGTGATAGTCAAAATTCGCTTAAGGCAAAAGGTGCTTGTCAAAAAATGCTTTAGATGCCTGGAATTTAGTCATATTTCCTCATCGTGTACAAATCCTCACGACAGGTTGAAACTGTGTAGAAGGTGTGGAGAAGGTGGACATATTGCGAGGGACTATGCCAAGGACCCAAATTGTATGTTCTGTAAAGAAGTGGAAAACGTTAAGAGACTAAGATAATCATAATCCAAAAATTATAGCAAGAGACTTCAATGCATGGGCTGCTGATTGGGGTAGCCGAAAAACAAATACTAGAGAACGTATTTTACTCAAAGCGACTTCTAGACATAACCTAGTGCTAGCAAATAGTGGAAATACACCAACATTCTCTACTGGAGGAAGAAACTCTGTCATGGATCATGAGTAGTTCCTTGGCAAGGGATATGAATTGGAGAGTCAGCGAACAATACACTCACAGTGGCCATCAATCTATTATATTTTCAGTCTATAGCTTGTGTAGTAGACATCCTTCTCGTGAAGAAGATGCACCAAAATATATTGGTTGGGCCTCTAAAAGACTTAACAAAGAATTATTTACCCACGAATTTGGAAACAGCTTTGAACTGAATGGTACAGCACTGGAAAAAGTGAATCAAATGTTATCGAGAATCAAAAGCGCATGTGACGTCGCTATGCCAAAACGAAGAATGTCGGGGAACTGGTGGAACTCGGAAATCAACAACCTCCGTGCGCTGTGTATAAGAGCTAGAAGACGAACCAAACGTCTCAGGGCCCGACCGGAGTTCGAAGAAGTGTCGCGAATTTCAAAACGCAAGACGAGAGTTTCAACATGCTATTTCAAGAAGCAAGAAAAATAGCTTCAAAAATATATGTCTAAAAGCAAATAATGGTCCTTGGGGAAAGGCGAACAGGGTGGTAATCTCACGCCTTAAAGGCAAAAAGTCCCACGGGCAAGTTGTCCCATCTTACTAGCGAAGATAGTCAAAACTCTGTTCCCGGAACATAGAAGCAATATAAGTACGGTGACAAGAATGAACCCAATAGAATCCATACCGTTGGTGACAGAAGAGGAGCTGCTTTAGATTACAGAGAAAATCGGAGACAACAAAGCTCCAGGACCTGATATAACTCCAAACAATGCGCTTAAGTTGGTAGTGAGAACAGCAACGAAACGGTTCGTGGATGTATTTAATGAATGTCTAAAGGAAGGAGTATTTGCAAACTTTTGGAAAATGCAAAATTTTGGTGCTAATTCCGAAACCCAACAAACCACAAGGCGATCCCTCTGCGTATAGACCAATATGTCTACTCGACACAAAAGGGAAAATTCTGGAGAAAATCATACATAATCGATTGCTACACATTGTAAAGGAAAGAAATGGTTTGTCGAATCAGCAATTTGGATTTCGAAAAGCTAGATCGACCATCGATGCAATTCGTATGATAGTAGATACAGCACGAATGGCGATAAAAGGCAAGGGAGCAAGTAGGAAGTACTGTGCTACCATAACGCTTGATGTAAAGAACGCGTTTAACTCTGCGAACTGGGGAATAATAATTCAAAAACTAAATAGAATCGGCATACCGGCGTATTTAACAAGATTAGTAGTAAGCTATTTCACAGACAGAAGGCTCTGTTACCAAACCGACGAAGTTGTCATAACATACAATGTCACTGCAGGAGTTCCAAAAGGCTCTGTGCTTGGTCCACTACTGTGGAGTATAATGTACAACGATGTTCTGGAGCTTAGCATTCAAGAAGAAGCGAACATAATAGATTTTGCAGATGACATAGCAGTTACGGTTTCAGCAAGATATATGGACGAAGTGGAGCTAATGTCCAATAAAAAAGTGTGGACTATTAGAAACTGGATGAAAAGTATGCCGAACATAAAACGGAGATTGTATTAGTTACAAGCAGACGTAAAAAAGAGACCATGAGAATAATGGTTGGAGAACACCAGGTGACATCAAAATCCCATCTCAAATATTTGGGAGTTCTCATAGATGCCAGACTTAACTCTAGGACACATATGGAGTATACTGCAAACAAGGAAAGAAAATAATGATGTCGAATGTAGATGGACCAAAGCAATCCAAAAGGAAGATAATATCCACGGTGGTCAGCTCAGTTATACTTTATGCTGCTCCCATATGTTCAATAGCTCTGAAAATAAAGACCGCAGCGAGGAAGCTAAAATATGTATACAGGTTATCGCTCCTACGAGTATGCTGCTCTTTTCGAACAACATCCGACGAAGCGGCCCATGTCATAGCGGGAATGATTCCCGTAGATATCTTGGCTGACGAAGCTAAACGCTTGGATAATATCAGAAGAGACCGAAATCAACTAGACACTCGTGTATGTAAATTTGAAAGAGAACTTTCTATAAGACAATGGCAGAGCAGATGGGAAGACAGCCGCAAAGGAAGGCGGACCTTTAAACTTATCCCTAGAATAGATGTATGGCTAAACAGACGACATGGAGAAGTAAATTACCACTTAACGCAGTTTTTCTCAGGCCACGGAGGATACCGAAGTTACCTGTACAGATTCGGGTTAGATAACTTCCCATATTGCCCTAACTGTCCAAACCAAGAGAAAGACCCAGAACAAGTCGCGTTCAACTGCGCACGCTTTCGCCACGATCGACAGAAAACAGAAGAAGTTCTATGGGTGCCAACTGAATACCCAAAATATTGTTGACATCATCCTTAATAAGGGATGTAATAATGATTAAAAGTATCCACGATAAACTTAGAACGGAATAGAATCTGAGGAAATCCCAGACACAGAATTAACCTAGATAAGGCACTCCTGCCCAACGATGGAACTGTCTTTGTAGACAGTTCCGCAGGGTTGCTGAATGACGAAGGAGGTGGTTTTAGTCGGTATGAATCCGGCATATCTCACGGTTAATCTATAATCACGAGAATCTTATGAAAGATTTCCACCTGCCTAATGAAAAAAAGACTAGACTGTAGACTATTCTACAGACTAGACTATAGACTAGTCTACAGACTAGACTATAGACTAGTCTACAGACTAAACTATAGACTAGTCTACAGACTAAACTATAGACTAGTCTACAGACTAGACTATAGACTAGACTATAGACTAGACTATAGACTATACTATAGACTAGACTATAGACTAGACTATAGACTAGACTATAGACTAGACTATAGACTAGACTATAGACTAGACTATAGACTAGACTATAGACTAGACTATAGACTGCGGAACTGTCTATTACGATATTGCATCGCAAGGGCGGATAGGCTTAGTTAGCCTGTATCGAGTTTGATAAAAAGAATTTTCTTCTTCCACAAGGAATTAAGGATGGAGGAGGAAAGCCATGCTACCTATAGCTTCCCAGTGCTCTTTTTTGCTTATCATTATATTTATGATGTTTTCAGCATTCAATTTGTGACCGACTTTTTCTTCTGTATATTCTCGTGCTTCATTAAAACGCGGCCAGTAGAACATGACGTGCTCGGAATTGGGACAGTAGGGACATATCGGCGATTCGTGCAAACCAAACCTGTTTAGATTACTTCTATAGCCTCCGTGACCAGAAAGAAATTGCGTGAGATAGTAATTTATTTCTCCGTGTTCTCTATTTAGCCAAACTTAAATGACTGGTATGAGTCTGTAGGTCCACCTTTCTTTTAAACTTCTCTCCCATCGATACTGCCATAATACTATCGATATATCTCTCTCTAGTTTACGTTTAATACTATTGGAATTATTCCTGCAATGACAAACGCTGTATCTTCCGATATTGTCCGAAAAGAACTGCCTACACGCAACGCACATAGACTATACACTGATAGGAGTTTTTCTGCTACCGATTTTATTTTAGGGGCTCTTGACCATATAGGAGCCGCATAAAGAATCAGCGAGCTTACTACTGTGGTAACAATTTTTCTCTTAGATTGCCGGGGGCCTCCTACGTTTGGCATCATTCTTTCTATTGCAGCTCTTACGTTTGATGTTTTCTGACCTACATATTCCATATGTGCTTTGAAGTTTAATCTTGAATCTATAATAACTCCTAGATACTTAAGGTTAGGTTTGGATGTCACTTCATACTTCCCCACTTTGATCCTTATGTTTTCGAGTTTCTTTCGGCTTGTGACCAGAACGACTTCTGGTTTGTGCTCTGATAATTCAAGTCCAGCACCTTACATCCATTTTCCATGATGTACATGATGTTCCATACCAAAGGTCCAAGTACCGAGCCCTGTGGAACGCCTGCCGTTACATCGTATGTCTGGATTCCATCATCAGTATAGTAGCACAATTTTCTGTTCGTGAAGTAACTACTTACGATTCTTGTCAATTAATTTGGGATGCCGAGTCTAAGTAGCGTTTCGATTATAAGTCCCCAATTAGCGGAGTTGAATGCATTCTTCACATCAAGGGTGATGACAGCGCAATACTTTTTCTTAGCTCCTTTGCCCTCTATTGCACCTTGAGCTATTTCTTTTACCATGGTGATAGCATCAATGGTAGATTTCGCTTTACGGAATCCCTACTGTCGATCCGATAAATCTCTTTTAGTTTCAGTCCATAAGACAAAACTAGACTATAAACTAAACTATAGGCTAGATAGACTACAGACTAGACTAGATTATAGACTAGACTATAGGCTAAACTAGACTAAAGACTAGACTAGACTATAGACTAGACTAAACTATAGACTAGACTATAGACTAGACTAAACTATAGACTAGACTATAGACTAGACTATAGGCTAGACTAGACTGTAGGCTAAACTAGACTATAGGCTACACTAGACTATAGACTAGATTATTAGAAATATTGTGTTTTTTTAATTATAAAAGGATTAAAAAAGGCTGACATATCCTTGTATTTGTTTCTCAATTCTTTTGTATCTCAATATTATTCTCAACATATTTATAACCTGTATTAAAAAATTTAAAGCATTTTTATGTTTATCACGTGCCTTTTATAACTATAAACAATATTCAAAGCTTATTGGTATGTGTGTGTATGAATTTGACACTTAAAAACTGATAAAAATAAAAATATTAGAAACCTCACACCTGTTGAACCAGTTTATTGAGTATGAATTACATATTCATGTATGCAAGAAAAAAAAAAACTAAAATGGAGTAATTTTATTATTAATAAATGACTTTGAGGTTGACAATTTATTTATGAAACAATCAATAAAGACATTAAAAGCATTACAGATTAAGTATAAAATCGGATTAAAATTGAAACGGAAGAATAAATCTTTTTAAAATTTAATTTTGGTTTTTTGAAATAATTTGCAATAAAATTCAATTAAATAGAAAAATATTTATATCAAACTTGAGTGATTTAAACAATCTTTTAAACAAATTAAATTTTTGAACTTGTGCAATTTTTATATGTTTAAAAGCCTTTAATTTTATTATAATTTTTTGTTAGTGTTTTTAGCAAACTAAAAGTAGCACAGACCATGCCACTTTATATGTGTATTTCAATAAAAATTGTCTAAGAAATATTTTACCAAAGCAAAAATTATTAATAATTTAAGAACCTAACAGGAAGTTAAATAATTAAAAAAAAAACTCAGTTGACTTCAGACACAAAAATATCAAGAAAATAAAATAAATATAGGTCCAAATAGAAAAGAAAAAATATTTCATTCTCTTTTAAAAAAGCTAATAACAATTATGTTGCTTTAAGTTTTTCGTATATCAAACAACTTCCTTATATACAACAAATTATTTGTTTTATTCAAACAACGTGTGAAGCAAAACCAAACTAAAGCAACAAATGAAGATAATATTGACAACAAAATTTCATTTGAGGAAGTTTCATCATAATAATATCAACAAAATTAAACATGCGAAATTTTTTAAAGATTTTTAATAAAATTATAGATAAAATCTCATTTTCAAAATCACTGCGAAAAAAAAACAAAGAGAAAATGTTAATAATATTTTTTTTGATTAATTTATTATTATTTTTTTATTGATATTCTTTGATGAGTTTAACCTTTTTAAAAATTTATGAAACCAAAAAAATGGTATTAACTTGACATTTGATAAATCACATTGGAGTTTCAACATTATTGTTATTGTAGTAAGTTAATTCTAGTTTATAACGAAACCAATAAATTCAACAAACTACTGTAAAAAATCCTAAAATGTTAAGCATTAAATTGCATTTAGGGTAAAACCTTAAAATTAAGTTTTTGCTGTTAGTAGAAATCAAGACTAGGGCTGTGGTGTTTCTTAAAAACACTTCACTTGTAGACAAAACAGGCTATACATAACCTAGATTTGTTATAATACTATATACATAGATTATAGTGGCGTAGCTGTATTCAAAAAAATTTTTATATGAAGCACAAGGTAGCTAATACACAATACACAGTTTTTATTAAGAAAATCGTATTCAAAAAACTTTTTGCAGTCTACATTAACTAATAAACTTGATAAGACACCACGAATGCTGACGAAGTGTGTAGCGGCACAGAAAATACGTATTCCATTCTGCTACTGTCTAATTATAGTTCACAAACTCTGCTTTGGTACTGCCAAACAGATACAACAAGGCAATTTACGATTGCAAACTTGTTTATGGTCCTGCGAACCGGATACTGGAACCACATCTATAACAGCGTTTACGCCGCTAGGTTCAATCACTCGGTTACTTGCCCCAAACGCCTGGCATTGCTAATTGAGTCTCTCAAAATTGCACCCAGTGCAAGGCGGGAGCTATGTGGATAAGACACCATGAATGCTGACGAAGTGTGTAGCGGCACAGAAAATACGTATTCCATTCTGCTGATGTCTAATTATAGTTCACAAACTCTGCTTTGGTACTGCCAAACAGAGACAACAAGGCAATTTACGCTTGCAAACTTGTTTAAAACTGTTTTTTGTTTCTGTAAGCAACCCTTCTCAGTTTCTCTCTCATTTATGTACATTGTCAGTGTTGTGAATAGTTAGAATAAATTACGAGTATTCATTAACTGTTTTATTCCCTTATTATGTTTGATGTTCTAGTACGTCTTTTGATGATGAAAATCATTATTTCGCTTATGTAAATATAATTATGAATAAATGAAATACTTTAATTTAAGTTTTGTTGGCTGTAATAATAAATATCCGAATAACGCATATTGTGTTATAAAATCAACATCATATATGCAGAAAACATTATCCTGTTCCAGAATTTATTTTATATGTTTTAAATAGCTATATTGACGGTTTTAACTTCTGAACGACTCTTAATATCCGGAAAATAAAAAATGTGACCTTTTTGTAAACATTTACGCATGAATACAAAAAAATTTTTTTTCTTGAAATATGTATGTAATGGAAATAATATTAAAGTAGCTTCAAACTAGGGTCGAATCTACTTTAAAATATTTAAAGTTAACAATGATTTACTAAAGGCACATTAAATGAAACCTCGTTTTTGAATACAACTTTAAGGAATTTTGCTTAACATTGGTTAGTAAAGCTGTATTTATTTTTTGTCTAATACGTCTGATTCACTTAATTTTTTTTTTTTTCGATGTAATTAAGAATTACTTCAGCTAGATAAGAGAGAAAAAAATGGAAGCCATTATTTTTCAGATTTTGGGAATTAAATTGAAATTTTTTTAAACAATTATTTTTTAGAGAAACTATAAATATTTTATCTATAATAAAATGTTTGTTGGTTAAGATATCTTAACTTATCTTAAGATATCTAATGTAAAAAAATTTAAGATTTTGTTGAAGGAATTCCACAATCTCCAAAGGCCTTGTCGAGAGCTTTAAGAAGATGTAAAAATATTTGAAAACGGATAAGATATAAAATTTTGGCTAGAGGTGAAATATTTTCTATGTCAGAGGTGCCCTATTTTGAGCATTAATAGCTCCGCCCCTGAGGGGGGGTCCGTGGGGCCCCCTTCCAAACTTAAAATTGTACATACTATTGCTTTGCTTATGTGAAAGTTGATTTGAACCTAACCAACCAATTAGAACTTTCGGATTTATTTCCAAAAAATTTCGATGCTGCCCCACTGTGGACTACAGACTAGACTAAACTATGGAATAGGCTATAGCAGAGACTATAGAACACGCTATAAAATAGACTATAGAATAGATTATAGAACAGACTATAGAATGCTATAGAATATAATAATATAATAATATAATAGACTATAGAATACACTATCGACTAGGCTATAGAGTGGATTATCGACTAGATTATAGAATAGACTATTGACTACAATATAGAATATGCTATAGAATATACTACAGAATAAAATAGATTATAGAGCAGACTATAGAATAGAATGTAGAATGGACCATAGAAAAGACTATAGAATAATCTATAGAATAGACTATAAAACAGACTTTAGAATATACTACGGGCTAAACTACTGAATAAATCATAGACTAGACTATAGAATAGACTATTTTATATTAGAATATTTTTTTTTATTTATTATTTTTCTAATTGGTACTTTATTGTTTCAAAAATTATTACTTTTTGGCAATTCATTTCATCACCTTTATGTTCTTATGGATGTTCTTATGGATGTTTTTTATTATTATTTTCTTTTTTTTCAGTTTTCTTGGCTATAATTAATCACTGGGTTAAAGTTCTGCAGAACTTTGTCGCTTATAACGGCTCACATTTAAGTTCAAAACAAAGACAAAACAAAACATCATTCTACAATTTTGCCCAAAATGAAACACAACCAACAAACACAACAGTACTGCGGTTGAACTTTATCATATTCTTAAATATTTAGTCTTTAATGTCGGTTTTTTTGATAATTTGCAAAAAAAAAAAGTTCAAGGTTGTTGTTGAAAAAGAAGAAAAAAAAACTTATTTATTACAGAGAATGATGTTTGTTACCTTTGAAGACAAGAGGAAATGAATGATTTAATTTTTATACCCTTCACATAAAATGAAGAATATATATGTAAGTTTCATTTTATACGAAAGTCTTTAAATATACAATATATATCGTGATTGTTATGATCATAAATAACTTTTGAGACTATGTGTCAGTTTGCCTCCTGGATGTCTGTATGTTGAAATGGATTTTTTGAAGCCCATAATCCAATAAATACATTTCTCTTTCAACATATATGTGGCATATAGTCTCGAAAATCTTGGTATTGAAATTCAACAAAATCCATTTAGGAATGGCGGAGTTATAAACGATTTTCCAGAACAGCCTCAACAATTTGTCCAATTTTCTTTGCCTAAATTTAATAGTATTATCTATTTCACACACAATAATATATAAATGTTTTTCTATTAGAAAGTTGTGAGATTGAATAGTCTAGGGGAAGTGTTCTACACTACAAACCGTTAAGCCTGAGTTCCTATCCCCGGGACTTCTTGTAAATTTTTGTTTTTCCTAAAAAATAAAAACTTCAAATTTTCATTATTTGACTTCTGATGTGTTTTTTTTTTTTTTATATAAAAAACTGATTATTATTTAGATTTGAGTTACATTTTAAGCTTTTTATATAAGCAATAAAGCTAATAAATTTCAACATATCGATGTTTGTAACTAAAAGACTTTAGGTCCTGAGTTCGATACTTGACCAAGACTACTACGAAAAATGGTTTTATAATTTATCTTCAAACTAAAATTAAAATGTTGAAATATCAATTTTAGGAATTAATTAAAAATGTTTCTTTAAAATTTTTTAAATAAAAATTACAATTCTATTCGAAAGCATTCAAACCCATATGAACACTTTAAAATTATTATCCCCTAGGCCACATGGTATCTTGAAATTTTGAATTCAAAAAACCGTTTTACTGCAATTTGTGTAATGAAAATAATTTTTCAATATTGTTGAATTTTAAGTATATTCAACATATAGTGTTGTAAATTGATTTTAATAAATTTCACATATATGAGAAGTACATATATATAATTGTTTTTAAACAAAATTTCTATGGGTATAGATGGCTTAATGGAAGTGCTCTAGATTACAAATCTTCAAGCCAAGTTTCGTATCCTGGTGTAATCCATTTGAACTTTGTTTTATTATGGGCATATTTTTTTGTGAACAAATAAGTTTGACAAGTAAATCTGAGTATATTTCTTAAAATATTATCACTTAACTGTAATTGTGTTTTAGGTTTTTTAAAGTAGATCATAAGATGGCATATAATGTAAGATGGAATTGTGCCTTAGAGTCCCAAATCTAAAATTCTTAAAAATTCTGAAAATTTTACAGTAGCTAATTAAAGTTTAAAATATCTAATTCT
The DNA here is from genome assembly GCA_932274085.1 of Protocalliphora azurea. NCBI lineage: Eukaryota > Metazoa > Arthropoda > Insecta > Diptera > Calliphoridae > Protocalliphora > Protocalliphora azurea. The sequence continues at coordinate 149,274,072 of OW026521.1, read as the reverse complement.
AAGATAACTTTTTTCGAAAAAAAATGTTAGTAGAAAACTGAAAAGGAATTTACAATTTTGCATATCTCTTCTTTATAAAGCTCTTCAACGCAGATGATCTGAGCGACCTTCTTAAGTCATATACCCAAGGAGTTTTCGGGGACTCTTTATGTTAAAAATTTCCGATGTCATAGTTAACACCAGTTTACAAGTATTAAGTATATTTCCAGATTAAAGCAAAAATTTTGATAAAACATAATTTCAATATGTTTATATATTTATGAAATATAGATTTTTTGAAGGGTAAAAAAGATTCGGCCCAGCCGAATATAACACTTCCATTTGTTTTTGTTTTTTTTTTGTCTTTTTTGAACTTCTTTTTTGTAAAATTCTACAAAATATAAATAAGATTTTAAAGTTTAAAATAGTCGAATACCAAAAATGATCATACTGAATAATCATGAGCTGCTTTCAATTCGAAAATCAATTTCCATTTTTCAACACTTGTAAACTCATGTAAGGCTTAAGATAAAGCCAACCATTGTGACATTGAGAACCCTATTAAATATGGGCTTTTCTTAAACCATTGTAACATTTACATTGTATTAATTTAGGTTTCTTTTATTTTTATTTTACTTTCAAAATTTAATACTCTATATTGTTAATCTAAAATCCATAATAAAACATTTTTGAAATCTTTTCCTCGCTCATTCAACAAAAAAGAAACAAGTGGGAATATTATCTGTATAAATTGACAATAAGCCGCCATATATTTAGTTACAATTTCGTAAAAAAAAAACTTTTATATTTTCGTTGATTCTTATCTCATGACGGTAATATAAGGGGGGTCCTGTTGTTATCATATAGATTTAATTACATTCTTATTAACAACACAAATAATTGTATGACTTGTAATAAATTCCATTTAAAAAGAGAACAAAAACAACAACAAAAAAGTTATTTATCTAAGATACAGATTTCACCCACTATTGACTGCAATAGCCTGATTACATTCTCACTAACAGTTTGACCTTCACACACACAATCTATGTGTTATGCGTTTATAATTTGAAACGCTAAATGCAACTGTTTTATGTGTAACAGTATTTTTTTTTTTAAGGGAACAGATAAGAAACCTCCATCATGTTTATAGAAATGTAATTAAGGTGTTTCTTTTCGTTATTTCTGCTTCTTTGGCTTTGTTTCATTGTTTGTTACTATTGATTGGTTCTGTTGGGCATTTGTAACGAATAAGTAAGTAGACGGCTATATTTTGGAATGAGTCTATTGGAAAGGGTTTGTAATTTGAAATTTAGTAGAGTAGATAGTAAATAAAAATTACTATTTTTAATAGGTTATATGAATATATCCATACAGCTACTTTATTTATAAAAAAAAAACTTGTTAGAAAAAAACAGAATTTTGAAGGAATGATATCATTTGAAAAAAAAACATCTAATTAATATAGGATATATTTAATATAAAGAAAGAGTTTAAAACTCTAAAAAATTTAAAGAGGAAAAATATGGTCAATTAAACGATTTATCAAAGATAAAAACTATTTCAATTACTTTTTTAATTGTATCAATTATTCATGTGATCAATATTTTATTTTAATATTTTTTACTAAAAAGAAAACAATCTGGCAACTTTTAATTATTTTTCTTATTGTATCAATTAATAAATTAAATAAATATAAACAAAAATAAGTGATAATTTGAATAATTGAATATACAATTTTATTTAATAGGTTGAATTTCAATTAATAAAATAATTGAATATGTATTATTTTAGATTTTTTTTATGTAAAATGCGAATTTAATTTATTAGAATACTTCAATTTTGTTTAAATTATTTAATTATAAGAATATTTAAAATCATTCTAAAATTCTGATTAATAATTTAATTGCAATTTTTTCGAAAATATTTGTTTCTGTGATATCAGAAATTGTGTTTTATTTTTTCTCTGTAAAATAAATAAACTCTTGAGAATTACAAAAATCGATAAATAATTTACTTTTCGCTTTATTCCTATTTTTCGGCTTTTTGAAGCTCCTATAAAAGCTACGGACGTCGCACAGTGGGCCAATCGCAAAAATTTTAGTAATAAATATGTAACTCCTAAACTATTGGTCGGATCGAATTGAAATGTATGGGAAAGCTGTAGAGAAGTAGTACAAAAGAAAAAAAAAATAAATAAAAAAAAAAAAAAATAAATAAAATAAAAAAGAAAAACATATTAGCATTATATTTTTACTATTATTTCTTATGTGTTGTATAAAATAAACATCAATCTTTCATTCCTCCAAAAAGCATTTAAAAAAGCTTTAAAAACAATTTTTAGCAATTTTACAAAAATAAATAAATAAATAAATATATATATATATATATATATATATATATATATATATATATATATATATATAGTTTGACTTTTTTCATAAAATCTGCACTCGTGCATTCGATCTAAATATAGTTTGTAATTTAGCAGCATTAATAAATTTAGAAACACTTTTTTTATTATTAATCGATAAACATGTTTTTTTTAGAATTCTCCATTTTAGACCAATACTGGATATAGGGTGCAAATCTAAAAGCTTTAAAATTTATTTATTAACCATTTATGAAGTCTTGTATTTGAAATATGTAAAGCAAAAAAAAAAAAAATTATCAACTAAACTTTGAGAAAAAAGTAAAGGAATTGTACTATGTTTGTAAAAAATAGCCATTTTTCATATTAATTTTAGACTGCAGACTTAGAATATTTTTCACGTCTATACGAATTCAAAAAATTCAAACATTTTTTCGGCATATTATTTCGGAATTTATTAGAAATTATAGAATATTTAAAAAGAGTTCCTTCATATACCTCAGGATTAATTCCCGAAAAACTAAATAAAGACGACGAAAAAAATCATAAACTGAAAATTCAAGCGTAAATATATTTTTAACTATAAGAGATAACTTAGGTCAGTAAATATATTTTTTCTTTATAGCGGAATTTACGGAAATATAAAAATCTCTGAAATCGGACTTGTTTTGGAGATATTACGAATTTTTGAAACTCGAGGTGGTCAACTTTGATACTTATCTCGAATTATTACAGCGTGACTACAAGATGATTTAAGATATAGCTTAGATCCTCCTCTGCAACTTTTCCATACATTTTAATAAGTAGTTTAGGGGATACAGATTTATCATCAATAATTTTGAGATTGGCCACACTGTGCGTCGTTATTTTTCAAATCTGTCAAAAATTTTTATATCGTTTTTGCTGAAGACCAACTCGGTCCATAAAAAGTCGAGATATTGACAAACATCTTTTCACCATAAACTTGTTATTGTTTTTTTTTTTTTTTTATATAGATAAAACAACAATAAACATTTTTTAACATGCATTTTTTTGTTATTGTTTATTTTGATGTCAGACATGACATTAAATTTGAAAACAATAATGTACTTTGACAGAAAAAATCGTAAAAACACAAAAAAATTCTCAAAAGAGAAATAAAAATATCGTCAAAATGAAAAAAAAAATTATCAAAACGAAAAAATTATCAAAAATTAAAAAAAGCTAAAATAAAATAAAGACAAAAATCGCTAAAACTCAAAAAAAAAAAAAAAAATCACGAAAACGAAAAAAAGAGGAAAAGCTAAAAACAAAGCCAATAAATAAAAATTAGAAAAATTTTTGTATAAATTTTGAATAAAAAATTTACCGAAAATTTTCAATAAAAAATTTACCGAAAATTTTCAATAAAAAAAAATATAAAAAATTTTCAATAAAAAGAAAATTAGAACATTTTTTAAAAATGTTATATATAAAAAAAGCAAATTTAACAAAAATTTCTTATAAAACAGAAAAAAAAAATCGTTAAAACGAAAAAATATCGTAATAATGTCAAAAAAAAAAGCAAACAAAAAAAATATGGAAAAAATTATAAAATATTTTCTATAATAAAAACATTTACTGAATATTTCTCAAAAATGTCATAGAAAGGAAATTATTTGCAATTTCCTTTATCAAAAATGTTCTCTAAAATTTTACATAAAAGAACATATATTTTAATATTTTATATACAAATTTAATTTATTAAAAATGTCATATAAGAGAAAATTTTTTAAAAAGAAATTTTATAGAAAATTTAGTTGAAAAAGCTAAATTTATCTAAAATCTTTAATAAAAGAAAATATATCGCAAAAAATAATATTTATGAAAACATTTCGTATAAAGCTATAAATGAAAAAATTGCCTCTAAAAACAAATACGATAAAGCGAAAAAAGCGCCAATATGGAAAAAAATCACTAAAATTCAAAAACTTTCGACAAAGCCTTAAATGGTTAACTATGGAATAATCCTTACGATTTATCACTTTTTTTCATATCTTTAATTGCAAAACTAAAGAATATATTCCTTTATAAAACTGCTTTAAGACTAACTAAACATTTGACCAATATACGTTGAGTTATAAATATAAAGAATAAAATAATTGATAAATAAATAATAAATACCGTAAATGCTCCAGTTTTTCATATACATATAAAAATATACAAAATATGTTGAACGAACGCATTATGCGGTTTAAGAAGACACATACATACACACATAAACAAAAGAAAACCAAAGAATTCAAATAAATGTGAATGAAACGAGTGAATGTTAAAAAAAAATACCTACAGAAAAAATGCCAATTATTTAAAAATGAATTATACAGAGTATAGATGGATTTTTATTTAAAAACCATAGTTTCTTCGTTTCATTTTGTTTAGGAAGAAATAAAAAAAAAAAAATTCAAATGAAATTTTTGCGTCAAGGTTACGTGCGGTAAATAACAATTGTTGCTAATAAATAAATTTTAATACTTGTAGTAGTTGGAGCTTTATTGTTATTGGTGTGTTATAAGACTTTTTTGTTAAAACCATGTTAACTTGATTATCTGCAGTCTGAAATGACGGCCTGATTACTTCTACATACTTAAACAGAAAGACAGACAGATAGACAGACAGACGGACTGACTGCATACCACCAATAACTAAAAATATTGGTGGCATTACATATATAATACCCACTGCAGCAACAATTGTTACTCATATACATAGTTGTATGTATCTAGTGTTGAAAGAAAACAAATTATATGTATATAAACTTAACTACGTACGCGCTTGTTAAAGAATAAGGTTTGTCTTCTGTGTGTATGATGATTTTAATCTTGTTCATATCAAGTCAGAAAAAAAACATAAAACTAACAAATAACGCACCATTGGGGGCTCTTCTATGTTTTTTTTTTATTATTCTTTTTTTTTCAACTCCGCACCTTTAGCGGCAAACGCATGATGAATGCATAGAAACAAAATTAGCAACATGTTGAAAGTTTTTGTTGTTGCGTTTTATTTTTAAAATGAGTAGGTTAATATATTTAACAAGTCCTATTTAATTTTTTTTAATAAATAGAACTAAACTAACTTGAATTAAGTAAAAATAAATTAAAAATTTTATTTTTAAGAAAAATTTAAATAAAAATTTAAATAAAATAAATTTTTTTTTTATTATTATTGACTTCATGGAAACCTTTATAAATAATTAATTAATTACATTGTTATGAGGATTTACTTAAAAGTATTACAACAATTAACATCTAAATAATTAAATAAGGAAACTACTAATATTACAGTATTAAGGAAAAGTTGTCAAAAAAGCCTTGTACATACTTAAACGTAAGTAAGAAATTATAAAAGCAACCATTAATTATTACTCTTTAAGTAAATAAAACAATAAAATTAATAAAATTTTAAAGAAAAGTAAATAAATCGAAAATTTTTTATAAAAAGCACTTATTGAAAATCATTTATAAAAAAATATCGAAAATTTTATATAAAAAGAGAATTTATCGAAAGTTGTCTAAAAATATAAAATTAATTGAACATTTTCTATAAAAAGAAAATTTACCGAAAATTTTCTATAAAAGGAATTTTTTTTTCTAAATTTTCTATAAGGAAATAATGTTTATCAAAAAATTTTTATAAAAATGAAATGCATTAGAAATTGTATAAAAATCGAAAATTTTCTATAAAAGATAATCGAAAATTTCTCATAAAAAATCTATCCAAAATATTCTATAAAAGCAAATTTATCGAAAATTATCTATCGAAAATATTCTATAAAAGCAAATTTATCGAAAATTTTCTATAAAAAGATTTTTTTTTGTAAATTTCTTACAAGGAAATAAAATTTATCGAAAATTTTTATAAAAATGAAATACATTGGAAATTGTGAAAAAATCGAAAATTTTCCATAAAAAGAAAACATCGAAAATTTTCCATAAAAAGAATATTTATCGAAAATTATCTATAAAAAGAAAATTTATCGAAAATGTTCTATCAAAAGAAAATTTATCGAAAATGTTCTATCAAAAGAAAATTTATCGAAAATTTTCTATCAAAAGAAAATTTATCGAAAATTTTCTATCAAAAGAAAATTTATCGAAAATTTTCTATCAAAAGAAAATTTATCGAAAATTTTCTATCAAAAGAAAATTTATCGAAAATTTTCTATCAAAAGAAAATTTATCATAAATTTTCTATAAAAAGAATTTTTATCGAAAATTTTCTATAAAAAGCAATTTTATCGAAGATTTTCTATAAAAAGAATTTTATGGAAATTTTCTATAAAAAGAAATTTTATCGAAAATGTTCTATAAAAAGAAAATTTCTATAAAAAAAAATTTTCGAAAATTTTCTATAAAAAGAAAATTTTTCGCATACAAAGAAAAATTATCGACAATTTTTTATAAAAATAACATTTGTCGAAAATTTTCTGTAAACAGAAAAACAATCGAAAAATATTTATAAAAGAAAAATTTATTCCCACAAAAAAAAAAAATCAAAAATTTTCTATAAATGGAACCTTTTTTTAAATTTTCTATAAGGAAAATTTATCAAAAATTTTCTATAAAAAGAAATTTATCAAAAATTTTCTATAAAAAGAAATTTATCAAAAATTTTCTTTAAAAAGATATTTATCAAAAATTTCTATAAAAAGAAATTTATCAAAAATTTTCTATAAAAAGAAATTTATCAAAAATTTTTACAAAAGGAAAATTAATCGACAATTTTTTACAAAAAAAAAAAAAAAAAATTATCGAAAATGTTCTATAAAGAAACATTTTATAGAAATTTTCGATAAAAAAAAAATTTATAAAAATTTTCTATCAAAAATAAAATTAAAATTTACTGTAAAAAGAAAACATTCAAAATTTTTTATAAACAAAAATTAGCCAAGGTTTTATCAAATTAGAAAATTTCCTATAAAAATTAAATTTATCAAACAGTTTTAATAGCAAAAATTGTCTAAAATTTTGCATAAAAAATTATGGAACATTTTCTTTAAAAAAAATCAAAAATTTCGCATACAAAGAAAAATTATGGAAATTTTCTTATAATAAATCTATCGTTAATGTTCTATAAAAAGAAAATTTATTCAAAATTTTCTATAAAAAGAAAACATCGAAAATTTTCCATAAAAGGAAAATTAAAAGAAAAATATTTAAAAAAGGAATAAATATTCCTTTACAAAAATAAAATTTCTCAAAAATTTTCTATAAAATGAAATTTATCGCAAATTTTCTATAAAAAGAAATTTATCAAAAATTTTCTACAAGAAGAAAATTATTCGACAATTTTTTATAAAGAAAAATTTATCGAAAATTTTCTATAAAAGGAACATTTGGAAATTTTCCATAAGGAAAAAATTTTAGAGCAAATTTCTATAAAAAGAAATTTTATGAAAAATTTTCTCTAAGAAAAAATTATCAAAAATTTCCTGCAAAAATAAAATTTATAGAAACTATAAAAAAAAATTATCGAAATTTTCTATAAAACAATTATTGAAATTTTCTATAAAAAAATTTATCGAAATTTTCTATAAAAATTTATCGAAATTTTCTATAAAAAGAAAATTTATCGAAATTTTCTATAAAAAGAAAATTTATCGAAATTTTCTATAAAAAGAAAATTTATCGAAATTTTCTATAAAAAGAAAATTTATCGAAATTTTCTATAAAAAGAAAATTTATCGAAATTTTCTATAAAAAGAAAATTTATCGAAATTTTCTATAAAAAGAAAATTTATCGAAATTTTCTATAAAAAGAAAATTTATCGAAATTTTCTATAAAAAGGAAATTTATCGAAATTTTCTATAAAAAGGAAATTTATCGAAATTTTCTATAAAAAGGAAATTTATCGAAATTTTCTATAAAAAGGAAATTTATCGAAATTTTCTATAAAAAGAAAATTTATCGAAATTTTCTATAAAAAGAAAATTTATCGAAATTTTCTATAAAAAGAAAATTAATCGAAAATGCGCTATAAAACAGAAAAATTTTCGAAAGTTTTTTATAGGAAGGAAATTTTCTATAAAAAGAAATAAAAAGAATTTATCAAAAATTTTTGCATAAAAAGAAAAATTTATTGAAAATTTTTTATAAAAAGAGAATTTTTGAAAAATTAAATTTATAAAAAGAAAATTTATTAACAATTTTTTATAAAAGAAAATTTATTAACAATTTTCTATAAAAAAAAATTTATTGAAAATTTTCTATAAAATTCCACAAAGGTAAATTTATTACAGTCCCGTATAATCGAATTTGAAAAAATATTCCGTAGAGATATTTTTGTGTCGAAACATAAATATTATCAAAATTACAAAACCAATTACTAAATAATCGAAAGATTTTCCACTTTTCAACTACTAAACAAAATAAAAAATTAATAGCAAAACAAAAAATCTTGCTAATAGCTAAAAACTTAACAAAGATTACCTCTCGAATTTCATAGATTTGATTTAATACAAAGTAACCAATTTTTGGTGGTGGCACGCGTTTAAACCTTTAAACAAGCAGAGATACTCACAAACAGACAATAAAATTTTTAACTCAAGATAATATGCCAAATTTATTCATTAAGACATAGGGGAACAAACAATAACATCGTGTGTGCTTACTCCCCCTTTCCCATTTAAAAAAAAAAAAGGCAAACTATAAGAAAAAAAAAAACAAACTTCAAATTAACCACAATAAAAATAGAAACAAAACTTCATACAAATTTACAAAAACCCACAAGTCAATAAATAATTTAGTTGGATAAACTAAGCATTAAACAAAATAAAAGTTAATATTTTCATTTTTTAGTTAAAAATTTTTCATTTTCATATTTTACTCATGGTTTAATGTGTTAAGTGTAAATGTGAGTGGGGGGAATATTTTGTTGCAGTTTATAATCAGAAATCGTGGCTCTTTGGTTTCGTGTTGTTTTATTATTATTATTATTATTATTATTTTTTTTTTTTTCTTTAAGAGATTGTAAATTTTTTTGGCAAAGATATATAAATAAATGTTTATTTGTATATTTGCCATATTAATATGCAATTTATTATTTGTAAAATTACAAAAAATTAACTAAAGTTTTTGAAACTATTTCGGTTTTTTTTATGAAAAAAAAAAAAAAAAAATGCCCAAAATTTCTTAACGAAATATAGCTGCAATCAATATTTACTAAACAATCATATGCAGGTATTTTGTTACAAAGTTATAAAAGTTTTAATAAAAAGATTTCATTAAATGAATGTAAATTGAGTCATAATCACTCTTGAAGTATAATAAAATTAAAAGGGGCAGTAATTAGACTTTTTACTTTAAACTGAATATATTTTTATTTATAAAAGTTTTAAAGGTAAAATATGGTGGTTTTTTTTGGTTTGTTATTTTTTTCAGAATGAATGTAATACAAAATTTTATAAAATTAAATAAATATTCAGAAAGTACAGATTTTGCAGCAACCATTCTTAAATAAAATATCTAAATATAAAATTCCTATTCAGCGATCCTGAAAATTGGAAATAAGTTTATATGAAATAATAAGCTTTTCACATTTTTAATTCGTAACTCTGCCACTTATGAATCAATTTCTGTGATTTTCAATAACATAATTCTCTCTCGCATACTCTATACCAGAGCTGTAAATGAATCATTCTTTTTTGATTTTAATTCGTTACGATTTAGCTAAATTTTGAATTAATACTTTTCACAATAAAAAAAGAATTTAATGAAATTTGTATCAATTCAAACGAATTAGGCAGAAATGAATTGAAATTCATTTTCCAATTCAAATGAATTTATATAATGAGTTGCAATTCGTTTTCAATTGAAATTAATCTATAAAATGAATTACAATTAGTTTCCAATTCAAATGAATTTGTTAAAGTGAATTGCAGCTCTGCTCTACACATTAAGACATCACATATGCCCCCCAATGTACGTCCACTTGCAGAAAATTGATTTCAACATCATAACATATAATAAAATTTTGAAGAACAAAGTGTGTGTTCGAATAAAACATAATACGAAAATATTGATTAAAAAAATTGGCTGAAATAAGTTACAATTATGAATGGAACAATATATTTTAGGTTTTTTTTTTCTACAGATTTATTACGTATATTTTATTACAATAAAGAATTAATTAATGATTAAATATGATTTTTTATTTTCTTTGAAACATCCTTCATTATTAACCGGTAGTCCGCTTGTATTTAAAATTTGTCAATGTTTTAGGCGCAGCATTTCTCTTCCTTAATTCCCCTTTGACAAGGGCTCAAAGATCCGAAGTTCTGGGCACCATGGATGTTTGGCATTTTTCGGGACATCATTAACATTATCTTTACTGTACCATTTTAAAGTATTTATACTGTAATGGCACGATATCAAATCAGACCAAAAGAATGAGGCTCTATATATTCTTATAGTTAGAAGCAGTCTTATTTGCAGACACTCCTTGATATAAATATCCGAGTTTATTGTGTCCGATGTTAAATACGATTCACTTCTTTCACCACAGCTGCATATAGCTTACCAAACAAGAAACCTTTTACGAAATTTTGATTGTTTTTTGGTACGGTACTCTTCTCTAACATTTCGTCTAACATCTGTTACATAAAACTTTTGTCCAGGAAGCTGTGAGAAGTCAGAAATGACGTACGTTTCATCATCCATTACAAAACATTTAAACTTTAAAAAAAGAATTAGGAGTTTTGCTCTCTTATTAACTTCAGCATTCTTCTTTGCGTTACTATTTGGTACTTTTTGCACTTTAAATGTTTAAGTCCAATATTAGCTTTAACTTGACGTACATAGCGTTCAGAACATTTGACACGTCTAGCCACTTCGCGTTCAGAAATGTTTGGAATACTTGTTGAGAACTGCACCACCTTTTTGGCTTTGTGTTCTTTCAGTGATCTTTTATTTTCTCCTGTTCCAGCTATCCGATCAATTGTAAGCTTATTGTTTAACTGTCTTACAACTCTAGAAACTAATTGTCTGCTGACACGAAGCCGTTATTCAATTTTTTTGCAGGTCCAATTTGGATGAGTTTTGATAGTTTCAAAACATTTTTTATTTGTTTCTTTTCGACTCTTCATTGTGAAGCAAGCATACAAAATATTTTGTAAATTCGTATCATTTCAAATCTGGAGTATTTTTCAAAGATATATTGATCACATATAAGTTTTCAACAAACAAAGTTATAAACAAAAATATCTGTTAGAAATCTTGAAAAAAATATTTTTTGACAAAATATTTCTCATTTTGAAAATCTTTTATACTCTTTTGAGTGATTCCATATCAAAACGAACAAAAAACAGGCATTTTCGGATTTGATATTTCCAATTCCAATGAAATTCGCTACAGATATTACTTATTGTGTTGCTCAAATCACAGACTGAAGACCCTTTCTGGTCTAAAAATATGACGCTTTAAAAATAAAAAAAAAACTGTCGAATTTTTTCCAAAAGTGTACATGCTTTAATGCTCATAGCTTCTAAACTATATATTATAGAATTATAATTTTTATTTCGTTTAATACAAAAAGATGTTTACTTTAAAATTAGATGTATAACATTTATTTAGTTCGAAAGTCCAAAGGTCAAAATCGATGATATAAAGATCAAAGCTGAATATATAAAAATACAGTATTTTAAAATTCTTAAAAAAAATTGATAACTTAACTCTATTCTATACTTGCGCCAAAATTCCAGTGGGACACTCTTTTGGTTTAGGAGTTATGAAGCAAAATGTGGTAAAAAGCAAATTTTTTGTATGCAAAATGTAAAATATTTAAAAAAATAAATTCCAAAGTAGATTTTTTATGAGCTCATATATAAAAAAAAAAAAATAAATTTTATATACAAAATATGACTTTATTTTATATTTTGTTACATAACTTCTAAACTAATGGAATGGAGCAGAGTTGTGTTGACATTAAATAATTTTTTAAGATATATATAATGGTTTAATTTTTATAAGTCTAATTTAGACCTTTGAACTTTCCAACTAAATTAACTTACTACTTATAATTTTTATAATAATATCTTTATCTTTAAAATGATACTAAAAATAATGTTTTATTGTGTATAGTCCACAAATTATTAGTAATTAGATTTTATTTCAGTCCACAACTTCTAAACTAAATGAGTGTCCATATTGACATTTTATATGCGCACAGTGGTTCCAAAACGTTTTTTTTTTTAAATAATTCTGTAACTTGTGAACCGTTAGAAATATATCAATAAAGTGCCAGAGACGAGATGTTTTCGAGTTGATTTGAAGGAGCACATATTCCCAGATCTCCAAAGTTGGTTATCTCGGGTATGCAATTAGTTTGATTTGACAGAAATAAAATTACATGTAGATAGTTCTTATAAATCTCTACAAAAAATACGCTTACGTAAGTAGAATATTTTTTTACTCATTTTTAGTCCCATTCTTTTAAAGGTTTTACTTGGCGGGCTCAATATTGGCCCTAATTAGATTTCTTCAGACCATGACCTGAAAAACTTAAAATTTTTATTTGAAGTATATTTTTTAGAAATAATGTTAATATTTTGACCTAAACAAAATTTAAACGAGTAGAGATATTCAAATAATATTTCGACACAATATAGAGAGACTTGTCCTAAAATCAGGGTATTAAAAACATGCCCACCGTTTTGTACCAAAATCCCAACCCGGAAAAAACGTGTTTTAAAAATTGATTTTTCCATTCAAATTGTTATACTGTTAGAAAATAATTTTTGTGTGTTTGCGTAATATATGGCGGCATTTTGCGATTTTAGAATTTTACAAAAAAATTAAAAAAAAAAATTGGAAATTGAGAAAGTTGTGGGGAAACCGTTGCTCCAAGCGCTTTCGAGTTTATTTTACACGCCTCCATATTAAGATTCCATTTGAAAACATTAAAAAATTATTTGGGCCAAAATAAATAACTAATTTTATAAGTAAACAAATATTGCCAACTTAAAAAAAAATAAATATGAAATTCTTTTAAAGTTCCAACTTCAAATTAATATAACTTTTTACCGAATCTACATATATATATGATTCTTGCAGCAATATTATTTAGAATTTTGTAAAAAATTTAATGAGTATTTAAAAAAAATTTGGTGTTCCAATACTGAAATGGGCTAAAATTTATGAAAAATTAATGAAAAATTTATTTCGACCTAAATATCTCTCAAATTAAAAAAAAAATAAAAAAAATGTTTGGCGATTTAAAAAAATGCATATCCAAGATAATAAACTTTAGAGGTCTACCCACCCCTGATCTGCTAGGAATATGTGCCTCCTCATATCAACTCGAAAACACCTCCTGTCTGGTTCACAAGTTATAGAGTTATTAAAAAAAAGCATTTTGCAACGACTGTGATGCGTAGGGAATAGAGTTATGTCTCTATATATATATATATATATATATATATATATATATATATATATATATATATACACTGCCTGCCATTTGAATAAGGAATCACATTTTTTAACTTTAATTAAGTATATCTCCTAAACTAAAGTTCAGAAAAAAATAATTTTTTGCGCAAACAAATTTCAAAGTGTTGGCTTTAGTTTCCTGAAGAAATAAAAAATATAAATATTTTGTTATACTAAAATTATGCATTTATTTAAAGACATGTATTTCCGTGGTACTTTTTCGTGTGTCACTTTAATAAGGAATATTTTTAATGTAATTTATTTTTAAATTTTAGGTTATAAAAATGAAAGTTATTATCTTCTAGCATTCAATTAGTAATGAGTACTGAAACCATTTTTAGAAATAACCTCAAAATGCGATTTGGCATCGACTTGTATAATGACTCTAAGTAATTTAGCGAAATTGAACTTCCGTTATTGCATCCTTTAAGGATTCTATCGTCTCAAATTATTTTCCTCCTTCATAAACTTTTCTTGCAAGCCAACCCCAGACATTTTCCTTTGGATTCAGGTCTGGTGAATATGGGGCCAATCCAAAAGTTGAACACCTTGTTGATTAATCCATTGTTTTACTGCTCTGGCGGTATGAATCGTAGCGTTGTCGTGTTGGTACTTCCAAGGTATGGGTCCAAGAAATCATTAAATTTTGGAAATGCTTCCTCCAGAATGTTTTTGTAAGTCGTTGCAGTCATTTTGTTGGATACAAAAACCAATTCTATGGTAACATAATACGAAATGGCACCCCATACCATTATTCCGCCCTCTCGGCTGTGTCTGCGGCTCAAAAATAATTCCTCCTTATTTAGGTCATGAAAGTAATAGTTATACCCGTCGGGACCATCAATATTAAATTTTTTTCATCGGAAAATACAACTTTAAACCATTTGTCGCACCATGTCATTTTATTTTTGGCAAACTGTAGACGTTCTGATTTGCATTTTTCATTAAGTGGTGTTTTTTTTGCAGTTTTCGTCGGACTATGTATGGGCACGACTTTAAAATACGGTGCACTGTTCTTAGACTGGCACTTACTCAACTTTTTTCACGTATTTTTGATACCGACATGGCAGAATTTGATGCAATTCTAAGAATTTTTCGTCTTTCATATCCTTCCTGATTAATATTAAAAGAATTCCTTATTCAAGTGACACACGAAATAGTACCACAGAAATACATGCCTTTAAATAAATGCATAATTTTAGTGTAAAAAATATGTATATTTTTTATTTCTTCGGGAAACTAAAGCCAACACTTTGAAATTTGGTTGCGCAAAAAATTATTTTTTTCTGAACTTTAGTTTAGGAGATATACCTAATTAAATTTAAAAAATGTGTTTCCTTATTCAAGTGGCAGGCAGTATATATAACTGTTATAAAAAAAAAACTATACATATCGTTATAAAGGCAATATCTTTGTTTTTAATATGAAGCTAAATCTACTAGAGATCTATCATGTATAGTTTAGAAGTTATTAGTCCGTCATATTTTTGCACCGAAAAGGAACATGAATCTAAAATTTTATGATTTTTGGATTATTATTTTTTATTTTATTATTGCTTTTAATTGCCATTACCTTTAGTTTCTTCTGACTAAATAATTTCATATATCTACTTTAATAAACAGAAATATCAGAATGTTTATTCACAAGTTTTTCTTTTTCTATTCGTTGATTACAAAACAACAAAAATTAAATGTTTTCCTGTCGTGTTTTGTAAACATTTAAAGTGTTTTTTAACAATTTTCTTACTATTTCATAAGTTTTATTTACTCCCGTTTAAAAGCATTTATAGTTTTATTTCATTTTGTTAAAATGCTTTTTTTTTTTCTTTTCTACCAGTAAATTGTTTGTCATTTAGTTAGAAAAATAAGAAACAATAACATATGAATATAAACAATCATATCTTAGAAACTTTAAAAAAGAAAAAACATGACTCGTGTTAGAAGTTTGTTACATTTAGAGCAGCTGCAACATATTTATTTTTTTGGTTACTACAAACATTTTGTTAACAAATACATGCAACAGCATTCATTTATTGATATGTGTGGCAACCAGATAAAACAAATATTTAAACTTTTAAAACATTTTGTTGATTTGCCACTGTTTTGAGCTCAAGTTTTCTTATATACTACATACAAATATATTTTTGGTAATAATAAATATTCATTTGACTATTGTTTGTATTATTGTCTGCAGAACTGCTGTTGCCATTTCGTGTAATATTTAATTGTTAAAATTTTACATTAAAATTTAAACAAATATTACAAGCAACTTTTAAACATATCCGTATTACTACTACATGCAATATATTGTTATTTTATATAGTATTTTTGTTTTATCATGTTTACATTTTTTTTTGTTTTCTTTTTTATATTTATAATATCGATTTATATGTTAAATCTATTTTAAGGTTCAGGCAACAGCAGAGCTATAGCCTGTTACCATTTTTTATATATTTTCTATGTCTTTGATAAATGTTTTAAAAATAGAGGGTGTGTATTTGATTACAATTTAATGTTTCTTGTTAGATACTTTAGCATTAACAAAAGAAACAGCAAACAAATGATCATAAGTAAATGGACAAAATTATGCAATAACCTTCATGCCTTTCACTTGTCATTCAAAATTATTGAAATGGAAATGAAATAGTTTTAAGTTGAATATTAGGAAATTAAATTTAAAGGATGAAATTTGTATTATTCTTGAAAATTTTATTATATAAACATTTTTGATGAATTTTCTCTCAATAAAAAATTTTCGATTTAATTAAAATTTCTATATATAAAAAAATTGAAAATTTTTCTCTTAAAATTTGCTTTTGAAAAAATTCTCTTTTGAGAAAAATTTCCATAAATTTGTTATTTATCAGAAATTTTCGATAAAATGTTCCTTTGATAAAAATTTTTCCATAAATTTTTCTACTTTTTATAAAAAAAAAAAAAAAAAAAAATTGCTAAATTTTTCTTTTTTATATATAAATATCTTTTCCCGGTGCGCTTTGCTACCCCTTGTTATAAGATAACTAATATTTACTTTCTATTGGGCTTCCACATTCCCTGGTCCTGCCCATTTCATCTTAAATTATGGAATACAAAATCTTAAAATTTTGCTGTATTAGTATACGATATTTAATAATTTAATATACCATTTACCCTGATCCTCTTCATCCCGTTCTGGTCCTATCCTTTCTATTTTAATCTCAATTATAAAGCATGATGTGCAAATTATTTCCTCAAATTGTAAGATTTTTGCGGAAATGGTTTTTCAGATATGCGATAATTAATATTTTCCTGCTCCTATAAAAAAAAGACATATTTTAATTCTGAGGTTCACAGCATGATACTGTGAAGAAATCAAGTAAATAGCTACAGCGATTTAGTTGTCCATATGGTACAAACAAACAAAAATCATTTTCTATATGACATATGAATTTTCCATAAATTTTTTTTTTACAGAAAATTTTCGATAAATTTTCTTTTTATAGAAATTTTTCGATAAATTTTCTTTTTATAGAAATTTTTCGATAAATTTTCTTTTTATAGAAATTTTTCGATAAATTTTCTTTTTATAGAAATTTTTCGATAAATTTTCTTTTTATAGAAAATTTTCGATAAATTTTCATTATATAGAAAATTTTCGATAAATTTTCATTATATAGAAAATTTTCGATAAATTTTCATTATATAGAAAATTTTCGATAAATTTTCATTATATAGAAAATTTTCGATAAATTTTCAATATATAGAAAATTTTCGATAAATTTTCGTTATATAGAAAATTTTCGATAAATTTTCATTATATAGAAAATTTTCGATAAATTTTCATTATATAGAAAATTTTCGATAAATTTTCATTATATAGAAAATTTTCGATAAATTTTCATTATATAGAAAATTTTCGATAAATTTTCTTTTTATAGAAAATTTTCGATAAATTTTCTTTTTATAGAAAATTTTCGATAAATTTTCATTATATAGAAAATTTTCAATAAATTTTCATTATATAGAAAATTTTCGATAAATTTTCTTTTTATAGAAAATTTTCAATAAATTTTCTTTTTATAGAAAATTTTCAATAAATTTTCTTTTTATAGAAAATTTTCCATAAATTTTCTTTTTATAGAAAATTTTCGATAAATTTTCTTTTTATAGAAAATTTTCCATAAATTTTCTTTTTATAGAAAATTTTCGATAAATTTTCTTTTTATAGAAAATTTTCGATAAATTTTCTTTTTATAGAAAATTTTCGATAAATTTTCTTTTTATAGAAAATTTTCGATAAATTTTCTTTTTATAGAAAATTTTCGATAAATTTTCTTTTTATAGAAAATTTTCGATAACTTTTCTTTTTATAGAAAATTTTCGATAACTTTTCTTTTTATAGAAAATTTTCGATAACTTTTCTTTTTATAGAAAATTTTCGATAACTTTTCTTTTTATAGAAAATTTTCGATAAATTTTCTTTTTATAGAAAATTTTCGATAAATTTTCTTTTTATAGAAAATTTTCGATAAATTTTCTTTTTATAGAAAATTTTCGATAAATTTTCTTTTTATAGAAAATTTTCGATAAATTTTCTTTTTATAGAAAATTTTCGATAAATTTTCTTTTTATAGAAAATTTTCGATAAATTTTCTTTTTATAGAAAATTTTCGATAAATTTTCTTTTTATAGAAAATTTTCGATAAATTTTCTTTTTATAGAAAATTTTCGATAAATTTTCCTTTTATAGAAAATTTTCGATAAATTTTCCTTTTATAGAAAATTTTCGATAAATTTTCTTTTTATAGAAAATTTTCGATAAATTTTCTTTTTATAGAAAATTTTCGATAAATTTTCTTTTTATAGAAAATTTTCGATAAATTTTCTTTTTATAGAAAATTTTCGATAAATTTTCTTTTTATAGAAAATTTTCGATAAATTTTCTTTTTATAGAAAATTTTCGATAAATTTTCTTTTTATAGAAAATTTTCGATAAATTTTCTTTTTATAGAAAATTTTCGATAAATTTTCTTTTTATAGAAAATTTTCGATAAATTTTCTTTTTATAGAAAATTTTCGATAAATTTTCTTTTTATAGAAAATTTTCGATAAATTTTCATTTTATAGAAAATTTTCAATAAATTTTCTTTTTATGGAAAATTTTCTTTTTATAGAAAATTTTCGATAAATTTTCTTTTTATAGAAAATTTTCGATAAATTTCTTAAATTTTCGATAAATTTTCGCTATAGAAAAATGTTCAATAAATTTTCGACAAGTTTCTTAAATTTTCGATAAATTTTCGTTTTTCTCTATAGAAAATCTTTTGATAAATCTTCTCTATAGAAAATTTTTGATAAATCTTCTCTATAGAAAATTTTCGATATATATATTTTCTTTATTGAAAATTTTAATATATATTATCAATAGAAAATTTTCGATAATTTTCTATAAAAAGAAAATTTATCGATAATTTTCTCTGTAGAAAATTTTCGATAAATTTTCTCTATAGAAAATTTTCAATAAATTTTCTCTATAGAAAATTTTCAATAAATTTTCTCTATAGAAAATTTTCAATAAATTTTCTCTATAGAAAATTTTCAATAAATTTTCTCTATAGAAAATTTTCAATAAATTTTCTCTATAGAAAATTTTCAATAAATTTTCTCTATAGAAAATTTTCAATAAATTTTCTCTATAGAAAATTTTCAATAAATTTTCTCTATAGAGAATTTTCAATAAATTTTCTCTATAGAAAATTTTCAATAAATTTTCTCTATAGAAAATTTTCAATAAATTTTCTCTATAGAAAATTTTCAATAAATTTTCTCTTTAGAAAATTTTCAATAAATTTTCTCTATAGAAAATTTTCGATAAATTTTCTCTATAGAAAATTTTCGATAAATTTTCTCTATAGAAAATTTTCGATAATTTTTTTATAGATAATTTCCGAAAAATTTTCTTAAAAAAAAAAATTCGATAAAATTTTTCTTTTTGGAGAAAATTTTCGATAAATTCACTTTTTTTACAGAAAATTTTGGATACTTTTTTTTATAGAAAATATTCGATATATTTTCTTTTTATAATGTAGGCTATTCAAAAGTAAAATTTTTCATTAAATTTTCTCTATAGAAAATTCGCATAAAATTTATATTTGTAAAAATATCTAATTATAGAAATTTTTACCAAATATTCCAAAACAAAAGACTTAAGACACAAACATGTGTTTTAGTTAATTATTATTTTTTTTTTATAACAAATCTTACGTAATATTTGTTACACATTAAATTCGATTTTATTAGGTAGATTTAATTTAATACTAGTAACCACCTAATATTAGCTCAAAACCCATAACAAACCACAACAGCTTTTCTTTAATTTAGATCTTATGGCTGCCACTTATACTTCAAACGCAAAAAAAATTATAAAAATAACAGCAGAAGTTATAACAAGAGAAGCTTAACTTTATTAACTTGGTCTAAAGCTAAGAAATTACGACTTAAATCAAGCATTACAAATTAAACAAATAAATACACTAACAAGAAAAGCGAAAACCCCATTAAAAATTAAAATTAATTATGAAAAGAAAAACAAACAAAAACGCTGGTTTTAACAAATGCAAATAAAGTAAAAGGAATTTAAAAAAAATAGATAAACCTATGAAAAATGTGTAATAATTATTTAAAAATAATTGCAATAAAATATAACTACGTAATAGATAAGTGAGCGAAACTGTTTTTTAGTAAAAGCTAATTAAAAAAATCTTCCTTTAAGTTGATGTTTAGAGGAACAAAAAAATGTTAACAATATTGCTACATAAATTATGTTATAACATTTTTTTTTCATATTAAGATTATATTTGGTAAAAAAAAAGAAAAACTAGAAATATTTAACAATTGCCTAGCGAACACAATTTTAATCTTAAATTGTTAAGATTGGAAAATAAACATTTGCTATAATTTTTCAAAACATTTGATTTTATGTTTGTTGGGTACTGTACATAACGCCAGCACAACCGTAGAGAGGTGAACAGGTTAAACATTTTTTTCTTTTTTTGGTGCCGAAACAATAAAATAATTTTAAACTGATTGTTTTGATAACGAATGAAAGACATTAAATACAACTTATTCAATCGAAGGTCATTTAATAGAGCAAAAGTGAGCTTAATTTGATTTTTTTTTTATTTTTTATTTTATTGTAATCCGCTTCTGTTGTTAAAAGTATATTTTTTATTAACATCAGCAAATTTCCTACAATTTAATATAAATAAAAATAATGTTTATTCGACAGCATAAGTTTGTATATTTTTACGTTTAATTTTACAATATAAATTTTATAGAACCTACACTCAAGTGATATCCTTTTATAGGCAGTAGATTTTGTTGATATTAAATTAGAAATTTACATTCCTCAACATGTTTTTTTGAATATGTATTTTCATAATGACCCCCAATATATATATATATATATATATATATATATATATATATATATATATATATATATATGTGACCCCAAATCATAAATGGAAAATGGTAATATATGGGCTGATATTTCTTGAATTTGAACTTTGAAATTTTATATAATTTTATTTTATAGTAAAATTAAGATATCGTTAAAATGCTATGTGTATAATTTTGCAAAAATAAACTCAATAGATTATCCTAAAATATTGACCAAAGTACACAGAAAGAAAAACTGCATTATAAAACCAAGGTTATTCGTAGTTAAAAATTTATGTACGACTCGTACTGAGGTATACTTAGAGTAAAAGAAATTAAGAATGAAATACTTAATTTAAGTATGGAAATTCTAATACTAAGTACAAATTGTACCTAAATCAAGTAATTGATTCTTGAAAGTGGAATTAAGTCTAATTTGACTTGAATTAAGAGAAATAATCTCATATTTATCTGTAAGAGAATATGAGCGGAATGAAATTTACTCTCTCTGCTCTCTCACTGTCATAATCATAATTATAAGGCTGGCTTTGAGGTTATTTTATTTATAGCTTGTGTAAAAAAAAAGTTTTACAAATTTCTTAAAATTTTCATTTGTTCCCACTGTGTGAATCCTTTGTTCGGAATATACCAGAGGAGTTATTTCACTTTATATGTGGGTAAATTTTGAGAAAAATTATTAGTGAAATATTTCATACGAGAAAAGACCTAAAAGTTATCCAAAAATTTGTAATTTTTTTATATTGCTACTCTTTATGAAAACCTTTTATGGTACTTTTTTTTTGAAAACTGGAGTTTTTTAAAGGTAATACTTTTATGAAAATGAGTACTTTTTTAAGAGTGAGTAGGTACTTATGATGATTTTTTTTATTAGTACTTTTTTTAATTTTTAAAAAATGTGTATTTTTTTAATGAAAATGCTTCAACAATTTTTTGAAAAAAGTACTTTTTTGGAAATCGATAATTTTTGGAGAAATTGGTACTTTTTGAAAATGAATTGGCACTTTTTTATGCAAATTTTTATTGAAAATTGATACTTTTGAAAAGGAAAATTTTTATATTTTCGCAAATTCATCAAGTTTTAGGGAAATATGTACTTATTGAATCAGTACTAAGACATAAAAAATGGTACTTTTTTGCAAATTAAAGTTTTTTTTAATTGGTGTTTTTCTAATTTATCACTTTTTTTCGTAAATTCGTTATATTTTAAAACTTTGTATATTTTTTGTTTTGAAAATTAGCTCTTTTTTTAATAAAAATGCTTGTTTTTACCAATTTAAAATTTTATTAAAAATTGGTGCTTTTTTGAAAAGAATTATTTTATTATAAATTGATACCATTTTACAATTTTATGAAAAAAAGTACTTTTTCGAAAATCGACAATTTTTAGTTAAATTGGTACTTTTTAAAAATCAGTTGGTTTATAAAAATGTCTTTTTTTGCCAATTTGTAAATTTTGTTAAAAATTGGTGCTTTTTTGAAAATAATTATTTTATTATGAAAATTTGTAACATTTTGCAATTTTATGGAAAAATTTAACTTTTTTTGAAAATCTATGATTTTTTCTTGAAATTGGTACTTTTTGAAAATAAGTACCTTTTTTTTATTAAAATATGATTTTTTTAAATTACTTTTTCATGAAATTGGTACTTTTTACGAAAATATTTAAATTTATTTTTTTTATTTATTTATTTATTATTATTTCTTTTTCTTTTGGAAAATTAGTCCTTTTTTGAAAATTGTATTATTATTATTTTTTAATTAATACTTGAAAATGATTACTTTTTTGTAAATATACTTTTTTTGGCAATTTATAAATTTTAATTAAAAATTGGTAGGTACTTTTGTTTAAAACTTTTTTGTGTTCGAAAATCGTTTTATTTTTAGAATGTTGTTACTTTTTTTATGATATATGATTTTATATATATTGAAATTGTTCCTTGGTTTTGGAAAATGTTTCGAAATTAATACTTTTTTTAAATTTGGTACTTTTTCGGAAAATAAATGATGGTATTTTTTGTATATTTCGATTCAAAAAGAAACACTTTCGAAACGATTTTTGAATTTAGTTACAAAATTATCATTCAGTACTTTTTGTTAGAAATTGAAAATTTGTAATAAAACAAAATCTTGCAAAAGTTATTATACATTGATTGGAATTTTCAAGGTGCTGCTCTTGATTTGCTAAAAAGGAAAAAAAAAAAAACAAAATTATCATTAAAATTCAAATAGTATGTAAGAGTAAAAAGTCGTCTTTATAGGACTTTATGTAAAGTATGAAAAAGATTTATTTTTAATTTTTCTCTTTAAAAACACCACATGGTGCTTTAGATACAGTTACATTTCTTTTGTAAACAATTTTATTGTTCAAAATTTGTATTATCTTTTCAAATTTTAATATTATTTATGTACTTCATGCTGAAACCTTTTTTATTTATTTATTTTTTTCATATAGTTAGTAAAAATTTTACAAAAATTTATTTTATTTAAAAAATCTAAAATTGTTTACTATAAAAACTTAATTTTAAATAAATTTCAGTTGAGAAACCAAACTTGATTTGTATTTGTTTCACTTTAGTTAACTAATTTATTCATAATTTGAAACCAATATAAAATTCTTGAAACAAAACTGGTTGCAAGTTGTTATTTTTAATTTTTATTTTTAATAAATATTGAGTCTGGGGTAAAAAACACAAATATGCACACAAAATTACATAGTGTAAGTATAAATATGCACTATGTAAAAGGTATATATAAATACATATATATGAATGTATGTATATATGTATGTATGCATGTATATATGTATGTATATATAAACAAATGGCGGGATTAATAATATTAATAATATTGTATAAAATGTACAAGTTACACCCAATTTGGCACAAAATGCAAAAAATTGTAAAAGAAGTAAGAGACGATGGTGTTGTTGCTGCTGTTTATATATTTACACACACTCAACACAAGACAAGTTAAATAAACTTTAAAAACAAGTTGAAAATCAAGCTTAAATTAAAACAAAACAAAACAAAAAAATAGAATAATAAAATATACAACGAAATGAAATACAAAAGAAAAAAATAATAAAAAATACAAATAACAAATAAACAACAAATAGCTTTTTCTGGTTGTTGCCAATGTTGTTGGCTTTTTGACCAACGGCACTTAAAGCTACCAGCGGCAACATAAACGCACACACACACTCATTCAAAGTCAAAGAAACCGTAAGAAGTGCTGAAAAAAACAACCAACAACCAACCGCTTGTTATTAGTTAATTGAGAAAAATTTATTTCATGTCTACGTAAAATCTCCTTCCTATAAAAAACTTCATGTTGAAAGTGAGAGTGGTTTTTATTGTATATTGAGCTTATTTGTACGGCAAATGAAAAGCTTTTTTAAAATAAATTTGTATATAAAGCACTCAAGAGAACTTTTGAGTAGAAGAAAAGTATAATATTTAAGAGCAGAAAGTTATTCGGGGTAAACAATTTCTCTTAAATTAACATGATCTTAAATTAAAATGCAGTGCTTTATTGTAGTATAGCTTAAGGCATAAATAAAAGCTGGGTAAAAATAAGAAGTTATTTTTGAATTTTCTAATTAAAAATCTAGATTTTATATTGATAATTGCCATAAACATATAATAGTTTTAATTAAGAATAGAAGCGAACAATTTTATAATTTATATAAAGATCAATAAAAATTGAATAATAAAATAACATTTATTTCCAGTTGCAAGAAAATTACAATAAATATTAAGTATCTGCTAAACCGCTGGTCCAATAGATAAGAAATGTGTACAAAAATTCTAGAGAAGGACATAAACTTTCTGAAGGACATAAACTTTCTGGAAGGACATAAACATTCTGGAAGGACATAAACTTTTTGGAATATAATTTTATAATCACCCGTTTTATAATCCTGGATAAACTACAGGGTATCAAAATTTATTACCACCCAAAAAATAAGAACCGATGATTGATACCTATATTACAAGTAGGTGGTTACAGTCCAATTTTTTTTTAAAGCTTATATCCTCCTCCAAAACTTTTATACACATTTCTTATCGATTTGACAAACAGGTAAAGAAATTTATTGTTATTATTGCAATTTTTGCCGTTAGCTAAGAAATCTGTACCTGCTAAACTACTGGACAGATCGAATTGAAATGTATGGGATAGTTGTAGAAGGGAACCTAAGCTTCCAGAAAAATCATCTTTTAGTCACCCTGTAATAATACGAAATAAGCTACTGGGTGTCAAAACCGACCACCTCGAGTATGAAAAAGTTTAAAAAAATTTTAACTTCTACAAATCAATTCCGATTTCAATGATTTAAAAATCTTTGTAAAGAGCTTGATGAGATATGCTTACTCATCTAAAATATTTTTTTATGGTTAAAAAGATATCTGCGCTTGAATTTGTAATTTTCGATTTTTTGCCTTGGCTGTTTTTGGTTTTTCTCAGATAACTTCCGTAATAAAAGAGGGCATTTCTTTAAAAATATTCTAAGATTCCCAGTACATTCCAAAATAATATTTTGAGATTTTTTATCTTAATTCATCTAGCCGTGAATTTTTTTTTACAAAAAAGAAGTCTGAGATTCTTAAACTTTTTTATAATATATATATATATATATATATATATATATATATATATATATATTTATTTATTTATTTATATATATATATATATATATATATATATATATATATACTCTACGTCTAGCATTGGTCGAAAATGTTGAAAATTTCAACGAAATTTTAAGTTCATTGGGTTATAAAAAAGTCGCGCGAGAATTTTAAAATTTTTAGACTGATTTGACACTAAACTAGGACATATTTTACGAAAATAGTCAAATTTTTATAAACATATTTATTAAGTGCACAAACAACATATTAAAATCATTTTTTTAATATAGTTTTAATGTAAAATGTATTGGAAAGGTAACGATCTTTTTTTGTACCAAATATCATTTTGATTGTCTAAAAAGTTGTAAATACTCAAATTTAAAATTTTTTTAGCATAATTACTTCCAATTTTTAAATAAGCAAAAAATTTAAAAATAATAAAAATATTTCAAATATTGTTGTTATAAAATATTTTGAAAAATTATTTTGTTTTTGTAATGCCTGAAATGTGTAGAGTAGGTTGTGGTAATTTCTGAAAAAGTATTATTTCTGACATTAAAGAAAAAGTTATTGACTATTTTTTATTTCAAAAGTATTTACACAATTTTTTTTATATTTAAACATTATTTGCACAGCTTTAAAAATCAATTATTTACGCTCAATAATTGCCAATGATGGTCAAAAATCTTGTCTTGAATATATATATATGAAATCTTGTGATACAAACTCAACTTTAATAAGTCGCAAAAATATAAAAATATTGGCAAGTTATGAAAAAACCCTTTTATAGCCAAAATGAGATTTAAATGAAGATTAAAAATGGTACATCATCATTAAAATTTGTATTAGAGTATGAAAATCGTGTAATTTTTAATAAAAAGAATACCTTATATGAAAATAAAAACATTTAAAAGATAAATAAGCGAAATTCTGTCATAAAAATTTAATATCCTTTAAAATATTTGCAAAATTCTCAGTTGCTATGTATTTCTTCAGCTATAAAGTACGATTTTTAGAAAGGTTAATGTTCGCATTATAAGAAGTGTAATTCATTAGTTCTTACCTTAAAGTAAAACTTTTGAACAAAGTATAGGTCGCAATTTTAAAGATATCTGGATTAAATTTGACACAAATAATTATATTGACACAAGGACGAAGCCTATTAAAATTGGTTATAATCAGTCCATTATTTCACCTAGACCCTGTATAAATGTCCTCCCGGAATAGGTGCTCCGATAATCACTTTAACGTACATAAATCCCATACAAATGTTAATATCAAGTGAATATTCGACATAAATAAATTTTATATAATTAGAAATCGCAATGCCAAATTTTATGAGGGGATAATACGGAATTTAATTTCTCTGCTTCTTTTCGGAAATGTCAAAAAAATCTGCCCTGACCCACGAAGTAAAATAATTTCCTAATAGCAACGATAAGAGAGAGTTAAAATTACTTAGACTATTTTTATCTTTTAATATGAATGTTGCCTTAAGGATGATAAAAAAATAATTTAATGACGGACTTTTTATAACATCTCGGTCATGAATTCCATATCACAGATGTTATGAAAAATGTATCAGATAAATATCGTGTAAAAAGATTGAAATTGTCGAACAAAATTTTGGTTTTGGAACATGTGGGGAAATACAAATTTAACAGAAAAATTTACACAAATGACCGACCGTCAGAAAAGATTCCTTCCTATCATTAGAAAACACAACGAATTCGAATTTGTTTGGTCTTATATATTTTCTCATTGTTAAAACAAAAAAGTAAATGAGTGGTATCAAACAAATGGTTCTGTTATGTGCCATAGGAGGCTAATCCACTAAACTGTTCAGAACTCTGTTCATTTTAAATGCAATTAGGTCATAAACAAAAATATTTAAATAATACCTAAACCTGACTAAAAAATGCAATAGTTTAAACATAAATGGAGACATTCCAAAAAAAGTAACCGGATAACACAATAAAGTTCCAGAAAATAGTGAATATTTTATTAAAAACTAATATTAAATTTTAATTAAAAATTAATTTTTCTTTTAAACTTAAAACTGGAATATAACAACCTTTAAAAAAATCTAAATTTCTAAAAATTGGTTTCATTTCTGAATTGTATGAATGTATGCACTAAATTTTTCGTGCGCAGTTCTTATCTAAGTCTTTAGAACAAAAGAAGTTTATCGTTTACAGTTATCAGAAGAGAGCACTTTAAACAAAAAAAGTGGCGAATCCTCCAACCGCCCCCTCCCCTTCTACCCTACTTATGATAATATAAATTTATTTTTTTATAATTATAAATCTCTATAAAATTACAAATCATAGAATAGTCAGTCTCATCTAAAATCTCAACAAGTAAACATATAAAATTATTTTGCCTCTAATATCTAAGAAGAATGAAATACTTTTTTAAAACAACAATAGCTATAGTGATTTTAAGTTTAAAAATTATTACAATTAATTGTAATAAACCACCGCCTTGGTTTATACATGACACATATATTTATTATGTAGATATAGAGCAAAAAGTAAATATTGTGGTTAAACATTATTAAAACTAAATAATATGAATATCTCCTTATTCCTATATATATATATAGTTTACCTCTAATTTTACACAAAATGAATGTTTGAAAAAAAGAATGCCAGATACTATAACACAATCAAGTGCTGTGAATTTGATACAGCAATTAAAGAATGTGTACGGTAAGAAATGATTAATTGAAAACATTTTAAAAATTGTAAATTATAATAATATTTTTAGGTGATTTTGCGGCCTTGTGGACCTATAAAAATGAATTCAATAATTATTTCTTAAATGCTCATATTAATATAAATTCTTGTTTTGTGTTAAACACATCAACGGAAATTTACGAACCAAAAATGTGTTCGGAAAAGTTTGGTTTTATTTGCAAAGTTCGTATGAAATCTGCAACTATATTTTATAATGAAAAACCAAGTCAAAAACTCCATAGCAAAGATATACAATTTTATTGTAATCCTCATGAAAATAAATTTAATGATATTAATTCATGTTTAATATATTTATTTTAGGTTATAATTAAGATTTTATATTAAAGCATTTGTTCAAAAAATAAAATATAAATATTGTATTTTATATTTAATAATAAAAAATATATGAGGAATTTAAAAAATTTTGAAACTCTTTAAAACCAACTTTATGTGTCTTGAATTTTTAAAGTTTGTTTTAGACCTAACAAAATAACAAAATAAGAAAGCCGACATTTCTGATCATTTATCTAAAATCTC
Organism: Protocalliphora azurea; assembly: GCA_932274085.1. NCBI lineage: Eukaryota > Metazoa > Arthropoda > Insecta > Diptera > Calliphoridae > Protocalliphora > Protocalliphora azurea. The sequence continues at coordinate 149,244,935 of OW026521.1, read as the reverse complement.
AAGGAAATGCAACTATTTAAACCTAAAAAAATATAAAAAATGAAGTTGAAAGTTTCGTAGATTTATTAATTTATTTCAGTTTTGCACTGACAATTTTAGATGCAAACTATTATCCAGTCGAGAAAAAATACTTTGGAAATTCATATATTGAATATAAGGTGACTGATTATTTTGAAAAACCCAGTTGCATTTTTTGAAATTCCGAAAAGCCGGTTAACAGTTTTGTTTTTTGTTTTTTTTTTTTAGAAGTTAAGATTTTTATCAAAAGTCTATATTTCTTAAAAAAATCAATAAAGCTTATAAGATTCAAGTTAACATTTATTATTTATTATTCTTTTGGAAAAAACTATTAATTAAGGCAAGAAAATAATCATCAAAAATTAAACCAAGTTTATAGTATATAGTATAAATTGAAACTACATATGTATGACTTAAAATGGAAAAAGCTTGTCATATTTTTTTTTTTAATCAATAGACCTCTTTCAAATACAACTCCTTTAAAAAATTAAGTAAGCTATTATTAAAAATATGGAGTTACAAACCCCTAAAATAAAAATGTTACAGGTTAAACTACACGCAGGGAAAAAATATAGTTGTGGTGTTTATAATCTATGAGCAACATATTATGATTAGAACATATAATCATAGCGAAAAATAGAAATTATTATAAGTAATAATTATTATGATTCCATTTTTTCATATTGTGTCCGATTCTATAGTTTGTGTTTTTATGTTATGATTCTAGTTTTACATATAATTTAACAATCTTACTATATCATTATCCCATTCCATCAGATTATGATTTGACGTTATTATATTATTATATAACAATGTCATATTATGATTCCATTTTATAATATTGTTATGTCATTTTCATATTATTATTCCAAATTATTATATTATTATCCCATGTTATCATATAGTTATCCAATCTTATCATATTATTATTTCATTTTGTCATATTATTATTCCATCTTATCATATATTAAAATAAAACGTATTAATAAAAAATTATTTTTATAAATTTTTTTGGAAAAGTAAAACGTTCTTTAGCAAAAAAAATCATATATAATTTGTTCATTAATTTTACTTATTTATAACACTATATGTGTTTCAAATGCAAGATATGTTTTTTTTTTTTTTTAACTTAACCCTTTAATGGTAGTTAATCAGTATCTTATATTGCTTGGATCACACCGAGTATAACTGAACCTTGTGTATTTATATTTATTCATATATAAACTAAATGAGGATTACAATGAAGTTGAAAAACAGACAATAAAAACAAAATATATTTAAAAGTAAACAAATCTTAAATTTTTTCACTAGTTTTGTGAAAAGGATAAGTATTATATTTATTTGCAACGTTTTTTGTCATAGGAATAATAATATTAATATAATACTCTTCATATTCCCCATTGAGAAGTGACCAGTAATCATGCCCATCATGATTTTCAGACTGCTATGACTCATACCTAGAAGATGTTTCGAATTTGCCAGTTTACGACTAGGCCATAGCGCTCTAAATACTCTGCAGGCCGTTCTATTCCTTCAGGCTCGATTAATATTGACCAGAGTCCACTACCTTGTGGCCCCAAAATAGGACCCTATTGGAATCTTAACAGATGTCTTCACAAAAGACCTATCTAGTTTCGAGACACTTCGAACAAGCCCATCGGCTATTTCATCATATAGACATCCGTTAGTCTTCTCAATTCCTTTTTGCACTCAACCTGGACCTAACATACTGACTTATCAGTAATAATAATGCTGCCTGACTTTCAACATAGATAGCAATCTCAGATTTCCGTTCAACGTTTTACTCTAGAAATCCCAAGGCTTTATAAATGTCCAGAATTTCTGCCTGAAAAACGCTTCAACTGTCAAACAATTTATAAGCTCCTCTGATATCAGTTCCCATAAAATAGACACCTGCTCCCATGCCTACTTCCATCTTTGAGCCGTCTGTGAAGACAGCACACCTTCCATGGAGCTTTTCTGCTCTAACCCAGAGGTCCCTGCTAGGTATTTCAATAGGAGTAGTAGCCCCAAAGTCAATCATAGTCCCGCTCTGTAGGCTCGCTCAAGGATAGCGTCCGACCGTTGAATTGGACTTTGTCGAGTATGCTAACGTGCCCCGCGCTAAAGTTCCCAAATAATCCTAATTCCTTCAATCTAAATAAGCCACGAAAAGTCATACCTTTCACAAACTCCTCAATTGGAAGAAGATGAAGAATAATGCTCAGTGCCACCTGCCACCTGAAATGCCATTTGAAACACATCTCTGAACTTTAGAGAGAAGGTTCCTATAGGTTCCTTAACTTAATACCTACCTCCAGACTGAACAGCCATAAGTAAGAATAGGTCTTACAATCGGCGTGTAAATCCAATATACAACTAATGGTATATGATCCCAATTCGTACCTATAATGTTCCTGCAAGTGTTGTAGACACTAAGACTCTTCTTGGCCCTCTATTGAGTATTTCTTCTCTAAGACAACTTACTCTCCAAGTATACACCCAGATATTTGACCTCAATCGATAGTGCAAGCTCCATTTTATACCGATAAGTTAAAATTTTCGACCTTATATTTCCTGGTAAACAGAACTAATTCAGTTTTCCCCAAAGGGACTGCGTGACCTCACTGATCGTAGGTAGAAATTTACCCGATTTCAGTATAACCACGTTATCGTCGTAGGCTACAATATTCCGTTCCATTTCATCGAACTGTCTTAAAATGATATTCACAGCAAAGAGCAGTAATGAAGAAATGACCCCCCCCCCCCCTCCTTGCGGTGTTCTTTCGTCACGAGCTTCCTTATGCTCGAGTTGATAACCCTGCTGCTCAGCATTAAAGTTTTCCACTCAATTAGGAATTCACTTATATTCATTGAAGCCAGTGTCTCACTGATCGCCTCTATGCTAACATTATTAAAGGCCCCTACTATATCGAAGAAAACTGCCATGGTATACTCCCTATACGCTCTATATAACTCGCTTACAACATGCAGAGCGCTTTCAATGGACTTACCCTTAAAGTAGGCATGCTGAGCGTCGCTGATGACCTGAGTCCCCATGTTGCTCCTAAGTCTTTCTATTGTCTTCAGTAAGAAAGACGATAGTCTGATTGGTCTGTAATGCTTGGGTTTAGAGTGAGTTATATAGTCTAACTAGCTTTAAACATTTATGAATCATAATTACATATTTTGGTGGTGCTAAGATGATTAGTAGTAATAATGATATGATATTTAAAATTAATACTTCAGACTTTCCAACCAACTTTATGGTAAGTTATAAAAAATATTAAAAATAAATATTTATTTAAAATTAATAAAAACAAAATTTTACTACGCTTCCTCATAGGTGAACTTTCATCTTACTGGATTTATGACAACAATAAAAACAATATACAGCAGTTAACCTTTTGTAACATAAGATAATTGTTCAACTTTAAAAGGTTTTATATATAAAAGACGTTGTACTGGGGTCACTTTATTTTATAAAAATGATACAATATTTGAAACTGACGCAAATAAAATTGAACGCTATAGTGATCCTCAATCTAATAATATGATGATGTTTTAGATTACTGCCTAATTAAATTTTGAATTTTAATATGAAATTCGTGTATTGAAGCAATATTATTAAAGAAAAGGGTATTTCAATGTGACTTACATATATATATATATATACATATATATATATATATATATATATATATATATATATAAAACTTTTATTTTTCAATGGCCCTTTTAATTTTTCTTTGGAATATTGAAATTGTATTGTTTTATTTAATATTTAAAGAGAGAAGATAAAAATAAATATTTTCTTTTTAATTAAGCTGAAAATAACAACAACCTAAAATCCTTTTAATCAATTTCGAAATAAATGACATATAATAAAAATCATTTTAAATGCCAACAAATTAAAACACATGTTCTTATGACAAGAATTTTATGGGTGTTGCTGATTCGTATTTTTATGAGTTTTTTTATTGATGTTATTTTGAAATTTACAAATGGGGACAGTTAAACAAAAGTGAGTTTTTTTTACAATAAAAAAAAAAGTTAATGTTTATTTTAATGAAAAATCAAATATTTGTAAAAATATTCAGGCAAAAAATTAAATAGAAAGCGTGCTGACAAATTAAAGTTCTTTAAACATATTTTTTTTTCTTTTTTTGAAAAGTACTCAAAATATTAGTCATTCCTTTTTAAAATAAAGATAATTTTAGGTCATTAAATTTGGATTCTGTTTTACATTAAAGTTTTATAATTATAAAAAGTTTATCTTTGATTTTCATTAGCAAATCAAGACTATTCTAGATATATTGATGAATCACACATGTCACCAAGTTATTAGAGACCTTTATAATATAATTTATGATATTCTACTTATTAGGATTCACCGGTTTTATAGAAAATTTTCGATTGATAACATGCTGCTATAAAATGGCACTTTTTATTTTCACTTGGAAAACGATCTAATGTGAGTTATAGACCTTCTTGAGAACATCACAAAACAATTTTAAAATTTTCGAAACACACCCTGAATTTCGAAATAATGCGAAAAAAATCGGTTTTCATGTAGTCCTGCACTATAGATCTCGTAGCTTCATAAATTGTAAGTCAATTTAAGATTTTTAAATTGATTTTGAAATCAGAAGGACGTAGGTTTATAACAATATTATAATATTACAGTTATATAATTATATATATATATAATAGATAATATATATACCATTACAAAATTACCTCATTTTATATACACTCAAATTAAATAACGAATAACCCACCATTTTTAAATTTATTTCCTTTTTTTTGAAATTTTGACTTTGATGTAAATTTTTCTAATTTTTTTCTAATGTTTTCTTAGAAAATCTTCTTTAAATTTTCTTTCAATAAAAAACTTTCCTTAAATTTTCTTTTTATAGAAAATGTTCATTAAATTTTATTTTTATTAAAAATTTTCCTAAAATTTTCTTTTTATAGAAAATTTTTGATAAGAAGAAAAGTTTTAACTTTTTTAATATAAATTTTTAGATAATTTTTTTATTTTATAAAAAGTTTTCTAAAATTTAAATTTAATAGAAAATTTTCTTTTTATATAATATTTTTGATAGATTTTCTCTATCGAAAATTTACATAAATATTTTCAAACATTTTTAGTTTATATAAAATGTTCGTAAAATTTTATTTTTATAGATAATTTTTATTAAATTTTCATTTTATACAAAAATTTCGTTATTTTATATTTATAGAAAATTTTCGTTAAAATTTATTTTAGAATTTTTTTCTGTTTTTTTTAGAAAATTTTCTTTAAATTTTCTTTCAATAAAAAACTATCCTTAAATTTTCTTTTTATAGAAAATTTTCATTAAATTTTATCTTTATAAAAAAAAAGAAATTGTTAAATTTTATTTTTATTAAAAATTTTCCTTTATAGAAAATTTTTGATAAGAAGAAAAGTTTTAATTTTTTAACACAAATTTTTTGATAACTTTTTTATTTTATAAAAAGTTTTCTAAAATTTAAATTTAATAGAAAATTTTCTTTTTATATAATATTTTTGATAGATTTTCTTTTTATACAAAATTTTCGATAAATTTTCTTTTCACATAAATATTTTCAAACAATTTTATTTTTTATAAAATTTTCGTCAAATTTTATTTTTATAGATAATTTTTATTAAATTTTCTTTTTATACAAAAGTTTCGTTATTTTATATTTATAAAAAATTTTCGTTAAAATTTATTTTAGAATTTTCTTTAAATTTCATTTTTATAGAAAATTATCATTAAATTTTATTTTTATAGACATTTTTTGATAAATTTTCTTTTATATAAAATTTTTGTTGTTTTATTTTTGTAGAAAATTTTCGTCAAATTTTCTTTTTATAGAAAATTTATGTTAAATTTAATTATTATAGAAAATGTTCGTTATGTTTTCTTTTTGTAGAAAATTGTTAAATTTTCTTTTTATATAAAATTTTCGTCAAATTTAATTTTTATAGAAAATATCCGTTGTTTTCTTTTTGCAGAATTTTCGTAAAATTTTATTTTTATAGAAAATTTTCGTAAAATTTTATTTTTATAGAAAATTTTCGTAAAATTTTATTTTTTTAAAAAAATTTCGTAAAATTTTACTTTAATTTTATTTTCATAGCAAATTTTTCTTATACTTTCTTTTTATAGAAAACTCGTTAATTTTTCTTTTTAGAGAAAATTTTCCTTAACTTTTATTTTACTCAAAAAAAAATTTTAAATTTTTGTTTACGATACATTTTCTTTTAAAAAAAGTTTTGTTAAATTTTCTCTTTATAGAAAATTTTGTTCAAATTATGTTTTATAGTATATTTCTTTTTGTAGGAAGATTTCGTTAAATTTTCTTTTTATAGAAAATCTTCGTTAAATTTTCTTTTTATAAAAAATATATGATAAATTTTCTTTTCGTAGAAAATTTTCTTAAATTTTTTTTATAAAAAATGTATGTTTTTACCGAAAATTTTTGATAATTGTTCTTTTTAATAAAATTTTTGACAATTTTCTTTTTACTAAAGATTTCGGGATTTTTTTTTTTTTTTTTTTTTTTTTTTTGATAAGACCTTAGTTTTTTTTCTACAATTTTATGTTTATTTTTAAATATAATAAATATAAATTAAATAATTTATAAAAATATATTACAATTTTCTTCATAATCACACTTTTAACTAAATTTATTTAATTTCCGTGATCTTAATATCCTGTGGATAACAATAAGATTCTGGTGTATAATAAATTTCGACTTTCTTCACACAACAGCATCTGATAATTACATAAACACTAATGGCTACAAGAGACACCACAGCTAAAAATATTATTAAAACCAAATGTCTAGCAGAAAGAGTTTGATCCTTTAAATAACTCTGATGACAAATAAAACCCAATTTGGAAGTGGCATAAAGAGGTTGACCTCTATTGGGACTGACACAATTATAGTGGGTCTCATTATTGTAGCCAAACCAAAAACTAGGTGCAGAACCATAATTAATGAATATGTAGTCTCTTAACAATTCATAATTGTTATAATCCTTTAAAAGCAATAAGGACATTTGCCTTCTTTCGCATTCATCATAGGCTTGTTCGCAAGAAAACTACAAAAGAGTTGTAAGGAATTTTAGGAAAATATTTGTGATAGAAAAATATATATGTAAATGTGCTATTAATTACATTATGATTTGGTTGCACTAGATATACTTTTTCTTGGCTATAAAATGATGAAAAACCATTTAATAAAGGTTTCTGGCAAATAAAACCCATTTTATGGTCACATTCATCTGGTAGAAATTTAAAATTTGTTGAATTATCAAATTTGTTACACTTTTTACGATTATGCTTATCCTTGCCTAAACCGAGTTCATGAAAAATATTTGTCCATTTTACTTGGGTATCAGTCCAAAAGGAGGCATAATATTCTGGAAAGTTAAATTTTATATTAAAATATTTTTATAATTTTTTTTTTTTTAGTTATTAGGAAAGTTGTTCAAACTTACTAAAATTATGTTTAATGGCATTTTTTAATCTCGCATAATCGTAATCACCTTTGGGACTTATTATAGTTGAATGTTCCTTTTTGCATTCGGTGACTGCTTGTTTCCAAGTGTACTGCCATTAGAAAAAATATAGATTTAATTTATAGTTTCTTTTAATTTTTTTTTTTTTTTTAATTCCTACCTCAGCCTTGGGTTCAACAAGATATAATTCTCTGCCTATTTCCAACCATTTACGTTCATTTTCAGCTTTTGTTATATAAAAAATGCTTAAACATTTTAAAATTATAATGAAGACCTTCATTGTAAACTAAATACTGTGGACATAGAAATGATGTATTGAGAGCTTAAGTAAATTAAAATTATAATTCAATCATCATTAACCCATTAGGAGAGTATGGAATAAGAAAAATATTAAATAAAATATCTGTTGCAATATCAGGAAGATATAGTTATTTTCCCAAGAAACATTTTATACATGCAATAAAATGTAGATTTTATGTAATTTACACTACGCTCCTAAAAGGTTTAATAAAGTCAATGACTAAAGTTGTTTAATATATTTTATTAGTACTTATGTGGTTTACAATTTATGATTAGAATTTAAATATAAAAAGATGATCCGATAATGAAATTAAATTAATATTGAAAATCATATTATTAAATATTTTAAAACCTTTGTTAAAAATATGATCAACTCAATGATTTAAAGAACACGATTGCGGGTCAATTAATGTCACCTTGGGAATACTAAAGCCCGATGCCAAGATCGTATAATTTGAACGCATTAGATTTCCTTTCTTGAGCTTTTTAATGACCAGACTTTATGTGAACAAACCACATACTTTTGAAGCTTTTAAAAATAATATAAACAATTGGGAGAAAATCTCGCCACTAAGAGAAGAAACAGTAGTGGCACACAGAGGTTCCAAATCGTTTTTAATAATTCGTTTTTAACGAATTTAACGCTGATTAAATGAGTAGGTTAACTCTTTTAGTTTAAGAGATATTTAGAACGAATTGAATCCAATAGATTCCTTATGAAATTCTAAATAATAATGTAATATATGGCTCCGATAAAAGGTAATATTAGTCTGAAAAATCACATTATGCTTTTTCCAAAAAGTTTTATTAATTTTTTTTCTAATATATATATACGGCAGGGTGACGATTTTAATGAAAGAATTAAATTTTTGAAACAAAAAAAATAAATGAACTCCCACTTTTTTGTACCAAAATACCCAAAATCTCAATCAGGGAAAAAGATGCTTCAAGAATTATCTTCTTTCATCAAAATCCATCAAAAAAAGTCGACCTCCAGAAAATACTTTTTGTTGCTATAGGACAGAACAGAAAAATATATTTTAGTAATGAAAAAATATTATCAAAAAAAAAATCGAAAATGTGAACTTTTTAAAGTTTCAACTTCTGGACTAATATTATAATGGGATCCATATGTTGATATGGTTCTTGCATTAAAATTATTTAGAATTTTATAAGTAATCTAGTGGATATTTAAAAAGAACATAAAAAACTTGGGGCTCGTCGTGAGAGTAAAATTTATTTTGACCTAAATATATCTTAAACTAAAAGAGATAACCTATATATGTAAGAGTATTTTTTGTAGAGATTTACAAGGACAATCTATGTTTGAAATTTCTTTATAAGAAAATCATAAATGAATTTTTAACGATTTAAAAAAACTCTTAGCCGAGGTAACAAACTTTGGAGGTCCACCCGTAACTCCCTTGGATCAGCAAGGTGTCTGTGCACTTCCAAATCTACTCGAAAACACCTGAGCTCAATACAAATTTTGTTCAGATATCTTTAATGGGTCACAAATTACAGAATTATTAAAAAAAAACCCTTTTTAAACCACTTGAACGAAAAAATCTTCAAAAATTTGGAGTGTTCGATTTGGCCGAATCCAATTTATAACATGATTTTTTATATAAGAGACTTTTATGAAAGAGAAGCTACCATCACCATCGTACAGTGAAAATTAAAATCTACATCTAAAAATTTCTTATTACTGATCATAGTGTTAAAATTGCAATTTAAAATGCAATTATTAGTATAACAATACTAATTACTTATTTTTGTTGATACAAGTGAGTAATAAAACTCAATAAAAACTTAAGCTAATTGTTCATTTATTTCAGTTGTTGCACTTAAATAAAATAAAACAGAAAACATTAAAAGAATTCTTTGACTCACGTATCTTATGGCGGCACGGTTTAAAAATTGTTAAATTTTCAATAAAACATAAAAAAGAAACTTACAAAAAATATTTTAAATTGGACGTGTGGCACGAGATTTATTTAATAATAAAAATATTTGTATGAACAATATAAAACCACAAAGAAACAAAAGCACACGATCAAGGACGTTATAGATCAAAGAGTTTTCAATAATAAAACTGAAATGTAAAACACCCTACTTGCTGCAATTTAAAATAATTTTTAAACAAATTTTAAAAGTACTTTATATTTTACAGCAGAAAAAAATATATATACATATAATATATACATATAACATATATATATATATATATATATATATATATATATATATATTTGGACAAAATCTTCTCGTAACAGTTAAAGAGATCATTAGACACATACATGTACACATGTATACACACATACATACATACATTTATACATACATCCATACATACAAATATATATATACATACATAAAAATATACATACATACACACATACATACATATCTACATACATACATCCATAAAAACATATGTCCTTTATAATTTTGATCTCCAATCGTTCTTAACTTAATCATAAATATTGCAATATTGTTGGTCCAAATTTATTTGTTCGATAACTTTTATAATCTACTGTAGTATTAATTATATTAGCTAAGATTTTTTTTATTTGTAACAACACAAAAATCCTTGTGTTAAACTATAGAATTATTCTTTTTAACAAAACTTTTTTAACGAGTTAAGTCTTGAGAATAGTCTTTGGTATGTAAACTATTTTTTAATTATCATTAATATTTTTCCATTATTCTTTTTTAGCATGATCTTAATTGAAAACTATAAATGATTGTAAATTGTTTCTTTGTGATTCATTGGATGAAGGATAAAATTTTTGTAATTAGTTCTATTAGTTCATGGTTTTTCCATTTAACTCATAACACAATAGAAAAATTAATAAATTTTCTGCATAAAGAAAATTTCCTATAAAAAAAAAACAAAATAAAAATAAAATCAAAAATGTTCTTCAAGTGAAATTAATTCTATATAAAATGAAAATTGATTCATTTTATAGAAATTTATAGAAAATTTATCTCTAAAAAAATAAAGAAAATTTTCAATAAAAAGAAAATGCATCGAAAAGAAAGAAAAATACAATATAAAAAGAAAATTTATTAAAAATTTTCTATCAAAGGAAAATTTGTTCAAAATTTTTATAAAAAGAAAATTTATCGCAAATTTTCTAAAAAAGAAAATTTATCGAACATTTTCTAAAAAAGAAAACTTATCAAAAATTTTCTATAAAAAGAAAATTTATCAAAAAATTTAAAAAGAAAATTTATCAAAAATATTCTATAAAAAGAAAATTTATCAAAAATTTTTTATAAAAAGAAAAATTGAAAATTTTCTATAGAAAGAAAATTTATCGAAAATTTTCTATAGAAAGAAAATTTATCGAAAATTTTCTCTAGAAAGAAAATTTATCGAAAATTTTCTATAGAAAGAAAATTTATCGAAAATTTTCTATAGAAAGAAATTTTATCGAAAATTTTCTATAGAAAGAAAATTTATCGAAAATTTTCTATAAAAAGAAAATTTATCGAAAATTTTCTATAAAAAAAAACAAAATTATCGAAATAGAAAATTTATCGAAAATTTTCAATAAATAGAAAATTTATCGAAAATTTTCAATAAAAAGAAAATTTATTGAAAAATTTCAATAAAAAGAAAATTTATCGAAAATGTTTAATAAAAAGAATATTTACCGAAAATTTTCTATAAAAACAAAATTTCTCAAAATATTTCAATAAAAAGAAAATTTACCGAAAATTTTCTATAAAAAGAAAATTTATCAAAAATTTTTTTTAAAAAGAAAACATTGAAAATTTTCTTTAGAAATAAAATGTATCAAAAAATTTCTTTAGAAATAAAATGTATCGAAAATTTTCTATAGAAAGAAAATTTATCGAAAATTTTCTATAGAAAGAAAATTTATCGAAAATTTTCAATAGAAAGAAAATTTATCGAAAATTTTCTATAAAAAGAAAATTTATCCAAAATTTTCTATAGAAAGAAAATTTATCGAAAAATTTCTATAGAAAGAAAATTTATCGAAAAATTTCTATAGAAAGAAAATTTATCGAAAATTTTCTATAGAAAGAAAATTTATCGAAAATTTTCTATAGAAAGAAAATTTATCGAGAATTTTCTATAGAAAGAAAATTTATCGAGAATTTTCTATAGAAAGAAAATTTATCTAGAATTTTCTATAGAAAGAAAATTTATCGAGAATTTTCTATAGAAAGAAAATTTATCGAGAATTTTCTATAGAAAGAAAATTTATCGAGAATTTTCTATAGAAAGAAAATTTATCGAGAATTTTCTATAGAAAGAAAATTTATCGAGAATTTTCTATAGAAAGAAAATTTATCGAAAATTTTCTATAGAAAGAAAATTTATCGAGAATTTTCTATAGAAAGAAAATTTATCGAGAATTTTCTATAGAAAGAAAATTTATCGAGAATTTTCTATAGAAAGAAAATTTATCGAAAATTTTCTATAGAAAGAAAATTTATCGAGAATTTTCTATAGAAAGAAAATTTATCGAGAATTTTCTATAGAAAGAAAATTTATCGAGAATTTTCTATAGAAAGAAAATTTATCGAAAATTTTCTATAGAAAGAAAATTAATCGAAAATTTTCTATAGAAAGAAAATTTATCGAAAATTTTCTATAGAAAGAAAATTTATCGAAAATTTTCTATAGAAAGAAAATTTATCGAAAATTAAAAAAAAATAAAATAAAATTTATCAAAAATTTCGTACAAGAAGAAAATTTATCGAAAATTTTCTATAGGAATAAAATCTATCGAAAATTAAAAAAAAAATAAAATAAAATTTATCAAAAATTTCGTAAAAATAAAATTTGTCGAAAAGTTTCTATAAAAAGAAAATTTATTAAAATTTTTACACAAGATTTATAGAAGATTTTTTAACAAAATTTTTTATTAAAGGAAAATTTATCGAACATTTTTTATTAAATGATATTTTCCACAAAAAATTTTCGATTTTTTCTTGTTGTAAAATTTATCGAAATAGTTGATTAGTAATAACAATTTTCGTATGTTTAAGTGAAATCATTTTTCTTTTATTTCCAATTCTTGTAAATCCTAACAAAATCTTTTATTCTGGTGAAATTAAAAATCCTAATATCAAATTTTATTTATTTAGTTCACATTCCTTGGAATTCTTATATAAAATATTTTTGACCCAATTTCCCATTAAAACTCTCAGTCCATTTAACATTATTACTTCAAAAAATTTCCCTGTCCATTTAAATAAAGACTTCTTAACAAAACAATTGTGAATTTCTAAGAAAAAATTCCAATCCCTTAAATAAACTAATTCACACAATTTCCTCTACAATTTGAACTAATTTTGTGCACGTAAAACTATATGAATAACATAAATTTGGATCATGTCATAATAAAGAGAAAAATTTGCATTATCATTCATTCAAATTTGCATACATTCACATTACATTGTCAATAAATATTTAGCAATTTTGCTACAAAAGAAAATTTTATATTAATATTTTTACTCCACCTACTCTACTTGACTTGAATCTAAAGCAAAACTATTACTTGTTATAACAGTTAAATATCTCAGAGTAAGTCATTCAGTCAGTCAGTTGTTCGTATTCCAAACAATATTCGCACATTAAAATCATCTATTGAAATAAATACAATATTTTACTTGGGAGGGGATGTAGAAAATATATGAAAAGTGAGCGACAAACTCTTGGCAAAGTGATGAAATATAAGTTTTATTTTTCTTTAGTCTTTACTGACAATTGGTTTGCCTATTTGACTATTTTTTTTTTTTTTTGGTTTCTTAGTTAGTGGCGTCATAGTCATGTATTTTACCTACTTTTTTTAAGTTTTATTATTGTAGAGTCATGGCTTAAAGAGGGATAACAATCTAACTAGTTAACAACATTTTGTTGTACAACAATATCTACATGAACTGATATCAGTTGCCAGCCAAAGTAGCAACAGTTGCTGTATAATAAAAAAAATTGTAGTTTATTTGTTAAAGAAATAAATTTGGTTTTACTTTACTTTTTTTTTAAATATTTAAATAAATAAATGAGTATTTAAGAAAATTTATCATAAAAAGAATTTTATTTCAATGACTATAATTATGCAGGTTGAAAAATAATTCATAAGTGTAAATTTCTGGCAAAATTTTGTGGTGATAGATAAAAAGCCAATGTTTTTTTAATATACACAAATCAATACAGTGAAATATGGTATAAAATAATTTAGGAACTTTACATTCTGTTTTTTATAAAAGAAAAAATGAAATTTTAAATAATCTTTTTTAAAACGATGTCTGCCTATTTGTTGAAATCAACTTTCCGAAAATCCTCAAAAATTGAGGGAAGCGTGTAATACATCAATACATCGGTTAAAATCGTAAGAATTATGTTTTTGAAAACTACTGAAATTGGTCCATAAATAACTTTAAAAAAATAACAATTAAACATATAGTATTTTCATCAACAATTTTCGAAATGTCCAAAAAAAAAATAACAATTTTCAAAAGCTAGTAATTTACAAAAAAAAAAAAAAAAATCTGAATTTCAAATTTCTAATTAAAGTAGTAACTTGCAAAGTTACCAATTTTTAAACAAGTAAGAAATAATATACCATCTCCAAAAATAATTTTACATGGGAACTACGGTCAATTATGAGCCGATATTCAAGAAATTTAGTATAAATATTTATACTTATATAAAACACGAGTCTTGAATGAGTACGAGTCTTGATTGAGCAAAGCCTCCAAATCATAATCTTTTCATGTTTTCGGTTGGCTGGAACGTTCCTTATTATGCACATCGATATTGTAACTTTTAAATCGTCTAAATCAATAACGACAAGTTGCCTTAGCTAAATCATTATCCCCATAAACTTTCATCAGAATAAGAGGGATTTCCGCAACGGTTTCCTTATAATGAGAATTAATAAGACTCAATAATTGTAGTACAGTTCTAGTTCAATTTCAGTTCAGTTCTAGTTCAGTTCTAGTTCAGATTCGAGTTTATTAAAATTAAGACATTATTGTTAAAATTTTAATAATTGTTAATAAAAAATTTTTTAATAAAAAAATCTAGTTTAGATCCATTTCAATTCTAGTTCAGTTCTAGTTCAATTCTAGTTCAGTTCTAGTTCAATTCTAGTTCAATTCTAGTTCTGTTCTAGTTCAATTTTAGTTTAGCTCTAGTTCAAATTTAAAATATTGTTTAATAAAAAAATCTAGTTCAGTTCTAGTTTAATTCTAGTTCAGTTCTAGTTTAATTCTAGTTCAGTTCTAGTTCAATTCTAGTTCAGTTCTACTTAAGTTCTAGTTCAGTTCTAGTTCAAGTTCAGTTCTAGTTCAAGTTCACTTCTAGTTCAAGTTCAGTTCTAGTTAAATTTTAGTTCAGATGTAGTTCAGTTTTAGTTCAGTTCTAGTTAAATTCTAGTTCAGTTGTAGTTCAGTTTTAGTTCAGTTCTAGTTAAATTCTAGTTCAGCTCTGGTTCAGTTTTCGTTCAGTTCTAGTTCAGTTCAAGTTCAGTTCTAGTTCAGTTCTAGTTCAGTTCTACATCAATTCTAGTTCAGTTTTAGTTCAGTTATAGTTAACTTCTAGTTTAGTTCTAGTTCAGTTCTAGTTCAATTCTAGTTCAATTCTAGTTCTGTTCTAGTTCAATTTTAGTTTAGCTCTAGTTCAAATTTAAAATATTGTTTAATAAAAAAATCTAGTTCAGTTCTAGTTTAATTCTAGTTCAGTTCTAGTTCAATTCTAGTTCAGTTCTACTTAAGTTCTAGTTCAGTTCTAGTTCAAGTTCAGTTCTAGTTCAAGTTCACTTCTAGTTCAAGTTCAGTTCTAGTTAAATTCTAGTTCAAATGTAGTTCAGTTTTAGTTCAGTTCTAGTCAAATTCTAGTTCACTTGTAGTTCAGTTTTAGTTCAGTTCTAGTTAAATTCTAGTTCAGTCCTAGTTCAGCTCCGGTTCAGTTTTCGTTCAGTTCTACTTCAGCTCAAGTTCAGTTCTAGTTCAGTTCTACATCAATTCTAGTTCAGTTTTAGTTCAGTTGTAGTTAAGTTCTAGTTTAGTTCTAGTTCAATTCTAGTTCAGATTTAAAATATTGTTTAATAAAAAAAATCTAGTTCAGTTCTAGTTGTAGTTCAGCTCTAGTTCTAGTTCAGTTCCAGTTAAGTTCTAGTATGGTTCTAGTTCACTTCTAGTTCAGTTCTAGTTCAGTGTTCATTCAGTTCTAGTTTAGTTCCAGTATTGTTAAAATTTAAATAATTGTTAATAAAAAATTGTTTAATAAAAAAAATCTAGTTAAGTTCCAGTTCAATTATAGTTCAGTTCTAGTTCAAATCTAGTTCAGTTCTAGTTCAGTTCTAGTTCAGTTCTAGTTCAATTATAGTTAAGTTCTAGTTCAATTCTAGTTCAGTTCTACATCAATTCTAGTTCAGTTTTAGTTCAGTTGTAGTAAAGTTCTAGTACGGTTCTAGATCAGTTCTAGTTCAATTCTAGTTTTAGTTAAATTTTAATTCAGTTATAGTTCAATTTTAGTTCAGTTCTAGTTCAGTTCTAGTCGAAATTTAAAACATTGTTAAAACTGAAACATTATTGTTAAAATTTAAATAATTGTTAATAAAAAATTGTTTAATAAAAAAAATCTAGTTCACTTCTTCTTCAATTCTTGTTCAGTTTTAGTTCAGTTCCAGTTCAGTTTTAGTTCAGTTATAGTTAAGTTCTAGTTTAGTTCTAATTCAGTTCTATTGTAATTTATAATTTTTTAATCCGCTCAATAGTTTCGGAAATATTAAAGAAAATGGAATTTCTTACAAAATTTAGAATTTGTTTTTTTTATCGTAAAATGCTTTTTTTTATCATAAAGCTGGTTATGTTACAAAAAAATGTCCTCGATTTCATTAAAATCACGTATTCAAAAATTGACTGAGAAATCACGAGCCGTAGAATTAGTGTTACCCTCTGTTACTCATCAAAATATTAATTTTTCACGAAAAGCAGAGGAATAATAAAAATTGATTTTTTCACAAACAACGATGTTTAACATAAATTTCCCCAAAAAAAAGTATTATTTCAGTGCATATTTTAATCGTCCTTTTTTAAAGATGCCACTGTATATGTTTCATACACATACATAAAGGTGCTGATTATCAGATCTGTGTTTATGACTTAACAATTTTGACAGTGCTTACTTAGAAACCGTTATATTCTTAAAATAAACATCAATACTTACATAATTTTTGAACAAAAATTACAAGCCACAGTAGAACTGAAAAGAAATATATACAAAAGTTAATTATATAAAAAAATAAAATATACTTATTTATGTGGTACAAAGTAGTTAAAGAAAGAGAAAATATTTATATAAAGCGGAAAAAAATTTTAAATCTTTCCAATCATTTATGATTTTTTCAGTAAGAAAAAATAATATTCCTAATCTATATAAAGTGCCAAATTAGCCTAAATTTTGGCTTAAAACATTAGCTTAAAAATTTTTTGAATAAACTGTTATTGGAAAATTTTAAAATTTTATATAATCTTGAATATAAAATTTCCATACAAAGTCCACTGTATTGACAATGAACATGTAAGTAATATGTCGTAATGTTTTGCCAAAAAATTCTTTGTCAACTGAATAAATAACAACCAAGTCTCGTGCCACAAAATTGAATAAAAAACCCCAATGGAGAAAAATATGTATTCAACATGTCATAATAACAACAACTGCAATAGATATTACAAACTAACAACAACAGTGACATGACAAAACTTAAATCGAAACAAAAACAATCAAAAAGAGTCAAAGAAGAATTGGCAAAAGGAAACAAAAAAATACAATATTATGTCCACATAGAATCAACCAACGACCGATAAGGCCACTTGAACATGTTTTGGCCTTTTGCTGTAGAAGCAAAACTAACAAAAAAAAAATAGAATCATGGTAGTTAGAGACCACATACATATACTTAGCAATAGATACTCCAAATTCGTATATATATATACGATATGAGATCCTTGAACTTCTATATACAGTTGGGGTTTTTGTCATTTTGCTTTGTTTTACATCATTTTTAGCAAAACTAAACTCAAGTATTGAACATAAATTTTATGCAGAGTTAATAAGTTCTCCAGCATTTTTTTTTTTTTTTTAATTCAACGTCTTCCTCATCAGCAACATTATTAAAGCCAAACAGGCGGCTTAACCTAGAGAGAGAGACAGACACGTTTAAGAACTTTGCCAATGACTTTGACAATTATAAAAAGACCCCCAAAAAACACACACATTTATTTAGCAGAAAAACCGTTATTATTGCCAAGACAAACAGAAAATTTGATTGTGACCAAAACCAAAAATATTGGCATGAACATAAGACATTATAAATGTAGAAAAACGTAGAAAAATAAAATGCTTTAGCGTAGCACTGCCATCAGTCGAACGAAAGGAGTTAAACTAACAATAAACAAGGTCAAAGTTAATGCTGTTTTTTCCAAAGCTGCTCATTTAATTTTGGTGGCATCTTATATTGATGGGTGGTGCCTTGTTTATTTCCAGAACATTTCAAATATTATATATTAGCTAAGTACATGAAAGGTTTACAAATTTTTCTTACAAAAATAGATCAATTTCAGCATGATTTCCATGTTTTTACTTTAAAATACTTATTAAAAAAAAACAAAAAAAATCATGAAAGGGTTGAAATTTAATTGTAACATTCCTACGAGCCAAAAAAAAAAACGTACATACTTATTTTTTTTTTCTTTCTTTTAGAACTGATAAAAAAATGTATGCCCCACCATTGTTACAACAATTATGAGCATAATTATACGCACACCACAATTCGATATATTTTCCATAAATTTCTTTATTTTATAGAAAATTTTCGCAAAATTTTTTTTTTTTATTGAAAATTTTTGCAAAATTTTTTTCTGATAGAAAATTTACGATAAATTTCATTTCTTATAGCAAGTTTACAATAAATTTCTTTTTATAGAATATTTTCGTTAAATTTTCTTGTTACAGAAAATTTTTGCTAAATTTTCTTGTAACAGAAAATTTTCGCTAAATTCTCTAATTATAGAAAATTTTCCTTTTATAGAAAATTTTCGCTAAATTTTCTTTTTATAGAAAATTTTCAATAAACTTTCATTTTATATAAAAATTTCGTTAAATTTTCATTTTATATAAAAATTTCGTTAAATTTTCTTTTTATAGAAAATTTCGTTAAATTTTCTTTTTATAGAAAATTTTCGCTAAATTTTCGTTCAATTTTCTTTTTATAAAAAATTTTCGTTAAATTTTCTTTTTATAGAAAATTTTCGCTAAATTTTCCCTTTTTATAAAAAATTTTCGCTAAATTTTCCTTTTTTATAATTTTCTTTTATAGAAAATTTTCGCTAAATTTTCCTTTTTTATAATTTTCTTTGTATAGAAAATTTTCGCTAAATTTTCTTTTTATAGAAAATTTTCCCTAAATTTTCTTTTTATAGAAAATTTTCGCTAAATTTTCTTTTCATAGAAAATTTTCGCTAAATTTTCGCTAAAATTTCGCTAAATTTTCGCTAAATTTTCTTTTTATAGAAAATTTTCGCTAAATTTTCCTTTTTTATAATTTTCTTTTATAGAAAATTTTCGCTAAATTTTCTTTCTATAGAAAATTTTCGCTAAATTTTCTTTTTATAGAAAATTTTCATTAAATTTTCTTTTTATAGAAAATTTTCGCTAAATTTTCTTTTTATAGAAAATTTTCGCTAAATTTTCTCTTTATAGAAAATTTCCGCTAAATTCTCTCTTTATAGAAAATTTCCGCTAAATTTTCGCTAAATTTTCTTTTTATAGAAAATTTTCACTAAATTTTCTTTTTATAGAAAATTTGCGATAAATTTTTTTATACAGAAAATTTTTGCTCATTTTTTTTATTGAAAATTTTTGATGAATTTTCTTTTATAGAAAATTTTTGATAATTTTTCTTTTTATAGAAAATTTTTGATAATTTTTTTATAGAAAATTTCGTTACAGAAAATGTACGTTTGATTTTCTTTTTATAAATAACTTTCGTTAGATTTTCTTATTATGGAAAATTTTCGATAAATTTGCTATATATAGAAAATTTTTTTATATAAAATTTCATTTAATTTTCTTTTTACAGAAAATATTCGGTAAAAAATTATTTTTTTTTTTTTTTTCGTTTCGCTACTTTTGTTATGTTCCCACTTTTAACCACTTGTGATGGGATGAAGTGTATAAAAATTATTTTTTCAGTTTCAACAAAATAAAATTTCTCCGTTATTTTTATTATTGACACTTAAAAATTACACTTTTAAGAATGAATGAGTAAACGAAGAAACATGCTGTTAACATTTATGGCCGCCATAAAAAAAGAATTGTTACTCGTATTATAATTTTTCATCACGTTATATTGAGGGTATTTTTAAATCCTGTCAATCTCTATAAAGTTAAAGATTTCAACACCTTTGCTGGACACCAACAATAAGAATGAAAAATTTTTTAAATATTTCAACTAGAGTAAAACATTTTGCAACTAAAACGAAAAAGAACTAATACAGCAGAATAACAATTGACTTAATCAAACTTAAACAAACTTATCGAAATATACATACAGGCTATTGACTTTCTAGTTGAGACGTTTAATAATCCAAGTATTTAATTAAGAAATTTATTCTCTAAAAAAACAGATAACTATTAAGATTCTACTGTCTCCTTTTTCCCCCTCCTGCCGATACACATAATATGGTCTTGTTGTTTGATGGTGTGGTTTCCACTTCAAATGAAACAAGATGTATAACAAAAGATTATGAACAGCAACAACAATGTCGACAGCAAAAATTTTAACTTAAAAGCAAAAAAAGGAATTCTTTTTAACCTAGAATTCAAACTAAACTGAAATTTATTAATTTTCAAGATGTAATAATTTTCATTTCTAAAAATACGTAAAAGATAAATAAAATGGTATTGAAATTAAATAGAATGTAGTCCATGTTTACTTAGAAAAATTATAGGCAATTGATTAGGGATTGAAAATTATAAAAAAATATTAAGAGTAAATCACAAAAAGCCAACGCAAAAATTTTTTGAGAGAATTATCGCCTAGAAGTTATTTCTTGTTTTAAGGGAATTTATATAATTAATAGGCTAACACAATTATTGTTATTCCATTTATGCTCACACTATAAATCTGATTTTAATAAAAATATATTACCATTATAAAGGTATTTTCTCATATATATTTATTAAAATCTGTTAAGTATTTTAAAAGTTATAAGCGGTGAATTTATAAGCTCAAATATTACCTATACGTATAAACCGCAAAACATAAGAGCGACGCAAATTATTAAATTCTCTTCTATTTTATTTCTCTCTCTCGCTCTCACAATTCAAAGCAGTGTAATTGTTGTTATTTTTTACAAAAACAAAATAAATAAGTTGCAATGAAATAACAACAGTGAGTCAGAGTTTTCTACTTTTAATAGAAAGAGTTATAAGAGAAGAGGAGAAACCAAATTGAAAAGAGTAATACTTTGAACTGTTTTGTTTATTTTTTTTTTTTTTTGAAGTCTTATGCATAATGAGAAACAAAATTAGAAAAGTAAACAAGAATCGCAAACGTGAAAAAAACGCCAAAATTAAAAAATCGGCAAAACAAAAAACGCCAAAACAAATAAATGCCAAAGCGAAAACAACTCGACTAACTAAAAAAAATCGCCAAAACTAAAGAAACGTCAAAAGAGGAAAAAGTCGCCTAAAGAAAGAAATCGAAAAAGTAAAAGAAAAATCGCCAAAACAAAAAACGCCAAACCGAAAAGGTTTATATATTACCCAAAAAAAAAACTCGACTAACCAGAAAAAAAACTGCCAAAAGGAGAAAAAGTCGCCAAAACGAAAATAATTGTCAAAACGCTAAAAAACACATAATTAAAAAAATGTCCAAACAAATCGACTAACTAAAAAAAAATGCAAAAACGAAAAAATAGTCAACGTGAACAAAACGAAGAAAAATCGACAAAAAAAAGAAAAAAGCCAAAACGAAAAAAATTCTAACTAACCAGACTAACCAGAAAAAACCGCCAAAACTAAAAAAATCGCCAAAGCAACAAAAAGAACGCCAAGACGAAAAAGTTTATACATCACCAAAACAAACGAAAAAAACTCGATTATGAGAAAGAAATTTGCAAAAGGGGAAAAGTCGTCGAAACGAAAAAAAATGCCAAAATTGAAAAAAAAACAAACAAAAAAGCCAAAAGGAAAAAAATCGCCTAAACGCTAAGACGATAAAAAGAAATTGTCAAAAGGAAGAAAGACGCCAAAGTGAAAAAATATCGCCAAAACGAAAAAAATCTCCAAAACAAAAAAAAAAAAAAATAACTTCAAAGCGAAGAAGTTTGTATATAACCAAAACAAAGCCAGAAAAATTCGCAAAGGGGGGAAAAGTCGTCAAAACGAAAAAAATAAAAAAATCGCTAAAACGAAAAGGAATAAATATTTGAAAAAAAAAACTAAAAAAACGCCAAAATATACAAAAATTGCTAAAACGAAAAAAATTTACAAAAATGGAAAAAAAACGAAAAAAAAATATCGAAATAAAGTCATCAAGCTAAAAAAAATCCCCAAATTTAAAAAAAAATTAACATGAAAAATCACAGAAACGGAAGAGAATTATTATTACTAAGGGTTTTATTCGTCCTCTGAGCTTTAACAAATTTTAGGAGAGTTTAATTGTTTAAACTCGCAAGTGTTTTTGTACTTAATCGTTATTTTTATATTGCTTCCTTTATTCTTCACGTATTTAGAATTTTTTTTCTAGAAAGATCAGCAATTGCACATTTTAAAATTGGTGAAAAAAAGATATAAAAAAAAAAAATTGGAAAAATATCTTTCCAATTGTACTTTACAGATTGCAATTAGTACTTTACAGATTGCAATTAGTATTTTTTTTAGTTATAATCGTTAAATATTTCTACTAAAATTTTTTATTAGACTGTTAATGAGCGAATTGCATTTTCTGCAATATATTTTATAAAATAAGCTTTATTGACACTACACTTTTTTATTTCAATTCAATAGAGGTAGAGGAGCACCCTTAGATATAATGTAGTTTCTACAAAAAGAAAATTTTACAAAATTTAATAAATATTTTTATTAAAATGATTTAACGAAAATTTTCTATAAAAAATAATAAAAAGTTTCTATAAAAAAAATTAACAAAATGTTTTCATCCAAAATTTCGATAGAAAAGAATATTCCACAAATATACAGGTATATCACAGAACATAAATTCGTACGAAAGTGAAAATGAAATCGTATTTAGCTTCTTCAGAAAAATGTTAAAATGAAACTGATATTTTCACCACTTTACAGATAAAAAAAAACACAAAAAGTTAATGAAAATAAACAATGAATTATTCATTTATTAATTTCACTTAAAAAATCTATTTTTATCCAAAAATTAATAATTTTCTTAAATTTAATTTTAAGTGGCCAAAAAAATGTGAAAATAAATAATTTCGTGCTAACAATAAAGTTTTTTTTGCATAGTTACCATATATATTTAAGAAAAATGTAAACAAATACGATTTGGTAACATCATTTAAGAATACAAACAAAAAAAATTAGTAAAAAGTCAGTTTCTTTAAATTTAAACGACATTTTTTTTCAAATTTAAATTTATCATTTTGTTACTCAATTATGTAAGTATTTATAAATTAGAAAAAATTACATCACTTTAAAGTACTACTTTTCGTTCCAAAGGGGTAAGCACAAAAATTCCAAGCAGGATAAAATTTTTATTGATTTTATGGAAACGCATCAAGACATAGCCAGGGGATATGTAAAAGGCGATAAGGTTGTTGTAGATTCGTTATGGTCTGAATTGACTGAGGAACTAAACAGATCAGGGCCACCTTGTAAAGATGTTAAGGAGTGAAAAAAGACCTGGGCCGATTGGAAAACCAACGTAAAGCGAAAAATGTCCCACAACACCAAAGAAAAATGCTTCCTAGAATTCTTTATTTCTTCATTGGACATTTTCAATTTAATCCAGTGCGGACATATATGTATGTTCCTCAATAGCATTCAAAATTTTCCATAATATTGTTCATAATATTCGTTCCATACTTATGTTTACATCTCTTGCGATGACGCCTTGGTACGATTCCGTTGCCAAAAAACGAAGTGCTGTTGCTAATTGTATAATTGCCGGTATTGAAGAACGTTGCAGTAATGGTTCAATTCTTTCTAATACCATAACAAAAGCTTCTTTGTTTTATCGGTACAAACTGATTGAAACTATAAATAAAATATTTTACTTACATTGCATTTGGATAAGACAAAGGATCTGATGCGTCCCTTAATAATTTTAGCCTCAGTTTTTCAAGGAAATATTCATTTCTTATTTCTTCTAATACAACCACAATTGAAACACCACTTTTAATTTCATTTTTTGATTCTCTTATTTTGTTTTCATTTTCTTTGTTTATTAATCAGATGTTATGTAATTATGCCACATTTTCTTGAGGAAAAATGTGTTTTTAATTTCTTTCGGATTTGCAGCTTTAGCTGAAGAAGCAAAACAAAAACGTTACGAATTCGACTCTACGAAAATTTTCACTTTCGAAAAATTTCTGTGACACACCTGATAGTTTATAAAAAAAAAAAATTCTATACAAAAAATCAACTATAAAAAGAAAATAGAACAGGAATTTTCTATTAAAATAAGTTTTTCGATTAATGTTCTTTTGATAAAAATCTCGGCAATATTATATTTATACAGAAATTTTTCCTATTTTTTTTTTTTAAGAAAATTTTTCTTTTCAAAAGAAATTTTTAATAAATTTTTCTTTTACAGAAAAGTTTAGCTAATTTTTCTCTTAATATAAAATATTTGTTAAATTTTCATTAAATAGAAAATTTACTTTAAATTTTCTTTTAATAGAAAGATTTCCTTAAATAAATTTATGCAAAATTTTTGACTATATTTTTATATTTTTTTATTTTCTTTTAATAGTATTTTTTCCCAAAATTTATTTTAACAAATAGAAAAAGTCGCAAAAAGAAAAGAAATTGCCAAAACAACAAAAAGAACACCAAGACGAAAAGGTTTATACATCACTAAAACAAAAAAAAAAACTAGAATAACCAGACAAAAATTGGAAAAAGGGAAAAAGTCGTCGAAACGAAAAAAATGCCAAAGTAAAGAAATCGCCAAACGAAAAAAAATGCCAAAATTGAAAAAAACAAACAAAAGAAAAAAATCGCCAAAAACTAAGAAACGCTAAAACGATAAAAAAAATTATAGAGCTGTACCTCTAGGTATAATGTAGTTTCTACAAAAATAAATTTTACAAAATTTAATGAATATTTTTATCAAAAGGATTTTACTATAAAAAACAATAAAAATGTTCTATAAAAAATTAACAAAATGCTTCCATTTCAAAATTTCGATTGAAAAGAATATTCAACAAATATATTTTATAAAATAAATAAAAAATAAAGAAAACACTATAAAAAATCAACTCAAATTTTCTATAAAAGAAAATAAAAAAAGAATTTTCTATTAAAATAAGTTTTTCGATTAATATTCTTTTGATAAAAATCTCCTTAATATTATGTTTATATAGACAATTTTCATTCTTTTTTTTTAAGAAAATTATTCTTTTTAAAAGAAAATTTTTCTTTTACAGAATAGTTTCGTTAATTTTTCTCTTAATATAAAATTTTTGTTAAATTTTCAATAAAGAGAAACTTTACTTTAAATTTTCCTTTAATAGAAAAATTTCCGTAACTTTATAACTTTCAACAGAAAATGTTCGTTAAATTTGTTTATCCAAAATTTTTGACTAATTTTCTATCTATCAGCAATTTTTTTATTAAGTTTTCTCTTAGTACATATTTTTATTTTCTTTTAATAGTATTTTCCCCAAAATTTATTTTAACAGTTCTTCTTAAATTTTCTCTTTAAAAAGAATAAATTATTACCTTATATTTTTCAATTAACACAGTTGTTTCATTTTATATTCAACATTTAATTATTATATTCAAGCAATTTAAGTAATTATTATATTTCTTCTCATTTAAATTTTTAATTCATTCAGTCATATACTTGATTTAATAAATTTTTTAATTGGAAAATTTTTTTTCGATTTTTCATTTTTTACAGTTATTAGTAATTGATATAATCATTTCGGTGAGAAGTGCAAATTTAAGCAATTTTTAGTTAAATGAATTATTTTGGTGATTGCTGAATTTTTTCTGTATGTAGAGAATTGTTGATGAAGTATCTTTTTTTATATAAATATTCTTTTTATAGAAAATTTTCCTTTAATAGCAAATTTTCGTTGAATTTTCTTTATATAAAAAATGTTTGTTAAAATCTTTTAATAAAAAATTTTAAAAAATTTTCTTTTACAAAAACCACTTAACTAAATATTTATTTTATAGAAAATCCTGAATAAATTTTCTTTCATGCCCTAGTACACACTTATCGATCGGCAAATTCCTTTGGAATTGTTATTCGAATTCCCAAATAATGCCACATTATAAATTTAACTTAATACGTATCTACAAAACACAAAATAATGCTCTGGAAAATTTATGAATATTTAAAGAAAAATTTTAATTTTATCATTACATAAACATATTTTACAAACAACATAAGAATCGCACATAAACACAATATAAAATACAAAAACTTTTTGGCTGTTTATAAAACTATTTCAGCATTAAAGATTTCAAACTGCCACTACTTTTTAGAATGCTTATCTAGTTGCAATTTTTGGTACTGGGGAGTTGATACCATTTACCTTACCAACAGCTAGTAAAATCATTAGTACTTCTCAAATCGTTAATATGAAGTATAATATGGAAATATGATAGATATAAAAATGACAATGGATCATCATTTAAATTACTAGTCAGCTTGAGAAGAACTTGTGTTTTAAGACACTACTTTATTGAATACTAGTAAACAATCAAGTGACTAGTAAGTTTTATAAGTAGTACAAAAAAATTCTATTACTACCATTCCATTTGTAGGATTAAAAAAGAACGAGGTAATAAATATTTAAACATTTTTACATGTACAATGTACGCACGCGTCAAAAACAAATTAATACTTCTTAACCCTTAAAAAAGAAAACGCATGGCTGTCATCACCTCCAGCACAAACACACTCTCCCAATCATATGCAACATTATACCTACACTCTTACATATACATGCAACTTGACTGTGGTAATAACAACGACCACATGTGGCTACTTTAGTTTGGTCAAAAGAAAAATTATGGCTTAAATGATGCAAACAACTAAAAAACATATAGACAAAAAGGAAAAACAAAACATTGCAATAGTAAAAATGTTAGAAAATGTTGTAAAAATGTTATCAAAACGATTAAATTTGAAATGAAAACCCTTTTAGAAATAAAACTACCACAAATGCCACTGAAGTCAAACAAAAAAAAAAAAAAAAAAAAAAAAAAAAAAAAACATATGGAATACTTACTTAAAGTATTTAAAAGAAAAAGAGGAAAAAAGTTGCTACAGAAATGATCAGCATAGACATAAAGGGTTTTTCTACATCCTGACATAAAGTTTATCTATGTATGTGTGTATTGAAGAAATATTTATAACAATAGTTTCCAAATAAAGTGGAGGCCTTTGTGTGGGACGAAAGCATTTTAGTTTATTCTAAGTGAAGTGCTTAATATGAAAAAAATATATATATAAGTACAACATTTTTATGCCAAAGACATCAAATCACTTCAAAACACATCACGCTAAAAAAAAAATACAAGGCGTTCGTTTCTTCATGCCACAAATACATTTTTAACATCAAACAGAGTTTGTCCATATTAATAAACCCTGGACCTTATTTTGAATATTCTACATATTTGTTTCTTTTCGATGTTGTGTTGCAGTCGTCGTAGTATTTAAGTATGTGTAGAGATAGAATTTATAGAGTACATTTTGAAAGTTAAGGTTGAAGTTGATTCTTTATTATGATTTTTTGTCTTCATTTTTCTATTTGTTTTTATTTTGTTTCTTATTTTTTAATTTTAATAAATATTTTCGACCTTCTATTTTTTTGTGTCGTTTCATCATCGTCATGTGATGAAAGAAAATATTGTAGGAAGACATACGAATATTAGGTTGACTCCGTATTGGCAAGAACATTTAGTTAATTGGGAGCCAATATAAAAATGAAAAATTTTCTATAAAATTTATCATTTTGCTATAAAAATGTTATGAAAAAATTAAAAAAAAGAAAACTTATTAAGAATTTTGTATAAAAAAAATTATCAAAAAATTTTTTATAAAAAGAAAACTCTTGACACTTTGCTATAAAAAAGTTACCAAAATTTTGCTATGAAAGAAAAATGTATGAAAAATTTTGTATAAAAAAATAATTTTTATAAAATTTATCTAAATATAGATATAAAATTTATCTAAATATAGAATGAAAATTTATCAAAAATTGTCCACAGGAAGAAAATACTTGAAAAATTTTTATATTTAAACAAAATTGCTCGAAAATTATCGCAAATCTTAATTTTATATTTTTTTTTTGAACCACCCTAACGATTATGAATCTGAATAAGAAGTATGTAAATTTGTTGGAACAAAAACTCCAGAGACGTCACACTAAAGATTAATTTTATTTGCGCTGTATTTAAATTTAACTTTTTCAGTTCAAATCTAGTTCAGTTGCAGTTCGGCTCAATTCCAATTCAGTTCTAGTTCAGTTTTAGTTGAGTTCTAGTTTAGTTGTAGTTGAATTCTAGTTCAGTTCTAGTTCAATTCCGCTTCAGTTCCACTTCAATTCTAGATCACTTCTAGTTCAGTTCCAGTTTAGTTCCAGTTCAGTTCTAGTTAAGTTCTTGTTCAGTTTTAGTTCATTTCTAGTTCAGCCCCATTTCAGTTCAACTTCAGTCCTAGTTCAGTTCAAGTTTAGTTCCAGTTCACTTCTAACTCAGATCCAGTTCAGTTTCATTTCAGCTCTAATTGAGTTCTAGTTGAGTTCCAGTTCAGTTCTAGTTCAATTTCGCTCCAGTACCACTTTAGTTCTAGATCACTTCTAGTTCAGTTCTAGTTTAGTTCCAGTTCAGTTCCATTTCAGTCCTAGTTCAATTCTAGTTAAGTTCTTGTTCTATTTTAGTTCATTTCTAGTTCAGTTCCAATTCAGTTCAAGTCCAGTTCTAGTTAAGTTCTAGTTCAATTCCGCTTCAGCTCCACTTCAATTCTAGTTCAGCTTTAATTCATTTCTAGTTCAGCTCCAGTTCAGATCCACTTCAGTTCTAGTTCAGTTCAAGTTCAGTTCCAATTTAATTCTAATTCAGATCTAGTTCAGTTCCATTTCAGCTCTGCTTGAGTTCTAGTTCAGTTCTAGTTCAATTCCGTTTCAGTTCGACTTCAGTTCTAGATCACTTTTAGTTCAGTTCTAGTTTAACTCCAGTTCAGTTCCACTTCAGTTCTAGTTCAGTTTTAGTTCAAATTCCAGTTCAGTTCTAGTTCAATTCTAGTTCAGTTCTAGTTCATTTCTAGTTCACTTCTAGTTCAGTTTTAGTTCAATCCACTTCAGTTCTAGTTCACATCTGGTTTAAATGTTCCACTTCAGTTTAAGTTCACTTCTAGCTGAGCTCAAGTTCAGTTCTAGTTCAGCTGCAGTTCAGTTTTAGTGAAGTTTTAGTTGAGCTGCAGTTTAGCTCTAGTTCAGTTCTATATCAGTTTTAGTTCAATTCTAGTTAAGTTTTAGCTCAATTCCATTTCAGTTCTAATTCGCCTAAGGAGTACTAGAACTGAAATGGAAGTAAAATGAATATTCTGTCTTTAAACTTTTTCAAAAAATCATTCTAAATTTGCTTACGTCACTGTCTCATAGTGGAGCAAAGTTGCATGCAACATACATGCTCATTTCCATACACTTTTGACCAAAAACAAACAACATTCATACATTATTTTCAGTCTGTCCGTCTATCTGTTTTTTGCTTCTCCATCAATATATAGATGACTACTAGTATATATGTGTGTGTGTTGATGTGTATGCATGTGAGTGAGTTTGGTAAGCAAAGTAAAGCGCTTACAAGGCAATTATTGCTATTTTATGAAACTGACCAAGTCGTAGTTTAAGACTGATTGACAAATAAATTTAGATGCATGCGTGTCGATAGAATTCTCTCAAACATTTGCATTGTTCAACATTTTTTCTGACGATGATTTTTTTATATTTTTTCAATAGTTATAGTTGTTGTTTACATCCACGTTCACACAGCGTTGCAGTTGCTTTGAATACCCATTAACGAAGGCGGATATTTTTACCAAAAAAATTACAAATTTTCAGTCAATCCTATTAAAATCATATCATACTTCCAAACACAAATCATAAAGAATTAGATCCAAAGGAGAGCCAGCTTATTATCTAATCATACATTAATATTTTCTTTCAACCCTCGTATCTAGATGAGCTTTATATATAAAATATTTATTTATATATGTATGTGTCTGAAATCCCATGGTGTATGTGATGTTATGGGATGGATTGTTTTAACTAAATGATGATATCTTTTAGTTTTACTTACTAACAACAGAAGAAAAAAACAACAACAATAAGAATAATAATAAAAAAGAAATCAACAACGAGAATAAAAGTGGGTGCTTTAGTAGTGTAGAGGAAAGTGATCTTGTTTTTATTTTCTATAACCATAAATAAGATCATTTCGACTAATGGCTGCTGCTTATGTATATGCCTGGTATCCATCTATCTCTTATTCTTTACGTTTTTATTTTTTCTTTTTTTTTAACCAAGTTTTCCATAAGAAGTTTTAAGATAGTTCCTCTTTTTCTTTTATTCTAATGAGTTTTCCATTTCACTTTATTAGTTGACAAAGGAATATAAACTAAACGAATTCCATCACTATACAATTTAAGACAGTTCCCGACATTTTTACCACAAATGTCGTTTTCTAAACTAATTAAAGACATTCATTGGAGTTTTTTTTTAACAAATCAAGAAGCAAAAATGTAAATTCTATTCAATTCCAGATTATGCAGATGTTTATGAGGTCTGATAGCACTAACGCGAGCTCAAGAGAGAGTGAGTGAATGCGAGTAGAAAACAAAAACTTTTAATAAATTCTAGTACTAAATAGTCCTCAGTCTTTGGTCTATAAAATAGTTTTGATTTTATTTAAATAACAAGGAAGTTAAGTTCAGTTTTACATTTAAATTTTAACAAAAAACAAAAATAAAATGGCTTTAA
Source organism: Protocalliphora azurea (assembly GCA_932274085.1). Taxonomy (NCBI): domain Eukaryota; kingdom Metazoa; phylum Arthropoda; class Insecta; order Diptera; family Calliphoridae; genus Protocalliphora; species Protocalliphora azurea. The sequence continues at coordinate 149,213,830 of OW026521.1, read as the reverse complement.
GAGTCAAAAGCCAGAAGGTGGTTTAATGCTCTGTTTTTTTGCCGATCAAACAAATCTTTTTTTCAAAATGTCTTAGCTTTTGTGTGTTTTAACATTGATGTCATTAGATTGTGTAATTTCCTTGTATAATGTCACTTTTAAATGATATGGAAAGTAAATCAATGTCATTTAATAGTTTCTTCTAACTATTCTAAACTTTATTTTATTTTATTTTTTTTCAATTCCTTTACCATTTTTATCGTTTGTTTTGAGGAGTTAAATGACATTTTGAAAAGCTTGTTATTTCTAATGGAGAAATACAGATATTTGTAATTAAGGTTTTTTTTAAGTAACTAATGCACTTTTGTGATAGATATAAAGGGTTTAAAATAAAATTTTAAGTAAATTTAAAGAACTTTTCATATGATAACTTGCTGGAATCATTTTATTGAAAAATTCACAAATGAAATTAACGAAAAGATACAAATTATAGTCACAAATGTAACTAAAACTTATTAAATGTTCACTTCAGTTCTACTTCAGCTCTAGTTCTAGTTAGTTCTAGTGCTAGTTTTAGTTCAGTTCTAGATTAGTTATAGTTTAGTTCCAGCTCATTTCCAGTTCAGTTTTAGTTCTGTTTTGGTTAAGTTTTAGTTCAGCTCTAGTTCAGTTCTAGTTTAGTTCTAGTTCAATTCTAGTTTAGTTCTAAATCAGTTCTAGTTCAGTTTTAGTTCAGTTCTAGTTCAGCTCCAATTCAGTTCTAGTTCAGTTCTAGTTCATTTCTAGTTCAGTTCTAGTTCGGGGCTAGTTTTACTTCAGTTCTAGTTTAGTTCTAGTTTAGTTCTAGTTCAGTTCCAGTTCAGTTCTAGTTCTGTTTTAGTTCATTTCTAGTTCAGTTCTAGTTCAGGGCTAGGTTTAGTTCAGTTCTAGTTTAGTTCTAGTTCAGCTCCAGTTCATTTCTAGTTCATTTCTACTTCAGTTCTAGTTCAGTTCTAGTTCATTTCTAGTTCAGTTCTAGTTCAGCTCCAATTCAGTTCTAGTTCATTTCTAGTTCAGTTCTAGTTCAGGGCTAGTTTTAGTTCAGTTCTAGTTTAGTTCTAGTTTAGTTCCAGTTCAGTTCCAGTTCAGTTCTAGTTCTGTTTTAGTTAAGTTTTAGGTCAGCTCTAATTAAGTTCCAGTTCAGTTCTAGTTTAGTTATAATTCAGCTACAGTTCAGTTCTAGTACAGTTACAGTTCAGTTCTAGTTCAGTTCAGTTCAGTTCAGAAATTTAGTTCCAGTACAATTTTGATTTGGCTTTAGATAAATTCCACTTCAGTTCTACTTCTGTATAATTGAGTTCTATTTTATTTACAACAAAAATCAATCAATAAGCTATCTACTGGCTTAGTTTTCATTAATCTATTCTATATAAATTTATTTTATAAAATTATCTTATTTATTCTATAAATATGCAATAATTTAATGTTATTTTCGTAAAGAATCCTTTAACAAAAAACTTCGTTTAATTTATTGTTTTCTTCTTATTTAAAACTTTAATCTGGATAAAGTATTTGACATCAGTTTATTATGATCACAAAATGTCATTAAATCGTGTACGAGAAACACATCTACCATCACCAGAAACTCTTTAAAGAACTCCACAACCAAACAAGGAATACAAAAATTCAAAAAAACGTGATTTAAATCGCCCGTTTTTTTTTTTAGTTAACCACGCTTTTTTCCTAATATCAAGCGTTTTATTTGTTTGTGGCAGTTTCCAACGAAAGTGAAACTGAAAAGCGAAACTTTTTTTATTTTTGTGAGTTTTTATTTTGCTGTTAAGAAAACAAGGACAAAATATAGAGCAAAATGTAGCAATAATGTTATTTAGGAGCAAAAAAAAAAAACGAAAATGAGAAAACAAAATAAACAAATCGATTGATCGTTTACATGACACTTTTTTCGGTGGACTTCAATTCTGTCTAGATAGACAGACTTGTTGTCGAGGGCAGAAAAAATAAAAAGGAGAAGTATAAAAAAAAAACAAATTTCAAGAGAGAATGCTACATTCAGCTGTGCCGACTATTAAATACTCTCCAAAAATTTATTCTACATTTAAGCAGATCAAAGTTTCTTATAATAGAATATTTTTGATAAATTATATATGATGGAAAAATATTTTTTGATATACATACATTAAGGTCCAAATTTTGTTCTATATTTTTTTATAATGCAATAAATCAATTCAGAAATTCATATTTATATCCGTTGTCAGTACTAGTGGTAAAACATTTGGTCTTTAAATATTTGCCTTAAAGTAACTCTTAAAGAGATTCACTAAAATGCCCATATATGAATTTCCATATAGAACTCTCAACAATACTTACTAAACTATGAGCCTTTCGTCCTTATAATGTACCCTACTATTTCAATTCTGTCCTACTCAAACAAAATAAATTTTTTGTTCTATTTAAAACCAAAAAATATATGATCATAGTTGATAGATAAATAGTTGAAACCCAACAAAACTGAAAACAGAATAGAGCAAAATAAAGCCATATAGATTTGTTTTGTTCTTGAAAACATATTTAGTTTGAATTGAAATAAAATCAATTGCAATTGGATAAAAAAGGAACGAATATTGAAAACTTTTAAAATAAAGTGAAACTGAAATGAACAAAACAAACGTGACAATGTTTTAAACGCGTGTTGTAATGAAGTATATATGTACATATTTTTTTTCTGTTACCTACAAGAACCTAATGAGAGTGACAAGTAATGGCTTGTCATACGACATGTCTGCATGGAGTTCCAAAGAACTCTTTGTTTACACTATATAACAACCATGGGCAAATGCGGCCCCTGTGGCCACAAATGAAATTTACGCAGCCTTGGGTTATTCCTAAAATACAATCTATTTAAAACTTGAAAGATTTATTAAAAAAAAACGTGCATACATAAAAAATGCTACAATTGTTACATTTTTACAATACAAACTGAAGACGGGAAACCGTCTGCTGTATCTACATTTTCAAGAAAAACTAAAAATTGTATTTTTTATTATAGCGATAAATTTTTTATTGGGTGAACTATTCACAGACTTCAATTACGAAATGTGGACTTCAATTACGAAATTGCTTATATTAATTAAATTTTTCTTTGATTTTGCTTCAATCACCAAAATGATAATATTTTGGCTTAAATTTCAATTAATTTTTTTATTCAAATTAATTAGAATTATGATTCAATATTTGCCTGAAATCAACAAAAAAAATTTATTGATTCCATTCTACAATTAAATTAAACCCTCCTTCAATAAAAACGCACGGATTTAAATATAATTATTTGTTGAATTATTAGAAATACTTAAACAATACAATGCAAGTAAAATCAAACGACAAAAGAATATTAAAACCCCAAGTTTGATTGAGGGAAACGAAACTTGGTACATATATAATTTCATCTTGGCATCATAAACAGGTTGCGTATAAATTAGATTTTTGTAACCTTTGACATCATATAACTCATGAAGCTCACATGTGATTAGAATATAAGCCTACCAATGCCAGGAAAAATTGCAATATAATAATAATAATAAAAAATGCACAAAAAATCCAAAAATCTTTTAAAAAGTTTATGAACAAATTTTTGACGCCTTTCCTCTCCCTAATCGAAATCGAAAGATTTGAATCCGTTAGAATTTGATGGCGAATAATATTTAAAGTTTTAAAAAGTAAAATAAAAAAAAAGATTTCAAAAAAAATTAATCGACATAAATTCGCTCCCTGATCGAATTGTTTGGAGAGCAATCAATGAGCATAGTAAATTTAAACTTTTTAAAACCAAAACTGACTTTAAAAAATTTACAGAAAATAAAAAAATTAAAATCTGACTGTTAGCTTTTGTGCAACCAATAGTTTTATAAGTAACCCTAATTTTAATTTTCTACGTCATCTGGGAGCTTCAGAAAACTCTGGAAAAAGAAAACATGCTTTGGAAATTATACGTAAATCCGATTATTTCCGCTCCCTGGTAGAAATTTCAAAATCTAGCTCCTTTAGAACTTATAGAACGAATAGTTAAATAAGTGAGTCGAATTTTAATTTTCTGCGTCGTTTTGAATAGAGAAAACATTCTTTGGAAATTATATATAAATTCGATTATTTCCGCTCCCTGGTAGAAATTTTAAAATCTGGCACCGTTAGGATTTGTAGAACGAATAGTTATATAAGTAAGTAGAATTTTAGTTTTCTATGTCATGTGGCAGCCTCAAAAGCTCTCCAAAGAAAAAAATGATTAGAAAATTATATATAAATCCAGGTATCTCCGCTTCTTGACAGAAATTTTAAAATCTGGTTAGGACTTATAGAATGAATAGTTAAATAAGTGAGCCGAATTTTAATTTTCTACTTCGTCTGAGAGCTTCAGAAAGCTCTGAATGTCAAGTTTCGTTTCCCTCTTGTTCGCTGTTATACAATTATTTAATTAAGTTTTACAATAATGTATGTATTGTGTAAAAATCTCTGTAATATAATTCACTAGAATCATGATCAAATATGTACTCTTAATAATACATTTAATTTGTGTAATGTTTATACTTATATTCTTACGATCTTTCATTTAGTCGTTGCTGAGAGTGTAAAGAGTACAAAATGCAGAGTGCAAAATTCACTGGAAAAAACTGACAATCAATTTCTTTAATATTAATGTTTTACGATAAAGTTGGAGGAATGTAAATTCTATTTTTTTTAAGGCAATATTAATAAATTTAAGTATAAATAAATCAAAACTGCATTAATATAATAAAGCAACATATAAAACTAATGACTTTCATTTACTAAACCCAACATTTCTTTAAGTGCATTTTTTTCACGCTCACTAACGCAGCTACATTTTTAGTCATTGTCATCACGGTTGTCAGTTGTTTGTCGCCAAATTGCTAATCAGAAATTGCCAAATTTAAATTTTATTTGGTATTTTGAAAAAAAAAATAAAAAATTAACAAAAATGTTTAATTATTGCAGTAGCTAATAGTAATTGAATAAAAAATTAAATTATGATTTAAAATGTATTTTTCTGCATTTTTTTCTGAATTTCTCAATCTAAGTTAAAATTATTTATACATTAAGGGCCTTCGTTTTGTTAGATAAGTAAATACTGAAAATAAACGATTGATAGTAAGAAAACATAATCGTTTTTCTCCACAAATACCTATTTTTTAAAAATTAGCAAAATAAATCGCCAAAAAATACGTCATATCGCCAAACGGAAAATTTAGTTGCCAAAAACAATTAAAAATCGCCACGTTTGGGGACATCCCTGATTGACATCTCTATTATAAAAACAAGTTACATATCAAATATTATCTACGTATACAAAGTGCCAATAATCGGTAGCATCTTGTTTCAAAATTGCTTAAATATACAGTAGACGCTCAGAAATTCGAACTCTCAGAAATTCGAATTTCCGGAAATTCGAATCAGTAATTTCATTACATTTGGCGCTCTAAAATTAGAATCCAAAATTCGAATTTCCGAGCGGTTTTTTCTTTTTTATTGTAAACACTAAAATTTTGACAATTTAGTTTAACCAAATACAAAGTAAAAAGGGGAATCCCATTTTAATAGATGATTTACAGATATTGTTATAGTTTAAAACTCAGTTTTTTGGTGATTGTATATGTATACGGCTTAACATTTATTAAAATAAGAAAGTGGACTAAAATTGCCAAACAAACGTAAGAAAAACACTTTGTCTTTACAAGACAAATTAAAAATATTGGAAAAGATTGACAAAGGCGTTCAAGGAAAGCCATTGTCAATCAATGTATACCATTAGCTATACATATTAAATCGAATAGAACATCAATATTGGAAGGGACTCACAATGGACCTTTAGGTCTCCGAGTGGATGCACAAGCACTCTTATGAGTGCTGGGCAACCCTTCCCTACCTACCTACCTACCACAATATTGGATGCAGTTGCCAACACTTACCAACACGTATCCAATAAAACTTTACATAGTGATGAATATCTGAAAATGGAAAGTTTTTTTGTTATATTTCGTTAAGTTGTTTATAGTTTTTATGTTAAATAAACTAAAATGAAAAAAACATAGTTTTTTATGTATATCTTTATGGTCAAATTTACCTAAATTTTTGTATAAAAAAAACCGTCCAGAAATTCGAATAATTCGGAAATTCGAATCGCCCTAAAAACAAAGTGGTTCGAATTTCCGAGCGTGTACTGTATATAAAATTACAAAAACAAGTAGAAAGAGCTAGATATAATATATTTTTGTCAATTTTTTTGTTAAATATTTTTTTTGTGCTCTGCTCATCAAAACGGTTGAGAGGTCTTATTACATTGAAATCGCAAAAAGACAACAATTTCTCGGAACCCACCAATGCACAGTGGGGCAGAATCAACATTTTTTGAAAATAAATTTGTAACTACTAATCGGTTGGTTGGTTTTACATAAAATTTCACATAGGCATAATAGAGGAGTGTGTAATTTTAAGTTTGGGATCGGGGCCCCACATACCCCTCAGTAGCGGGGCTATTCAGTTTTAAATAAGGGTACCTCTGTCATAGACAGTTTTTAGCCGCTTGCCAAATTATTGTTTCTCAACCGATTTCAAATATATTTACATCCTCTTAAAACCCTCAATAAGACCTATGAAATAGCACATGCATAGGTCTTATCAAAGGCTTTGATAAATTATAAAAGTCTTTGAATTCGTATAAATAGAAATTTGGTTAGTGGTGAAAAATTTTCTTTGTCAGAGCTACTCTACTTTAGGGGATCTGTGGGGTCCGCCTTACAAACTTAAAATTATAGACTTTTCTGCTACGCCTGTTTTAAGCTTTATGTAAATCCAACCAGACGAATAGAAGTTACAGATTTGTTTTCATATATATTTTTTGTTAAGCATTTAATTTATAAGTGAAAATTGGATATTGCACAATTTTGGCACAAAATTAGAGTTAGTGGAAATGATTATTAAATTAATCTCAAAATCCTTGCGGCATTCGTTAGATCTGTGATTTTAAAAATGTGGCCCTTCAAACAATTTTAATGCCCACCCCTGCTATATAAACTAACAATAGACCATTTCATTGCATTTGCTTAAGTGAATAAAACCATAGTCAACTATAAATATTGGCTCATGCCTTTATATTGATTTTTTTTTTACTGCTTATTTTCTTATTCAAAATTATTGTCTTAAAAGTCATGTTACACAAATTCGTTACAAATCAAAATCCAAAAAAGAAAAAAATAACAAATTCTACATGTTGGCTGCTTAATAACGAAACGGGTATAAGAAAAGATTAATTTCAAGATTTAAATAAAGTGTATAAAGTAAATGAGTGGGTGTTTTGGTGTCTATTTTAATTTATAATACCGGCAACGCCCCAAATTTGTTTAATGACAATTAAAAAAAAAAAAACATTCCCTTAAATCAATAAAAGAATAGAATAGTAAATTATATAAAGTTAAAAAAGGTACAAAATAAGGTTAAATAAATAACTGAAGGTCATAACAATTGTTGAAATTTTAAATTAATTTTCCTTTTAATACAAATTTCCTTTCAATTTATTTATTTTAACTCTAAATTCTAAGAATCTATAACAACAACTAGCAATTAGCATATTTCACCAATGTTCCTTGTTCTCTTTAAATGATTTTTTTTTTTTTTTTTATTTTATATCTTCTTTAAGTTTAAAAAAAAAGCGTCATAAGGTCTCCTCTTTATTTTTTACTTTTCATTTCTTATTTTGCTATTAATCCACTTGCCAGAAGTGGTCATCAATTGACCGACTTATGTTTAGAAAGACTTTAGTTTAAGTTCTTTTTCAAATTAAGTTCTTTTTTTATCTTGTTGTTTATTTTCTTTTTATTTTTTGGGCTAAAAGAAAAATCGTGTTCAATTTTCATTAGCAGAAAAAAATAAAACATCATCTAAGTCTAGCATCATTGTTAAAGATGTCTGCCATTGATTTGTTAAGACAAATTTACGATTTGAAGACATGTTTGGTAACGAAATTTAAGGATTTTGTTTATTTTTCTTTAAAAAATACAACAAATATATATATTTTTTTTTAAATGACTTTAGATTATAGGAAAGTAATTACATGCATAGTTCACAGAGTTAGTACCTAAGAACCAATGTTGCCGATTCAAAATTTCTTGGATAATAAAATCTCTGGATAATTTTTGTGTAAATTTAACAGAACTTCAGTTCAAAAATTAGTAAATTATCTGTCTGTGTACGTATTAGATTCTGTTGGTGTCTAATTCTAGTCAACCAACTCTGATTTGGTACCGCCAAACAGAGACAGCAAGGCAATTTATGATGGAAAATTTGTTTATAATTCTTTGGACTGAATGTCGGTTTACGACACTAAGGTGTGCGTTCAAATAAAACATAACATGTTTTTTTTTTTTTAAATAAAAGATAAACGGCATAAGTTAGGATTAAAACTTAATCAACTACTTGTAGCCTTCTCCAGATTTTTCTGAAATATCATTTTATATAAAGATTAATTGTTAACTAGATTACTTTTAATTTTTTTGGGTATTATTTCTGCAAAAATTGTAAAGTACTTTTACGAAATTTTTCGCGGTATCTATATGAATTTAAAATTACTAAACACAATTGAGAAAATTAATAATCACAATTCTTAAATTTGCTTTTCAATTCCTTTACAATTGCCAAAATTCTGGGTAGTTTTAATAACTAAAATTCTGTGAGACTAAAATAACACAACCAATTCTGGGAGCTTCTACTGTAGGACAAAATTCTAAATCTGGCCAGAAAATGTTAAAAACACTTTTGCATGTCACGAATGTCATCAATGTATTTTTGTGACACTCTTTGTTTTGATCAAGGACCGGATGTATGTTTTTTGCCTTTACTCCTAGAGCAGAGTAAACAAAATATCTTTGGCATCGATATGTTAGTGCATATTTATGCATATTTTATTGAAAATTTATGTTTTAGCATATTTTTCCATAAATGCATATTTTTGTATTATATTTAGTGCAATATTCCAATTTAAAATAATTTTTTGTGTAGAAAAAAAAATAATTCTGTGGATTTTTCATAAAACGACTTAAGTCTACATAAAAAAATTTTCAGTAAAGCTAAAAACTGTTTTAAAATATTAAAAATACTATGGACAAATTAATATGTGACATTTTTACAAAGCTAACAAACACAGAAGGACGTTGAATATTGTAAAAGGTGCGTCATCAGAAGGTTCCTTATTTATCTCGTATTAAGATGCGAAATTACACAGAATAATTTCGTTTCAAAAATGTACTGTTCTAAAACATCACAGAAAAAATACCGACTTTCAGGGTCAAATTTCCAGTCATTTATCAGAAGTCAGAACAAGTTCATTTAATATAGAGTTATGTATATGAAACTTTTGTCTTGGTTGTCATAAGTTTTTTTTAAAATATAGAGAATTGATTAATTATTTTTAAAGAAGCTACTAATAAGATTATTCTGTCTGAGAGCACAATAACCTGTATAGAGTTACCCTTAATATCATTTTCGAAAAATCGATCTATCATTAAGATCACAGCCATCAAAAGAAGTGTTTCCAATACAGTTGTTACAATTTTAGATTCGAACGAGGAAATAATGAAATCTTTCCACATTATATAAAAATGCATCCATCACATCTGTTGATGTCGAACGGTCATTTTCTAGGGTCTTTACTGTATATTTATTTTTAATTTAATATGACAATTAAAATTTTAAATTTTTTTCAAATAAACATTAACAATTAAGTGCTTATTTTATTTGTTTTAGTACATATTTGAACATTTTTAGTGCATTTTTTAAGCGCCTAAAACACAATTTTTAAATGCATGAACTTCTTGCCCCTTATGATTATTTTAGCTTATTCAAGTTAAAGAAACAAAACAATCACATATCTTGTCGCATTTTGAGTAAACTTGTCATGCGACAAATTGTTTTGTAAATTTTTATTGTTTTAAGTTCGATAGTATTCAATACCATTTTCTCGATTATTCGATATACAAAACTTGTACCTTGAAGCATGAGAAAATAACGTATGTTTTCCGGGCTAATACAATACGGAGCTGATCATACTTTGCCTCAGAGTTATTTTCAGCTTTGTTATTTAAATTTTTTTTTTTTAGCTTTGATTGACTAAAGCTTAGGCATAGCTTTTACATGACTCATATTTTCAAGAAATAAACATAACGTGCCATTACACGGGCGAACATGCTTGGAATTCATTCTTGTGACTTCTTCTTTTTCTGAATCAACTTTTATCTCATTCTTTAGGCCTTTATTAAAATTTTTTCATGCTATGGTTCGAGTTTTTTGTATTAATATACCACCTGACTACATTATCATCCCATTCTGTAAGATTATGAATTCAGTTTTTAATATTATTCCATGTTATCATATTATTATCCCATGTTACCATATTATGATTCCATTTTATCATATTATTATGTAAATGGAGTCATATTATGACACCATTTAAACAGATTATTATTTCATCTTATCATATTATTATCCAATCTAATCGTATTATGATTTCATTTTATCATATTATTATTCCATCTTATCATATATTAAAATAAAAATTATTACTTTTTTTATAAATGGATTATTGACATTTGCTTCAAAATAAAATGTAATACTTTTATCAAAATTTACTCAAACAACATTTTCTTGTAGGTTAAAAAAAAATCACGTTTTATTTTGTACATTTTTCTTTTACTGCCATCTGCATGCGGACAAACGACCTGATTTCAAGAATTCGATCTGGTATTAAATCTGACATCTCTTTAGAAGATATTGCAAACAAGAAAGATATTTAAAATTAACGACAGTAAGAGTTATTACGAGAATTTTGTGTTATGTTTTATGCGAACGCATACTTTATTCGTAAATATTTTAAAATTTTTTTTAATGTGTATCCTTCGAAACTTGTAAGTTTTTTTAAAAGGAAAAATTTGACGTCCCGAAGAAAAACTGAAATGAAGTTTTACTATGAATTGTCTCTAATTTCATGCATATATCGATTTTTTCATGTGTGAAAATGACACTTACGCGGTTATAAAAATTATAAGCTTTAAAATGTGCACGATTTTTTTCGTGCGTAGTCCTTATTTGGTTTTATCTAGTTTTGTTTCAAATATATGATTTTATTTAAATACCTAGGAAGAACAAAATTTATTTTTCATTTCCCAGATACTGAAAAGTCCGAAAAATTAGAAACACTAGTACCCAGTTTAACGATAAAGGATTAAAACCCGAAAATTTTACAATTTTGCACAAAATCCGACAATTCCTTGCCGATCAGTATAATTAATCAGCTGTTTTTCTCTTTAAACAAAAATCTATTTATTAGTATTATTTATTGTAACCAATATTTTTTTACATTTCTATTAAGAAACTTTCTAAATCGTTTCTATTTCAAATGGAAAAACGACAGAATAAAAAAATCGTTAAAACGACAAAAAAAGTCGGTAAAACAAATTTTTTCATGCTATGGTTCGAGTTTTTTGTATTAATATACCATCTGACTACATTATCATCCCATTCTGTAAGATTATGAATTCAGTTTTTAATATTATTCCATGTTATCATATTATTATCCCATGTTTTCATATTATGATTCCATTTTATCATATTATTATGTAAATGGAGTCATACTATGACACCATTTCAACAGATTATTATTTCATCTTATCATATTATTATCCAATCTTATCGTATTATGATTCCATTTTATCATATTATTATTCCATCTTATCATATATTAAAATAAAAACTATTACTTTTTTTATAAATGGTTTATTGACATTTGCTTCAAAATAAACGATAAAAGTATTTATTAATCATAAAAAATTATTTACTTATTATTTGTTCAATAATTAATTTTATTTATTTCTACCGTCCATATGTTGTGCAAGATAATACAAGATATTTTTTATTAACTGAAACTTTTACAGTAGTTAATCAATATCTTATATTGCTTAAATCTAAATCGTTTCTATTTCAAATTTTGATTAAATCGAGCTGTTTTTAGACCAATAAAAATGATAGGATCTTTTAAATAAGTCTAAAAAGTTCTAAAATTATCGTTACTTTTATTATTTTCAAAAAGATCCACTCATTTTATTTTAACGATGAGTTAATTTTTCAATAATATGATTAATTAATTTTATATTAAAATTTAATTTTGTTATTAATTAGTGTATCTAACTTTCTAATTGGTTTAAAACTGTTTTTAACAAAAATCGACAGCTCTTAAAAAAATTTTAAGAAAAACGAAAAACTGATCAATAAAAAAATATATAAATAAAATAACTTTAAGTCAATTTCCAATCATTTTCAACTAATTCAACTCGGGCTCATTATATCTATTAAAAAAAAACAGTAATATTGTACATTATTTCTCAGTTTTCGGAGACGTATTTAATAATAATTATTGTTTGGTAAGTACGAATTTTAAATATTTGTTGAGATAATGAATCGTTTCGTATTTTTTGTACCCGTCATTGGTACCGGGGGTTAGATTCAATTTCAAAATTTATTCTTGTTTTAAAGCAAAGGCACTCAGAATCTTATCCATGAGATATTTGAGGTCAAAGGTTACAAAAATGAGATTTATTTTTGATTATCTGTGATTTTATCAGGGTATATATGATGCTAAGACGGAACTATAACTAAGTTTTGTTTTCCCAATCAAATTTGGAATTTTCATATTGTTTTCATCTAATTTTAGTAATACTAAATATTTTTAATAATTAAATAAATAATTACATCAAAATCTGCGCTTTTTATTGAAGAAAGGATTTAATTAATTCTAGAATTGAATTAATACAAATTTTAGTTGATTTTAGGCAAATATTCAATAATAATAATTTGATAAAAATAAAATTAATTGAAATTTTAGACACACTCAATTATTCTTGTTAATTATTATCATCATTTTGGTGATTGGAGTAAAATCAAACAAACATTTAATTAATAGTAATTTCGTAAATGAAGTCCATTTTTATTTTTTTCTATATATTTTATTAACTCTTATCTGTCAGGGAATTCCAGTGCATAAAAGCCGTTTTAATATGTGTATTCATTCTCATACGATTTGTGTGTTGGTGTTGAATTACGTACATATATTAATAAAAACAACAACAACAGAGATCGATTAAGAATAAAATTGAAACAAAAAGCAAAATGTTTTATATCCAACAGAATGTTACTTTAAGTAAACGACCTTGCAGTTTTTTTTTTTTTTTTTGCTCTTGATCTGTTATAATTTACGTCATTTTTTTTTAGAGCTAAAAACAAACTGCAAAAAAAACACAAGAGAAAAATGTAATTTAACAAGATTATAAAGAATGTGGTCCGAAATTTAAGAGCGGCAGCATGAAATGGAAAATTGTGCGTTGACGAAAAAACCAACGCTTTTTTGAATTAAATGATGACGCATGCAATTTTTATCACTTGATTTTAAGATTTTTTATAAATGGCCGGAAATTATTTGTTTATTTATAAAAAAGAAATAAAATTCTTTATTTAATTTGAGTAAGAAGAGTAAGTACTGTAAATCTTGTAATTTTCTTTTTTTTTTATTAAGAAGTTTCTCCTATATATTGATGATTAATTTGTTATTCTTAAGGGAATCTTTTGATTATTTTATTTAATGATTAAAGAAATAATAAATCGCAAAGGATTCCAAAAATTATGCTTTTTCTTACTTCTGTTGGTACTTTTTTATAATGAAACAATTCAAAATGATAGAAGAATGATAGAAGTGGAAGATAAGTGAAAAAAAGAAAGTGATAATTTTCTTCATTCCAAATACCATTGGATAAATAGTCGAAAGTTAAGAAAAATTATTCAATTTTATAAAAGCTTTTGCATCTTAAGTTACTGAAACTTAAAAGTTAAATAAATATTCTAATAAGTTTAATTTTACTTCATGTATATTTTTTTATTTCATTCAAATCGAGCAAAATAAATTAATTAATAAATCTATATACATAATTAATAGCAAATACATTTTTTTGTTATCCCTTTTACTCTCACTATTACATTCGATTTTAATAAAAAAAAAATATACTATTTGAAAGGTATTTTCTCATAGATGTGCAGAATAGAATAGATTTATAATGCATATAAAAAAACTCACACGTATGTATATAAAGGCCCAACTACACTTCAACTGCAAAGGATAGCAACGCAACCCTAAAAACATATGAACCCAATCGTTGCATTATTTTATTATAACATTTTTATTTTTATATTGACAAAATAAATAAAAATTATATTATTATTTTCAATAGAAAAAAATAATTGCAAATTTAATTTTCCGACTCAACGAAAAAATAATAAAAAACAAAGTAAAACAACTCAAAGGTACCTAAAAGTTGACAATTTTTCACCTTTGAAGTACTTTACACAGAAGTTCGACGGATTAGTTTGGTTCCATTGCATATGATTGCACATATTTTAATTCAACTGTCAGTTGTATTTGACGCAAAATTATTGTATGTATTTGGGACTAAAGCCTGAAACAAAAGAGCGTCTCAAATTATTAAACTCTTTTCTTTTATATTTCTCATGTCTCTCAGACAACTCCCTCAACTCAAAACAGCGTCATTGTGTTAATTCTTTACAAAAATCAAATGCTCATTTTTATGTAAAATTAATTATTTTACTTTCATTATCAAGATAAGCTAATTTTATTGTTCTTTTATTTCGGGTATTTAAAATCAGAGACTGTAACTCTTATGACCTTTATCAAAAAAGTCAGAGGATTGTATTTTCACTTTTATATTTTTTGAGCCAAAATAACAGTTATTTGGTGTTTCTTATTTTTCGAGCGCAAATAAAAGTTATTATATGATTTTTCCTTTTTTCAAGCAATATAAAAAATATTTTCTGATTGCTATTAACAATATTATAAAACACAAATAAACCGACAAATTAAAAATCATCAAAACGAAAAAAAAACGCTAAAATAAAAAAGTTGCACAAACGAAAAACATCCAAATAAAAAAATCGACAAAAATGAAAAAAAAACAACAAAAAAAACAGTCGTCATAATGAAAAAAGCTGCAGCGAAAAAACGTAAAATAAAAAAACGCCAAAATAAAAAATTCCCAAAATGAAAAACGACAGAATAAAAAAAATCGCTAAAACGATTTTTTCATCCTATGGCTCGAGTTTTTTGTATTAATATACCATCTGACTACATTATTATCCCATTCTGTTAGGTATTAATTTAATTTTTTTAAATTATTCCATGTTATCATATTATTATCCCATCTTATCATATTATGATTCCATTTTATCATATTATTCCATTTTGTCATTGAGAATTGTAATTCAAAGAATATATTATGGCCTCACATATCGTTTTTTTTTTTTTTTTTTTTTGTCACACTTGCATCGTTTAGAACTTTTACTCGAATTTTTGTTCAATGTTCATTTATGAATATTGTTTTTGATAGGTCTTTGAAAACAATGAATTGATATATTTTTTGCTTTTTATTCAATGTTGAAATATTAGGAGAATTCCCAAAAAGTTTAGTGCTGAAGATCCATTACTCTGTTTGAGTGTTGAAAGACTATTCTACATTAAAAATATTTTTATCTATAAACAGGGTGTAATTCTAATCCATACAAAACATTACGAAGTTGTATGACTTATACATTGAAAATTTTTGATTCCTTTCAAATAGATATACACAATAATATTACGTATGTTTTCTAATAATAGAGAATTTAATCATGTACAAAAAGTTATCAGAATCATTTAAAAATATGATAATTTCTACAGCAAAATTATGATTTTTAATTGCTGAAATGATGAGTTTTTGTCAACGCTGCTTAAATCACACCAAATATAAAAAAACCTTGTTTGCTTATATTAATTCAGGTATAAACTAAATGGGAATTGTAATGAAGATGGAAAACAAACGTTAAAAACAAAATATATTCAAAAACAAACAAGTTATTAATTTTTCAACCATATTTGTAAAAAGCATATTTATTTGTAATATATTATTGTTATGTTATTAATATAATTTGAAAACAAAATATAGTTTAAGAACAAGGAAAAAGATTGATAATATTCAATGGTTGTAAAAATAATGATATTTTTTATACTAATAAAATTTTGTTTCTGGTAAAAATATTCAATAACGTAAAATTTTTGTAGTCAACTATATTAAAAAATTGATTGAGTGATAAAACTGAAACAAAAACATTGTTTTCATGAAGACAGTATTATTATAATTAATGAAAATTAACAATGGGAACATAATATTGTTATAGTGACAATGCCTTAACCATATTATTTTCTCTGACTGCAGTTACTTAGAGTTATTTATTATTTAGAAGAGTTTTATTTTTGTATTTAACTGTTTTTTTTTTTTTATAGGTTACTTTATTTTCAAGAACTTTTTAAAGTTTTTTTTAGAAAATCCAGAATATATTACATTTTGAAATTGGGGAAAAAAAATATAAAGTATTTATTAACTTTACAGATTACAAATTCAGTATTTGATTAGTTACAATAGTTAAACGTTTCTAGTGGCATTGTTTATTAGATTGTTAATAAGCGGATTGTATTTTTTGAAAAGTTTTGTATAACAAAAATGAATTTTATTTACACTAAACATTTTTATTTCAATTCGTAACGGGTAGTGGAGCGCCATTGGTATAATCTAATTTGTTCAAAAACACACAGAACAATTTTACGGTGAACATTTTTATTAATTTATTTAAATTGTTGGCTTTAAAAAACAAGTATTTTTAAAAACATGTTCTTTCTTATTTAATTCTAATAAACTTTTTTATTTTATATGTACATTTTTAATTTTATAACTGTAAATTATTCTGGTTTTCGGTTCAATAAATATTTTAAAAAATCTCCTTTTTTCGAAAAAAAAAAACTTGTCAAGACAACTTTATTTCGCTAAAAGAAAATAAAATCTTTTCAATTTTTCAATTTGAATTTAAAAACAAAAAATTATACTTTTTAACAATTTAATACTTTGCTAAATTTAAAAAAAAAAAAGATGAAGCTCTTAAAAGGTCAAATACATTTGAAATTAAATGATATCATATAAAGAAATATATGTATTTTTATAGAATTCTCAAAAAGTTTCTAATGTTTTTAATACTAAAACAGACCCTCTTGAATAACAATCACAAACTTATTTCTTAATTTTTAGCAAACAAAAAATCACAACATGACAATTAAGTCTGTTTCTACGAGTAATAATTTGTTTATTGTTTTATTGTATAATTTATCATTGTAGTCATCAGCTTTAATGAAGTGATTATTAATTAATATTGATGTCATTAAAGATCGTTTTCACTTTTATAAAGTTTTTGTTTTTTTATTTAATTATTTGCTTATAATTGTTTTAAATTTAATTTTTACACTTCACAATTAAATTCAAGCGTACATATTAATTAAATATTGATACGCCGAAGGCATCTAATATTCTAATTAAAAAGAATAATTAAAAATTTAATAGTTAGAAAACAATAAGAATCCAATAAAGGACAAAATATGAGAAAAATGTTTCTTAAAATAAATTTAATTTTTCACACAAAATTTCTCGTATAAGAAAACTAAAATCGGCTGTAGTTTTTATACCCACCATCAAATAATGATGAGGGTGTATATTGGGTTTGTCATTCCATGTGTAACATGTCCAAATAATCATCTAAGACTTCATAAATAATATATATTCTGGGGGCGTGGTCCGCCCACTTTACCGCCCACCTCCCATATGAAGTGAAATTATAAATAGTTGCAGATGGTGGGTATATAGATTCGGCCAAGCCGAATATAACATTCTCAGTTGTTTAAATTAAGAAAAGAAGGTTAATTTGTGGTCATTTATCTGCTTATTTCTCTAAATGCGAATGAAAGCTTCGTTCGAGTAAATGTATTGAAAACAACAAATAATTTTCAAATTTATTTGTTGTTTTTAATACATTTAGTCGACCGAATCATTCGTTCGCATTTAGAGAAACAGGCAGTATATTTTTCATTCAACCTCGACTCTTTCTAAAAAAAAAATTAAAAGAAAATTAAAATAGCCTGTAGTTTTTTAATAAGCCTTTAATTGAGAAAAGAAGGTTAATTTATGATCACTTATATTTTTCATTAAAATTAGTTTTTTTTTTCTAAAAAAATCATAAAAAAATTAAAATGGGGTTTAGATTCTTAAATAAATCTCCAATTGAGAAAATAAAGTTAATTTGTGATCATTTATATGTTTTATTAAAATTCGAATTTTTCTAAGAAATCATAAGAAAACTAAAGTCGACTGTAGTTTCTTAAATAAGGCTCCAATTGAGAAAAGAAGGTCAATTTGTGATCACTTATATGTTTCATTAAAATTTGCAAATTAAAATGGGCTGTGGTTTCTTAAATAAGCCTTAAATAACCCGGGTAACCAAAAATGTGCTGTAAAAGAGTGATTTGAACGCATAAAAAATTATCTTAAAATTAGAAATTATGACCTTAAAATTAAAAAAATATGCTCTAAAAATATAGAGAATCGGATTTGAAAAACGTATGTGACAGTAAAAAAAAACTCACTAATGGCAACTTATGCAAAAATTTTTATCGGGTGTAAAATATGCAAGGTTTTTCTTTTATGTGCAAAATATGCTCTTTAGTATAATATATGCAAAATAATGCTCTTAAATATGAAATATGCAAATATATGTCATATAAATTAATAAAATATGTTCTAAAATAAGTATTTCTATGAAAATATGCTGTTAAGCCCAAAATATGCAAAAATATGCTTTTAAAACCAAAATATGCAAAAATATACTGTAAAAAATCGATGCCAAAATTATTAAAATTGTCTGAAACTGATAAATAACCGAAAGTTTGGTTCATTAGAAGCCCAGGAAAAAATATTATTCTGCATTTTTTTGGTTGTCTTTATTTTGCAACCAATAGAATTTTTACAAAATTTACAAAATTAGTGAAAATTTCTTTGAACTGACACACATGTTTTTCAAATACAATTCCCTAATAATTTTCGTCTTATAAATTGATAAAAATTTCGTAATTTCCTATAATAATATTTTAAGGGCATATTTTTCAATTTTAAGAGCATATTTTCCGATTTAAGAGCATTTTTTATGCGCATAAATCACTTTTTAAGAGTATATTTTTGGTTGCCCTGTTTATTACTTTAAAACAAATTTGAATTGTTTATTGTTAAAGTTAAACTCACACCGAACCACAAAATAAAATCACTATTTTTGGAAATTTATCTTAATTGTTTTGCAAAAACTTAAAACATTCTAAATAAATGTTGGTTCTTAATAAATTTTGATGGTCTATGGTGTCATCTTTATATTTTAAATTATTTAATTATTAACGACTTGTTAATAAATCATTTTATTTTAAAATTTATGTTTATGACGGCAAAATATAGAAAAAAAATAAATAAGAACATAAATTATATAATAATTGTTAAAACAAAAATCAATTAGAAATAAGTGAACAAATTTTAAACAAGCTATAAAATGTGTTAAAAAGCTAATTTGGAGTTTTAAAATGGGTGTTAAAAGAGTTTATATTTAAATTACATATTAAAAAAAATAAATACTAATTTGTGTTTCTAAAATGTTGTAAAAATTATATATAAATTAATTTAAATGACTTCATCACAAAATGAAAAAAAAACTGCTGAAGAAGTTTAGTGTTGCTATTTGCAAAAAAAGTAAAGTTAAAGTAATAAAAAAAATTTTTTTTAATTTAGTTTTTATATATTTTAAATACAGCTTAAGCCTCAAAATAAATCTTTAAATTATAATTTTAATCTCTATGACAAAGAAACACTTTTGCTTTTAACATTACTATTTATTTATTACTCCTTTTTTATTTCCATTATTTAACATATCATTAAATATTACAACTCATTCATTAATCAAAACAAATTATAGTAGCACCATATAAATAAGTAGTTCTGTCTGCAACATTATGTTTGTGACAATTATAAAAGTGAAAATCCTATCAGTAAATAAACTTTAGTCTACTACTCTATTTTATATTTATGCAACCATAAATTACTATCAAACAACACTTGCACTTAACAAAATATAATTTTTGCTACTTTATTTCTATGCTTTGAACTAAAGTTGAGCTCTAGGTCTAGACATAAAATAAATCCATGAAAAACACCTTGAAATCACTATAATTCACATTTGATCCTTTTATATTTTTTATTCAATTTATGCTATTTTTTGCAGTTTTTTCTTTAATCAACAAAAACCTCAGCTACATAGAGATTATACTAAGGACTACGTAAATTGTCCATAATTTATGATTGAGCTACTAAAGTAGTATTATAGTATGATTATAATGTAATGTTGGGTAGTAAAATGTTATTGTTTATTTTTAGTTCATTCTTTAGCTCAAAGGGTTGATTAATAACTTTATTTGCTATAAATTAAAAAAAAATAATAAAAATAAATAAAAAATTATCCCTTAAAAATAGAAAACTTAAAGTGCTACTAGATTATGCGAAAAAAAAACTAGATTAATGATTGATCATTCACACACAAGAAAATTTTCAGAGAAGAAAAGGAAAGGAAATGAATCTGTTTTATATAAAGAAAATAAACTGGGTTCACATATAAAAGCCTAACGAATCTGGGTTTAAATTTTTGCGATAAAGTTGCGATAAATGCTAATCGAGTATTATAAAGACTGGTCAGCAAAAAAAAAATGCTACTCCTTTAGAAAAAAATCTGTTTTCAGCTTTTTTCTATCACGTACACAATTCCTTTTATGAGCATGATTAATATGACCCTCTTAATAAGGCGTTCACACTAGTATGTAAATATAACTCGAAAACTGTTTTTCCGATTTAGATAAATAAAACACCAATAGATGCTGACTTAAATTATTTTTTTTTTTAACTTTATACATCTAAATCGGATAAATCATTCCCGAATTATACGACTGTGATCGCCTTATTAAAGGAGTCATATTACCGTTAAACCTCTATTCCAGGAAAACCTTTGTGTGGAAGCTAAGTGAAATAATGGACCGATCATAAACCATACATACCAAATTTCATTCAATTATTTTCAAAATTGTGAGCTGTAAGTCAAAAAAAATTCAAAGAATTTCGATCTCGATTTCAAAATCAAAAATTTGAAATCGAAATTCGCAAAATGATAAAATATTACGTACAGCTAGACATTCTGTTCTTTAGGGTGTATATAAAAGTTATGGATGGAACTGGAAATTTCTGTTACTTTTTTGCTTTTAAAAATTTCTTATCTCACAAATCAGCCAGAAATTAAAAAAGAAGGATTTTGGATTCAGTTCAGTAGTAAATTTAGATTTGAGTCGTAAAGTTGCCATAGTCTTGTAATTTTGACAGTCATTGCAGTTCAGTTGTGTAGTATAACGTGTGTTTTAAAGTGTAAATAAATATATGTATTTGCAAGTTAAAGAAACCCAGGTTTTTTAAAGGAAATAAACCTACGTTTTTGAAAACCGCATAAACGTAGCAATATATTTTTTAAAAATATATTTTTTCAAAAAACTGAAGACGCATAATGAGCCTTAAATTTTGACCATAATTAGAAGATTTGGTTTACTTAAAAAATTAATATCACATATCGTCGGTGTGCTGACGAAGAGTCCTATCTGTAATTTTCAGAATTTTTTTTACTGAATCATCCGAAAACTTTATTGATTGTCCAGTTTCAATTTTAATCTATTACCAATTATTTGAAGTAGTTTCGAAGTTAATACGAACGATTACCATATAATTTTGTATGGCTTTCATTCAAGAAAAAAAAAATGAACACATAAGACTATTCGTCAGCGCAACGACGATATGATTTCTGTAATAATTAATTAAAAATTAAAAGTGGAAGATCCAATATGGCGTCTAACATTTTTTAACGAAATTTTAAATAATCATATTTGAATGATTTGTGGTTTCTGAGTACGAATATGGTTTTTGATTTTCCAAATTCGGAAAGGCGTAAGCAATATGTTGGATCAAAGTGGGCCATGATCCTTGATTTTGGCCACAATTAATGTACTTAGTATACGTAAAAAATATATATCACATACATGGTTTTTGAGAAGCTGATAACGATTCTATAACAAAAATAAAAATTAAAAATGACGGATTCAATATGGCGGCGAAAAATTTTTTATTTGACAAAATTGCGGTCCCTGAACACGAATTTCTTTTTTAGTTTTCGAATTCGGAAAGGCGAAAGCAATTTGGCAGAGTACAAATAACTGAAAGGGAATTTTTAGTCCTGTAGGACAATATTATATTTGAATGCCAAAAATATGCTAGGGTTGTCATTCGAACAGAAATTATTCGATTATTCGAGGAACAAATTTCTGATTCATTTCGAAGGAAAAAAATTCGTAAATTTATAATAAAAAATTATTCGATAAATTTTTAACGATTAATCGAATAATCGAAACATTTTTGAAAAGGAGTTTTTGTTAAATTATTGTACCTTTATGATATTATAAATGTAAAAAGGTTTTGTTTGGTTGGAAAACACTGTTGAAAATAATTGAAAATTTCAAAGAATATATCAATGTGTAAACCACGTTTTAATAGATTTCGGGTTAAAGCTTTTCACGGACACTGAAGTATCAGTATTATTTGGAAAAAAAGGAAAGTTCTTCTAAAGATATAATCAAACGTCTTAAAGGGAGAATAAACGGGAGAATTATAAATTATTATTAAATTCTGGAAATTTACGAGCGCATATAAATTTTTTAAATATTCAGATAAAAGTGCTTTTTTTGAAAATTTTTCATTTATTTATTTCCAAAAATATTTTAATGACTCAGGTGTTGAAATGTGGAAATAACCTAAGATTCTGAAATGTATGGCGATGGTTTATTAACTGAACTAAATCAATCAATAAATAATATAAAAAAATAAAAAAAATAGACTTTAGCAATGTTGATGATCATTGACTTATTTATAAATCTAAAAAGAACAGAAAAACTAGATTTGCTTTTAATGCTATGTATTGCCACCATTAATAGTAATTGAAAGAATTTTTTCCACACATCTGCTTTTATAAAAAAAAAACAATCTTTTTAAAGCCAAAATGCTTAATTATGTTCCTAATGAATAACAATTTTAAAAGAAATTTAATTTCGTTATATAATTTATCTATAATTTGAATATAATCTCAATTTTTTGATCTTTTTGTTCTATATTAATGAATTGTTATTTTTAGATTTGTTTTATGTTAAAAAATACTGGTTTTGGCATTTTTTTTTTTTTTTGCTTATAATTATATAATTCGAACAATATATTTTATTCTTTATTCATTCGATTAATCGAAGAAAATTCAAATTTTATTCGATCACACGAATAATTAAAATAATTATGAAATTTTATTCGATTAACATTAATGTCGAATAATTGACAAACCTAATGTATGTATTCATGGTTAACATAATGTGAATTTGATAATAACAACTTTAAGTTAAATTAAATAGATCAAAATGGCGGATTGAATATGGCAGCCAATTAAGCAGATTTTTGTTTAATGTTCTTAAATTCACGGGTATGAATAGTTCTTTACAATTTAAAATTTTTTTTTATTTTAATAAAAGAATATTTTCATTGGATTCGCCAATTTTTATTTTTAACATTTTATGTCGACATTTCATTAATTAAGTATATATTAATAATGAAAATATAACAAATTATTGTCATCATAGTTTTTTTTTTTCTCCCTTCTTTTTGGTCTGAAATCATCAAGAATTAAAATAACAATCAATATTTTTAGTTTCTTAATTTTTAACAAAAAAATTTACATAATTTCAAAAACTACTGTCTTACTCACTACGACATGTATACGATAAATTTCTGTACGTTGTTCATACACTGGGGCATATTCCATTAAACGCATTTAAAATTTTTGTTTTGCTTTGAGGTATATACGTTTCGCTTTAACCAAAAACAATGCTGTAACTCGCGATATAACGGTACTTTTTTATTTAAGAAATATTTGTTTCTTGCTTTTATTGTTTTCTTCATTTTAACAATCAGAACATACTCATTTCAGTGGAATATTTCTATAAACGCAGTCGAGAAAAATTTGTCTAAAAATTATTGCAAAAAAAAAATAATAATAAAACATTTTAACAGTTTTAGTTGTTTGTTTCAGTTAAGTTTCTGATGACAACATCTCTGTTTACTGAAAATATTTTAGTTTTACTTGAGAAATTTCATCAGCTTAAAGGATGCCCAATGGAACTTTTCTAACGACGAGGAAAAAAATTAAAATTAAATTTTTTCATAATCAAGGTTGCTCTAACAGAGAAATTGGACGAAAAATTAACCGTTTGAAAGGAGTTATTAGAGGCTTTCTTAAGAAAGGATAGAAACCAACAAAAGGTAATCAAAAATTAACAAAAAGGCAAATTAATAAAATAAAAGAAGCCATTAGCAATAAATTAAATGCTACACAAATAAAAAATAAACTTGACCTTCCTATTACTTCCAAACACGTTGCACACATTTTGCGAACAGATGATAACATAAAGTGAAAGAAACCAAAATGTAAGCAAGCCAATGTTAAAACAGCATCAGAAGGAAAATCGTTTAAAAATTGCTCGCAAATACATGAAATAGACAGATGAGTGGAATAAGTGAAAAGAAATTCAATTTGAACGGTCCCGATTTATATTCTTGTTATTGGCATGATTTGAGATCGAAACGCAATTTCGGTGCAGGCAGTGTTATGGTGAGGGTAGCCTTTTCTGCTGCAGGAAAATCAAAAATATGTTTTGTTCCAACTAAAATGAACAGTGCAATTTATAATGAACTGTTGGAAAATGCTCTTTTCTCATTTACGGATGAAAATATTGGATGAAAATTGCATATTCGAACAGGA
Organism: Protocalliphora azurea; assembly: GCA_932274085.1. Classification (NCBI taxonomy): domain Eukaryota; kingdom Metazoa; phylum Arthropoda; class Insecta; order Diptera; family Calliphoridae; genus Protocalliphora; species Protocalliphora azurea. The sequence goes on along the minus strand of OW026521.1, from coordinate 149,188,906 downwards.
CAATGCTGCAATCCATGTGTCGAACCAATCTAAATGAACTTAATATTCCACTATTGCTCTAGACGGCTTGCAGTCCGGATTTAAATTGAATGGAGAATTGTGGGTACATGGCCCGTAAAGTTTACGCAAGAGTTAAAACTAAAAATTAGGCCAGTCTGGGAAGAAATTGACAGTGATTTTCTGCAAAAATTAGTCGAATCAATGCCAGACCGAATTTTTGAGGTTATCCAAAGCAATGAACCTTTGCTTTGGGTTACCAACACAATATTAATAATGCTAAATTATATATAAAGGAAAATGCCATAAAAAGTGGCATTAAACTAATAAAATTATAATAAAAACAAATTTAATGTACATTTTAAGTTTTTTGTTATTAATTCTTTAAGTGTTGATTAAAAAAAATTGGTAAGTTGATTAAAAAAATTGGTATGCGTTTATAGAAATATGCACCAGTGTAGTTTTAACCTAGCAATATAAATTCAAATAATTTTCGTAAAGAAAATGTATGGGTTAGTTTTGGGTTGAACCGACAACCTTGTGAGTGCTACGCAATCGCTTTAGCGAACTAAATGAACTTGTTATTTGCTAGTAACTAGTTATTCCACTATTCAAAGAAATGAGAAAAAATGACAACACATTACCAGGTAATGAGTTTAATAAGTAGTAGTCATTACCAAAAGCCAACAAATTTTTGCTGGGTTCTACGATAAAAACTCTTTCAGGGCTTTAACAAAATTACAATTAATTTGTTAGATTAAATACTTGAATGCAAAATTAAGTAATAACTTCTTACACAAAAATTCCAAATATAAATAATTTGTATTTTAAACCCTAAAATCATTTAATTTTCCAAGTATTGTAAATTTTAAAAGAAATCAATTTTTCTTGAATAAAAAATTTCAAAATTTGTTTTTGTTTTAAATGTAAGTTAGACGAGTCGTTTTTGCGTTCGTGTTATAAAAACAGGCAGTAAGGATCAACCCAATAAAGATTTATGATATGAATTATATTTTTAAACACTCATCTCATCATCATTGTATTTGATTAAAACTATATTAATTTGTATAGCAAATCTAAAGAGTTAATCTTATTTAGAGTAAAGAAGCGTTAAGAAAAACTACATTTAAATAATTCTAAAGCCTATAAAAATGTTAATTTTATTATTTTTTTACAAAATATTATCTGGTGTTTAAGAGGTTTTGAAAATAATTAAGAATTAACCAACATATTCAAGGTCATCTAGTCACATCTACTTGTCCACACATGTTCAAGTTTAGTTAAACATTAAGCAAAATTTTATTTAAAAAAAAATAAAATCATTCTTATGGGTATAATTTACATACTGGCGGCTATTTAAAAATTCAAACAGCAGAGAGAACATTATTTTAGAATACTTTGATTTATAAGAATTATACTATTTAAATGAATTTTATATTCACATATCATTAGATTCTTATTCACAAAACAAAACAAAATGTATTCTAAAGACATGTGTGATTATTTAAAGACTAATCTCATATTATGTAGCATTTCGAGAAGGGTGTATGCGAAAAGGATTGGATGAGTAAAGACCTATGATCACTTAGGTTTACCATAAAACAAAACATTTTTTAAAGTTGCAATTAAAGCTAATTAGGTCTTATTTAAAAACCTACGATTAAAGCTAATGGGGTTCAATATAAGAATTTTAATTTAATGCTAATCTAAGCTTATATATAGAGGCCTACGATAAAAGCTGAGATTATATAAAAATCCCTGATCAGATAATAAAAATATTCAAATTTATAAAAATTCGTAAAATTATATTTTTCACCTAAAAAAAGATTTATTTTGCAAATTTTTATAAGAACATTTTCTTCCGTTCACACCCTGTTTCCATTCGCATTACTGTTTATAATTAGAAACATTTATTTTTTTTTTTTTAATATTTTCAATACTAAAATTCTTTTGTAAAAATACCAGTTTTTTTTTTTTTTTTTTCTTAAGACTATAGTTAAGTTCGATCTTATTAAACAACAAAAATGTTAATCGTTAGTTCTTTAAGCATGAGCAGCCTGCGTGTTTATTTCAGACATATAAATGTTGTGCAACTTATTTTGTTTTAATAACTAATTAATAATTAATTTTTGTTGTCTACTAAAATTTGCTTATATTTTTCTTAAAATTAAACATTCGGTTTTGACACTTTTTATAGGCTTTAAATTTAAATTTTATTTTAAATTTTGCGCTATTTTATTTCTCTACACAATAAATTATAATAGTATGTATGTATTTCTTACTTTTAATCTAGATTTATGTTAAGAATATTTATGAAAAACAAAAAGATTTTAATAAACAAAGAATTAAGGCAAAATTTTTAGTCAAAATGTGAATTATTACAAGGATTTATTTATTAATGAGTTTCATGGGAAAGTTCAAAGGGGTTAGAAAGTTCAACAACGATTTAAGTTAATCCTATTAAAATTATTTTTTAAACACAAAAAGATCATAACTTTCTACATGAAGCAAATATAACGATCTCAATCCAGATATCTGGGACAAAATGACTAAAAAAAGTTTTTACTATTTGTATGGATTTACATTAGAGTATTTAAAACCGAAACCGAAAACCGGTTTCCAGTTTTTTACAAACGCTGTCGGTTTCGGTTTTATTCAAAACCGGTTTTTTAATGGCAGTTAAACAGTTTTTTTTAAACAATATTTTATTTGACTTTATGTAATTTTACTCAGAAAATTGAAAAAAATTATATGACTAAAAACAAGAAGTTTAATAAAATAAAATGGCAGATAGCTAATTTAACTTGGACAATTTTCTTTAAATAGTTGAAATAAATAGAACTATTGAATGCACACATGCAGAAAAAAAAACATGGTTACAGCATTATCACTACAACAATGTTCTCATTGTTAATTTTCTTGAATTCTAATAACTCACTGTTCATGTTAACAATATTTTTGTTTAAATTTTGTCATTTAATGTTTACACTCATTAAAAATTTTAATATGGTTAACTGCAAAAATTATATGTCTGAAAATATTTTTACTAGAAACAAAATTTTATTTAACCATTAAATATTTGCAATATTTTCCTTGTTCTTAAACCATATTCTATTTTTAAACATTATTAATATTATTATTTCCATGACAATAAAATGTTTCAAATAAATAAATATAAATAACAAAAATCCTTTTCACAAACTTACTGGAAAAATTCATAACTTGTTTGTTTTTTTGTTTTTAAATATATTTTGTCTTTAGTGTTTGTTTTTCATTTCCATTGTAATTCTCATTTAGTTTATATATGAATAAACATAAATAGACAAGGTTTGGTTATACTCGGTGTGCTACAAGTAATAAAAGATATCTAGAACCACATATAGTAGTATGAATGAATATAATTAATGAGAAAATAATATGTATTTTTTTTTTACTAATAAACACTTTTCCCTATTATTTTTAAAATTAATTTTTTATTAATATGTTTTATTTTAATATATGATAAGATGAAATAATAATATGACAAAATTAAATAATAATATGATAAGATTGGATAACTATATAATAACATGGGATAATAATATAATAAAGTGGAATAATATAAAGAATGGCATAATAATATTATAAAATGGAATCATAATATGACAATAATAAGAGAGAATACTAATATAATAACATCAAATCATAATCTAATAGAATGGAATAATGATGTAGTAAGATTGTTTAATTATACGTAAATCTACAATCATAGCACGAAAAAACAAACCATAAAATCGGACACAGTTTGACAAAATAGAATCATAATAATTATTACTTATAATCATTTTTATTTTTCCAATCATAATATGTTGCTCTTAGATTATGATCACCACAACTATATTTTTTCTGTGCGCGCACGAAATAATTTGTGGCTTAAATTTGTTTGTGCTCAAGTGTTAGCGTTTTCAGCACTAGATTTAGCATTTTAAAAACTTAAAACGCATAGAAAGTTTATAAAAATATGCTAAATACTTTTTAGCACGTTTCGAAAGTATAGTTTTTAATTCAATACAGTATTGACCTTTTGAAAAGATTAATTGAAAGAAATTATTAGTAAATATAATGGTATTAGTTGTCATTTTTATAATATGAGCATTACTTTTACTTTATTGCCTAATATTACCAATAATTCTGAAGAAAATCTTTTTTATAAATTGTCATTTGAACTCAATTCTACAACAAATTAGGGCAAAGAAAATATGAATATTATTTGCTGCTGTAGATCAATTTTGCCTAATTTTTCAGGCGATTTAGCATTTTTCTAATTACATCTTCTATAATAAAAATAAAATAAATTTTATTTTAATTCGGAAAGTCATATTTTAAAATACCAAGATTAGGTATAAAATATTAAAGAAAGGTAATTAAATAAAGTAATAAAAACAATAATATAAAGTTAGAGTGTCGGTCTGCATTTCCATACTCATTTCAAAAAAGTGTTGATATGATAATTTCTCACGACTAGATGAATTGAGATTAAAAAAAACTTATAACATACTATTTTGGGGTATATTAGGAAAAACTCCACCAAAAAATCCAGAATTCAAGTACAAATATATTTTTAACTATTATTATTAATCTGGCTAAATTCTTTCTTAAAATTTAAAAATTATCGAAATCGATTTTAATTTGTAGAAGTTACAAGCTTTTAAAGTTTTTTCATGCTCGAGGTGCTGATTATAAGACGATTTTTCTGAAAACTTACCTCCTCCTCTACAACTTGTCTATACATTTCTATTCAATCCGTATTAAAATGTAGAGGAAAAATACAGATTTATTACCATTTTTTATTTTTTTACGATTGTCTCAACTGTGCGTAGATACATTTATTCTCAAAAATTATTAACAAATAAAGAGACTCAGGAACTAAGGGGGCTCTGACATAGAAAATTTTCTTATCCTATTTCAAACATTTTTATATCTGCTTAAAGCTCTTATGAAAAAAAACATGCCTTCATGTGCTATTTATCTCTAATAGTTTTCAGGTTATTTGGATTTGAAATTTTAACTGTCTAAATTTTGCAAGATTTTGGTCCAGTTTTTCCATTTACATATGTATAGTCCAACATTTGAGAACGATTTAACTATATATTTCTGCAATTAGCGAAAGTACAAAATTATGTATCTATTGAAGTCGACATCTTTTTTGAGTCCAAAAATAAACGATTTTAAATTCGAAAATTGGAAAAATTAGTTTTTTTTTTGCCGAAAAAGTTGTTAAACTCTTTTACCTCTCAAAAAGAGTTTTCTTATGATGTATGTAATGATTTTATACTTTTCTGAAAGGTATCTTCACGGTGATGATTTTAAAGTTGAAAACAATCCCAATCACCCAATAGAGCTAAGTACAGATCCTGATGAATTGGACTTATTTTGTATCGAAAATTTGTCTTTAGCCTATATGTTCTAAAATCCCAAAGCATGAATCTATAAACGGAATGTAGTTCTGGAAACTCTGATGTTTTCCAAAGAGTTTGCCAACGGCTCTTTCCAGACCTGCAATAAATGTGGATTTTATGGGCAAAATTCCAAAAAAACACACTTTTGGAATTTCTCCGGTTTTTTAACAAAATCTTAAATTTTCGAAAAAATATTACAGATATAATATTTAAGTTTCTCGAAAAACCACATTTTATAAAAATGTTATTTTAATATCAAAAATCAAAAAAAAAACATAGGTCTTATCGAGAGCTTTAAAAAACGAAAGTTCGTCTGGCGGTTAAAACTTTTCTACATCAGAGGTATCCTACTTTGAGCCCCCATAGCTGCTGCGGATACTGTGGGGTCCTATGTTAAATTTTATGTAAATATAACCAGCCGATTAGAAGCTACAGATTATTTCCAAAAATTTTCGATTCTGCCCTATTCTGATTAAGTAATATGCGTTTGAGCTGGTGATTGTAACGCGCACTCACATTAAAGTATATCATTCAGTCACCGTATACACAATTTCTAAGATATCTTGATGAAATTTGGCATGAATAGTTATTTTCACACAAGGACGAGGCCTACTGATTGTAACGCACAGAAAAAATCCTCCGTCCCTCATTTTAAAGTATATCGTTCAGAGTCATTTTCAGGGTCGATATAGCTATGTCCGTCCCTCCAGCTGGTTCATATAAACCGTGTGCGCTATTTCGAAGATATCTTGATCAAATTTGGCACAAGTAGGAAACCTATTGAAATTGGCTATGATCGGTCCATTTTTTACCTAGCCACCATACAAATGTCCTCCAGGAATAAAGGTTTAACAGATAAAAATGTCTTAAATATTCACAATTGGCTACTAGTCCCTTATAAATAAGACCATTTCCGAAAATCTCTTTGATGCTCATATACTATGTTATACCAATCATTATCAAAATTATTGAATCGAAATGCATGTACTTGTCGTAAGTATTAAATAAATAACTTATTTTTAAAAACGTAATCTATTGTCACCTGTTGTCCTCAGCAAAAGCCCAAAAAATAAAAGGTTTCATATTTCAGAAGATTTTTGTCTTTCTCTTATTATTTAAAAAAACATTTAGGCGATATGTTTAAGATTAACAAGGTTTAAAAAAAAAGTTATTTGCAACATTCACACCACCATCAAATAGACATCTTCATAATATTACATCATTATTTATAGGAATCCATTAGATTCTCCCTTTTTTCATGTTTCATTTTTTTAACTATTTTTATTTTTGCTTCCATTGATGCTGGATGTTGTTTGAATGATAATAATGCTGGTACGATTGTCGCCGGAGAAGCATAAAATACATTAATTGTACAAATAATTCATGTTCAAGGACAAAATCATAATGTTTTATTTGGTGTATAAGTTGTAAATAAAAAAAATAAAATAAAAAATAAATAAATTCATAAGCTACAATAATAAACATATTTATTTGTTAACTAACAATAACTGACACCATAACAACACAAACAAATAAACACATGTTCTACTAACTCTCTCCTCTCTTAGGGAAAAAAATGTAGGCATCCTTTTTTCTATCTTCAACTCATATAAGAAGTACACTCCATCACACATGTAAATATTGTTGCAAGATTATATTTATGTTAATGTACAAAACTATGTTGCTATTGTTGTATGTTGTTTGTGAGTGTTGTTGTTGAATCAAACATACAAATAATATTGTTACTTAACTGCTGGCCAAGAAGTTGTAAATTGTCAACGCAACAACTAGCGATAGTAAGTTAACCAAATAGCCTAAAAATTCCCAAACACACACTGAAGAATATTTACGATCACACAATCCTGAAAAAAATAAACTAAAATGAATAATGACTTAAATGTTGCTGTTGCGTGCTTCTGCTAAGGTGGCAATATTGTATTTGCAGAACAATTATTTATTGTTGTTTTGTTAAGGGGGCAAGCAAACAGCCAATTCTGTGGGATTAATGTATTTGTTTGGTGGCTGCAGATTAAGATGCCAGAAAAGGGCTTGAGATTATAAATTTGAAATGTTTATATAAAAAGCTCAAAAATTTTATTTATGTTTTAAAGATTTGTAAAAAAAAAAATTTTATTAAACTTGGGTTAAAACAATTAACATATATTTGATGTGGGATTTTATAACAGATGTAATTTTATATATAAAATGAGAAATTTACTGAAGATTTTTTTATATTTGTTAGAGCCTTTATAAGGAATTTTATTGTTTTATCAATTGAAGTCAAGTTTTGATTTTTTTACTATTAAGAAGCAGCGTTGTTTGCTTTAAATTTTAAACGAGAAAGAAATATATAGTCGGTCAAGACCAACTATATGACACCCTACATCATTGTGTACGAGCATAAAAATTCGGGACCAATTTTACTAAATGCAAAATAAAATATACAAATACAGAATAATGCGTTAATACTAACATTTAGATGATTTTATGCACTTTCCTGGAAGTGGGTTTATATGGGAGCTGTGGTAAATTATGGACCGATACTCATAAAATTTGGCAATGTTGTTTCTACTCACATAGAGCATATTAGTGTCAAATGTTAACTTGATACTAACATTTGTATGGGATTTATGCACGTTAAAGTGATTTTCGGAAGAGGGGTTATATGGGAGTTATGGTCAATTGTAGACCGATCTCCATAAAATTTGGCACAAAGATTGATACTTGTATAGAACTTCTTTGCACCTAATTTTATTAAAATAATCTTATTTTTAAGACTTTTTTGAGTGTTTAAACTATATTCCGGGGGGACATTTGTATGGGGGCAAGGTGAAATAATGGACCGATCACAACCAATTTCAATAGGCTTCGTCCTTGTATCATAAAAGTCACATGTGCCATATTTCATTGAATTATCTTTAAAATTGCGACTCGTACTTTGTGCACAGCCAGCCAGTCGTTTAACCAGTCAGACGGACGGACGGACATCGTTAGATATTTAAAATGTGATTTTGAGTCGATTGGTATACCCAACCTCCTTTGGTAGTGTACGTAAAAAAACGTAATTTTCCTAAAAAAAAGCACTGAAAATTTTTTGTTTCCCAAAATCGAATAGCACTAGTTCTATAAATTAAAATTTTATGTATATTTTTCAGAATTTTAAAACAGATAACGGAATTTTATATACTTTGTGATCTGAAGCAATTACGACTTACAGACTTACAGATTCTTAAAATATATATGATCAATGATAACGATAAATAAGCGTAACAATAGCTCTTCATTTTGAAGCAATAAAAAAACGCAGTATTAAGTAATCTTACTAAAACCACTGAGGAAATATTTATTTATATTTTTGGTTCCTGGTAATGACAACAATTTATTAAAGTAGTTTCTTGGTAATGAGGCGTCATTATTATTTGCCTACTCTGTATTACATAAATAAGTACTCAATAATATAATAGCACAGTAATATTGAAATCACGTGGATGAGTTGACTAGAGCGCTGTATTAACAACCAAATGGTAGTAGGTTCAACCAAATTCTGGTGCTGTTATTTTTTTTTTTTTTTTTTTCTAAAAACATATATTTATATTAAAAAAAGTTTCTGTCACTTAGAAAATTAAGTGCGAGGTGTACTAAGTAAGACGTTAGTCATTAAAAACTAATGGTTAAATTGTATCCAAGTTCAAATCTCAAGTACGGCAATTTTTTTTTTTTTATTTTCGTTTAGGTACATATTTTTGAGTGCCCGTAGAGTCTAAAAATAACTAGATGAATTTGTGGACAACTCCAACAAAAATAACTAGTTCTTCAGGCAAAAAATAAGTACTTTATTTTTGTTTTCAATTATACCTGCTAGCTTACCAGGAATGGAAAGTTTTTGCTGGGATTGTTCTTACATCCATGACTATAAAATTAATATAATACGATAGCAAAAATTAGGGAATTCAATTAAAACTAGTTAAGTAAAAATAGCTTTTGTTGAAACATTTTCTTAGTTATTTTACGCATAATATAAATAGTTTTCGATAATAAAAATAATTTGTGCACTCCGAGCTAAAAACCATCATACATTATTATACATATTACATGTGTAAAAATATATGGATATATATGGTTCCATATATATAAAAATATGCAGTTGTGTATGGAAATGTTTTTAATATATGAATTCATATATAAAACAATATATGAAAATAATTACCATATATGGAACTATATATGCGAATTTTTAGTCATATTTTCCATATATAAATCCATAATTATGATTTCATCATACATAATTTTAAAAGGAGTTAAATAATCATCTTATTTCAAATATACAAATATTTATATTTAACAAATTTGTCTATTTTTATTATATTTCATATAGAAGGTTTGAATACTGAATAAATTGTTGTCTTTGATAAAAATTGTTTGTCAATTTACTTGCAAAAATAAAAATAAAATAAAAAAAATTCATTTATAAACTACTAGCTTAACCCGGTGCGCTTCGCTGCACTGTTAAAATAAAATAAGTGTGAAAAAATACAAATATATTTTTTTATGATTTAATTTATTTATTTACATACGTATTGTATTTCAACTTGTTTTGTAAATATACACTTTTAACAAAGAAATTATTTTAATACATATTTATTTATATATATTATCAATAGCAACTAATTCAATTAAATAATTCTTATTATTAATGATTATTGTAATGCTCTATAATCTGTCCACCCAGCTCATTTTCATTTTGAAATTTATAGTTTTCCATTATAGTGCTTTAACCACGTTCTTCAGTTACGCGATATTTAATATGTGTATCATATGGGGATATTGCTCGCCCTGCGCCTACCCTTTTTATTTTAATTTTCAAAGGTGTAGTTTATCATAAAAATAACTCCTACCTAGTTTGAACATTCTCACTATAACAGTTCTTGAGATATGCGATATTAAACATTGGCGTCCTATGGTGGGGTACCACTCCCCCTGCAGCTATCTTACTTCAATTTCGGTGCTCAGAAGATCCTACTACAAAAAATTCAAGAAAATTGGTGCAGCGGCTCTTCAGATATCCAATACTTAATATTGGTATCCTTGGGGGGAACCACTTCCCCTACGCCTATCGAAAAAATAAGTAGTTACTGTAAAAATTTCAGGAAAATCGGTTCTGTCGTTTAGGAGTCTATAAGCCAACAGACAAACATATTTCATTTTTATATATATAGATAAAAAAATTATTTGACAAAATATTTAAAATAAAAATTCTTGAAATTAAAAAAATAAATTAAAACAAAATTAAGTATGAAAATATTCTAACAATTCTCAATTATTCGTGCTAAATGATGGTAAGTGTCTAAATAATACTGCAAAATATCCTGTAAAATTTTAATTGTTCTTTTTATTTTAGACACATATATGTTAAATCCAGAGGAGGAAAGTCTGCAGTTCAATAACCAACAATGTTCCAGATTCTTATGTTTTCTAGACTTGTTTTATATAAAGGTAAGAAGATTTCATTCATTATCTTTAGACAACATTTAAATCTTAAATATCAACTCCAAAAAATTAACCTGAATAAAACCAAAACCCCTCTTTCGAAAATCACTTTAACATGCATAAATCCCATACAAATGTTAGTGTCAAGTTAATATATGACACAAATAAGTTTTATATAAATAGAAATCACAGCTCAAATTTTTTGAGCTGTAATTTACCATAGCTTCCATATAAGGCCCACTTTCGAGATCCACCTTAAAGTACATGAATTCATATAAATATTAGTATCAACGTAATATTATGTTTTCGTATGTTTTATTTTACATTTAATACAAGTATCGGCCCTCAATTGGCCACAGATTTAATATAAGACCCCTCTCCTTATTTTGGTGCACACATGCATTTTTTACTTGTTTTATATTAACTCGTAATTTTTGGAAAATTGATACTTTTTAAAAATATAAACTATTATTTTAAATCTTTTTTTTTTTTTTTTTTTTTGTTTTGAAAATTTTGTATCATTTTTTCTTTTTTTTTTTTGTAATTGGTACTTTTTTTAGAAAATTTAAAAACGGTACATTTTTGATGTTGGACCTTTCTTTTAAAATCAGCACATTTTTCGAAAAAAAAAAAATGATTTTTATTGTGAACTAAAAAATCGCCAAAAAGAATTTAAAAACGGAGAAAGCCGCCAAAAAGAAAAAAATCCAAAAAAATGGACTAATCAGAAAAAAGTAAAAAAAATTGGAATAAATCACCAAAACAAAAAAAATGCCAAACCGAAAAAACGTCAAAACGATAAAAGCTGCCAGAGTAAAAAAAACGCCAAAATGGAAAAAATCGCCAGAATGAAAACATTGGCAAAACGAAAAAATTCCAAAAGAAAAAAAATCTACTAACCAAAAATTTAAAAAGCGCCAGAGGAAAAATGGACAAAATGAAAAAATCGGTAAAACGCTAGAGAATTATTACAGTTGCTTAGAGTTATATTCACCTTTTGTGCTTTAAAAAAATTTAGGAGGGAGAAAAAAAAATATCCAAACCGAAAAAAATCGACTAACTGGAAAAAAACGAAAATGAAAAAAAACCGACAAAATAAAAAACGCCTAAAAAACCCAGAACAAAAGCAAAAGTGAAAAAACATGAAAACGAAAAAATCACTGAAAAATCGCTAAAACGAAAAAAATCGCTAAAACGATAAAATGCCAAAACGAAAAAGTAAAAAAATCTTGAAACCAAAATATTACCGAATGAAAAAAAGAGAAAATGAAAAAAATTGCCACAAAGGACAAGAATTATTACAGTTACTCATAGTTTTATTCGCCCTCTGTGCTGTACAAAATTTTAGGATAGAGAAAAAAACTCGCAAATTTTTTTTATTTATGTTGCTTATTTTACTGTTCACATATTCTGAACATTTCGAATTTTTGGTAGAAAGACCCCAGGAGTACCAAAAAAATATTCAAAAAAAGTGGAAAAGGTATTTGAGTACTTTACTGATTGCGATTTGACATTGTATAATGTCTCTAAATAATTTTAGGAAATTGAACTCCATGCTTCCGTTATTGCATCCTTTAAGAATTCTGCGGTCTCGAATTGTTTTCCTCCTTTATAAACTTTTCTTGCAAGCCAACCCCAGACATTTTCCACTGGATTCAGGTCTGGTGAATATGGGGGCCAATCCAAAAGTTGAACACCATGTTGATTAATCCATTGCTTTACTGCTCTGAATCAGAGCGTTGTCGTGTTGGTACGTCCAAGGTATGGGTCCAAAGAAATCATTAAATTTTGGAAATGCTTCCTCCAGAATGCTTTTGTAAGTCGTTGCAGTCATTTTTTTTGGATACTAAACCCAATTCTATGATACCATAATACGAAATGGCACCCCATACCATTATTCCGCCCTCTAGGCTGTGTCTGCGGCTCAAAAATAATTCCTCCTTATTTAGATCATGGAAGTAACAATTATACCCGTCAATATTAAACTTTTTTCATCGGAAAATACAACTTTAAACCATTTTTCGGACCATGTGTTTTTGGCAAACTGTAGACGTTGTGATTTGCGTTTTTCATTAAGTGGAGGTTTTTTTGCAGTTTTCGTCGGACTATGTATGGACACGACTTTAAAATACGGTGCACTGTGCTTAGACTGGCACTGACTCGACTTTTTTCACGTATTTTTGATACCGATATGGCAGAATTTGATGCAATTCTAAGAATTTTTCATCTTTCCTTTGGAGTTGTTGCCATTTTCTTCCGCCCTTTCATGTTTTTTTCCATATCTTTCCACGTTATTTAAATAATTGTACACAACTGTCATTCCTCTATTAATGTTTTTGGCTATTTGGACCGGATTCTGACCCTGAGATTTCAAAATCAGAATTTTTTCTTTTTCATAGTTATTAAGAGCCTTACCACGTCCCATTTTGAATAAAAACTATTTAAAAACTATTAAATTAAATTAAAAATTCTCTAGACGTTTATATTGAAAGAAATTCAAATCATATCCTTCCTGATTAATATTAAAAGAATTCCTTATTCAAGTGACACACGAAATAGTACCACAGAAATACATGTCTTTAAATAAATGCATAATTTTAGTGTAAAAAATATGTATATTTTTTATTTCTTCAGGAAACTAAAGCCAACACTTTGAAATTTGGTTGCGCAAAAAATTATTTTTTTCTGAACTTTAGTTTAGGAGATATACTTAATTAAAGTTAAAAAATGTGATACCTTATTCAAGTGGCAGGCAGTGCAGATAAAGGGTGATAAAGGGTGCAAAGACTTACGCCTGAACAACGTTTACAAATCGTTTAACTTTATTAAGAAAATTCACGCTCGGCCTACTGAGTGTACTATTCGCAACACCATCACCCATTTTGAGACCCAGCATTCATTATTGGATAATATTCCACCGAATAGACCACGTCAGCACGCTGTGAAGAAAATATAGCAGCCGTAGCTGAGAGTGTACACAAAGACCGTGGAGAGTCGATTCGGCGCAGTTCGCAGCAACTCGAACTGACGTATGGAACGACTTGGCGCATTTTACGTCGAGATCTTAAATTGAAAGCGTACAAAATACAGCTTGTGCAACAACTGAAGCCGCTCGACCTTCCCAAGCGGCATCGCTTCGCTCTATGGGCTCTTGAAAAGTTCCAAGAAGATCCAACGTTTTCGAGGCAAATTTTGTTCAGCAATGATGCCCATTTCTGGCTCAATGGGTATGTAAAGAAACAAAATTGCCGCATTTGGGACGAAGAGCAACCTGAAGAGATTCAAGAACTGCCACTTCATCCAGAAAAAATAACGGTTTGGTGTGGTTTGTGGGCCGGTGGAATCATCGGTCCATATTTCTTTAAAAATGATGCCGGTGCGAACGTAACCGTCAATGGCGACCGTTACCGTGCCATGATAACCGACTATTTGATGCCTGAAATTGAAGCTCGTGATCTCTGCGACATTTGGTTTCAGCAAGACGGCGCCACTTCCCACACATCGCATCAATCAATGGATTTATTGAGAGAACACTTCGGTGAGCACATGATTTCACGTTTTGGGCCGGTCGAATGGCCACCAAGACCTTTTCCTGTGGTGATTTGTAAAGTCTAAAGTTTATGCGGACAAACCCGCTTCGATTCAGGCCTTGGAGGAAAACATCACGCGTGTCAGTCGCCAGTTACCAGACGAAATGCTCGAACGAGTCATCGAAAATTGGACGTAGCAACGGCCAACATTTGATAGATATAATCTTCAAAAATAAATGCCAAAGAATGTTCTTTCAAATGATAATAAACATTCCCCATTAAATTTGAATTTTCTGTGTTTTTTTTTTTTTTTTTTTTTCTTTAAAAAAGTAGAGAACCTCGAAATGGATCACGCGTTATATATATATTAAAGCATTTTCTGAAAAAAAAAATAAATAAATCCGGTCTTTTAATTTGTTATTGAAGTCCATTTAGTCTCTATCTCGATTATATATGATCCGATTTTTTTTTTATTTTTATCAAAACAATCTGTCTTTTTTATGAAGGCGTACTTGTTCAACTCAATTTTTATCTAAATATAAATCCATGGCAGTTACAAATAGAAATCGAATCTCCTCCATAATAAATAAAGTCAAGTGAGATCTTGGTTTTAGAATTACTTTGATATAAATTAATAATATTGTTAGACATTTACAAAAACTAAATATTTAACGTTATATGTCAAATTAAAAATAAATACATATTTTATAATTCTCTTCAAAACAAAACTTTAATAGAGCTGAATACAAAAAGACATTATTATACTGTCGTCAGTTGGTAATTACTGATACACTTTACTTTAAAAAACATTTCTAAAATATTTGTACAATATATTTAACTTGAAAATGCATTTAATTAGCATACTTATATGCAAAGGTATGTATAACAAAAGATATACATGAAGCATGTGCTAAAACTGAAACAAATACTTAAGTTTTACTAATAGAAAATTATTTATCATATTTAAAATGCAGTTATTTCCACAAAGAGACATTTTAAGAATTTATAGTTTTATAAAGTCAAAATAAGAATTAATAGAAATTATTTTATTATAACATAAAACTTTTAAGAATTTTAAGAATCTTAACCACACAAGTTTTAATTTAATTACACTGGTCAACAAAATTAAAAAAATTGATTCCTGTGAGTCTTTTTTCTATCTCAAATTGAAGCGTATTTTTTAAATGTGGCAACAATTTTTCCCTAACAGATTTCCCTTTAGATTTTAGTTTTTTATTGCACACTAAAATATATTTTGTTGTTGTTTTCGATATGGCTTCGTCAAGAAGATATTGTGTACTTAATCCAGATTATCGAAAACCTATATCGCACTTTGTGAAGACTGCGTATCGTCAATACTTTAAAATAAAATTGTGTAATCAGGTCAAACCATGGGTTTCTCATACTTTATGCCAGAAATGTGTGGTATGTCCAGTGGAAAGAGAGATGCAATAATGTTCATAAAACCCATGATTTAGCGATAATTTCGAAACTATCATGACGACTGCTACTTGTGCGTTGTGGAAATAAACGGAATTGACCCTGGAGATTGAAGTAATTGGTCATATCCTAACTTATCTTCTGCTCAACGACCTCAATTAAAATCACGAGAGCACATCTAAATCTTCTAATGATCCAAATCTCTGTGAACCTGAAGGAAATACATCAAGTGAAGACTGTGATCCAGATTGAAATTTAGCCCTTCAACGATTTAATCAGAAAGAACTAAATCAGTTAGTAAGAGGATTTGGATTCGACTTCAGTCACTGATTTGATAAAATTAGAATCCTACACGAGTTGTTCAGATACTCGTGTAGGATTCTAATTTTATCAAATCAGTGACTGAAGTCGAATCCAAAGCTTGGAATTCATTTTAGTTATGAGTAATTTTCTAGGCAAAAAGAAATCTGACGACCATGTCGAGCTTTGAGTGCATGCTATAGAACTTGCAAGAACTAGGGTGCAACATGAGCATAAAAATCCACTTCCTGCACTCGCATTTAGACTGATTTCCCCCAAAATCTGGATGATTTTAGTGAGGAGCAGAGTAAAAGATTTCATCAGTATCTTCAGACATTGGAAGAGCGTTATCAGGGAAGATGGGACTCATATATGATGGCAGACTACTGCTGGAGTTTGCAACGAGATCTACCTAAAGTCATTCATTCAAGGAAATCTTATAAAAGATCATTTGATAGTGTTCAATAGAAATTTTGTTAACATATGTATTAATTTTTTGTCAAAATAATAAAACTGTGTATTTCAAAAAGTAAAGCTGTTAGCAATCTCCCAGGGCCATAGAAATTGGGCATTTCAGAAATAAAAAATAAAAAAGCAAAAACAATAATTATATTATATAATAGTTATACAAATTTTATAACTATATTGTATAACATTAGTAAGAGATAAAAAATAAATAAATTAGAATAAAATGACTCATTTCATATGTATAAAAATAACCTCTTTTTTAGTAGTTGCCAACCATAAAATTTCTTTTTTTTTTTCAATATTAATATCATAAAGATTTTTTTTTTTTTTTTCTAAAAAAGAAAGATTTTTAATTAAAAAGTATTAAATTATATAGAATTTTTTAATATTTTAATAATTAAGCCATTTAAAGTATTATTATCACAACATATATCATATTAAAACATACTAATAAAAAAAATATTAAAAATAATGGAAAAAGAATTATCAAACTCGTAATTTATTAACAATGAATTGTAGTTTTTTTTTCCTAAACAAGAATAGTTTGATTGAGAAAAAATCACAAAAAAGTATCTTTATAATTTAATTTTTTAAGCTGCTCAAAAAAATAATATAATAAAAACGAACTTAAATTTATTACTTAAAGGTGGGTATCGTTATATGGCCATAAATTAATTAATCAATAGATCTATAATAATTAATAATCAAAGAAATATTAAAAAATAAAAATCTCATATGCAAGACAATTAATTACAATTTTATACTCAAACACGCAGTTTTTGTTAAAACTAAATAAAACAATGATTTCCTAATAAGCAAATTGAAATAAACAAGTAACGCTCCCGTTGAATTATTTAGTTTTTTTTTTTTTATTTAATTGTGCCAAGAATATTTCAAAATGTTTGAAACCAATTTATACTGGCGCACAAAAAAAAAAAAAAAAAAAAGAAACACCCAAGCAGTTTATTTTCTTACCAAAAATAATAATAAAATTAATAATTCTACCACCAATAAAAAACCGTTCTTTTAACTATTGTTTATTAAAAAGTTATTATATTTTGAAATAATTATAATTACTTCCGTACAAGTAGAATTTAACACTGGTCAGCAGGTAATTCTCTAAAAGAGATAAAATAGAGCCATGAAATACTTAAATTCAAAGATAAATAAGTCTGAAAGCTTTTGAGAGCTTTTACAAATTTTATTGTACCCGTTATAGCTCGAGTACAATGTTCAGAATCCTATGGGTCCCAAGTTAAAGGTAACAATGCACAGTGGAGCAGTATCGAATTTTTTTTTATAAATAAATCTGTAACTTCTAATCGGCCAGTTGGATTTACATAAAATTTTACATAGGCTTAGCAGGGGAGTGTACAATTTTAAGTTTGGTAGGGGGTCCCGCATATCTTTCATGAGCGGAGCTATTGGAGTTCAAAATAGGTTGGCTCTGGCATAGAAAATTTGTAACCGCTTGCCAAATTTTTGTTTCTTGTCCGATTTCAAACATTACATCATATTAAAGCTCTCAATGACACCTAAAAAAACATGCTTGCATGTGCTATTTATCTGTTATAGTTTTCAAGTTATTTGCATTTTAAATTTTAACTATTTCAATTTTGCAAATTTTTTTATATACAGCCCAATGTTTTCGTCCGATTTTAAAAAATTTTTAGCCAATTAGTTAAAGAACAGAATTATCTATCGAATAAAAAAAACTTCAAATCAATATCTCTTCCGAGTCCAAAAATAAACGGTTTTAAAATTGAAAATTTAAAAAAAAATTTTGTTTGCCGAAAAAGTGTCTCCTCTTTTTTTTTTAAATAAAATTTTCTTTAAGAACATTTAATAATTTCATATTTTTCTGAAAGGTATCTTAATAGAGATGATTTTAAAATTAAAAACAAGCCGAAACTCTCAATAGGACTAAGTGCAGACCTTGTCAAATTTAATATATTTTAAATCAAAATTTTAATTTTAGCCTATATTTTCTAAAATCCTAAAGCCTTAATATAAGTTAAGAAAACTAAAATTATTTTATTTTTTTTTATCTAAAGATTGTACAAAATTATAGAGTTCAGTTACTTTCTTAGAATTAAAATATTTGTTTTATAAATGCTGACGTTAGGTCTGCAAATAAAATTCATGTTTAAAACACTACTTATCTATAATCATTTATCTATTTAAATAAACAAAATTATATTTATAAGAAATAACTGCAACTAAACAAAAATTGTAACCAAAAGAAATAATAAATAAAAACTTTAGTCGAAGTCAAGAACTCGAACAAAAAATATTAATTTGTTTAATTTATACAAATAGAGTGCGGTTGCAGAAACTCCAATGTGTTCCAAAGAGTTTGCTCACAGCTTTTTCTAGACCTGCAACAAATGTGAATGGTAAAAATTCTAAAAAATTACATTTTTTGGTATTTTCTTAGGTTTTTTGGGAATTGTGGGGATTACTTTTACAAAAATTTTAAGTTTTTTTTAAGCTTTACCTTTTTGATTGATAAAGTCAATAATCACTCAAAATTTCTTTAAAGATTTTATTAGAGATAAGAAGTTCAATGCCAGAGATACCCCATTTTGACCCCCATTAGCTCCGCTGATGAGAGCTATGTGGGATCCCTGTTCCAAACTTATAGTTGTACACTCCTCTGCTACGCTTATGTAAAATTTTATGTAAATCCAACCAGCCGTTTTGAAGTTACATATTTACATCCTTAAAAATTTCAATTCTGCCCCACTGTGCAAATTGACTTCGATCCATAAAAATATTTTCCTAGAAAAACTTTTGATCTCAATTTTTATATATATTTTATCAATCCGCATCTAAACTAAATTTTTTGATTTTCTTTATCCCCTTCTTTATTCTTTATTTCTTTATTTCTTTATCTTTATCCCATACATGAAAAGAATACAACAGCTCTGTTATCAGGATTCACACTGAGGTTATTTTTGGTGCTATAACGGTTGAGTAGGAGAAGCGATATGGTAGAATATTCTCCGCAATATCGTGTACACTTCATAGAATCAAATTGCAATTATTAAGAAGTATGTGGTCGTAAATTTTTCTTATAGGGATTTCTTAAGTAAAGGTCCCTGCCAGCAAACCAAAAACTGTACCCTCAAAGTTAATATAAATCGTGTCTTAATTCAAATTTAAATTTAATTCTAAATTTTTGTTGTTCCGTGTAACCAATGATTAAGCCAGTAATCAACAAAGAATTATTCATATATATATTTTTTTTTTTTTTAGAATTTTGAAAATCTTTAAATTCATTCACAAAAGAATGCCATAAGTTTCTCACAAATTAAAATCACATCAATTCAAGTGTAAATCATTTATATACTTTACACAAGTGAGAAATCATCAATAAATAACGAAATCAACAAATCGATCATTGAACATAAAAAAAGAAGCTTCCGATTCAATTTACTTTCGGAGATCATTAAGGAAAACTAATCCAAACACATACTTAAATAAAGACTAGTAGATGAGTAAATCAATAACAATAACAATTTTAATTGCAAAAAAAAAAATATATATATATATATTAAACAATAACAAAAATTTTAAATAAAAAAAAATATAATGAACTTTTAATGATATTTGTCTGACCATTGAACTATTTTTATTATATGAGATGGTATCAATATGATGACTTGTCTACCTGTTTCACTTTAGGCATACTTAGGAAACTATAAAAAGTGAAACTGTTTAAAATTATTTCTTTGTTTGTCAAACATTATTTTGATTACTAATTTAAGTACTAGGGTATCCAGTTATTCGGATTTTCATATTAATCGGTTTATGCAACAAATAATTATTTGAGGTTAAAAGTTGATCGCTTAATAACTTTTAATCTCTTAAAATAATTATTTAGAAAAATAATGTAGATCAAGAAACATAATGTAGACCTAACACTACAAAATATTCTCCTAATTCAGCTTTATTAAATAAATCAGTCTTTTTAATGAAACTCTTTTCTGTGCGAAAATAATTTTTTGTGATAAAAATAGAAATTAATGTTGGTATTTTCACGTACATTTTGTTGATGAAAATTATAATTTTTTTTATTAAAGCTACGTTCAGACTTGTCAAATATTTGACCAAAATGACGTAACCATTATATAATATAATTCCTAATTTCTCTTTTTTAATGTGAAACGATTTTTTACTTACGAGTATTATTAATCATAGTTGACATTTTATCGAATTTTGTTTGACGCTGTTTTCTTTTACAAAACATTTGCAAGATCAAACAATGGCAAGCAATATTTTATAAAACTAGTGGTCACGTAATTTTGATCAAATATTTGCCAAATGTGAACATAGCTTTACATAACTCTAAATTTACTTTATGCAAAACCAAGCGCGGATCCACGGGGGGAAGGAAATTCAACCCCCCCCCCCACAAAATTAAATTTTTCAACTATGGAAAAAGAAAAGCGAAGAAAAGTTTTTAAAAGGAAAAAGTATATAAATTCTTTTAGAAAAACCAATTTATCAGTGGAAAGAAGGCAAAATTTATTTATCTACAATATAGCCTAGTGCTAAACTATTTTGAGGAAATTTTTTTCTTTTTTTTTTTTTGTTCGAAAATATAAA
The DNA here is from genome assembly GCA_932274085.1 of Protocalliphora azurea. Lineage (NCBI taxonomy): Eukaryota > Metazoa > Arthropoda > Insecta > Diptera > Calliphoridae > Protocalliphora > Protocalliphora azurea. Next base: position 149,167,635 of record OW026521.1, on the reverse strand, counting down.
AGAAAATAAAAGGGTTTCAAAAATTGACACTTGCCTAATAAAAGTTGTCGGAAATGCAAGTGTTTTTCTGTGATTTTTGTTGATTTTTTTATTTTTAAATCAGCAACATAAACTTTTTATGAATTATTATAAAACGTTGTTGGATTTTCTCAACAGGCAAAAATTTTGTAATTTCATTTATTTTTGTTTCTAATTTTTCAAAAGAATTTCATAATTATATTATTAAATTTATACTTAAAATTTACGAACGATTAAAAATTCAGTTTTCAGTAAAAAATATTTTTTATCTGGTTATACGTATTTGAAAATTCAAATTGGAAGTGTTCTAGATTACAAATCTTCAAGCCATAGTTCGTATCCTAGAAGAATCGATTTGAATTTTGTTTTAATATGGGCATATTTGTTAGTGAAAAAATAAGTTTGAGAAGTAAATCTGAATATTTTTCCTAAAATATTATCACTTAACTATAATTGTGTTTTAGGTCTTTAAATGTAGATAATGAGATGGCATATCTTGTTTGATGGAATTATGTCTTAGAGCCCTAAAAATAAAAATTTTTTAAAATTCTGAAAATTTTAAAATAGCTATATCTAAAGCTACGTTCAGACTAGTCAAATATTTGACGAAAAAGACGTAACTACTAAATAAAATAACTCTTAATTTCTTCTTTCAATTTGGAAAATATTTTTTACTTATCATAAATCACAGATTACGTTTTATTGCATTTTGTTTGACGCAGTTTTCTCTTACAAAACATTTGCAAGATCAAACAATGGCAAACAATTTTTATGTAAAACTAGTTTTCACTCAATTTTGATCAAATATTTGCCAAATGTAAACATAGCTTAATTCTATGGTATATTTTCGAAAAAAAATTGCATATTTCTTCTTTATTCAGCTCTTCAACAGAGATGGTCTGAGCAATCTTCCTAAGTCATATACCCAAGGAGTTTTCGTTAACTCTTTATGTTAAAAATTTTCGATGTCATGGTTAACACCAGTTTACAAATATTAAGTATGTTTTCAGATTAAAGCAACATTTTTTACAATAGATAATTCCAATATGTTTATACACTTATCAAATATAGATTTTGTGAAGGATATAAAAGAATATAATACTTCCACTTGTTTTCTAATAATTTAATTTAACTGATTTAAACATAATAAGGGAAGGGAAGCAACAAACAATATGAATGAAATTTCATTTAATATAATACGAGTCAGTAATTTAGACGTGAGAAAGATTCTGGCTGACAGACTGACAAAGCTTAAAATTTCATATATACTAGAAATATGTTTTAAATGATTTTTCGTAACGCTTATCATAGAATTTTGTTTTAAATAATAATTTAAAATTATTAAAATTTAATTATGTTTTCAAAAAATATCTTAATAATTTAATTTTAATTTTTAGTCAAGTGAATTGTATGTCTTATTCCTAATGTATCAAAATTTAAATATTAAATACCAAAACATAAAATAACCATAATTTATAACTTTGAAAAAAAATAAAAATATATTGCAATATTTGACAGTGAATGAACGAATGAATGTACATTGTACAACAACGAAATGACCTTGTTTTCCAAAAACAAAACAAATTAAATTTTTAGCTCCCAAAAAATCACAAACAACAATAATAAAAACAATGTACAGTTGCGAACATAAAAAATTCAACGTTAGGCTATATGATTTCTGATGATATTGATTAGGGCTAGGACGTCATTATATTAGACAGTTTTTCTATTGTGATTTTATTCTTTGTGGTCTTAGTCAACTATTCTATGTCATTTTGTTTCAAATCATTATACATAGTTATTAAAAATAGTTATTAATTTTGTTAAAATAAAGTTGTAAATTAATGCGAGCAAAAAGAAAATGCAAATTTTAAAAAATCAAGGAAATTTTTTAAATTTTGCTAAAAATAATTATTGGAAAATGCAGAAAACTATAATCATTTACTACCAATACACATAAATTTAAGGTCAGTTTAACTACAAAGTACATTTATAATATTTTTCCATTCTTTTTAGGAATTTAAGAATATTTTATAATAATATTATGATGATGGTACTGAAATAATATTGATGTGTTTTATAATATGAGGATTCTTAAAAATTATCTTAAAGATGCAATATTGAAACGATCATGCCTGACAAAAACGATACAAGTCATGTAACAGTAGATAGGTATTTAAAGCCTCTACTCCTACCAATCGTTGGTTTAATAATGTTAATACGGTAGTGGGTAAAACTTCTAACATACAACATATTGTTTACTAAAATCAAACTTGTGTCATTTATTATTGTAACGACCCAGTAAAAACTTTTTAGTTTTCGGTAATGGCAACTACTTATTAAAGTAGTTTCTCGGTAATGAGGCTTCATTATTATTTGCCTACTCGGTATTACATAAATAAGTACTCAATAGTATAATAGCACGGTAATATTGCAATGAGTTGGCTAAAACGCTGGATTAGCAACCAGAGGGTTGCTGGTTCAAACCCATTCTGATGCTGTTAGTTTTTTATAACAAAATGTCTAAAACGATATTTTATACTAAAAAAAGTTTCTGTCACTTAGAAAATTAAATGCGATATGGTGTACTGAGTAGGACGTTAGTCATTAAAAGCGAATGATTAATTTGTACCCAAGTTCAAATCTCACTGACAGCGAAATTTTTTTGTTTTTTTTTTATTTTTATTTTTGTTTAGGTACATATTTTTGAGTGCCAGTAGAGTCAAAAAATAACTGCATGAATTTATGGACGACTCGAACAAAAATAACTAGTTATTCAGGCAAAAGATAAGTAGTTTATATCTGTTTCCTATTATACCTGCCAGCTTACCATGAAAGCCAAGTTTTTGTTGGGGAGTTCTGTTTAATGGAAATGAGATTCTATTAAGACAACTTGAATTAATTTGACTTTAAACGCATATATATATTTTGAATTTAAACTGTCTAGGTGGACATATTTCCTTAAATATTAATTTCCAATAGAAAAAAAAGGCAACAGCCCAATAATCATGAAAGATGAAATTTTAATTATTTAATATAGGAGGTGTGTCAAAATAGGTATAATTCTTAATTGTCTTTCTCTATGTTAGAATTTGTTCCAGAACCAAAATCAAAGACATTTGAAGATTATTGCATTATCAGGCATTAAATAATGTCATATCATTGTGAAAAATTATATTTAGCTGTTGATTCCATCACAAAAACGATCGAAATTAGTCTCGTTCAGAGGTCCAAGTCGATTAAAAATAGTCAGCGGCGGCTGCACAAAAAATAGCCGGCGTTGACTGTAAGTCAACTGAAGCCGATACTTAAAAAAACATAATGAAATAAATTATTAAAAACAATAACAGATGGAACCACTTCATCCACTACTTTTTGCATTGAATTTCAATGAAACTTTAAAAATTTCGACGGCTGATTTAAAGCCGGTGTGAGCCGAACAAATGGGCGGTGGCTGATGAACTCGAAAATTGTCCGGCGGCGCCGACAACTTTGTGCCGGTCGGGATGTTTCTCTGGTCATGTTTCTTCGATGTAAATTATCAAGTTAAGCCAAACTATCATGAATATTTGATCTATTTTCAATAGAGAATTTTTATAAGATTTAAAATTAATAAAAAAAATAAAATAAATATGGAAAAATTTCCAAAATAGTTCAAAAAAATATCAAAATTTAATAGAAAGTGTAATTATTTGCTAATACTTATATTATCTGTAGATTTCATGTATTTTACTCTATACTCGTATATAAGAATAGAAAATCATGGTATTTAACAATACTATGGTTTCCAATCTTTTCGCTCAAATTTGCCACAGTGTTGCCACAGCAAAAAATTTTTTTAACTAAAATTTTGGGAAAAAATAACCAAATTAAGGAAAAAATAACCAAATTTTAAAAATTAAATATTATATAAAAATTAATATAATCTTAATATATGTATGTATTCAGATTTTAAGTACTTTGCATATTAGTTAGTCTTCAGAAGTAAAAAGTATTTAAAATTTAACTGTTTACAACAATGTTGATCAAAATATGATCCCTGATATAACTGTGTATGATGTTGTATGCAAACCTTAGAATTGCAAAACAGGTGGCTCGAACAGTAACAGACAATAAGGTTGACTTTTACAACTATATGTTTACAGAGAAAGAATGCAAATAAGATTTATTTTTTATAGGGAATTAGCCAATCTCATTTGGTAATATGAATTCCAAAATTTAAAGATTTAAAGTAAATAATATTTAATTGAGAGGTATGGCGAAAAGATTCAATATCAATCGTTCATATACCAAAGCACTCACATATATTAAATTTTAATTTAAAAATTGTGTAAAAAATTGTGCTCCAATTCAAAATACATCGCGATTGATAAAACACTTTTATTACAGTTATTTGTAAAGTAATGTGGTGCCCTTTTTAAATTTTTATTATTTAGTTATGTTTTCTTGCACAGTTTTAATAACTGAACAGAGTACATTTTTTATTCCCAACTGCACGATATTGGAGAGCCCTCTAAAATATACCAATCGACTCAGCATCTCCTTAACTGGTCTAAATTGGTTCATTATTTCACCTAGTACCCAAATAAATATTCTTTTTGAGTAATATTTTGAAGCTTATATATCTTAAATACATATAAATGCATTTCTACAGAATTCTGCACAAGTAAAACATTTTTATTTCTAAAACATTTTATAAAAAATGTGTATGTATCTAATGGGTGATTCAAGTAGAGATACTTTTTTCAATAGCCTTTTTTTGACAGATCACGTGTGAGTCGTGTCATGCTGTCATTTTATTTTTGTTTAGTATTGTTTGGCATTTCATAATGGAAAGACTTACGCCTGAACAACGTTTGCAAATCGTTCAACTTTATTACGAAAATTCACGTTCTGCGAGGAATGTGTTTCGTGCACTTCGCTCAACTTATGGTCAACATAATCGGCCTACTGAGGGTACTATTCGCAACACCATCACCCATTTTGAGACCCAGCATTAATTATTGGATAATATTCCACCGAATAGACCACGTCTAGGACGCTGTGAAGAAAGTATAGCAGCCGTAGCTGAGAATGTATACGAGGACCATTGAGAGTAGATTCGGCGCCGTTCGCAGCAACTCGGACTGACGTATGGAACGACTTGGCGCATTTTACGTCGAGATCTTAAATTGAAAGCGTACTAAATATAGCTTGTGCAACAACTGAAGATGCTCGACCTTCCCAAGCGATATCGTTTCGCTTTATGGGCTCCTGAAAAGTTCCAAGAAGATCCGATATTTTCGAGGCAAATTGTTTCGTGCACTTCGTTCAACTTATGGTCAACATATTCGGCCCATTTTTGGCTCAATTGCCGCATTTGGGACGGAGAGCAACCTGAAGAGATTCAAGAACTGCCACTTCATCCAGAAAAAACAACGATTTAGTGTGGTTTGTGGGCCGGTGGAATCATCGGTCCATATTTCTTTCAAAATGATGCCGGTGCGAACGTAACCGTCAATGGCGACCGTTATCGTGCCATGATAACCGACTATTTGATGCCTGAAATTGAAGCTCGTGATCTCGGCGACATTTGGTCTCAGCAAGACGGGGCCACTTCCCACACATCGCATCAATCAATGGATTTATTGAGAGAACACTTAGGTGAGCACATGATTTCACGTTTTGGGCCGGTCGATTAGACACCAAGATCGTGTGATATCACACCGTTAGACTTTTTCCTGTGGGGATATGTAAAGTCTAAAGCGGACAAACCAGTTTCGATTCAGGCGTTGGAGGAAAACATTACGTGTGTCATTCGCCAGTTACCAGTCGAAATGCTCGAACAAGTCATCGAAAATTTGACTCAACGGGTGGACCATCTGCGATGTAGCAACGGCCAACATTTGATAGATATAATCTTCAAAAAATAAATGCCAAAGAATGTTCTTGCAAATGATAATAAACATTCCCCATTAAATTTGAATTTTCTGTGTTTTTTCTTTACATATAATAAGGCATTTAGTTTCAAAAGGATCACTTTAAAATTAATTGCAGCTTCTGTGCTTGAATCCCACATAAATATTAATAAATTATGGCTCAAATAAGATTAATCATAGCACCAACATAATGCTCTCTGTCAAGTATGTATTACTTTAATGTAGATACGCAGTAGTGTAGGATATCATATAGTCGATCTTCACCGAATATACATTTCTTTTTTTAATAGCAATTTATTTTGTAATTGCAAGTATTTAGGTTGTTTGTTACATCGTTACAACTATCTCACAAAAATCCTCTAAAATAATGGTTATATATTAGAAAATTTTTATATTTTCTATTGAATTAAATTGTTTTCTTCGTTCGTCATTTAAAATTGGAATAAGAAGTTATAGGAACCTTTAGTTTTTAAATGTGTGATGAATTTTTAACACACTCTCTTTTTATTGATAACATTTTTAGTTTTAAAAATAAAAATAAAATTTTGATTTAACAAAAAAAATAGTAATAATCAAGATGGAAAAAAAGTCATCATCTCCATATTGGAAACTAAATTAAAATAAACAGTTTTGGTTAAAAAACCAAAACGGCAACACTGACTGCTTTTACTAAACGTTTAATAATTTTCCTTAAGTACAAAAAATATTCAACAAAATTATATATAACAGAAGTCTTTGGCCACAAATAATAAAATCACAACAGTACTGTTACATCGGGTCGCACTATAAGCAAAATATATGGGAGCAAAGATCACATCACATAGCGTTTCATTTCTTATGCACGCAACTGTATGTATAACAAACAAATTTAAAATGTTTTACACAAACAAATAACAATAACAACAAATATTTATTAACAAAAAATCAAAACAATTGCATTTATAATTACCATAAAAGCAAAAGCAATAAATAAGTGTATATTTTAAATATTTGTTTAAGTGTAAGTGTACATAAAAAACAAAAAACACGAATAAAACGTAAAATTTCAAAAGTTCACCAAAAATTAAAATTTACAAAAAAGAAAAAACAGCAACTGTAATTAAAATTAAAAACCTCAAAAAAAGCAACAAGAAAAAAGCCCCAACATCACAAAGTCAAATAGCATTTGTTTTTAAATCAAACACTCAAACAAACACATACATACTTACAACTACAACTACAACAACTACAGTAAGAATAGTGGGTATAAGGGTTACTCCACTCTTCCATATTTGTGGTCTCATAAGGACTGCGCACGAAAAAAATCCGTGCACACTTTAAGTCTTTTAACTTTTATTACACACGAAAAAAATAGTAAAGTTAACTTATTTACATTTGTTGTTAGTCTCAGTAGCGATATGCAAAATTTTGTAGTAAAAGCATAATTAGATTTTCTTAAAATGAAAATTTAAAAAAAAATGCATACAAACGCATAATTCAAATTTATAATCAAAACACTTGTCGACCGTATAAAACATTTGCTAGGAGTAAAGTGTGCGTTCGCATTAAAAATAGGAAATAATGTTCATAATAATCAGGGCAACCAAAAATATGCAAAATCATATTTTTTCCTGGGTTTCAAATGAATGAAACTGTTAGTTATTTATCCATTTCAGAAAATTTTGAAAATTTTGGTATTGATTTTTTTACAGACTATTTTATTTGTTTTATTTATGATTATTTTTATTTTGATCTTAACAGCATATTTTTATTTATTTTGTCATAATCTTACAAAAAAAAATCCTTATTTTAGTGCATATTTTTGCATATTTTACTCTAAAGACATAATTTTGCATATTTTACACTTAAAAAAATTTTGACCCCAAACGATTTTTTTTTTACATAATTTGCTATTAGTGAAATTTTATTCTTACTGTCACATACATTTTTCAAATCCTATTCCCTAATAATTTTCTTCCTATAAGGTGATAGGTGCTTTTGTAATATCCTGATATAATTATCTTTCAATATTTTTAAGAGCAAAAAGAAAATATTTTTTAGCAATTGCTAATAAAAATCAAGTTATTTTAAAACTTAGCCAAAAAAAAAATAAAATTATAAGTGCATATTTTTAATTTTAAGAGCATTTTTTATGCACATATTTTTGGTTGCCAGGATAATAACTCTTACTGCAGTTAATTTTGAATATATTTCTTAATTACAATATCTTTTATAGACATGTTAGATTTAACAGCAGATCCAATTCTTGAAATTCGATTGTTTGCCCGTTTACAGATGGCAGTCAAAGAAAAATGTACAAAATAAAATTTGATTTTTAACTTTTTTTTTAACTTACTATATAATGTTGATTAAATTAATTTTGACAAAAGTATTACATTTCAGAGTAATAAAAAAGCTTATCAAGAACCTAACGAATGAGATGAAACTTGGTTCATAAAAAGAAAAAGTCATAAGAATGAATTCCTAGCCCAAGTAGAGAAGCTCCAAAGAGCTATGCCAAACACTTTCGGTCACGTAATGGCACGTTGTGTTCATTTCTTCAAAATCAAACATGAGCCTAAACTTTGGTCAATCAAAGCTAAAAAAAGCTAAAAGAATGATTAAAACTCCACAATAATAAAAATATAAAAATATTTTCAATATTTTATATTAGTCTGGAAAACATACATTACTAGCGTATAATCCTGCCAATGCTAGGAAAAAGTGCAATATAATAAAAAATGCCTAAAAAAACCAAAAATAATTTAAAAAATTTATGAAAAATTTTTTGATGCTTTTCCTCTCCCTAATCGAAATTGAAAGATTTAAATCCGTTAAAATTTGATGGTGAATAATACTTAAAATATTAGGAGGTAAAAATTAAAAAAAAATATATATTTCAAAAAAATTAATCGGCATAAATTCGCTTCCTGATCGAAATATAAAATCAGTTTCCGGTAAGATTTTGAGATCAAACAATGAATGTAGCAAATTTAAGCTTTTTAAAACCAAACCCGACTTTTAAAAACATTACTGCAAATAAATCCGCGTGTCTCCGCTCCCTGATAGCAATTTTAAAATCTGGATTCTTTAGGATTTGTATAACGAATAGTTTTATAAGTAAGCCGAATTTTAATTTTCTACGTCGTTTAGGAACTTCAGAAAGCTATGGAAAGAGAAAACAGGCTTTAGAAATTATATATAAATCCTATTATCTCCGCTCCCTGATAGAAATTTAAAAATCTGGCACCGTCGTCTGGAAGCATCAAAAAGCTCTGGAAAAAGAAAAAATCATATTATCTCCGCTCCCTGTTAGAGGATTTGTAGCACGAATTTTCTACGTCGTCTGGAAGCTTCAGAAAGCCCTGGAGAGAGAAAATATGCTTATGGAATTTTATATATATATCAAATAATTATAACAAAAAGTATCACAAAAAGACATGGATGATACTTGCCACATGCAACAGTGTTTTTAACATTTTCTTTCCAAATTATGAATTTTTTCCGTTATAGTAGAAGCACCCAGAATTGAGAAAGTTATTTTAGTCCCATAGAGTTATTAGTCAGAAATTTAGCAATTGTAAAGGAATTAGATCCAAGTTAAAAGCGATTTTAAAAAGATCCCAGCAGTTTTTAACTGAGATTATTAGTTTAAATTCTTATAAATAGATATTTAAATTGTTATAAAGAGATACAGAGAAAATTTTCGTAAAAGTACTTTAACATTTTTTCAGAAGTCATACCTATTTATCTTTTATTAATGAAAACATGATATGCTTTGTTAGAACACACACCTTGCAGGTGAGCGGATTATGATCACCAAAAGGAACCCTGATAACCGAAGAAAAAATTGATTTACAGGTTTTAGGATCGCAGAGAAAATAATACGTATTCTAAGGGAAAATCTCTCGAATGAAAGCGACTCAGTCTCTTTTATCAGAAAAGTTCAAAAAAGTTAGTCTGAAGACCCACAGAGTAAAAACAAATTCCTAATATAAACCCTAGAAAAAATGTGGAGGCAAAGGAGAGAAAGAAAATCGTCTAAAGGACGATTAAAAGTACGCACTAGTGAACTTCTTATCCTGGCCAAGAATTTCATATCAGAGTTGTTATGGGAAATACAAAAGATAAATATTGTGTAAAAAAATTGTCGAAAAAATTTTTGATCTGATAAGACATTTGTAAGTGCGGGGAAAAGCTCTTTATGTACGCAAATGAGTGCAAATGAGTTTTTTCTAGCCCAATTCGCATTTCATCATTACAACAAAAAAGCAGCTGAGTGGTATTAAATAAATAATGCTGCTATGTACCAAATATAGCAATATATTGAGTTGTAGTAGAAAGATTTTTTAAGAACAGTTATAGCTAAGTAAAAATATAGAAATAGAGTTTAAATAGAATTGGACCCATTCCCACAAAAAAGTAACCAAAATCACAATAAAGCTTTTTTTCAGGGTATTTCAGAAAATATTAAATATTTCATTAAAAATGAATAAACATAAATAAATTAATTTTTCTTTTAAATTTAAAACTAGAATATAAGGGTTTTTGACAGTACAAAATTTATAAAAGTTTAACCCATTGGTTTCATTTTTATATGTATGCTGAATTGTACGCACCCATTTTTTCATACGCAGTCCTTAATTATTCATACATAGGTATGAAGATTGGAGTATATTTCAATAATGAATGAGAATAAAAAAATAAAACAAATCTTTAAAACTGTAAATAAAGAAACACATCTTTATAGTTATATACATCTACTTATGTCATGTATGTTTATGTTGATTATTTATAACAACCGTTTGTGATGAGAAGTTTCAAATTTACATTTTACTTGCAATAAATTTAATAAAAACAAAAAGTAACCAACAACCAAATCAACAAGTACGTTATTTATGCACCATGGGTCACGTTTGTTTGTGACAGGCAAGCTCATAAACCGATAAACAGACAGACGGACATGATAAACAACAAAACAAGTGTCAAAATATGAACATATAACTGAGGATTACAGTTATAAGTATATAATTATTTGTAAAATAATGTCAAAGTAAAATGTTTAGATAAAAATAGCGTAAAGTGTTTTCAAAATCCTAAATGGGATTAAACATATATAATCGGATTTAAAGTGAGATGTCGACAGACGTTTTTTATAATTTGAATAAATTTAACTCCATGTACTGAAAGACAGATGGTTTTCTTTTTGCTATTCGCTGAAAGGGTGCCTGATATTTTAGCTGATCATTTCATAAGTTTAGAAGCAACTGTAAGTCATCCTATCTAAGTGATTGCTCTTTTCAACAAATCCAAATTTCTCACCGTAGATGATGATGAAATGTATACGTATGCTATTTTTCTGGTGTCTAATTATATTATATAAACTCTGCTATACTAAGATATAATAAGCTCGCCACTTGGTCTTTCGAACTGGATTCTCATTGACGACACGCAGCGTTGATGATGCTATATTTTCTATCCTACTCGTATCCTTAAATTATATTACAATTTACAGAACATATACATTTTAACGATAATTTTTCAAATAACTCCTTATTGGATCCTTTTACGTTTCCTTTAGTTTTTCAGGGTGTAATCCGTTAGAATTAATACAAAGTATTGAATGATTTGTTGCTCATTCTAAGCATAGAGTTGGAATGCCTTATCATAATATTATATTTTAAAAAACAGTGCATGGAGGTAAATTTCTGTCAAAAAAGCCAAAAAAGAAAATCTGATTTTTGATAAAAAATTTTACAACATTTTTCACCGCTTAGACATCTAGCTTCGTAGTTATAATGACGTAAACTTGAATATTTTTCATCAATGATTGTTTTAAAAAAATTACTGCTTCAATTCTTATACACAATGTACTCGTATGCTATACATTCCTGTCAGATATTTTGAGAATATTGGTTTATTGACAATCTTCTGGTGTAAAATACTGTTCATAAAATTATCTTTTTAGTACATTCATGAACTGTAAAAAAGTAGGTTATATTTATCATCACAAAAATTTTAATCTCAAATTTTAATGGACCAGAAATTTTTTGCAATAGGTTTCTCCTAAGTGTCATAAGTAAGTGTATATAAAATTCAGCTGCTACTACCTGCCAACTTTCTAGTAACTACCAGAAATTTGTTAATACTTTTAAAGTTCAACATATCTAAAATATGGATTATGTAATACGATTATTAATGATGATATCGGGCGTTTTTTTTTTTTTACACTTACACAAGTTTAAATCATAATAAAACAAATAAATATATTTTTAATATCAATGAAGCGGGCTTTGTTTGATAGAAAATTTTATGACATTAATTTTTAAATATGATTTCGACCATGTGAACTCCACGGTTGGCTCGTACAAGGCGCAATCTGGAACACCAATTTTCACAAACTTTTCGCAGCATATCCGTCCGTATTTCGCCCACAACTCTTCAGATGTTGATTTCCACGTGTTTATTGACGTAGACAAATGCCTTTACTTAACCAAAAAGAAAATAATCCCATGAGGTTAAATAACACGATCTTGGTAGCCAATTAATTGGAAACGTGAAGTTACCCTTTCATCAAAAATTTCTTTGAGTAAATCAATTATAGCACGCGTTGTGAGGCATGTGGCTCCGTCCAGTTGGAACTACATGTCAGCAAGATTAATCCCAGCTAATTGAGGTACGAAAAAAATTCTAATTATGTCCCTATATCGTTCACCATTGACAGAAACATTCTGACCATCATGGTTTTTAAAGACATATGGATCAATGACTCTGCCAGCCCATAAAACGCACCAAACAGTAATTTTCTATGGATATAATGGTGTTTGGACAAAAGTTTGTGGATTATCCTCACTCCAAATGCGAAAATTCTGCTTAATTACGTACCCATTCAACCAAAAATGAGCTTCATCAGAGAACAAAATGTCGAATGGAAATTCAATATCAATATCAATTTGTGCTTCAGCCCATAATTTCAACAATTTGCAAGAGTTGCTCAGGTGTAAGTCAAACCAAACTAAACAAAAAGCAACTATCCGCTGTTAAATCGGTAGTCAGATAATGCAGTGTTGCCAGCACAAAGTTATGAACCTTTAAAAAACCAATCCTTTATAATTAGAATAGAATCGGCAAAAAATATATATTTTTTAAGTATTTTAATACATGGAGCAATCATTTTAGAGTAGATTCTTGGAAATTTAGAGTAATTTTTCATATAAGAATACTTAAAATAAATTTCAACACGTGAAATTAACTTTTCCTTAAATCTTGGTCGTCCCAATTAAGTTTGACAATTCATTTATCTATTTCGCGGAATTTTTGATGCAAGATTATATAACAAATTATATAATCTTGCCTCAAAAATCCCAAAATTTATCTTGATAATTTTATGTAAAAACGTATATTTATGTATTTAATGGTAGTGTGAAATAAAAAACCATACAGGGGTTGCCCGCATTAGAAAGGATAACACTGGACAATACAAAATTGTCTATTTCTCACGAAATTAACTATATATTTTAAATTTTTATATTTATTTCAATAAATTTATTAAATATTATTATATTTCCTAAAATTTCTTAACAATACAAATTGCTTCAATTAGATGCATTAAAATGTGTGCGTTCAAATAAAACATGACATGTTTTTTTTAAAGATGAACGGAATAATTAGAACTACTTGTATCTTCTTCAGATCATTTTACACCCCCATTTGCATTTGCACAAAATCTATTTAAAATGAGATTTCAATTGAAATCTACATAATTTTATTAGATTTTATTTACTCGTAGATTTTCCATACAAATCAAAATTTAGTTTTAAATGAGATTTTACCAAAATCTAGTAAATTTTAAATTGTAACCATTTCAGCATTTTTGTAGCTAAATTTAGCATATTTTACTTACAAAATTTAGCATATTTTTTAGCATTTTTTAATAATTAATTTGTCATTAGAGAAGTAAAAGAACACTAAATGATTAGGTCAATAGATCAATTAATCCCTTTCATGAATTTAATTAAAAAAAAAGAATTAAAAACGGTATAGTATTAAATATAATTAATTTAATTTTTAATATTAAATTTTAAATAAATTTTTTGGAAGTTTTGAAACAGGTTTCTTTGAGATATATAATATTTAGAGATGAACTTATTAAAATAATGGATCTGTTCTACTATTCCGATTGCATGGTACCAAGGGCTTTGTGTCCCGGTGTAGAAATCATAATGTTAGACAGAAACGAAAGAAGTTTATGGGAGAAGGGACAATGTGAGGTTGTAATGTATATAATGTGAGGATGTTGAGAAACCGTAAGTGGTAGAATACATCATTTGGCACTGTCCACGGTTGCAACATCACTACTTTAGATGGTTAGATACGCAATACCACAATGAACTGGGTGATATATACTATTTATGTATGTAGCTGAAAAATTTAGAATATTGTTTGATTTATCATGTGAATTGAATGACTGGACGGCAGCAGATAGGAGTTGTTGAGAGATACTTCTGTGTAGCTGATTATTCCTCTCTACTAATTCTTCTACATATTGTCTTCTCTTTTTTCTTCTGTTTAATAATATGCTCTTTTTATACCCCACATCACCATAGGTATTATGCGTTTGTGCTGATGTTTGCATCCAACACCCACCTTAAAGTATACCAATCGACTCAGAATCACTTTTTGAATCGATCTAATGATGTCCGTCCGTCTGACTGGCTGGACGGCTGGCTGGTTGGCTGTACATGTAAACCTTGTGCACAAAGTACGGTTCAAAATTTTGAAGATAATTCAATGAAATTTGGCACATAGGACTTTCATGACACAAGAACAAAGCCTATTCAAATTGGTGATGACGGTCCATTATTTCACCTAGTCCCCATGCAAATGTCCTCCCGGAATAGGGGTTTAACGATCATAAATGCATTAAATGTAGCAATATTTTAATAAAATTCGGTGTAAAGAAGTTCTTTATAAGTTTCAATCTTTGTGCCAAATTTAATGAAAATCGGTCCATAATTGACCATAGCTCCCATATAAAACCCTCTTTCAAAAATCACTTTAACGTGCATAAATCACATACAAATGTTAGTATCAGGTTTGTATTCGACAGAAATAAGTTTTATATAAGTAGAAATCATAGTGATAAATTTTATGGGGATTGCTCCATAATTTGCCATAGCTCTCATATAAGTCCACTTTCGGGAATCACCCTAAAGTGCATAGATTCATATAAATGTTAGTATTAACGTAATATTCTGTATTCATATATTTTATTTTACACTAAAAGTATCGGTCCACAATTGTCCACATGTCTAATATAAGACCCCTCCACGAAATATAAGACACCTGTACAATGGTGTGGGGTATCATATGGTCGGGCTTGACCGACTATATCTTTCTTACTTGTTTAATAATAACATAAGTTTAAAATTATGTAAAATTAACACGAAATGAAAATATACCACTGAAAAAGTAATTTATTAATTTAGCATTATTTTTAGCATTTTTCAATAATTTTTAGCATAGTTTAGCACTATTTTAAACACTATTTAGCTGAAAATTTTTTTCGCATTTGCTCACACTGAGTCCACCTATTTTTGTTTAAAAAAAGAGAAAAAGAATTTTTTTTTTTTTTTTTTGTTTTGCCCATCAATTTATTACACAATTGTCTCCACTCCGAAATTATTAAGCAGATAAAATAATAATATAAAGACAATTATGATTCGAAACTTCTGATGTTTCAACTATCTAAATCGTTCTAGTATTATGGTAAAATATATTCGTAATATATATTTTATTAAGGGGGAAATATTAGATGTGCCCATAAAAACAGAAACTGAAGGTAGATTCGTATTAAGCACGTCAAAGTCCATCTAGTCCACCTATTCTTCTTTAAGGGAGGATTTTCTGCCGACCACTGTTATTATTTTGTACCAAGAGAGGTCAATCTTCCAAATTGTGCGGAGCTTAGACCAGTAGAGAGATATTGGACTCTTGTAAAAAGAGGTTTGAAGATCACAAAAAAGTGTCCCAAAATATCGAAGATTTAAAGAGAAAATAGGCAAACTTCTCCAAAAAAGTGACTGAAACAATTATCAAATCTCTAATTGAAGGGTTACAAAAAAAAAGGTCCACGAGTTCATAAGTAGTGGTTAGAACTATAAAAGTTATAGTTTTCTGTGATCTGTAATATAATATCAATTAAATAAAAAAATCAAAACTCTAGGATTAACCGTTTCCAAATTATTGAATTTTATACATGTTAAGATCTTTTCGATCTCAATCCTTAGATTCAAAATCACAATATTTTAAATTATAAATACAATAAAAACTTAGTTTTTTCTCAAAGCAAAAATAACAAACATTTTTTTAATCTTACTTCTATTTTTCTAAAGATTAAAATGGAAAGGTTTACCAAAAAGACTTGTAATTAGTAATGGAACTTTTTAATACTTTTATAAAATTATATTTTTATATTTATAGCTACTTTAACTTTCTGATTAACATTTTAAAGCTGTTGCTAAGAAAATATTTTGTAATCTCATTTAAGTTCAGTTTTCATTATACATAATGAATCGATTAATCTTTGATTTTTAAATACTATTTAATAAGATTTTCTTGCTATTTATTTGATAAATTAAGAACGATTTACAACCTTTAAGCTTTAAAGCCTGCTCTATTACACGTCTCCACTTTAACAATAGTATTCTATTTATAGCTTCAAATTATTAATGCAAAAAATCAAGAACCAAATTACAATTTTCATACCTTTTATATGTTACAACATTACAACAGATTGTAGCGAAATTCAAATTAAACGCATTAAAAATAGAAAAAAAATATCCAATAATTAATGCTCCTCACAAATCACGTTTACAACAGAAGCTCTAGGAATTATGCTAAAAATACAAAAATAATCAAAAACAACGGTGGTAATAAAATACGATTATTACACATGAATTGGACAATATTGGTGGGTAATCAATAATGCCAACAACAAAAACAACAACAACAACAGAAAAAGCAGCAACAATATTAAAAAAAACGTAAGCGGAAACTCTTAAAGGTCATTTGAACAAAGGTTTTAGCAACGTGTTGTTATTGTTGTTTCTTTTTTTTCAAAATAATTTAAACCAAAAATTTATAATACTTATAATGCATTTATTAAGATTTACAAGACTAGGAGTTAAAGTCTACGCTAATAAAGCAGTTATATGCAGGGAATTGTTAAGTGGTTTGTACCCTACCTTAGGTATTTTATCTTTTATTTGTTAGCAACTTTTTTATAAAAAATATATTAATATAATAACACTGTGCTATAATTAAAAAAAAAACACTTAGAATGTACAGTGTAGCAGAATCGAAATTTTTTGGAAATAAATCTGTAACTTCTAATCGACTGGTTGGATTTACATAAAATAGGCGTAGCAGAGGAGTGTACATTTTTAAGTTTGGAAGGAAGGCTCCATATACACTTCAGGAGCGTAGTTATTAGGTCTTAAAACAGGTTACCTCTGATAGAAAAATTTCCTTGCTTGCCAAATTTTTATTTATTATGCGATTTGAAATATTTTTACATCTTCTTAATCCTCTAAAGGTCGGAGCAAAATTATAAAAATTCAATTTTCAAATTAAAAATATAATTAATGCAAAAATTTTAGAGGATTTAAGGTCTAGATATTTTCTTTATTTTGTCAACTAAATACCCAAGTGATTAAAATACGAAAAGAATATAAAATATAAATTATTTTCAAACAAATAAAAATAAGAAAAGATGTCCTGAGGCTGCCCTGACCATTTAAGGGTTACAGCTCTCGATAAGGCCTATGAAAAACATGCTTCCACGTGCTATTTATCTTTTACAGTTTTCAAGTTATTTGCATTTGAAATCTCAACTACCTCAATTTTGCAAGATCTTTCAGATGCAGATTTTTTATTATATAGAACAATATTTTCATCAGATTTTTTAAACATTTTTTCTAGTTAGTTAAAGAACAAAATTATCTATTGAATAAAAAAATGTGTTGTCGATATATTTTCCAAGTCCAAAAATAAACTATTTTGGCATTGAAAATTGCAAAAATTTGGATTTTTTTCAGAAAAAGTCTTTTTTCTCTAAAATAAAACTTTCCTTTAGAACATATAATAATTATATACTTTTCTGAAAGTTATCTTCACGGAGATGAACTTAAATAGAAAACAACCCCAATCCACCAACCAACAGAATTAAGTACAGATCCTCCGAATTTCACCTATTCTCCTAAAATATTTTTTATTCAGAACTAAATAAATACGTGTAAAATAAATCGGAGGCACTTTGGCCAACGGTTTTCCCACAAACCCTATCCAAATTTTGTTAATTTTGAAGAAGGTTAAACACACAAAAAGTATTTTCTGAATTAAGCTTTTTATAACAGCAGGATGAAAGCTATTTTCCCGCATTGTATATATTTTCATTAATCAAATATATTTAAAATAAATATATTCTCAAAAATAGAGAAAATTTGTAGAGATTTACAAGGACTATCTACATGTAAATTTTTTTTTTTAAATTCAAACGATAAATTAATTTTTGCAAATTAAAAAAAAATCTTAAGAGGTAAACCCACTAGACCACTGGCCCACTAAGAATCGTTGCTCCTTCTAATCAATTCGAAAATAGCTTATCTCTGAACAGGTGAAATTTTATTTATATATCTCAAACGGTTCACAAGTTACAGAATTATTTCCAAAAAAAAAAAGAAATAGTGGAAGGCAAATGTACGCGTCACGCGGCTACGAGCGGCAATCAGCTGATCTTGAAATTCAACTTCGACGAGCGATCGCATATTACATCATTGCCAGATTAAATTTATGATAATGTTTTCAAATTTTCCTCTGTCAGTTTTTGCAAACAAATGATTGATTTTTTTCCAAAATAAAGTTTTTCTTTGCAACATAAAACAGTTATATAATTTTCTGAAAGTTATCTTCATGGAGATAATCTTAAAATAGAAAACGGCTACAATCAACCAACCCCACCGAATTTGGTCTATTTTGTATCGAAATTTTGACTTTATTTGATATGTTCTAAAATCCCAAAACATGAATCTATAAACAGAATGCAATTTTGGAAACCCTGATGAGTTCTTAAGAGTTTGTTAACGGTTTTTTCCAGACCTGCAACAAATATGGACTTCATGGATAAAATTAAAAAAAAAATCCCATTTTTGGGATTTTCGCCGATATTTTGGAAATTGTGGGATTGTTTTTAAAAAAATCGTGCATTTTTTTACACTACATTATTTCAAATGATAAAGTCAATAATGACCGAAAATTTTATTAGATTCTCTTAATTAACAAAGATTTTATTACAGATCAAATATTTGTAGTTTATCCAAAAACCAATTTTTTTCAAAATATTTACTTCCATTTTAAAAATTAGAAAATCATGTTTTCTAATAAAATATGGATCAAAAATGGCCTTTAAGTAGAACAGATATGAATAAAAAATAAAAAATTAATTTGTGTCTTTAATATCTTACACAGTTTTGCTACGAATACAAATGTGTATATAATTTTTAAAAAAGATTAAAGTCTTTTCTTTCTAAAACTGAAATTGGTTAACAAGTATTCGAGATAAAAATATTTTTAAGTCCGAAAAATCTTTTTTTTATATAACTCTCGATTTTGGGGGTAAATGGAAAATTCTAAAAATAGTATAATAATCTACTCATCCATACCTACAAACTATATGTTACATTCCAAGTGTATTTAACTTTTTTTATTTTGTAGCACCGTATAATTAGTGTTATTTCCAAGTCATTTCAAACTGTTGAAATTTTTTTATTATTTGTATTTTACAAAACATAATGAAATAATTTTATTTATAACAAATAAACCACATATCAATATTTATATTTAATTTTGTGGTCAATGATTGTTATAAAAAAAACGTATACAAACAAATAAATGAATGAAAAATTTTATATTTTTATAAACAAAATAAATTGTTTCATTGACAAGGTTCTTGTAGTTGATTATAATGTTTATTAAAAAAATTTATAAAAAACTAAAACACCAACAGCGTTCGTTGACTTTTGGTTGTCCACTGCTATGTTATCGCGTTTGATTTGGCTCAAAAGTACCCTTAAAGAAATAAACTAAATTATTTTTAATTAAATTGTTTCTTCTTAATTTTAAGTAAATTTAGTATAAATGATTTTTTTTCCTTGTTTAAGCCAAGTCATAGTTTATTTAAAACGAATTTATTCTGAATCATGTCGAAGCCGGTCTTAAGGGTCATATATACACAAAAACATTTATAAAGTTTAAAACATTTTGCTAAGCTGACACCAACTAAAAGAATATTATATGAATTCTAAACTAAATCTTTATAGTTTTTTTTTTAAGTTTTAATTAAATAAATTAGCTAAATGTAAAAAATACACATTGTTACAAATAATTAGCCACCTTTAGGATTTATTTTGCTTATTGAAATACAATTAATCCAATTAAAATGTATGCAATTAATTTTTATTTCTTTTGTTAATTGAAAAATATATTTGTTAAAGACACTTCCGCAATTTATAGCATAAATAATAAAGAATAATTGAAAAATGACCAAATTTAATAGATTACCCTTAAATAAAGACTTTTTGTATTTAAAGGACAAAAGTAAAAGTTAAAATATTTTTGGAGTTTTTTTTTATAACCTTAAGAAATTCCTCAATGTTGTTGCACAGTGGTCCAAAGTGGTCCAAGCACTTTTTGTTAATTCTATAACTTGTGAACTGTTGAAGATATCTGGATAAAATTTCGCATGGTCAGAACTAAGGTGTTTTTGAGTTTACTTAGGACTGCACAGGTCCCTAGTGGATCACTGTGGTATAGGATAGACCTCCAAAGTTGGTCACCTCGGCTATGTAATTTTTTTAAAAACTCGCCAAAAATTCATTTATAACTTAAATGTAAAAAATTACACATAAGTATAGTCTTTATAAACATACTTACTTATATGATTTATCTACTTTAGTTTAAGAGATATTTAGGTAGAAGCAAAATTTACCCTCATTTTTGGCCAAGTTTTTTAATTTTTTTTTTTTTTAACTTGTGGACCTTAATTTGGACCCTAAAATATCCACTAAATTTCTTACAAAATTCTAAATAATATTGCTGCAACAACCATATATATATATATATATATATATATATCTGAAGTTTAAACTTTAAAAAAAATAAATTTTTTATTCTCTTTTTTTTCAAAAAGGTGATAATATTTTTTCACTTGTAAAATATTTTTTTATTCTGGACTATATCAGATTTTTAATGTTTTGAAAAGAAGTCTTAACGTAAATATGAATAAAATAAATCGGAGGCGCTTTGGTCAACGGTTTTCACACAAACCCTATCCAAATTTTGTTAATTCTGAAGAAGTTCTTTAAATGTTTTTGTAAAATTCTTAAAAGGCTAAAATGACATCAACAAAAAATAATATATAGTTTTTTATAACAGCAGGGTGAACATTTTGCTGAAAGAAGTCAATTTTTGAAACACATTTTGTACGGATTGGGATTTTGAATGTTTTGGTACAAAAATAAATGTTTTTTTTTAATTCCCTGATTTCAAGGCAAGTTTATCTATATTACACAAATATTTCGGCGCAAATATTAACATTATTTCTCAAAAAATTCTTAAAATCTAAGTTTTAAATTTTTCTGATCATAGTCTGAAACTATTTTCCCGCAATAAATATATTTTTATTAACCAAACATATTTCAAATAAATATATTTTCAAAAATAATAAAATTTATAGAGATTTACAAGGACTATCTACATGTATTTTTTTTTTTTTTTTTTACATTCAAATCATAAATTAATTTTTGCAAATTTAAAGAAAATCTTAAGAGGTAAACCCACTAGACCACTGACTCACTAAAAATCGTTGCTCCTTCAAATCAACTCGAAAATATCTTAGCTCTTAACATGTGAAATTTTATTTAGATATCTCAAATGGTTCAAGTTACAGAAATATTTCTAAAAAAGGGGGTGGAAGGCCGATGTACGTCACGCGGCTACCGGCGGCAATCAGCTGATCTTGTTTTCTCGCGTCTCACATCATTGCCAGATTAAATTTGTGACTATCTTTTGAAATTTTCCTTTCTTAATTTTTGAAAACAAACGATTGATTTTTAAGCTAGTAATAATGCTGCCGCGTACAATGGCCTTCCACTAAAAAAAGCTTTTTGGGACCACTGTGTGTTATAGCTTCAATAATATATATATATATATATATATATATATATTACATCAAACAAAAATATAAACCGTAACGTTTGTTTTGTATCCTAATTTAATTTTAAACAAAATCGTATTAAAAATAATGTAAAAATTAATTTTATAGCTAAATCACAGCTAATATAGCAAAAATGACAAAAATCGGCGTTCACTACCAAAAATCTATTTTTTTTATGGAAAATTTAAATATAGATTTAGAGCAAAATTTAAATATCGATTTGCTACCAAAAAGCGATCTGTTTATGAAAAATCTAAAAATCAATTTTATAGCTAAATTTCAGCTAATATAGCAAAAAATTCGAAAACTTGTGATCATTGATACTTTTGATCAAAAATCGATTTTTATATTAAAAATCTAAAAAT
Source organism: Protocalliphora azurea (assembly GCA_932274085.1). Lineage (NCBI taxonomy): Eukaryota > Metazoa > Arthropoda > Insecta > Diptera > Calliphoridae > Protocalliphora > Protocalliphora azurea. The sequence continues at coordinate 149,145,082 of OW026521.1, read as the reverse complement.
CAATTTTATAGCTAAACTGAGCAGATGGAACAAAAAGGACGAAAACATTTGATCACTTATATTTCCTACCAAAAATCAATTTTTATATGAAACATTTTAAAATTGATCTTTTAGCTAAACTATAACAAATAGAACAAAAAAGACGAAAATCTGCGATCACTCATATTTACTACCAAAAAGCAATATTTTATGAAAAATCTAAAAGTCAATTTTATAGCTAAACCAAAGCAGATAGGCAAAAAGGACAAAATTCGATAATCATCCATATCTTCTACCAAAATTTAATTAAAAATTTAAAAATCAATTTTATAGCTAAACCAGGACAAATAAAGCAAAAATAATGAAAATTTATAATTTTGATTAATAAGTTAAAGAGGCCGTTACATACCACGACCCCAATGGATCTTTTGTGCAGCCATATATGTTCAGCATATCAAGTTTAAACTGCGAACAAGGCTAATTATCTTGGTTGGTGAGAGAACAAATGCCTCTTTTGATACTATGGCTTCACCAAGAAACTTTATACTATGAGCTGAAATAGCAAGACATTCATATGGTACGTGTTCGGATGTTTCATCGTGCATCATACAGAATCTACACTAAATAGTTTCAACATTTCCTAAGATATGTTGATAGTATCTAAGACCACAATGCCCGATATATAGACCTGTTATTAGTCTGAGTTCGCTCTTATTGAACAATAGCAACTTCTTCTAGGCTACAATGAAACAAAACTCTTAACCTGTCTCACTCAAGAGGCATTCTCCCATAGTTGAACAAATTCTCTCTTAACCCAGGAGTTGATCTTTCCTCTGAGGTATACACAGGGATACCGAAAAATGATTCAGGCCAATGAAAACCCGTAGAGTTTCTCTTTTTACTAAACAATCAGCTCTTTCGTTTCCATGGTGTCTCTCATGACCAGGGACCCAACATACCATATGTTTGTTGTGTGTATAAAGTTCATTGAGAGATGTTAAACAATCCACGGCAACTTTTGACTTTATCACACAAGACGACAAAGTCTTGAAGGCTGTCCGACATCACATATAAACTTAAACCCCTTGATTTTCTTCTTAAACACTCACTAACACACCAGCGCCAGTTTTGCCGCCAGTCTATTTTAAACCATCGTGAACCAAACTTGGTCTGCTATATTGTGCCACCAAGAATGATTCAACCATAAATTTCTATTGGATATAAGGACATGAAAGTTACTGCCTAACATTAGAATAGGCGACAGGTAGTCATTTATCCCAACGCACAATGGCATGATAAATGGCGTTTAATTAAGGAAATGATAGAAATAACCTGCTTTATATTTTGTTTTATTAATTTTGGCATAAACGAGTAAAAAAAGTAAATTTTGCAATTTCAGGATTTTTCCGTCGCTAATTAACAACATTTTTAGTTAAAATACAGATGGCAGTCTTCTCCAAATTTTGCACAAAAGTTTGCATTGATTTAGTCATTTATTGCCGTGAATTTGATTCAAATCGGTTTATTATTTTATGTAGCTCTCACACAAAAAAAACCTCCCTAAGTATGGACTTAAGTGCTTTTCCATATGGATTCGGTTTATTATTTTATGTAGCTCTCACACAAAAACAAATCTCCCGAAATATGGACTTAAGTGCTTTTCCATATGGATAGATGTGAATATTGAGAAAAAATATTTTTTTAATGTTTTATATGCACAACATTCTTATTGCAAAATATAAAAAGGTTTGGTCCGCTATCGGCCCTAGCAGCCATATAAGACATACGCCTAAGGAATACTTTTCAGCTTATAGATTTCTTAAATATGTTAATATAAATCAAAAACTATAAATGAAATTTAAATAAAAATATTATTTTATTTATATATTTCGAACGATTTTTTTAACATTTCCCACAAAAGTGGCCTGTAACAAATTTACCAATTTTTAACCGATTCTTATTTTTGTTCCGTTTACTGATAGATAATTATGTGTGAATTACGATTTTGCTATAATGTAATTCAAAAATAAGTTTTTAATAACTAGATTTTTGAAGAAACTGTAAAAAAGGTATAATTTGCCCATATAATGCATTTTCAAATTTCAGATCCGATTCGGAAGGGTTTCGCGATAACGACTATGACTCTGGCAGTTTGCAAAATATATTTTTAATATCCATAGAACAATTCTATAGGGAATTAAAAACAAAATTTCATATTTTGAAATGCAATGTTTTTGCTAAATAATTGTCTTCCGAAGACGTGAATTTTTTACAAATAAAGTGAAATAACTAAAAAGGGCGCAACATATCCAGCAAAAACTTGGTAATGACATGTAGTTACGGATGCGATTACTTTTCAATGACAACAACATGATTTCTGTATTACATAGAATTTGTTCAGTAACTACTTATTTATAACCCGGTATGTAATAAAATTTTTGAAAATACTACTTTTTATTGATTTTTTAGTTCAGTTATCAGTTCATATATTTAAAGAAAGGATAAATATATGAAAAGGTAAAATTTGCATATAAATTAATTTTTAATCTAAAATAGTTTATTTTGATTACATTTATTTTAATTATACTTTTTGTTATTGTTAAGTTTTTGAACTTAAAATTTATAAAATCTTTTTACGTTTTAAATAAAAAAAATGCTTTTTTGTAATCCGACATTTCATTAGTTACTTGTAACCTAAAATGTAATTAGTTCCTATTATTTTTACTAATAATGACTTCCGTAATGTTTTAAAATCACTGAGTTATTGAGCAGCTTGAAAGCAATTAGCTATTGTAATGACATCTAAGTAATGACTTTCTGAAATAAATATTTCTAATAATATAGGATAAGTAGTTGCCTCTAATATCATCACCGTGTTAAAATAATGAGTTATTCAGCGAATGAGTAATTACATGGCAAGTGTTTGCTGGGTATGGCACAGCTTTTTATTTATTTTTTTTTTTTTTTTTTTAATACCAAGAATTCGTACCTTTTTTAAAATATATATCTACGGCCAATACCGCCCAATATAAAAGATCTGGTCCATCAATTATGAAAAATACCTCAAATTTGAATATTTTTTAAAAAAATATTTAAACATATTTACATACAAAATCTAGAAATAAAAACCTACTTTTTGGATAACAAAATACTTAAGTTTGGCGGTTCCATTATAAAAGTTCCATAAGCAATTGATTTCAACAAAATTTCGATTTTTCGAAAATTTTCGAAAACAGCAATATTTTGCCGACTTTAGCAGCTCACTAAAACTAAAGAACGCAAATGATTGATTGGTTTAAATAATTATTGATGCAAATTTTTATTTACTTAAATTTTTATTTACTTAAATTTAAAATTTAAATTAATCGCCACTTTTGAGACATTTGAAACCAACGTGAGTTGAATTAAGCCAACGATAAAATACTTATCAGTTTCAGAACAAATAAAGTATTTAACATCGATTTGTAAGAAAATAATTTTGCATATTTCACTATAAGGGCATGTTTTTGCATATAGTGATTTTTAGAGCATATTTATGGCATATTTTGTTATTTTTAGAACATATTTACATTTTAAAAATAATATGTTATATCCGGACGTGATATTTTTCGAATTTGATTTATAAAAAAAAGCAAATATACAAACATATTTAGCATTTAAAATTTATTTTAATGACAAACGCCTAAGTTCGTATAAAATCGCTCGACTTGTAATAACAAACCATGAAGATTAGTATCAATTAATGTTGTAAACACAATTTATGTTTATGAATGAAAGCTATATATCGTCACCTAAAATGCAAGAGACCGTAACCAATGAACAAATTGGGGAATTTAAAATGAGACTTTTCGACACAGTTGATAAATAAATTTTAGTTTTGTCTTATTAAAATATTAATAAGAAACTTTATTTAAATGAAAAACAAATAATAATTTTTTGGTTTGAAAATGAAGAAGATGTTTTGTTTTTTATGAGCATATTTTTATGTTTTTAGAGCATATTTTTCATTTTTTTTAATGCATATTTAATGTGTTTAGTTGTAAAATTGATTTTATAACTAAACCATGGCAAACGTAGCAGCAAAAAGAATGAAAATTTGTGATAAAAAACCGCTTTTCTAAAAACTAAAAAAAAAAAAAATAATTATGTAGTTTTTCCTTGTTGAGGCCGAATTATTAAAAAAAAAAACTAATTCAAAATTATTCAGCGCCATTTAGTTAAGTAAACATTTAGTAACAAATCGTTAATACAAAAGAAGTGTGAGAATTATTCCAAGTAGAAAACGAAACAAACTTCTTTGCTGATTTCATTTTGATGATTATAAATTTTATATGCGTAAAAATTGTATAAATAAATTTAAAAACAAAAAATAAAAATAAAAAAAAAACTATAAGAACAAACATTTATGAACAAATTTAAAGCGGATCTCATTAGAAATATATTATAATAAAAAAAATACATGAGTAATAGTGTGTAGTTTTGAGGTTTGATTGTGTCTGTCTGACCATCTAACAATTTTCATTAGTTTCCCACAATTATTTCAAATCTTTTTTTTATTTTTATCTGCTGTTACGGTTTGTAAATGATAAATATTTAAATATATAGATAAAATAGAAAAATAGAAAAAAAAATCAACATTAAAAATAATAATTTTTAAATCCACGTACATAAAAATTGTGCATGTAAAACAAGTAGGAAATAAATAAAACAAGCAAAACAAAAGTAATAAATTACGACCTAATGAAAAAGGGCTTAACAAAGATTTTAAAGATGTTACGCTTAACAATTACAAGCGCAAAAATAATAATGAAAAAAAAATAATAATAATTGTAAGAAGATGAACAAATTATTTGTAAGTAAATAGTGAGTCATTTAAATCAATCATTATTTTGATAGATGCATATATATGATGTATTCTTTCTGGTTAAATGTAGGTGCCGTGAGTAAAGTAGGTTTTGAATTATAAAAATTGTTTTATGTTTGATTAAAAGGCGAAACTTTTAAAGTTTTATACCGTTATGTCCGTTTTAGTTAAGCTTTAGTTTTCAAGTGTTCTAAATATATTTTTTGCTAGTAATTACTTTTATAAGAAGCGCCGCCTCACTGGATCCATTTAATTTTATGTATTCGAATTGGAAAGAAATTAAGACAGTTTATTTCATTTATATTGATGTAGAAAAAAGGTTGGCTGATTGAGGGCTTGTCTTAATGTTACTCCTCCTACAGAAAATAAAACAATTTTTGTAGCAAAACAAAAAATAATAATAATAATTTTTAACCATTAGAAATAAAATTATTCAAAATTGAAACAAGACTCTCAGAATATTTTTCATCAAAATAATTTTGCAAATAACCAAAATTCAATTAATGATTATACATATTTTTCTAAGGTGTGCGTTCAAATAAAACATAACATGTTTTTTTTATAATAAAAAATTAAGGGAATGAGTTAGAATTAAAGCTAAATCATCTACTTGTAGCATTTCTTCTCCATATATCGTTTTATGTAAAATTTGTATACCCTACACCACCATAAGTGGTTGGGGTATTATGCATTTGTGCTGATGTTTGTAACGCATAGAAAAAATTATCCAACCCCCACCTTAAAGTATACCAATGGTCTCAGAATCACTGTTTAAATCGATCTAAAGATAATTCAATGAAATTTGGCACGTGGGGCTTTTATGATACAAGGTCGAAATCTATTGAATTTGATTGTAATCATTCCATTATTTTACCTAGCCCCCATATAAATTTCCCACCGGAATAGAGTTTAAACACTCAAAAATGTTTTAAAAATAAGAATATTTTAATGAAATTCGGTGTGAAGAATTTTTGTACAAGTACCTATCTTTGTACCAAATTTTATGAAGATGACTTTAACGTGCATAAATCCCATGTAAATAATTAATATTCAACGCAAATTAGCTTTATGTAAGTAGAAACAACATTGCTAAATTTTATAAGAATCGCTCCATAATTTTCCATAGCTCCCATATAAACCCAGTTCCAGGAATCGCCCTAAATAAAATGCATAAAATCATCTAGATTTATTTTACATTTAGTAAAATTGGTCTTGACCGACTATATCTTTCTTTGTCATTTTTTTATGTAATCTGGTTAGATTATTTATAATTTTTTTTAGGTATGACTTCTTATCTCTCTATAAGAAATTAAAATTAATAATCATTATTGAGCAGTGCTGGGGCTTCCTTAAATTCGCTTTTAACTTGGATCCAATTCCTTTACAACGGCCAAAATTCTGGTTAGTTTAAATGACATTCCCATTTCTGGGTGCTTCTACTGTAAAGACAAATTCTGAATCTAACCAAAAAAAAAATTAAAAACACTGTTGTATGTCACAAGTGATATCAAATTTATCACAATCTTTGTTATGATCAGGGCAAGTTTTTCAAGCTTTTCGCCTGAAAAGTAAGTTTTTGCATATTTCACAAGTATTTTACCAAAAATTTATATTCATAAAGTATTTGTATAAATTTACAGGTAATGAATATCAAAATTAATTTTCTTAACAAATTTTTATTTATTTTTATTTATTTTATTTTTTTTTTTTTTTTTTTTTTTTTTTTTTTTTTTTTGAGTTTGATTAACTTATCTGTATAAATAATTTTACAATTTTTTTTATTAATTGGTACATATTTGTAAAGAATTTTTTTAATAATTTTTATTTTTTTTTAAATCGAAAATTATCAGATAAAATGCATATTTCTATGCATATTTCTCTGCATATTATACCACTTTTTTGTGCTTTCTCAAGCGCATATTTTCATTTTTTCATTCATATTTAAACTTGCCCTGCTTATAATAATTCAAGTTTATACAGACTAAAGAACACCAAGAGAAATAACTATCGCAATCATGTTCAAAATAATACCATTCAGTGTCAATTGTGTATAAGACATGTATGTGTTAAATTTGAAAACGGAGTGTTCAAATCTGAAACAAAAATTTGTCAACGCAATGGTATCAAATTGAAACTAAATTTGTGTCGAAATGAGTGAATGTTTTACAGCATCGTTATGGACTTGAAAACGAATCTGTATCGAATTCATACCGCCTGCTTTTTTAACCCACCCTTATTTGAAATAAATTAAAACCAAAAAAATTGTTTTTTAATTGTTGTCATATTTATTATAAAAAGTATACAAATATTATTAAATAAAATATAATTACAAATTTACCTCTTTTTTCCCCATCAAAAAGTTTCTTTCTGAAGTACGCTCGCAGTCTTCCGTACTTAAATAGAGCAAATTCTTAACTGTCACTTGTACGGCTAAAGAATACAAGAAACAATTATATTTTATGTTAATATTAGATATAATTTTTAAACTCACCTTTCAACACCTAAACAAAAATAGATGACATATTTATTTCTTCCAGGAATTGATGGTGTTCGCCGTCACTGCATTCTGCTGCTTCTTTGTCTGTTGAAGAAGTTGTGCAACCGGAATTTTCAATATATTTGACGTATTCTCGAGAAAGTATCTTCGATAAGGTATTCCCTTTCATAGCAATCACTATTTTTATATAATTTTTTCAAAAATAATTAATTTTTTCTCATTAACTTCACGCACTTACAAACGCTATATAATAACAACACTGTAAGAAAACCGAGCAAAACTTCCAGCGTAGCAGGCTGGCAACAAGAATGAAAGTGGCGATTTTTTAAGTTACAGATAGTGTATGATTCGAAAATTTAAAACGAATAGTTCGATTTGAAAGAAATTTTACATGATGATAGGTATTTGGACTGTATATTCCTAATAATGGCGGGTCTACAAGGTTCCAAACTTGGACACTTTGAGTTTGAAAATAAACGATCCCGATTTTTTTATATCTGAACCGATTTTAAAAATTAATATATTAATAAAATTGTCCAGCTGAGAACTACAAAAAACGTCGCCGTATATATAGGTTATATATTTTAGTTTACAAGATATTGAACTACGAATTTTAAAAATGTTCTTTCGTTATACGGGGTTAAAATTTTCACAGATTTTTTTGTAAATATTTTTTTATTTGTAAAAAAGAAATGGTGAAAAATCTTTAATTAAATTTTGTATTTAAATAAAATAAAAGTTTAAAAAATTTGACTTTTTATTTTTTTACAATTAAAATCAGGAAGCTAAACTTTATATTACAAATAATTGAGAGCATATTATTCGTGCATTAAAAGCTATGCGAAAGATATCTCATATATTTGTAGGCTGCACAAATATCCTTAAACTTGCTTACAAGCGACATTCGACATGTGAAAATTTAATGGCTTGTAATTTGTGACGCAAAGCGAAGGTGGATGTTTCGAAAACATTATGTAGTTATTTCATACACATATACTAACAAGTTAAAAACAAAAGTTTTCGAAAAATAGCTGCCGTGTAGGGTGGCAATATAAACACAACCGTTGCCGATTTTACAACGTCAGTTTTTCCTAAGTGAAGCAAAACAATCACATAACCAGTCGCATTTTGAGTAAACTTGTTATACTACAAATTGTTTTGTAAATTATTATTGTTTTTAGTTCGATACTGTTCAGTACCATTTTCTCGATAATTTGGTATAAAAATCTTTTACCTTGGAACATGAGAAAAGTCAGCAATAACGTATGTTTTCCAGGCTAAGACAAAATATTGAAAATATTTTATTATTGAAGAGCTCTGATCATTCTTTGCCTCAGAGTTCTACTCAGCTTTGTTATTTAAATTTTCTTTGATTGACTGAAGCTTAGGCATAGCTTTAACATGGCTCATATTTGATTCTGAAGAAATGAACAGAACGGCCGAAGGAACTTCCGTAATTTTCGGGTTTGGAATTCATTGTTGCGAAGTTTTCTTTTTCTGAACCAAGTTTCATCTCATTCTTTAAAATTTTATTATTACCCAGAAGTGTAATACTTTTGACAAAATTTACTCAATCAAAATTTTCTAGTAAGTAAAAAAAAAAAAAAAGTTAAAACAAATCTAATTTAATTTTGTACATTTTTCTTTGACGGCCATCTGCATACGGACAAACGAGCGGATTTCTAGAATTCGATTTTCAAATGAACCAAACTATTAGTTATTTGTCCGTTTCAGACCATTTTAAGAATTTTGGCATTGATTTGTTACAGCATATGTTTGCATATTTTAGTCTTAAAGTCATATCTTTACATATTTTATATTTAAGAGTATAATTTTGCATATTTTACACTTAAGAGCATTATTTTGCATATTTTATATTTAAGAGCATTATTTTGCATATTTTGTAGCCAATAGAATTTTTTACAGAGTTTTTTATTTATAAAATTTTCGTTTTACGGGTTTGAAAAACGTATGTTTTCAAACACGATTCCCCAATAATTTTCAGCATATAAATTTATAAAAATTTTGTAATTTCCTGATGCCATGTCTTAGCTTTGAATATTTTTAAGTGCAAAAACAAAATATTTTTTAGCAATTGCTAATAAAAATCAAGTTATTTTTAACACGAATAGTTGATAATTTAAAATTTAGCCAGAAAAAATAATATTTCTTTAATTTTAAGGGCATATTTCCCGATTTTAAGAGCATTTTTTATGCTCATATAATACTTTTTTAGAGCATATTTTTGGTTGGCCTGATAATGAAGAAAGAGATTTAAAATTAATGGCAGTAAGAGTTATTACAAAAATTTTGTATTATGTTTTATTCGAACGCACGCTTTAATATGAAAAATGTTAACATTTAGATTAAAAATAGTTCACTCACACCCCCTTTAAAAAATTTAACAAATAATAATAATAACAAAGGTCACATAACTTTTAGCGAAGTCATTTATTTAAAACATGAATTGAACATTTTTATAAATTAAAATCCCAAAAAAAAAAATAAATTAACTGGAAAGTACCATAAAAATTATAACAACAAAAAAACCGCAATAAAACTCAATAATAACCATATCATACAACAAAAACCATAAAACTCTCTAAAACACAAAAAAAAATATCGCATAAATGCCACAATTAGAATAGAAACACCAAAAACAAAAAATATTAACCAAAATGATGTAAGATCATCACAAAATCTCTAGAAGAGAATTTTAAAGAAAAAAAGATTAAAAAGAAATGCGTCATCATATAAAATGAATAAAATTAAATGAATTTAAATTAATTTTGAACAAGTTTTTAAAAAATTATATTAATAAATATTAAATTTAAATAAAAACACAAACGACTAAAATCGGAATAAAATAAATAGCAATAAAAAATTAAATAAAATGTGTGAAGATACAAGGCAACAAGCATCTGGCTAAATAAAATAAGCCATAAGTAGATTTTGGCTAAAAAAAAAGGTTCTGTTTTGTTAGCACGTGAATAAAAACACACATACTCATAGTGAAAGAGATGACAACAACATAATACCCAAACGAGTAGAAAAAAAAGCTTTATTTTAACTTGCATTTTTTAATAGAAGTTAAATAAAACTTTTTTTTGGCAAATTGAGAGCAAAGAGAAGGAAAAGAGAGTTTAAAAAAATATGTGGTCAATTTAGCTACAATTTATGATTTTTAACAAGGAAAGAAATTTTAAAATTTCTTACAATTTTCGTAAATAAAAGAAATTATTTGAAATAACTATGTATATGAAGATCTTGTTCGAAAAATTCGTATTTATTAAAAATGTCTAAATTTAAAAATATGAAATATAAATTTCCACACATTTTTAGCTATATTCGAATTTTCGAACTTGTTTTAAAATTGTCGAACTTTTCGAAAACCACTTAAAAATCGCAAGAAATTATCCACATTAAATGAAATATAATTTATTATAATTTTTAAACATGTTCGAAAATTTTTAAATTGAATTAAAATTTTCGAACACAACCAAAATGTTCAGATTTCAAAAATAATTCACAAAAATAACCTAAATAAAATAAAATATAGTTTAAAAAACGTTTTCAAATATATTCGAAAATTCGAAATTGAATACAATATTTCGAGCAATGAAATAACAGCTTAGATTTCGAAAGAAGATTATAAAAATAATTAAAATTGAAGAATATATATATATATTTATATATATATTTAAAGTTCGAATATTTTAAAATTGTTTTCAAATTTTCCAACTTAATCAAAATGTTTAAATTTCAAAGAAAATTTATAGAAACAACCTAAATAAATTAACATATAGTTTAATAATCAATTAACAATTTTCGAGCTTTATAAAAACACTTTAAATTTCGAAAGAACGCTATAAAAATAATTAAAATTAAAGAAAATACATTTTTTTTTTTTTTTTTTGCAAATTCGAACACTTTAAAATTCGAGTTTTCGAACTTAACAAAATATATATATATATATATATATATATATATATATATATATATATATTTTACATTGAAAATTATTTTCGAATTTTCGAACTTGACAAAAAAATTTAAAATAACCCACAAGAATAACATAAATGAAGCACAATATAGATCTTTAAAAATTTTGATAAAATTCGAAAATTCAAACAAGATTTAAAATAAAAAAAGTCTTAAATATCGAAAAAACTTTACAATTTAAAAGAAAATACTTTTTATTAATATTAATATTATTTTATTTTTTTATTTTATATCATTAAGGATATATAATTTAAGTTTTAGAATTTTTGGTTAAATTCGAATTTTATTAAAAATTCTCGAACTCTAGAGAATATCTTAAATTTCGAAAAAAAAAACTTTAGATAAAAATTAAAAATGAAGTAAAATATTGATTTGGTGCATGTTCGAAAAATTAAAAATTGATTTCGAATTTTCGAACTTTGCCCAAATGCCCAAATTTTTAAAATACGTTTAAAAAAAAACCTAAAATTTCACTAGAATAACATATAAACAACATTAATTTTAAAAAATATTGCTTATTATGCTATTTAAATCATGTTCGAAATATTAAAATTTATTTCGAATTTTCCAAATTTACCAAAAAGGTGAAATTTAGAAAATATGTTATAAAAAATTATATAAAATTTGTATTTTAAGTTTTTGGTTAAATTCTGAAATTCGAACTTTAAAATTTTCGATTATCATGGATGTTTAGGTTTCAAGGAAGCCAAAATGGATAAGACACCACGAATGTCGATGAAGTGTGTAGGGGCACAGAAAGTACCTATTCCATTCTGCTGGTATCGAATTATAACCCACAAAATCTGCTTTGGTACTGTCAATCAGAGACAACAAGGAAATTTGCGATTGCAAAAGAGAAGCCTTTATTTCATTGGAATAACATATTCGAAAAATTTAGTATTGATTTCGAATTTTCGAACTGAAAAAAATGTTTAAATTTAGAAAATATATTGTAAAAAATTACAAAAATTATATAAAATTTTAATTTTTAAAGGTTTTAGTAAAATTCGAAAATTCAAACTTAATTTAAAATTTTTGAAAGCCTTTAATTAAATAGTGTAGTTTTTTATGGTATTTACATCATGTTCGAAATATTTAGAATTGATTTCGAATTTTCGAACTTTAACAAACTGCCCAAATTTTTAAAATACTTTATGAAAATTAACAAAAATTATATAGGATTTGGATTTTTAGTATTTTTAGTTAAATTCGAAAATTCAGAATTAAATTCAAATTTTCGAATATTATGAAAAAGCTTTAAATTTCGCTAGAATAACACATACATAATATTAATTAAATAAAATATTGCTATTACAATATTGATTTCGAATTTCGAACTTTGTCAAAAAGTCAAGATTTTAAAATATGTTATATAAAATAGGTGTTTTTTTATAGAATTTGTTTAAATTTAAAAGTTCGGAATTAAGTTCGAATTTTCTAACATTATGAAAAACCCTAAAGTTAAAATATTAATTAATTAATTAAAATACTGTTTATTATACTATTTATATCATGTTCGAGAAATACAATACTGATTTTGAATTTTTAAACTTTACCAAATTATTTACATTTTGAAAAAATGTTTTTAAATAAATGCGTTTTTTTCAAAAAATTGGCGATTTTTTCTCAAAACTCTCTTTGAATTGCTCTTTAATTTTTGTATTTTTGGAGAGCAAGTGCAAAGTTTTATTAATACTAGTTTAATTGTTGTATTTGTATTAGTTAATATACATTACGCTTTGGTATAAAAATCACAAAATCAAAACGAAGAAGAAGAAAAAATACCATGGTCGTTTATTAAAGATTTTGTTGTTGTTTTCCGTTTTAACTTAAGCTTTAAGTTCGGTTTTTTTCTAAACACTTCGTTTCAACAATGTTCGTTTAGTTTATTCTAAGTAAAGTGCAAAAGTTTATTTTGTTATTATTTTGACTGTTGCTGTCATTGTAATTATTATTGGTTGTGTTTGTGCACAAGTGTGTAAGTGAATTTTTGTTGAATTGTGGTATCTTGTGGTGATCAACACCGTTACATGTTTAGTTTACTTTAGCACCTTAAGGCGAGCGGTTAAGCAAGGCACGCCACTGACAAAACAAAACTTACAAATTTTGACAAATTATTTAAAAAGAAACGGTTTTGAATATTTAAAAAGAAAAAAAAATATTTGCATATATTTAAAAAAAAATTTTTTTTGGATTAAAACGAATTTAGAAAAACAAAATTATCAAATAAAACCCACAAAAAATAATGAAAAACAAAAGAAAAAGTGTTTTTAAAAGTGATGGATTAAAATAAGAAAAAATTTGAAAATTTAAAAACTTAAAAAACAAACCCACAATAAAATTACCACTTACAAATTATTAACAATAATTGATTGTGTAGGTTTGTTCATTACTAAAATTAAAAAAACTAACAATTTAAATAAAAAAAGTTAAGAAAAAATTCTTAAAAAAATCAAATTTTTTTCTTGATTTAAAAAAGTGATTTTTTATAAAAAAAAAAGAATAAATTATAACCTTAACAAATTATTATAAAGGATTTTTTCTTGACAAAATCAGCAAATACATTTTATTTAAAAGGTAAGTAAAAAAAAAGAATGTCGTTATTTTATTTTTAATTAATATAGAAGTCAATTAAATGTTAAACAGTTTTTTATGGCCACTTATAATTTTTTTTTTTTTTTTAAACAACCTTGACTTTTAAATTAAAAGTGAGTTTTTTTTTATTTTTTATTATTTCAATTTGTAATTCTTTTTTCGTTTGATTATATACAAATAAAGTTTCTTGATTTTTTATTATTGTTGTTCATATTTGTCTTTATATTTTAATGTGACAGAGCCATATTTGTCTGTCTGTTAATTGCAATTATGTGTTTTAATAACTGTTTTGAAAAGAATTAATTAAATCAAAAAAAAAAATAATAATAATAAAATAAATAAATAAATAAAACTACAAATTAAATTAATATTTAAGCAAAATATTTGCTTAAGTATTTGTGTAAATTGTAAATGTGTTTTAATAAAAGAATAAATTGCTGAAAGATAATCATTATTGAGTATGGTTTACATAAGTAATTAATTAGAAAATTTTTTAAATGATTTTTAAATAAAATAAATAAAATTATGGCATCATAGGACCATAATTTATTTAAAAAAAACTGAAATTATTTAAATTGATTTTTTAATATATATTACTCAATTTTACTAAATTTGCCATATTTTAATATCTGATAATATGAGCTTTTAAATAATGTAACATTGTTTAGGAATTTTGCATTAAACACGTTCTTTTTTTTAATTTTGTTAAAAATTGTTAAATTTTGATGGCCTCTTAAAAATGTATATATTCATTAATATTATTTAATTTACCATGTATTAGTACTCATAATGTAAGCTATTAAATAATGAAAAATAATTTAGAACTTTCAAATTTCAACAATTTGTTTTTAAGTAAAGAAAAGTTTATTGGTATTCTTTTTTTTTTAATGTAAATTTAAAGTCATTTACATATTAGTTAATTTTAATTGTTGTAACAAATTTTAATTACCTATAATGTAAACTTTTAAATATTGCTAAATTATTGAGCTTTTGAATTGAAAAAAAAATGTAATTAAAAAAATTAAATTAATTTTATTTTTAAACCAGAAGAAAAAAACATTAGTTTTACATAATTAACCAAATTTAGTAGCTCATAATGTAAAAAAATTTAGAATTTTTCTATTTTTAACCAAAAATTTTTAAGTAAAAAATAAAAATATTTTCTTTATTTTTCTAAAAATATTTAAATTTTGTTATCAAATTAAAAAAAAAAATATATATATATATATATATATATATATATATATATATATATATATATATATTAGTTAATTTAATCAATTTATCATGTTTTAAAAACTCATAGTATAAACTTCAAAATATTGTACAATTATTAATAACTTTCGATTTTTAGCAAAACTTTGAAAAAAAAACATTTTTTTATGTTTATGTTTTATGTTGAAATTTTAAAATAATTAAGGCCCAGTTTTACACTGTTTCCTTAATGTATAATTAAGTGCAAACTTAATTAAGAAACATTTAAGTTAAAGCTGACACTTAAGTAATGTTGCGTTTTTCAGTTTAAAACTTAACTTGAAAAAAACATAAACAAAGAGTTTTAAGCTTTACAATAGGGTGGTACCAACTTTCCAAATATATTTTTTTTTTTTTTTAACTGAAAATCATAAATATATTTTATTTATCCTAAAATAGTTTACCGTAGTTATATTAATTTTTTTATTGAATAATTTTTAATTTAGACTACTATTTGCTTATGGTAATGCCGAAAATCATTATAAATATCAAATTTACTTTTTCTGATATCACCCTAATGTGGCACCAAAAATAAATTAAAAAAAACAACAATTAAAAAAAAAATTAAATAACTTGAAAGATATAAAGAAATCTTAAGCTTATGGGCGGTAAAATTAAAAAAGTGTTAGTGCAAAATATATAACCATAAAGAAAATATAAATTAAGAGCGTATTTTGATTTTTTTTTCTTTTCTAATTTATAACATTTGATTAGATTAAGTATTTTTATTAATTTTCAATAAATATTTTTTAATATGACAAACAGTTTTCATACTTAGGAAAAACTTAAGGGATGGAAAAAGAATACTTAAATTTTCAATTCTAAAACAATTTTAAAAACTTAACTGCGATTTTGCCACTAAGTGAGCAGTATAATGCGGACCTAAAAATAATATATATTAAATGATTTTATTTGTTGTTACAATTTTTAGTAGCTCATAATGTAAATATAAAATAAATGAAAATTCTTTTAAAGACTTTTCAATTTAAAATTTTTTTTAATCTAACATTTATTAAATTTATTAAAAAATAAATAATTTATTAAAAATAATACATTAATAATTCTCTTTATTTTCGTACACTTTAATAGCTCAAGCTATGAAATATTCTCATCAAAGCAATTTCCTATTTTTTAATTTTACTCAATTTTGCATTTTTTAAATACAATATAAATTATCCGTAATTAAAACGCTTAGTGATAATCAAAAATTTAAATTTTAAATTGAAATTGATATTTATTGTAAAGTGGTTATTTTAAACTGTTTAAATACTTAATAAATTTTAGTTTAAAGGTTATTGTACTAAGAAAACAACAAAAAAAAAAATACAAAACAAATAAATATCCAAATAAAAATATGTAAATAAATTAATCAAATTAAAAACATGTTATACTTATTTAAATTAAACAAAAAAATAATAATAATAAATTAAAAATCGAAAAATTGTTCATAAAAATTTAAACGGAAGTCATAAAAAATAATTTAAAAACAAAATTTAACTAAAAATAAAATAAGGGATATTACAAAAAAAATTCAAACAAATTAATTAATGTCCTTTCCTCGAGTTTTAAATAATAAAACACTTGAAAAAAATCCAGGAAATAAGCCAAAGTCCAGGAAATAAGCCAAAGTCCAAACTCCATTGTATAGCTCAATAAAAACGATTCACAAGCAATACACAAAAAAGGTTCAAGTCCTAAAGAAATCAAGACAACAACTACTATACACCTATCTCCCTCTCTCTCTCTCTCACTAAAATTAGCGTAAACGAAAGACTTAAGAGACAAACTCACAAGAGATCTATCATAAAGTGTGCGTTCGAATAAAACATGACACAAACTATTAATAACAACTCTTACTGGTGTTATTTTTAAATATCTTTCTTGATTACAATATCTTCTAGAAAAATGTGCAAAATTAAATTTAAATTTTTTTACACTTTTTTAACTTCCTAGAAAATTATGATTTTCTGAAGCTCCTAAGAACTGTGCCAAACATGTTCGGCCACGTAATGGCACGTTGTGCTAAATTTTTCAAAATCAAATATGAGCCATGTTAAAGCTATGCCTAAGTTTTAGCCGAAAAAAAAATTAATAAAAAAATTCCAAGGTACAAGTTTTTGTATGCCGAATAATCGAGAAAATGGTAGGACCATCGAACTAAAAACGATAAAAATTTACAAAACAATTTGTCGTATGACAAGTTTATTCAAAATGCGACAAGATATGTGATTGTTTTGCTTCTTTAGTCTGAATAAACTTTAAAATTTTTTTCAGAAGTTACACCTTAAAAAAAAATTAAAAATAATCTAGTTAGCAAATAATTTTTATATAAAATGATACATCGGAAAAATCTGAAGGAGAAATGTTAAATAAGAAATTTTAATAAGTTAAGATTAAAACTAAATCAACTACTTGTAGATTTAGTTTTAATCTCAACTTATTCCGTTCAAAAAAAAAAAAGAAAAACACATGTTATGTTTTATTTAAACGCACACCTTATTGAATTGGAAGTAAACAAACAGCAATTTAGCAACCAACCACATTGAATAGAGAGAATTTAAGAAGAGTGAAAGACTTAAAGAACAAACAGGAAACTCAAATTGGGCGGAAATGGAATTAAAATACTTAGGCGACGAACAACAATTAAACCACCATATTGAACTGAGAGAATTTAAGAAGGGCGAAGGACTTAGAAAAAACTTGAAGTGCCAAATTTAACGGAAATGTTATTAAAAAAGTTAAGACACTAACTAAAGTGCACAAACTAAAAAAACTTAAGTAACACACAGAATATAAACAGCCATATTGAACTCAGAGAATTTATGAAAAACTAAAGTAAAGAAACCAAAAAGAAATTTAAAACTCAAACAGAAGATTCAACTTTTATGGAATTAGAATAATAAGACTTAAGACAAAAACTCCTACAAATCAGCATATTAAATCTTACTTTAGGTAAAAACGGAAAAAACCTTAAAAACCTTAAGACAAAGGCCCGAAAATATTGGCTCAAAATACGAAGAGAGCAATTAAAGAACTTAACACGCAAATTGAAAGAGTTCCTTAGTAAATTAAAGGAAATTGAGGCACAAATCTAAAAGATCTTAAAGAGATATTTTTTCCACGAATAAAAAAAATTGAAAACTTAATAAGATTTAAAATCTAAACTCGACACTAAAAACGAAGCCGCAATATTAAATTTACTAATTTAGAATTTAGATTTTAATTTTTAAATTCGGATATTTTAGATGGCATTCAATTAAACGTCTAAGAGAAGAAATTATAAATAAAACATTTTGTTTAAATTTGAAAGTCTAAGTAATATTTTTTTAATATTAATTAAATGAATATTATGTTTATGTATATGAATTTATACAAATAAATATTACAAAAAAATTCAAACAAATTAATTAATGTCCTTTCCTCGAGTTTTAAATAATAAAACACTTTAAAGAAATCCAGGAAATAAGCCAAAGTTCAAACTCCATTGTATAACTCAATAAAAACGATTCAAGAAATACACAAAAAAATGCTAAAGTTCTAATGAAATCAAGACAACAACCACTATACATCTATCTATCCCTCCCTCTCTCTCTCACGCTCTCTCTAAAATTAGCGCAAACTTACGAAAGACTTAAGAGACTACCGTTATTTTTTAATATCTTTCCTGATTACAATATCTTTTAAAGACATGTCGGATTTACAAGAGATCCATCATAAATTGTGCGTTCGAATAAATTTTAAAAGCTTATTGGATACTCGGCAGATTGGAATGAATTTTCTAGCCCGCTACCAATGTCATCTGTTCTCTTCAGTATTCCACTGTAGTCATTCTCTGTAAACATTATTTATTCAATTCACAACTTTTAGGGAAATAAATTTATTTACAGAAAAAGATTAATAGTAATATTAATAAAATAAATTAAGAAAAAAAATATTTGTAAACTTTCGTTTATGATTAAAATGTTAATTTCCTATTTTAGAATGACATAGAAAACTATAACCAAATAAGCAAAAATTAAAAAGTGAATCTAAATATTAGAAACCCTCACTTGTTTTTTAAGTAAAAGTCTAAAAGTAAATTAAACGCCTTTAACTTTAATAAAATTGAATTTATAAAGACGAAACAATTAAAAATAAAATGAAATAAAATAGAATAAATTTTGAATATATATATATATATATATATATATATATATATATATATATATGTTTTTTTTAATTAATGAAATTTTTATAAAAACCCCATAAAAATAATAAATAATAATAATAAACAGATGGAAGCATAATATTCGGCTGAGCGGAATCTTTTATACCCTTCACAAAATCTATATTTCATAAATAAATAAATAAATAAATAATGGGTGATTCAAGTAGAGATACTTTTTTCAATAGCCTTATTTTTACAGATCACGTGTGAGGCGTGTCATGCTGTCATGTTATTTTTGTTTAGTATTGTTGGGCATTTCATAATGGAAAGACTTACGCCTGAACAACGTTTACAAATCGTTCAACTTTATTACGAAAATTCACGTTCTGTGAGGAATGTGTTTCATGCATATCGCTCAACTTATGGTCAACATAATCGGCCTACTGAGCTTACTATTCGCAACATCATCACCCATTTTGAGACCAGGCATTCATTATTAGATAATATTCGACCGAATAGATCACGTCCAGCACGCTGTGAGGAAAATGTAGCGGCCGTAGCTGAGAGTGTAAACGAAGACCATGGAGAGTCAACATCGCTTTGCTCTATGGGCTCTTGAAAAGTTCCAAGAAGATCCGACGTTTTCGACCATCTGCGACGTAGCAACGGCCAACATTTGATAGACATAATCTTCAAAAAATAAATGCCAAAGAATGTTCTTTCAAATGATAATAAACATTCCCCATTAAATTTGAATTTTCTGTGTGTTTTTCTTTAAAAAAAGTAGGGGACCTCGAAATGGATCACGCTTTATATAAACATATTGAAATTTTTGATTTAATCTGGAAATATACTTAATATTTGTAAACTCGAAATTTGTAACATAAAAAGCCCCCGAAAACTTCTTGGACATATGACTTAGGAAGACCGCTCAGCCCATCTGTGTTGAAGAGCTGAATAAAAATGAGATATGCAAAATTGTAAATTCCATTTCAGTTTTCTACCAATATTTTTTTTTAATACCTTAGATTTAAAACTTGAATTAAAATTTTCTGAATTTTTAAGAGTTCTTGACTTTGGGGCTCTAAAGCAATTGCACCAAATATAATATGCCATCTCATTATCTGCATTTAAAAACCTAAAACACAATAACAGTTAAGTGATAATATTTTAAGAAAAAACATCTCACATACTCAGATTTACTTGTCAAACTTATTTTTTCACAAAAAATATGCCCATATTAAAATAAAATTGAAATAGATTCTACGAGGATATGAACCATGGCTTGAAGATTTATAATCTAGAGCACTTCTGTTTGACTATATATATATCCATAGATATCCATAGAAATTTTGTTGAAAAACAGTTATATGTACTCCTCATATATGTATGTGAGCACTATAAAAATCAATTTCTATCACTATATGTTGAATATATTTAAAATTCAACAACGTTGAAAAAATATTTTTTTTACAAATTTTTTTGAAATCTGAATTTCAAAATGCCATGTGACCTAGGGGGTAAGAAATCAAAGCTAAGAGTTTTAAAGTATTTGTATGGGTTCGAATCCAGACGAGTAGAAATTGTAATTTTTGTTTAATAAATTTCAAATAAATATTTTTAATTAATTAAAAATTAAAAATATGTTTGACAGTTTCTTCATTAATCTGACATTTCAAAATTTTAATTTTTGTTTGAAAATAAATTATAAAACAATTTTTCGTACAATGAAACTCAGGATATAAAGTCTTTCAGACACAAACCCAAGCGGTATACCACATCCATATGTTGAAATTCACTATATTTATCTTTTATATAAAAAGCTTAAAACGCAACTCAAATTTAAATATTTTTTATAAAAAAAAAAAAAAAAAAAACATCAAAACGTGTCTAGAAATTCATGTCAAATAAATTCTTTTTTTTTTTAATAATGTATACAAATTTTTATTATTTTTTTAAGAAAAATAGAAATTTACAAGGAGTCCTGGGGATATGAACTCAGGCTTAACGGTTTGTAGTCTAAAACAATTCCTCTGAACTATTCAATCTCATAACATTCCAATATGTAAAATAGAAAATATTATTAAATTTGGGCAAAGAAAATTGGAAAAATTTTTGAGGCTGTTCTAAAAATCATTTATAACTTCGCTAATCTTAAAAGGATTTCACTGAATTTAAATAGCAAGATTTTCGAGACTATATGACACATATATGTTTAAAGAGAAATTTATTTATTGGAATATGGGCTTCAAAAAATATATTTCGACATACAAATGAACAGACATATATTCTCAAAAGTTATTTTCAATCATAACAATCACGAATATTTTTTTAATTTGAAACCCTGGATATATATTTAAAGACTTTCGCACAAAATGACAAACTTATATACCCTTCATTTCATGTGAAGTATATAAAAATAGCAAAACCTATAGAGCACTAAATTCAAGATTGTCAAAAATTTTAATTTTGTAAGAAAATGTTTAATACATAATGGATTTTGTTTTTTTCAAAACTAAACAAAAATATATAATTTTAATTTTATGAATTTATTTTAGTTATTTTTTATACCTTAATATTTCTGATTTATTACTATATTTCTAAGTTTAATACCATTCCCTTTTTTTTTTTAATAAATAAGCAAAACAATACTCAACCATGACCTTCTAAATCACTCAAACTGTTAACTTATATAAATCACTAATGATTATTAGGAAACAAAAAAAAAAAACAACACAGAGGGAGAGAAAAAACGTTAATATACATTCCTAAAGAATTACAAAATTCAACATAAAATATCATTAATTTAAATAATCATAACGCAATTTTTTTTTCTTCTTCCTTTTCTAAAATAACAATAGAATTTTTGATACAAATTCTTATTATGTTTAATGAAAATGTATTTATAATTCCAATTAAATCATTAATTCAAGTCGTTCAAAAGAAATTAGGTCAAATATCAGTTTGTTATTATTTAAATAATAAAATATAAAAACGAAAATAAATAAAAAAAAAATAAATCAAAGAGTTGAAACAATATTAAAGACACTATTTAAAACAACTTAATTTTTAATGTTGTAAGAGAAAAAAATTAACATAAAATAAGAGAAGACATTTTTTAGATTTCATTAAAATTCTTTTAATGTTCTTTTTTTATATAATGTGTAAATTAAAATTACTTTAATTTTAAACAATTTATCACGTTTCTGGGTTGTGATTTATTTTGTTAAAACATAAGCCACTGCGTTTGTAATATATATATATATATATATATATATATATATATATATATATATATATATATATATATATATATTAGAAAAAATGTGTAAAAAAATACAAAATTTCATGTCATGTCTTTGTTTTAACATGTCTAATTATTTGCTTAATGATGTTCATTTTTATTTTAGATATTTGGTCATGCTTAAAATATCTGATATATGTGCAGAGAAAAAAAATCACAGGAATTTTTTCTAAGTAATTTTGGCTAGCAACGTAAACAAAAGAAAGAATTTCTTAAAACAAAAAAAAAACAACGAATTAAAACACACTACAGAAAAGAAATAAAAATATAAAACTGCATAAAAAATGAAATTTAAAATAATTATATTCTCAAAAATTTTCTAATAAATAAAAAAATATATATTTTTTTAATGTTTTCTAAATTTAATTAACAACAAAAAAAATTATAATAATTTTCTCCGAATTGCAGATTTATTTAAAATATCTGAGTTCCTTTCTACTAAAAGAAAAATACACTTTTTTATTAAATTTAATTTTTATTCAAACTTTTTAGAATTCGAATTTTTACTTCAAATTATTAAATTTAATTTTTATTCAAACTTTTTAGAATTAGAATTTTTACTTTAAATTATTCGGAATAAAATTCTTTGAAATAATTAGAGAATACATTGTAAAAATTTATTAGACACTCAGCAGAATAAAATGTATTTTCTGGTCAGCCATGACCATCATCACCACTATTTAGTGTCCCACTGTGGTCTTCTCTGTAATCATCATTTATTTAACTCACAGCTTTTAGGGAGATAAATTTAATTATTAAAAAACAATAATATTAATATTAATAAAATAAATTAAGAAAAATCATTTGAATCTTGCAAACATTCGTTAGAGACTAATTGTTATTTTCTTATTTTATAATGAACTTGAACCCGTATAATTTTCAAATAATTATAATAAAAAAAAATGTTTAAAAAAACGATAATTTACTGAAAGTATTAAACTTTAAAAAATAAATAAATAAACATTAAACTGTTGAAAAAGTCAAGATACCAACCAGAAATCGTCTATATTCTCTGAAATTCGCTTAAATTAACTAAAAACTTAAGAAACAAACTTTTTTAAACACTATATTAAATATAAAGTAAACAAAATAAAATAAAAAGACTTAAGCTACAAAACAGCAATTGAGCAACCATATTGAACAGAGAGAATTCAAAGAGAGAAGTAAATAGGAAATTGAAATAGAACGTAAATGCAATTAAAAGACTTAAGGCACAAACTTCCAGGAGCAGCCGTAAACCCTAGCCTACACGTAGACATATTTATGTGGGCAATTGTCAAATTCTATCTCTCTCTTTATTTCGCAATAAATGTTTAAACACCAAGCACAGCAATAATGTTTAACATAAGCAGTCAAATTTATTGTTCTCTTTTAAAATTTTGGCCATTTTAACAAAAAGAGAAGTAAAAAATAATACATTTTGTTTTGAAAAGACAAATAAAGAATAAAAATGCGAAGTAAATTAAAATTTTCGATAAAAAAAAAGGCAATTTAACATACAAATTTCTCATGTACGTTTTCTGCACCACTTAACATAAAGTTAAAAATAAAATTGTTTTCCCGTTATTCTGCCCATGTTATTTATAACGTTAAGAATATAATGGATATGTCTTCGTGTAGACGTACAGTAACGAACTGAGAGAATTCAATGAGAGAAAAAGACTTAAGTAACAAATAGGAAACATATTTAACGGAAATGGAATTTAAGAACTTAAAAAACAAACAAAATAACATTAAGGACAAACATTTTTATTTTTTATAATAACTAAAAGTTTTTTAATGTTTATATTATTTTTTACTTAAATAATAATAAAAGAAAATAGCCTGCAAATATTACATATTTAGTTCTATATCCTAAGTCCCGATATTCTACTTTACATTGACTTCAAATGCTAGAGATGAGCGGATCTGACGTTATCAGTAATATATTAAATAGATCTTCATTTGTAGAATTTCGTTGATATTTCCCTGATATTGTGCTCACTATAAAATCTGTATGTAATTCTTATTCCTTTTTTTCCTTGGGCTTCCTCTGCTAGATCTCCAAGTGGTACTAAATTATACTTAATGACATCTTCTCTATGATGAACTGTTGCAGACATATTTCTCCATGGATATTTCATAATAACGGGTGTTTTTTTCAGAGGTTCATAACTTTGAGTTGACAACACTGGTTTATTTGACAAACTAGACTTGCCCCAGAGCAACGCTTACAAATTGTTTATGGGCTGAAGCACAAATTGATACTGATATTGAATTTCCATTCAAAATTTTGTTCTCCGATTAAGCCCATCTTTGGTTGAATGGGTACGTAATTAAGCAGAATTGTCATATTTGGAGTGAGAATAATCTTCAAACTTTTGTCCAAACACCATTATATCCACAGAAAATTACTGTTTGGTGCACTTTATGGGCTGGCGGAGTCATTAATCCATATGTCTTCAAAAACTATGATGGTCAGAATGTTACTGTTAATGGTGAACGGTATAGAGACATGATTAGAAATTTTTTTCGTATCTCAATTAGCTGGCATTAATCTTACAGCGCTCGCTATAATTGAATTACTCAAAGAAACTTTTGATGAAAGAGTAATTTGACGTAACGCTCCAATTAATTGGCCACCAAGATCGTGTGAATTAACCCTATTGGATTATTTTCCTCGGTGTTATGTAAAGTCACTTGTCTACGTCGATAAACCAAATTGAACACCTGGAAATCAACATTCGAAGAGCTATTGACGAAATACGGCCACATATGCTACGAAAAGTATGTCAAAATTAGTGTTCCAGCTTGCGCCTTGTATGAGCCAGCCGTGGCTGTCACATGGCCGAAATCATATTTAAACATTAATGTCATAAAATTTTCTATACAACAAAGCACGTTTCATTGATATTAAAAATATATTTCTTTGTTTTATTATGATTTAAACTTGTGCAAGTGTAAAAAAAAACACACGATATATATTCGTACAGTTTCCTTTACATAATCAGCAAATTTTCTAGCATCAATTTGTTCATTGCACACAAGTACATCGATAATTGTTTTAAATCTTGAAATAAGATTTATGTAAACAACTGTTATTTCAGATGCTATTTCCGGAACCTTATTGTTGTGTTCCCATCATTCGTATTGTCTGATCCTTTTTTTGCTTGATCTATAATCAACCCATATTTGAGAAATTCAACCTGAATGTTTTTTTTTTTTTTTTTTTCTTAAACTTCTTAATTCCTTATTGGTGTCATTGTTTCTTACTGATCCTGTAGGTTTAAAATTGAAATCATAACTGATTTTTAATATGTGTTCCATGAACAAATTCTGGGAGTAATTTCATTCAAATGGAAAAAGTTTTCTACAGACTGGTCCAGACACTAGCGTCTTTCTTCTGGTAGTAAAGTTTGTTTTACTCCTTTTGACCCTTAAAAGTTCTATTCTACTAAAGTTAAAATTTGACTAAAATATAGTATCTGAAAAAACATTTAATAACACACAAGGTATAAATGGTACAATGACACGTCATACCATTTCTTAAAGACCAACGTAACAAAAAAAAAAAAAAAAAAATGCAGCCAATTATCGACAATGATTTGCGATAAAAAAGTAATAATAATTTAATTCTGATTAAATTTAAAAAAATCACATTTTTTTATAAAATAACTTAAAATAATTGTCTTTATTAGTTTGGGCGTGGGCCCACAATTACAAGTATTTTGACCTAATTTTTATTGGATACCTTAGTTTCAATATGTTTACTATTGAATGGCATTAAAATTTTTGAAATCGGTGTTAACAAAAAATTGGACTTTTGACCAATGAAATTAATTTCTAAGCCACCATGGCGTTATTATGAAAATTTAGTATTATGTTTTATACGAACGCTTACTTTAAGGACTTTAAATTCTTAAAAAAAAAAAATCAAAATCATGTTTTTTAAACATAAATTGAAATAATCTTTAATAAAAATATAATCTCATAATGAGCAAAAAAACGTTTTAAAAAGAAACATATATTATCGTATAAATTTATATTTAATACAAAAAAAAACCCAGAACTTTGACTCATATCTCTAAACTTACTTTCACCAAGATTTTAATTTAAATAAAAACCATAAACTTAAATAAATTTATATTAACATTTTGAAATTTTAAGTAAACACTTCTGGTAGGGTATTTCATTATTGTTTTAACTTATTTTTTTTTTTTTTTTCTTTTTAATTTTATTCTTAACATTTCTTCTCAAACTAAGGTAAATACCTCGTTAAATATACACAAATGACTAAAAGCAAATACAACAAATGGTTTTTTTTTAAACCAAAAAAAAAAAAAATCACAAATAAAAAACGTATATGTTATCTAAATATTAAACACAAGTTATAAGAAAAAAACCGTTTGTGTGTTAAGTTGGCGGTTAAAGATATGAACAAATTAAAAGTGAGTATGTCAGTGGTGTTATTGCTGCTTCATTTCTTGTATTGTTAATAATGTTAATATTAATATAAAAGTTGTTAATGATTTTTAGAATTTTTTTAATTTTTAATTACAAGTTAACAAGGATTTTAACACAACAAGTGAATCATTTAATTAAAAAAAAAAATTAAATAAAAAATATTTTGATATTTAAATTATAAAATATTCAAATTTTGCTGACTTTTTTTATTTGTTATTCTTTAAATATCAACTGCTTTTTTAAATCTTAGTTTTTTTTTAAGACTTGTTAACCCTGAAATCATTTTAAAATGTGCGTTCGAATAAAACATAGCACAAAATTCTCGTAATAGCTCTTACTGCCATTAATATTAAATATCTTCTAGAGACATGTCAGATTTAACAACAAATCGAATTTTTGAAATCCGGTGGTTTTTCCGCATGTAGATGACAGTCAAAGAAAAATGTTCAAAATAAAATTTGATTTTTTTATCCTTGTTTAAACTTCTAGAAAATGTTGATGGAGTAAATTTTGACAAATGTATTTCATTTCAGGGTAATAAGAAAGCTTAACAAGGACCTAAAGAATAAGATGAAACTTGGTTCAGAAAAATAAAAAGTCACAAGAATGAATTCCAAGCCCAAAAAGTAAAAAGCTTCTAAGAACTATGGTAAACATGTTCGGCGTTGTGTTAATTTTTTCTAAATTAAATGTAAACCATGTTAAAGCTGCACCTACCTAAGCTTTAGTCAATCAAAGCTGAGAGCAACCCTGAGGCAAAGAATGATCAAAGCTCCTCAATACTTGTAATAAAAAAATAAAAATATTTTCAATATTTTACATTATCGCTAAATTTTCTCATGTTCCAAGGTACAAGTTTTTTATACCAAATAATCGAGAAAATAGTCCTGAATAGTAACGAACTAAAAACAATAAAAATTTACAAAACAATTTGTTGTACGACAAGTTCAAAATGCGACAAGATATGGGATTGTTTTGCTTCTTCAGTCTCAATAAACTCGAATAATAATAATAAACAATGCACAGTGGGGAGGAATCGAAATGTTTGGGAATAAATCTATATCTGTATCTGTGATTTACATAGAATTTCATATACTTGTAGTAGAGTGTACAATTTTAAGTTTAAAAGGAGGACCCCACATACCCCTCAAGAGGGCAGCTATTGAAGCTCAAAATAGAGTACCTCTGACTTAGAAAATTTTTAAACGCTTGCCATTTTGTTGTTTTTTTATTATTTCTTGTGCTATTTATATGTTATAGTTTTAGAGTTATTTGCATTTGAAATTTTAACTAACTCAGTTTTGGTCGAGTTTTTCTCATATATATATCGCAATATTTCCGACCGATTTTATTAGTTTTTTTTTTTAACTAATTAAAGAACAAAATTATCTATGGAATAAAGAAAATTTGAATAAAGATTTTTTTTTGCCGAAAAAGTCTTCTTTACACTATTTTTTCTCTAAAATGTAATTTTCTTTAACAACATATAATAATTTTACACTTTTCTAAAAAGTATTTTCACAAAGTTAATTCTAAAATAAAAAACAAGCTCAATAACCCAAAACGGTCTAGGTATGCACCCTCCCGAATTTTACCTATTTCAATATGAAAATTTTGACTTTAGTCTATATTTTCTAAAATCCCAAAGCATGAAACTGCAAACAGAATACAGTTTAGGAATCTATAATATGTTTTTAAGAATTTTCCATCCTAATCACCGGGACATAGGAAAAATATGGATTTTATAGGTGATAATGTGAAAATTCCCATTTTTGAATTTTTGATACATTTTTTTTTTTTAATTGTGGTTTTTCTTTTACAAAGATCTTAAAGTTACACTTTTCATTTTAAACGAGAAAGTCTACAGTCATCGAAAATTTCATTAAGATGATTTTGTTATTACAGATAAAATATTTATAGTTTCTCCAAAAACCAATTTTTTACAAAAATTTTACTTCATTTACAAAAATCAGAAAAAGTTTATGCTAGATTTCTTTTTGCAGTTAAATTATATTGCCTGGCTGATATAAAAGATTGAAATCAATATCCTTTATAGAAACAAAACTACGCTACTTTAAAGTTTAATAAAAATAATCTAGTTAGCAATTCATTTTTAGATTAAATTATATATTAGAAAATTGTGGAGAAGAAATGCTACAAGTAGTTGATTTAATTTTAATCCTAACTTATTCCGTTCATGTTTTATTAAAAAAAAAAACTTGTCATGTTTTATTTGAACGCACACCTTATCATGTAATTTAATTCACAACTTGTTTTTCATAATGAGTTTTAATTTAAAATATTCAGCTTAAATTACAGACACTAGCATCTTAAGTGACTTTGATGAGTTTTATTTAATTAAAAAAAAAAAAAAAAAAAAAAACGTCTACTATATAATTAAAAGAATATTAAAACAATTTGAAATAAAACAAAATTTTCAGAAACCTTAAATTTTGACACTAAGAATAATTAAGCTTTTGTTTTAAAATTAATATATATAAAAATTCTCACACTCTAATTCAAAATGATTTCATGCTTTATTTCCATATATATATATATAAAAAAAACAGACCTTGAGGAGTTCTTTAAACTTTTCAAAATATGTAAATAAATTGAAATAAATACTTTTTACATTATAATACCAAAAAAAAAAAAATATTTTCTAAAAAAAATTTTCAAAACTATTTATTGCATAATATTTTTTTATTATATAAACAAATTAAAAATAATAGAAATCTATAAAAAAAAATCAAAACAACTAGCCAAAACAACACCTTAACCAACAAAAAATAATCAAAACCAGTGACAATCAACTCCATAAACAAAAATCTATTTAAATTGAATTTTTTTACTTTTGCTTTCTTTATTAGCTTTAAATAAAAATAATAAAATGCAGTCAGTACCCACTAAAACAAATTGAAAAAAAAAACTAAATTTCACAAAATAGCACAAAAAGTAAAAGAAAAAACTGCAATAACACGCTTAGACAAAAAGAAAAAAATAGTTGCAAATATTGACATGTTTAACATGATAAAAAAAAAAAACGGTAGCAACGCAAATCCAACCACGAGTTAAAACACAACGAATTACAACATTTTGAAAAAAAATCATAAATATAAGCCAGTATATTTTGATGTAATAAAGAGAAAAAAGTAATGATAGTAAATAAAGAAATAAAAACAAAAGCACATGTAAATTATGAAAATTATGTGGCATGAAATTCTCAAAAAGAAATACAAAAAAAAAACAAACAAGGAAAAATTATAAGTAGATGTTATATATGAAAAAAAAAAATAATAATAATAATACAAACAAGTTAGGGCGCTATATACGACTATGCGGAATCTTTTATACCCTTCACCACCTTATCGATAAATAACAAAATTTAAGCCTTAAAGTATGCTTTCATATTTTCACATTATACTTACAAAAATAGTCTAAATTTTTTTTCCAAACAAAAAAAGAACACTGATAGCTTCTGATGACTACTAAATTTATGTACATACATTTGTTTGTAGATATATGCTTATACAAAAAACAACAATAACATTGAGCCATTGCAATGGTACTAAGAAACGTCCAACATACGTAAAAAATGATTGTGTGTATGTATATACAATAAACAATTACTGTTTGCTTATACAAAAAACAACAACATATTTTTATATATGTTCGTGTGTGTATATTTATACAAAAACGTATTCCGAAGTTTATATAGAAGATTCGCAAAGTCCAAAAATGCATTTTGACCGATATCTAAGTTACTAATAAACCGACTTTGTTCATTTCTTCTGCAAAAACATTCGAAAAAAGATTCGCGAATTGTCTGTGTAAAAACTAAGTCGTGTGTTGAAATTTAAATTGAACGAACAAAGTTGCTACTTTTGGTATTAAGAAAAAAGATACAGAATTTAAAATAATTTTATGTTATATTCATATACATCAACAAAAAGCCGAAAAACGTAATTATATTTGTGAATGCAATCCGCATCAAAAGATGAAAATTTGTGAATATAATTGTGATGAATTATATTTAATTTTTTTTTTTATATACTCTTGTGCAACTATGTGTGCTTATGATGTGTGGTGAAAGTTGTTTCATTACTAATACCTATAAATAAAATTTGAAAAAACCCCTAACTATAAGATTGTGTTTTGTTGACAGGCACTCCATTCTTTGTATTCTTTGGTTGTAGGAAAATTAAAAATTGTAAACTACTCCTCTAAAGAGTTGAGAAAAAAAAACAAAATTCTTTTGCAGTTTTTCCTTGTTTCCACATAACCTTAATTGAATTAAAATTTACACTTAGGACACAAATTTAATTTTGAAATTTTATGTAAAATTTCAAAAATTTACAACTTGTACTAAACGTTTACTAGGAAAAATATGAGAGACAAAGTCGATCGCAACTCCCATTTAAAATTGTTTATAATTTCAATCGAATATCTTGATAAAATTGTAACACTCTTATTCAATTGCCCCTGAGTGTGTGATTAGTTACGCTATTATTATTTTGTATTTATTTTATTATTTTGTGACTGTGTGTGTGTGTTACTAGAGTAGTGACAATAAGTGACAGTATTTCTTTTGGTATACAACACCAAAATTCAAAAAATATATAATTAAAACATTGCTATATATTTAAAAATCCAAAAAGTACATACAAAAGTGCAGTCATAAGACTTGTCTAAGCTTAATAAGTTAAATAAAATAAAATATTTTTGGTTTTCTCTTAAATTAATTAGTTCAAAGTAGGAATCGCATACAACATCAGCAACAAAAAAGTTGTTGGCATATATTGGCAAAAATAAAAATAAATGGATAAAAAATAATATAAAAGAAAAAAATCAAAATAAACTTCCGCAAAAAAATAAATAAATAAATAAACTAAAATTTTTTTCAGGTATTGGATTTTTTTAAGACTTCTTTTTTCTTTTTTATTATTTATTACATTCATAGTTATTTGTTAATTTGTTTTCTTTTATGTTTATTTTGTTTATTAATGAAATTTTATTTAGTTAATGACAACTGACACTCACGCACTTGTAATTTTATTATATAGCAAGTGTATATTTATTTGTGACTTTTTGTTTGCTAGACAAGTCCATCAGCCCTAAAGCCACTTTGTGGAGGTTTGTTGATCTTCTTTAAAACGATGTTTTTCTTCTCTTCTTAATCAAATTTGATGATTTAATGATTTATTTTGTTTAATCCATCAAACGAGTAACTTTAATATAAACATCAAATAAATATTACGAGTACAAAATAAATCATCATTAAACAATATGTTTTCAAATTGTCAAATTTAAAAATATGTATAAAAATTTCAGAACTTATTATTTTTGTGGTATTTATATAAAATTAGTCATTTAATTTTTTTCTCTCTTTTTAGTTACTTTTTGTAGGGGAATTTTGTAGATTTTTTTTTTTTGCTCTTAATGCAAATTTGTGGTTTTAAGCTGTTGGAGATGTTCTTAATTGTAATTTAAAATATTTTAATAAATTAAAACAATAAGTGTTCTTGATTTTGTTTTACGGCAACAATGTAAGAGGAGAAAATAATATATAAAGTGCATTTAAGAGCTAATGACAAGAGGTGTTAGCAAACAAAAAGACTTTAAATTTTAAGTTTTTAATTCCAAAAATTTAAACAGATTAATGAACTTTTAAGGTTTAATGACTTAAATTTCTTAATTTCTACAAAAGAAAGAAATTTACAAAAAAGAAGTTTAACGTAATTTAAAAATAAATGAAAAAGAATGAAAATTAACGAAAATTTTCTCAAAAAAGAAAATTTAACTAAAATAACCTCTAGAATGAAAATTTAATGAACATTTTATCTAAAATCAAAATTTATTTAAAATTTTTTATAAAAATAAAGTTTATCGAAAATTTTCTATAAAATAAAGTACATCGAAATTTTTTTTATAAAAATATATAACGAATATTCTCTATAAAAATAAAATTTATCAAAAAAAAATTATAAGAAAATGTATCGAAAATTATCTATATTATTATATTATTATATAAATTTTCTATTAAAAGAGAATTTATCGAAAGTTTTCTATAACAAAAAATTTATCTTATATTTTATAAAAAAACAATTATTGAAAATTGTCTATAAAAAACATTATCAACAAATTTTCTGTAAGAAAATTTTCTATAAAAGAAAATTTGTCGATTTTCTATAAAAGAAAATTTATCGGTTTTCTATAAAAAGAAAATTTATCGAAAATCTTCTATTCAAGGAAAATTTATCGAAAATTTTCTATTAAAAACAATTTTTATAATTTTTTTGTAAAAAAATTATCGATAAATTTTCTTTTTATAGAAAACTTTTGATAATTTTTTATATAAGAAGAAAATTTATCAAAAACAATTTACAAATTTTTTGGTAAGGTTTCTTTTAATTAAAAAATTTCGATTACCTTCTTTTTATACAAAATTTTCGATAAATTTTCTTTTTCGTGTCTTCCTTTCGTTGAGAATTTTTAACAAATTTTTTATAATAAGAAAATTTATCAATAATTTTTTAAAAAGAAAATTTATCGATAATTTTCAATTAAAATAA
This sequence comes from Protocalliphora azurea, assembly GCA_932274085.1. Classification (NCBI taxonomy): domain Eukaryota; kingdom Metazoa; phylum Arthropoda; class Insecta; order Diptera; family Calliphoridae; genus Protocalliphora; species Protocalliphora azurea. Next base: position 149,111,425 of record OW026521.1, on the reverse strand, counting down.
AATTTAACAATTATTTTATATAATAAGAAAATTTATCGATAATTTTATACAATAAGAAAATTTATTGATAATTTTCTTCAATAAAAAAATTTATCATAAATTTTAAAAAGAAATTTTATTGAAAATTTTCCATAAAAGAATTTTATTGAAAATTTTCTATTAAAAAAATTTATGGAAAATCTTCTATTCAAGGAAAATTTATCGAAAATTTTCTATTAAAAATAATTTTTATTTTTTTTTTTTTTTTTTTTGTAAAAAAATTATCGATAAATTTTCTTTTTATAGAAAACTTTTGATAATTTTATAGAAAGTTTTTGATAAATTTTCCTTTTACAGAAAATTTTCGATAAATTTTTTTATACAAATTTTCTGCTAAGGTTTTTTTAAGTAAAAAAATTTCTATTACCTTCTTTTTATAGAAAATTTTCGATAAATTTTCTTTTTTATGTACTTCTTTTCGTTGAGAAATTTTTTATAATAAGAAAATTTATCTATAATTTTTTGAAAAAAAAAATTTATCGATGATTTTCTATAAAAATAAAATTTAACGATTATTTCATATAATAGGAAAATTTATCGATAATTTTCTACAATAAGAAAATTTATTGGTAATTTTCTTCAATAATAAAATTTATCATGAATTTTGTATAAAAATAAATTGCAACGATAACTTTCTATAAAAAGAAATTTTATTGGAAAATTTCTATAAAAGAAAATTTATCAAAAATTTGCTGTAAAAAGCAAATTATCGATAATTATCTATAAAAAGAAAATTTATCGAAAATTTTCTATTATAAATAAATTTTTGAAATATTTTTTGTAAAAAAAAATATATCAATAAATTTTATTTTTATTTTGTATAAAAAAAAAAAATCGAAAATTTTCCATAAAAAAAAATTATTGAAAATTTTCTATGAAGTGAATCTATCTATCTAATCTATCTATTCTATGATAAAAAAAAATTATCGAAATTTTTCTATAATAAAAATTAATAAGAAAATGTATCGAAAACTGTCAAAAATAAAAAACTTTATTGAACATTTTCTACAAAAAAAATTAAACGAAAATTTTATATAAAAAAAATTGAAGGAAATATTCTTTCTATAAAAAGATAATTTATCGAAAAATTTTTTAATAAAATTTATTGCAAAATTTTGTATAAAAAGAAAAATTATGTAAAATTTTGTATAAACATATTTTACCGATTTTCTTTATAAAAAGAAAATTTATCGAAATTTTTATAACAAAAGAAAACTAATCGATTATGGCCAAAATTTAAATAAAATTTTGTGTAAAAAGAAAATTAAACGAAAATTTTATATAAAAAAATTGAAAGGAAATTTTCTTTCTATAAAAAGATAATTTACCGAAAATTTTTTTATAAACTTTATTGCAAAATGTTGTATAAAAAGAAAAATTATGTAAAATTTTGTATAAACATATTTTACCGATTTTCTTTATAAAAAGAATATTTATCGAAATTTTTATAATAAAAGACAACTAATCGATTTTCTTCTATAAAAAAATATGAAAAATTTGTGACCGATTATGGCCAAAAGGCTAGGTTATAAAATATTATTCAAAATAAATAAATAAAAAAGAAATAATAAAATTTTCATTAAAAAGAAAATTTTTGAAAATTTTCTTCAAAAAAAAATTTTAAAAATGTTATAATAAAGAAATTTCATAGGATTTTTTTTATAAAAAAAATTTATAGAAAATTTTCTTCTAAAAGAAAAAGTTATAGAAAATTGTCTATAAAGAGAAAATTCCACTATTTGTTAATCTTTCATTAGACAATCACAACTACTAGTTTACTCATTATTTGACTAAATTTATGACAACAATTTATTACCTAATCATTTGGTATCATTGAAAAACATAACAAAATTTTAGCCCACTTTTCTTGTCTCTGCTACAAAAATCAATAGCAATAGCTTCTATTGGAAAATAAAACCTGAATATATTTTTCTTTTACTAAAATAAACGTAGCAAAAAATATATAAGCTTATTAAAAATAACTCTTTCTATAAAGCAAAAAATAATCTCTAAATATATTACACTTTAAAATAAAAATACAAATAATAGAGAGATACATAGTGAACGAAAAAAAAAACCTTATCACAAATAGGAAATCATAAATGGAGATGTGCATTAATAAAAATACACACACACTTATCCACAATTGTAAGAAAAAAATATTAAATTAAATTAACTTAATTTATGGTTAATTATAACATTTTAAAATGTTATTAAATAAAATGTTTTTTTTTTTTTTTTTTTTTTTTTTTTTTTTTTTTTTTGTATCGTTGTTATACCTTAGTTTTAAACACACTAAAATTTTTTTAAAAGAAAAAAAATAAAAATATAGTAATAAATATTTAACAACCATATAAACCATAATTAAATAATAATTCATTTTTGTAAAATAACACACGCTACATTTTTGTTATGAAGAAATTTTTAAATCGCAACATTTCGTCTTTTAAAGTGTTGAAATGTAAATTGATAACAAAATAAATAGATATTTATTTTATAGCATTATTTTATTACTTATTTAAATAAAAAATCAATAAATAAAAGCAAAAATATTAAAACACAAAAAATCAATTTATTAAAAATAAAGGAAAATGTGCATGACTTAAGAGGATTAAAACAAATAGATTTTAAGTAATTAATTAATATTTATTTTATATTTAGAAAACGAATTTTTCTTATAAAGTTTTAATTTCCTTTTAGAGATCTAAATTTATATTACTTTGTTTATTCACTTCTTCTCCCAATTGCTTATTGTTTAATGTTGCAATTGTTGAATGTTGCAGTGCATTCACAGCAGCTGCTGTTGTTGCTTTTTTATTGCACATCTAATTTTAGCTGGTCTTGGTTACTCTGTTATAAAACCCTGACTAATTTGTTTAATTTTAGTTAATTTTTAACAGCGATTATTTTATTTGGCAATAAAAATATATTTTGTATAAAGCTTGAAAAATAATATTTGTTTTCTAAATAATTTATTTATTAATGTCTTCATTAATTTTGTGTGAAGTTGAAAAAAAAAACACGAAATTTAAGACTTAGGAAAAAAATTCATACAATTAATAGCATTTATATTATAAAATCTGTAGCTAATTTAAAAATTATTTAATTTTATAAATTTTATCTCAAAGTTTTCTTCGCAAAATATATTTCCGACTTAAAATTAAGATTATTTTAGTTTTATATCAGAACGATTCTGATTTTTCAATTTTGTTAATATTTTCTCTCAATATTCTTACTATAGAAAATTTTCGATAAATTTTCTTTGTATAGAAAATTTTCGATAAATTTTCTTTGTATAGAAAATTTTCGTTAAATTTTCATTTGTATAGAAAATTTTCGATAAATTTTCTTTCTATAGAAAATTTTCAATAAATTTTCTTTTTATGAAAAATAATCGATTAATTTTCTTTTTATAGAAACTTTTCGATAAATTTTCTTTGTATAGAAAATTTTCGATAAATTTTCTTTTTATGGGAAATTTTCGATACATTTTCTTTCTATGGAAAATTTTAGATAAATTTTCGGTCTACAGAAAATTTTCGATAAATTTTCTTTAAATATTAAATTTTCCATAACTTTTTGATAATATATACATTTTTTTTCAATTGTATAAAGTTTCGATTAATTTTCTTATTATAGAAAATTTTCGATAAATTTTTATTTTACAAAAAATTTTCTATAAATTTTTATCTTATAGAAAAGCTTAAATAAATTTTTATATTATATTTTATAGAAAACTTTCGATAAATTTTTATTTTATAGAATATTTTCGAAAAAAAAAAAATATATATATATATATATATATATATATATATATATATATAAACATTTCGATAAATTTCCTTTTTGTAGAAAATTTTCGATCAATCGTTTTTCAGATTTAATTTGATCATTCTAAAAAAAAATATGTTGTTGCTTGCATGTTAGTTACATGTTGCTTATTTTAAAATATTTAACATGTATTCAACATTTTTGGAATAAAACATATTTTTAAAAAAATGTGGTGGTACTTTATTCGAAAAATGATACTTATTTTATATTATTTTATATTTTATTTTTTTTATATTTATTTTATATTTAAAAGATAAAAGATACCTATTCTTTTTGAAAACTAGTATGTTCGATTTGTTTTTCTTTTTTTTTTTAATGTACTTTTTTCAAATTTGTAATTTTTTACAAGTTCGTACTTTTTTATAAAAAGAAGGCTGTAATTCATTTGGTTTTTTTTTCCATATTGGTAATTATAAAGGATGATTCAAGTAGAGATACTTTTTTCAATAGCCTTATTTTTACAGATCACGTGTGAGTCGTGTCATGCTGTCATGTTATTTTTGTTTAGTATTGTTTAGCATTTCATAATGGAAAGACTTACAACGTTTACAAATCGTTCAACTTTATTACGAAAATTCACGTTCTGTGAGGAATGTGTTTCGTGCACTTCGCTCAACTTATGGTCAACATAATCGGCCTACTGAGCGTACTATTCGCAATACCATCACCCATTTTGAGACACAGCATTCATTATTGGATAATATTCGACCGAATAGACCACATCCAGCACGCTGTGAAGAAAATATAGCTGCCGTCGATTCGGCGCCGTTCGGAGCAACTCGGACTGACGTATGGAACGACTTGGCGCATTTTACATCGAGATCTTAAATTGGAAGCATACAAAATACAGCTTGTGCAACAACTGAAGCCGCTCGACCTTCCGAAGCGATATCGCTTCGCTCTATGGGCTCTTAAAAAATTCCAAGAAGATCAGACGGCGCCACTTCCCACACATCGCATCAATCAATGGATTTATTGAGAGAACACTTCGGTGAGCACATAATTTCACGTTTTGGGCCGGTCGATTGGCCACCAAGATCGTTTGATATCACACCGTTAGACTTTTTCCTGTGGGGATATGTAAAGTCTAAAGTTTATGCGCTTCGATTTAGGTCTTAGAGGAAAACATCACGCGTGTCATTCGCCAGTTACCAGTCGAAATGCTCGAACGAGTCATCGAAAATTATACTCAACGGATGGACATTCTGCGACGTAGCAACGGCCAACATTTGATAGACATAATCTTCAAAAAATAAATGCCAACGAATTTTGTTTCAAATGATAATAAACATTCCCCATTAAATTTGAATTTTCTGTGTTTTCTTTTTTAAAGTAGGGAACCTCGAAATGGATCACCCTATATTTAAAATTATATATTTTTTTTTTTTTCAAAATTAACACCTTTTTAAAAACGTATACCATTTATTTTTTTTTTTTTAAGGTTGGTGCTATTTGAAAAACGTGAATTTTTAAAAAATGTTTACTTTGTTACTTTCCTCAAAAAATTATTTTTGCATTAACAATAAATCACATTTTAATTTAATACTTAATAAAAAAATACATATGTTGCTAGCAACATATTGTTTTTACGAAATTTTTAAAAATTTTTACACAATGCTGGCAACCTTTTTAAACAAATATTTATGTTGGATTCCTACATATACAATTTAAAAAAAATATTTAGCAAATCCAATATATCAGTAAGCAACAGGTTTTTGTTTTATAAATATTAATAAATAAATAAATAAATAAATAAAATGTTCAATATGTTGATGCAACAGATTACAAATTAAGGCAAGAGGAAGAAAAAGAAATACATTTGTAAATGTTTATGAAAATAATTTCAAAATGTTTCTAGCAATATCCTTCCCATAATTAAAACTAAAACTAATTCCAAAGATAAGATAATTATAATTTTATAAAACATCGATTTTAAATGACCTTAATTTTGCACAGCAACATTTTGTAATAAATCTTTTAGCTCTTAACGTTAAAAAGCAGGTTGTATTATATATTTTTTGTTTGAGATTGATCTAAAATAATTAAATTTGTAATTAAATAAATATGCAAAGTGATTTAAAACAAATAAATTTTATTATACTTGTAATAAAAAAAAAATCATAAAAATTGTTTAATCTTTTTGCAAATAAATAAAAAGTTATTTGAATTAATGCAACTTAAGAAAAAAAATGAGCAAAATAATGTTAATGAAACTGGTTTAAAACATTTTAGAAATTAAGATTAAAATCATTCAAGTTAAAGAAAATACTGCAGTTTTAAATCGATTTTTTTTTTTTTTTTTTTTTTTTTTTTTTGTAAAAATAAACTTGTTAATTCTACAAGTAACTAAACATGTTTCAGCAACATTTTACACACAGACTAAAAGGCTACTAAGTTTATTATTTCATCATTATTAAGTTGCAAAACTTTTAGAAAATTTTACTTTTTATTTTAATTTATTGCTTTATTTTTTTAATTTTTAAATTTATTGCAGCTATAAATAAATTTGTTTAAGTAACATTTAACAAACTATTTATTACAATGTAGTCTCTTCAAAAATTTTTATGTAATCTTTTTCGACTTGTTTTCACAACTAGACTTTGTTTTATTTCCTCACCTTTCAATATTTAGCCTTTAGAACATGTTGCTTCAATTAATTTCGTTATTTTTAAACATTATTTTATGTATTAGACTCTTTGAAGACCTAAAACAATTATAAACATTTCTGGAATAGTACTTTTAAAAGTTGTAATCTTAATTTTATTATAAAACAAACCATAAATTAAATTCTTATTGTTCCTTTAAATAAATAATTTCTTGGAAATATAAGAACAGGTTAAAAATTTAAAAAAAAACAGACAAAAGAAAACAAACAAATAATTATAAACAAATATTTAATATAAATAATATAATAATAATATATTTATGTGTGATGATTACAAAAAATTAATTTAGTCAAAAAAACTTAAACTAGCAACAAGAGGGAATATAGAAAATAAACTACAAGAAAACACGTCAGTTTTGAAATTCTGGCATGATTAAAGCTGTCATTCAGTCAGTCAATCATTTAGATTCTACTTAAGTCTGTCATTTAGTTTTTTGATTCTAACAATAATAATTTGATATTTTTTTTTTTTTTTTTTTTTTGGAAGCTGGATTTTTTGAGAATTAAATTTTGGTGATTTTTTTTTAGTTACCAAAAAATCCAAACCAACACACACATTTCAAAAAAAAAAAAAAAAAAACCAGTAACTTTAATTTAAACTCAGAATACGAATCGCGTAAGATGATGATGATCACATCATTTTATAATTTTTTGTTAATATACATTAAATTTAATTAACTTGTTGGCCTTATCTTAGATTTTTATTTTATATACATACATTTTTGTTTAATATAAAAATTCTTGTGTTTATTTATGCATTGAGAAGCAGAAGAACTGGTTAAGGTGTGTATTACTAATAGCTAAATAATATGTATTCAATTTATATTTTATTTTATTTTTAAATTATAATATGAACAAATACTTCATTATGAATATTTTTATTATATTTTATAAAATGGTATTCTTTATTATTATAGAAACAATAACAGAAGATGTCAAAGACAATATTATTATTTTTATTGTTTTACCTCTAAACTAGGTGTAAAGCAGACAAACTGGCTCTAAGAGTTTTCATTTGAATAAAAATTAAAAAGTTCTAAACTGTTTAAAAAACATATGAGGAAAAAATTATTAATAAAACTAGATTTAAGATTAAGCAACATGTTACGAAAACATTGGTTTAAAAACATGTTGCTAGATGTAATCGAATAATGTAACTAACAAGTTCCAAGAGTATGCAACATGATTCTAAAATATTTTCTTAACAACATGTTGCAAACTAGTAATCTTTTAAGTCTTCATTTTAATTTAAAAATTATAAAAGTTATGAAGTTGTGTATTGTTTAAAACTTATTAGAAGAAAATTGTTGTGAAATTAAATGTTAAAAGCTTCAAATCTTCAATAATTTAATTTTAAAAATTTACAAATTACTAAATTCTAGTTGGTTTTATACTTATTAGGAGAAAATTGTTACTAAAATAAAATTTTGCAACAGGTTCTCATAGATTCTTTAACAACATGTTGCTAGAAAATAACCGTAATAATTTCGTTTTTTTTAACATTTTCTCATAAAATCAATTAAAAACGTAAAAAAGTAAATTTTGGAGTTTATTTTAATGCTCGAAATCGTTAATGATATAAAAAAAGCTCTTAAGTCTTCAATATAAAAATTATTAAATTCTATTTGATTTAATACTTATTAAGAGAAATTTGTTGCTAAAACTATATAAAAAATTTTGCAACATGTCTCTAAAAAAAATTGTTGAAGCATGTTGCTAGAAAGTAAAATAAAATTATTCCTTTATTAAAAGCATTAATTGAATTTTTAATTAATTTTTCAAAAATCTTAGCAAGAAATCGTGCAATGTGTATAACACTTTCCAACAATATTAATAAAAAATATTTTTTTAACAAAATGTTGCTAACTAGATCGATTACTTCTAAAATATTGTTAATAACAGTTATTTTTCTTAATTTTTTTTTTTTTTTTTGCTGCTAATTTTTTTGCTGAGTTTTACTCCTGTTGACAAATATTAACTACTAATAATAGTATTTAATCTCAATACTGGTTTAACTAAATATTTGCATACCTGGCAAATTTAAATAATAAATATAACTTTTTTTGGTGATAATTATGTGTTATTATGTGTTAACTTAAACATTTAAATAACCTTTCAAAGTCTTGCACAAAATGTGGGAGGCATTTTTAAAACAAACAATTATAAAGCTCTTAAATTAATTTTATTAATTTGATTTCAACAAATATTTAGTATTCATTCCATTTGAGTAATTTTTAGTGACCTTAAACCAATACTACATAGTTTTTACAATTTATTTAGTACTTCCATTGTAAACATTGTAAACATTGTTTTTTTTTTTTTTTTTTTTTTGTTGCAATTTAGAAAAAAAAAGAATTAAACAACAAAAAAAAAATATATATATAAGAGCCTGTTTAAATCTTCCGCAATCCATTGCAATGAAGCATGAAGCGGTTTCGCTTCTAAATATTCACAGACGATGTACGTGTTTTAAGACGAAAACGCAAAAAAAACGCAGAAATAATATAAAGAATACGAGGGTGGTAGGAAAATTTATAAAAAAAATTATAAAAAAAATATATATGTATATATAATTTGAAAGTAAAAGTTGGTACATTTTTTTAAATAATAGTAAAATAAGTACTTTTTTGAAAATGACTTTTATAAATTATGTTTGTTCGATTTTAAAACGATGATACTTTTATAAAAATTCTAAATCTTTTAAAGAATGGTACTGACTTTTTCCAAATTAGTATTTTTTTGTATTAAACTTTTTGAAAAAGTTAAAAAAAATACTTTTCGGTAAATGTGTGGTAGTTTGAATTAAAAAAATCAATTATACTTCTAGGAAGCATTTCACTTTGTTGAAAAATTTTATTTTTTTAAAAAGTAGTTTCTAAATTTCAATATTGTCACTTTTTCTTATATTTGGTACTTTTTTTTAAATTGGTACATTTTTAAAAAATTTTACTTTTATTGAAAATTAGTACATTTTTCAAAATTCCTATAATGTTTTAAAAACATTAATACTTGTTTGGAAACTTTGAACTAAAAAAAAATTATTTTTTTTTTTAATCAAAATCGCAATTTTTTTGAAAATTAATACATTTTTGAAAAATTTTACTTTTAATGGAAATTTTTCAAAATTACTACATCTTTTAAAATTTATTGTTGTACTATTTTTTGAAATTATTTTTCTAAAAATTGGTACTTAAAAAAATTTTTTTTTTTTTTTTTTTTTTTTTTTTTGTAAATAGTAATTTTGAGATACTTAGTACCATTTTTGAATAACACTTTTATTGAAAACTGGTACTTTTTTGGATAGAAAATTCCTTTTATAAATTTATATATTTTGTACTTTCTTCAAAATTCTTACTCCTTAAAAAACAAGCAAAAAATTAAATGGCACTATTTTCAACATATTTAGTTTGGAAAAAAATGTTTCCGTACTAATTTTTTAAAAAATGGTACTATTTAAGAAAACATTTAATTTTTTGTTAAACATTTAATATTTAGTTGAACAGAACTTTTTTTCTGATTATTAGTATTGTACCGTTTTTGAATAAAAATACTTTTTTGAACTTTTGTGCTTATTTTGGTCTTTTTCATAAAATTAATACTTTTTACATTTTTTTAAATTTTCACTTTTTTGGAAAAATGGTCATTTTTAAAGAAGTGGTGTTTTTTATATTTAAATACATAGTGGGTGCATTTTGGGTAAAACTGGTACATTTTTGATTTATTTTATTTTTTAATGGTAGTTTTTTGATAATTAATAACTTTTTTAAATAATGATACTTTTATGAAAATTTATAATTTTTTAGATATTTTATTATTATTATTATTATTATTATTATTATTATTATTATTATTATTATTATCATTATTATTATTATTATTATTATTATTATTATTATTATTATTATTATTTTTTTTAAAGTACTTTCTTCTTTTTTAGGACAATTGCCACTATTTTTGAAAGTTTATATTTTTTGAAGAAATGGTCCTTTTTTAAAAAACAATTGAAATTTTTTCTTGAAAATTGTTATTTTTTTTCGAAAATGTTTAATTTTTCAGCAGTTTTTTCTTGTTTATTTTGTAATTGACTTTTTTTTTTAAATTGGCACCTTTTTGAAAAATATTCCTTCTTTGAGAAATGGTACTTGTTTTTCTTAAAATGTAACTATTTTCCTAAAATCGTTTATTTTTTTAGTTTTTAGATATTTATATCTTTTTTAATTTCATTATTATTGTTATTTCTTTTTTAATACGTACCTTTCTTAAATATACCTAACATACATTTTTAAAAATTTGAACTTTTTCGAAAGTTTGTACTTTTTCCCTTTTTTAAAAATGGTACTTCTTTGCAAATTGGTATTCCTTTTTTAAGTTTTTTTTTTTTGTTAATTGATGCTTTTTTTTAAAAACTATACCTTGTTCTATTTTTGTTTTTTTTTTTTTAATTTAAACTGTAGAAAATTTTAACTTTATAGAAACTGGTGATAAAATGTTTAGCAATATTTATTTTAATTTTGTCAGAAACATTCCACATATTGAAAATATAAAAATATCAATAGGGAAAAAGTGGGAAAATATATTATTATTTTCTTTTAAAAATTTCCGCACAAATTTAAATTGTTTTTTTAAATTGTAAAAAAAAATAAAAATCTGTTGCTAACAACATTTCACATTAAGAACAATTTCATGTGAATTTCGAAGAATGTTTTTTAATATGGATTTTAAAATCGAATGGTGTAATTTAAATATTCAACAATCCAGGCTACTTAAAGTTAGTTTACTGATCACTATCTCCTTTATGGATTACCAAGGATAGGTAAAATTGTCAATTGACTTCAATTTGCATTATAAAGACACTTTAGAGTGACCAAATAATAGCTTCATTGGAGTCCGCCAAGTAAACAGCTATTAAACTAGCTACGCTTTTCAAACATTTTAAAAATGTTTAGCAACATTAGTTTTTGTATTAGAAACATGTGAAATGTTGATAATATAGAAATAATTAGCAACATTTGATGATAAAAACTTCAATGATTTTTTTTTTCAATGTTTTCAAAAAAAACAAAAACTTTTTTTAAGACCCTCGTTTTTATTTTAAAACGTGCTGTTGTTTTTACCACAGAATTTTATTTTATTCGTATTATATTATTTTATACATAATACATATAACCCTTTATAGCAAGTTTTAACTTAAAATGATATTTTAAAAGAAGTTTATTGAATATGAAATTGTATAGTACAAGTTAGTACCAGTACTAAAAACAGGAAAAAAACTAAAGAAAAACTTAAGAAATTTTATAAGTATTGTATATATAATATAGCTCTTTATAATACAATTACTTATATACGTTTATAGCATGTACATATGTAGTGTCGAGCAAAGTCTTTCAAGGTCATCTTGAATAAAGTAAAATCAATTTACAATCAAACCCTGTAAACCCAGTAGTAATCATAGTAGTACTGGTCAATCATTGAGCAAATTATTTGTTGTTTTTATTACAACAAAAACAAGAAATAAAACAGAGACACAACTCAGTTGTAATTTGCAAAAAAAAAAGCAATACACAAAGTTATCAATACCGCCAGAAATCAACCTTAATATCTATAGCTGTATATATAACTAGAGTAAATTACGGTATTGGTTGTGTGCTGTCATGGATGTATGTTTTTATGTAGGTATGTTTTGTCTTAGTACTTATTTACCTATAACAACGCACCAACTATGGCAAGGTCGTTCAGTGTTCATTAAATGTAAGGTGTATAAGTTATTTTTTCTTGCTTTTCTTTGTATACTTTGTACATACATGACTTATAAATAGTTTTACAAAAACAGATTACACAAAATTTTGCAATTATTTTTAGTGTTTGTATAAAAGGTTTGGAGTTCAAGGACCCTGAGAAATTAAAAATTAACAAAACAAACTTGCAAGAAAAAAGAAGATGATGAAAAAATTCCGATTAAAACAAAAATATAAATAATTGTAAAATAAATTCTGTAAACAAAAAATAATATTAAAGTTTTAAGTTATATGGGCAATATATTGCTAAAAAAGAATCCCGAAATTAAAAAAAACAATAATAATTCTAAAAATGATTTTCGAATAACTATTGCTAAACAAAAAAATAAATAAAGAATAAAAATAGAACAAATTTTAGATTTAATCATTAAAGCAACATGTTTACAGCATTATGTTGCTAAACAAAAAATCCTAAAATTACAAAAACCTGAAATAATACAATAACAATTGTAAATTTAATTTTAAAAATATTCGAACATCATGTTGCTAAACAAAAGAATCTAAATGTTAAAAAATATATAACAATACAGCACGTTTCAAAGCAAAAATAGAAATTATGAAAATTAAAAATTAAATAATTCTAAATTTAATTCTTAAAGCAACATGTTTAGAGCAATATATTGCTAAACAAAAAATCTTAAAATTATATATATATATATATATATATATATATATATATATATATATATATATATATACCAACTATTGCTAAACAAAAAAAAGTATAAAAAATACAACAAATTTAATTCTAAAAGCATTATGTTTAGATTATGTTGTCATACAAAAAATCCTAAAAATAACAAAAAAAAACTTAAAAATACAATAATAATTCTAAATTTAATTCTAAAAATATCCTAGCAACATGTTACTAAACAAAAAATAAAAAAACTAAAAAACATAATTATAAAAATATTTTTCGACCAACATGTTGCTAAGCAAAAATATAAATTATTAAAATTAGAAAAAAATTTATAAAAATAAAATAATTCCAAAATTAATTCTTATACCGACATGTTGCTGGTAACTTTATGCCTTTAAAAATTAGAATACTGCAAAGTTTATTATTATGTTTTATTTTATACGAAAATGTATTTTTTTTAATATTTTTTTAAAAAATTCTAAATTTAATTCTTAAAGCAACATGTTGCTAGTAACATAATAACATAATAGTCTGTTTGATTTCATATAAAAATGTGTTCCGTAGTGCATAACTGAATAAAATTCATGCGGAATTAAAAAAAGACTATTTTTATTGTGAAATGTTGCTAACTACATAATTTTTATGATTAGTTCATTTATAGGGACAAATTTTGCTAAAGTCAATATTATTACATATTTAATTTGATTTGTAACTAGTAAATATGCGCAACATATTTCTAGTATTATAGATTAGAACAGAAGTTATTTATAATAATTTGTTTGCAGCATGTTGCTATCACGAAAATATTTACAAATTATTTTATACATTTGCTTATTTTTTATTACAGCAACATTTCTTTTTGAATTTTTTTATTTAAATAACTTTATCAACATGTTGCTAAAAATTAATTTTTTCTTTATTTTTATTTTATTTTGTTTTATTTTATATTATTTTATTTTTTTTCTTTGTTTCTTTAAATTTTTATAAATAAAAATGCATTTTTAAGATTTAAGAACATAAATATTATTTTATTTACAATTATTGCTTAAATGTAATTAAAATGTTATGGCACAATTGGAAGCAAAGTCTTTTAATATTTTTAATTTTCTCCCACAATTATTACTACATTTTTATGTTTTTGAAATCGCAACATGTCGTTAAAGTATTATTACAACATGTTGCTGGCACATTTGAAAGAAATTCTTTTAATTTTTATTTTATATTGCTAACATTTTTATGTTTTATAAATCACAAAAACATGCTGAAAAATATTTTAAAGTATAAATTGTATTACTAATACTTTTGCAACATTTTGCTATTAAGCAAATGTTTCCAAATTACTTATAAGCAAAATTGTTTAATTTGATTAAATTTTTGTATTAAGATTTGTTAAACTTCTCGCAGCATGTTGTTTCCTTTTAAGAAACTAATAGATTGTTGCAAAATGTTATAAAATGTTCAGCAACATTCATTTTCATTTCTTTAGATATAAGGGCAATATAGTTATTTAATTAGTAATTAGTTTCCAACATGTTGCTAACAAGAAAATGTCTATAATATACTCATAAGAAAAATTTTTTAAATTTTATTTTTCTTTTGTACATGCTGCAGCATGATGTTTCTTTTAATGAACATTTTTTAATATAATTTAATGTTCTTAACTATGAAGTACTAAATCAGTATGATTTTTTTTTAATTTAATTGATTTTAATTTAATTTTTTAATGCGATTTTTTTTAATAGCTAAAATATTTTGAAAATGTTTCATAACATTTTTAAACAAATTTTAAGCAGCATGTTGCCAGCAATAAATTTATTTTTTATATATGGTTATTAACTTTAAGAATCGTTTTTTAATATTCTGCTAATTAATAATAATTTATTTTTATGATTATTAATTTTAAAAACCCTTTTTTAAAATTTTAAAAATTTTAATAGAATAGAATATATTCCGTAACATTAAAAAAAATATACAATATGTTGTTTGAAAGAATTCTTATTTTCTTTTCTTTTGATTCTATGTTCTATAATTTCTTATAATAAATGATTAGGTTTGAAATTGTATGCAACATCTTGCCATCAACAAGATTTTCATTTCTTAAAGCCGGCAACGGTTTTTGATCTCCTTAATGTAAAATTGCAGTTAGATTTTCAATAATTTAAGAATATATAAAGTCCTTCGGTTAAAGCTAATCTGAGAATATATCAAAATTTGTGATAATAGCGAATTTAAAACTCTATAAAGATTTAATATTCAAATCTAATCTCGAATTAAATAATAACCTATTAATAAAGGTAATTATGCAGCTAATCTTGCATTAAATAAATACTAATTTGGGATTCTAATTTTGATATAATATAGTACTTTAAAAAGTGCAACGATTAAGGCAGATTTGATTTTAAATAAATTACTAAGATTAAATTTAATTTATGACTTCATAAAAACCTCAAACATTTATTTTAATAATATTTTCTGCAACATGTCGCTAGCAACAAAATTTTTATTATTTTTAAAAATGTTATAATTTCTTATTTTTAATTTGTTTTAAAATTTTGTATAAATCAGAAAATTACAAATAATTTTTCTTCCCCTTTTTATCACAAATTAAAAATAAAACTAAAAATATTAAATTAAACATAAGTCTTAAGTAAGCTTTTAAAAATGTTTAAATATCGTTTTCCTATGATTTAGCTGTTGGTAGGTAGCCAATATCAGTAATAGCACAAAAAACTGAAAGTTTGATTCATAATTTATAGATGACTGATTGTTTGGCTTTAGAGTCTGTGTTCAAAACATAACATACAGTAATTTAGAATCTATTAAAAATTCTACAACCTTATAAGTAATTTTATTTTATTTTATTACTATTATTTTTTTTTTTTTTTTTTGCTTCTATTTAATTCAACATCCCGTTCAGATTTAGAAACAATTACTCAATAACAATTATTATATTGTTAAAAAAAAATTGCTTAAATAAATTATATTTATTTATGTTTATTACTGACATACTTTCAAAAAATCAATTTAACATATAAATATTTAAATAAAAATCTTTTAGTAGATTTCGTTATGAATCATAAATTATTTATTAAGAGTTTATAAATGTAATTATATATTTAAATATTAAAATTTAAAAAAGAAATAAAGATCGATTAGATTTTTTAAAAGTTGTAAGTTGTGGAAAAGTTGTAAGAAAATGTTTGTTTAAAAACAAAATTATATATTTTAGTTTAAAATTTATTTTTGTCTCATATTTCCTTAAAGCTTAATTTTTAAAAGACATTTAAACTTTAATAATAATAAAGTTATTATATGGTCATTTAGTCAGTGCCAAGATACAAATAAAATGGTGTTAGATTAAAAAAAATAATACTAAAACCTAAACACAAGAAATAATAAAAAAGAAAAAACAATCTGATTTTCTGACAAACAACCTTGAAAGTATGCTAAAATTTTATACATATCTATATGTATATACATATTCAGTTGAATGTATGTAAATTAGGGTGGCCTCAAAATGGAAAGTATCGATATTTCATTTTTCAAAATGAAAAAAATTTAATTTTTCGGTTTTTTTTAATTTTTGTCGTATTTTTGCCAAGGAAACAATATGAACGTTTGGTATTGCAAGTATGGCCTTTGGAACGCACATTTAATAACAGAACAAAATTTGGTCCAAATGAGTAGGAAATTTTACAATTTTTCACAAAAAATTTTGTTTTTTTTTCACATAAATATTCCAAAAACTAAGATCAAAATAATACAATATAATCCTCTAGCATTTACATTGAAACGGTTTTTTCCAAAGGCCTTTCTTGTGATATCAAATTTTCATATTGTTCCTTTGGCAGAAATTTGAAAAAAATTCGAAAATTCGGAAAAAGAACTTTTTTATTTTGATTCTGCTATTTTGAAAAACTGTATCTAAGGATGAAGTAAATTTTCATTTGAGCTGGGAAAATCGATAACTTATTTTCTCTCTAAACAAACGGGGCCAGCCTAATGTATATCATTAATAATAAATATTATGAAAAAAGAAAAAAAATACAAGATAAACTAAAACATTTTTTATATATATTTTTAAACTAAAATTAACATTAAGTTCTTAAAGTTACTACTAACTAACTAAATAACAAACTGTCAGACTGTTCGAAATTTGTATAACAGTTAACTGTGACAACTGATGTGTGAGTGAATGAATAACTTGAAAATTACTTCAAAGGTGTTGGGTTTGGGGTTGGCTTACAAAAATGCAAAACAAAAGTTTAAACTTCTTATTTGTTGCTACCTGTATCATAATCTGTGGTTCTTGTTGCTTTTTTTTTTTTTTTTTGTTTTTTTAATTTATTACCATTGAGATATTTTTTTATTTATACACATAACAAAAAATAAACTGGTTTAAATAAAACAAGCAAAAAAATCTAAAAACTTCGTTAATAAAAAATAAAATCTAAATCCGGTTAGCTAAATATTTTTATTTATTATAATTAATTAAATTAAAGAACAATATAAAAAAATTATTAAATTTTTTAACACATTAAAAAAAAATAATATTTCATAATTTATTATTATTTAACTATTTTTACAAATCGGCTAATAATCAACAAATAAAAGTCCTCATTTTTCCCTCATATTTTTCAAATTATTAAAGTATATTTTACAAAAGCTAAAACAAACTACACTAAATATTTAATAAAAAATAAAAAGAAAATCATTACTACATTTTTTGCTTATTTAGCATTTTGTAATTTATAGTGTTATTTCTGACTTGTAACAATAATACTTCACACTCATCAGTAATAAGAGTTAATAAATTTTTATTATTTTTTCAAAATGTCATAATAAAATTTAAATGAAAAAAAAAACGCACCTTTCATAGCTATTGAATTCCCAATCGCATCTCGTCATAATATGTTGAATGATAAAAATATATAAAGAGAAAAAAAGATCAAAACAAAAAAAGAAAGAAAATAATAAAAAAAGATGAAACTGAACTTTAATACATATTAACCATGCTAAATGACAATTGAGGCGATAGGCGAAAAACTGCAAAACAAACTTAAAGTTTAAACAAAGTTAAATTAAAATGTAGCTAATATTGCGTAGTCTAGCTTTAAACATTGCATAATTAAACTTTATAAAAACAAAATTTAAAAAAAAATGATATCTTGCAAGCGAAATAGAAAATTAACCTTAAATAAATATATAGCAAAAAAAATACTTAAACCAAACGATACAAAGTTTAATGATAAAAACAAATCTGATAATATATATATAGTTATTATATATGAAATTTCTACTAAAGATAATCCAGAAATAAATAAAATCCTACGATTAATGCTGATCTAGGACTTTATTTAAAGTTAATCTGAAATGATAACAAAATTTGCCAATAAAGCTAATCTGAGATTAAATCCAGATTTTCAATTATAGATAGTAATACGTTTAAAAGAATCTGCAGTTAAAGCTAACTTTTATTATGCCTAGACTTTAAATTTAAAATAATAAAAAATTATACAAAGACCTTCGATTGAAACTAACTGGGATTATATTAAAAATTGTGATTAAAACTATCCTGAAATTATATCCCGAAATTTTTTTAATTATTAAAAAGGTCTATATAAAAATGACAAAGCTAAACTTTGATTATATATAAAAATCTTCAATTTAAAATGATCTTGGAATCAAAGGAATTATATATATTTATCTAAGACTAAATAAGAATGAAGAAAGGATTTTATAAATAGGGAGTATTTCACTTAAACTTAATCTGTTTCTTTCTTTGTTAGTAGAAGTATGAAGTGTTATATATCATTAAAAAGCTTATAATATGCGTATTTTTGTGCTAATTTCAGGACGAAAATTTTGAGAAACGGTATCTTAGAATGAAATAAATTTTATTTCAGCTGGTAACATTGAAACTTTTCATTTTGGGACCACCTTAATGTACATAAATTCGATTTTGACTAGTAGTTACAATTTTCACTAAAAATATGATTTTCCAGCTAAAATTCGATTTTTCACAAAAGAATTTTATTAATCAGTAAAAATACCTTAATTTAGTAAAAGATTCGGTTTAACAATAACAATTGATTTTTCCTGAAATCCGATTTTTTACTAAAAATTCAAATTTTCACCAAAAATACAGTTTTTCATGCCTTAAAATCGATTCACTGAAAATAAGACTTTAAGGAAAAATTATACATAATTAAAAATTAGTTATCCACAAAAACAATTTTCAAAATAAAATTAAATTTTTATAGTAAAAATTATATTTTCCATTTAAAATTCGATATTTTTTTAAATTTTACCAATCTAAACTAAAAAAAAAAAAAATTAATGATTTTTCATTAGAGACATTTTTAAGTTTTTTGCAATTAAGGCCAATAAAAAAATTCGACTTTTAGTTCTTCAAAAAAACTTAAAGCTTCTACAAACCCCTAAAAGAAATGATGAAAAAATTATAAACTTTTTTATTATTGTTATTAATATTATTATTATTATAAAAAATATTAGTTATCGTAATTTTCCGCTTTTTCTTAAATGTTTACAACAAACATTTAACTGTTTGCGGTTTTGTATTTTTTTTTTTTTTTTTTCTTTTTTTTCATCCAATTTCATCTCTGACAATCTTAGTTAATATTAAATATTATGCACCATAAACTTTATTCACAAATTTTGCAAACTTGATTTATAAAACATATTTTTTATATTAATAATATTTTTCTTTATTTCTTTATATTTGAATAAAAATATTGCAGTAAATTTAAATAAAATTTGTCAAGCGTTGTGTTACAAACGAAATGATAACTTTAATATTATGTTAACAAATAATAAACATAAAAACAAATGAATAGATTTATAAAAGAAACAATATATTAATGCTTTATTAAAGTATTGTTTTTGATAAAATAGATAATAATATAGTTTAAAAATTAAATTTCAAAGAACAATTAGTAGCAAAAACAATAGAAAAGTGTAAACATAATTAATTTAAACGTTTTAATTAACGATAATATATTAAAAACTGCTTCTAATTATATACTTTGGGGCAAAAATGTTTCACTTTAACAAAACTTAAGGGAGAAAGTGTTGTACCTTTATTTCTTTACAAATTGAAAATGTTGCCTTTTTAGATTACTTACAAAAAGAAATTGTGTTTGTTAAAAAATAAAGATTGTTCTATATTTTTTTACCATTCGAAATGAAAGGCAACATTTGACAGATAATATTTTGTTCAACTTTGTAATTTTTCAAACTATCAAATTAAATTTAAATTTAATAAATTTCAAAACTAATCAGATTAAACTACTATTTATATATATATATAGATTCTTTCAATCATAAGTAATAATTCTTAAGGCCTACAATAATTTATTTTTGAAAAAAAACCGAACTTTTTATTTAACAAAAAAAAAATAAGCTAATCATATTAAATAATTTATGAAAAAATAGACATAAAAACTAGTTCTAATTTGCTGGTTTTTATTTGTATTAGTTTCAAAATTTAAACATTAAATTACTTAATTCAACCGGTTTTGGTAATGATACAAAAAGAATTAAAAAAAAGAAAACTTGTTCTTAAAATGGTATGTATGGGTATTAAAAATTAAACATTTTCATATTGAAATGAATTAATTATTAAACAAAATTTAAAAATTTAAACTAATAATACACATTAATTGAAATTAACAGAAAACCGAAATTGAAATTTTTAAAATTATAAAAAGTAAGTGTTAGTAATTAAATTTAAAATCTAAGACCCAAAAATAATTCTAAGGGTAGATTAATTATAGAGGAATTACAAAAATTAATAATAATTATAGAGGATTAAAGTGAGGGTTTTAAATAAAATCATTGATAATTCTAAACGGATAAAAACATAAAACTATTATAATTTGTTTTATTTCAAAAGTCTAAAAAATTTTATTTAAGTAGTTTCTGCTTTAGAATAAAAAATGATGTGATATGCTCGCAAAAAAAACGTTAAAATGTTACCAACAAATCTAAAACAACTAAACCAATAAAGAACCATAACAGACTTAACGAATTCGTAAATACACTACATTTGAAAAAGACTTTCTTTATTTAACATTGAAAACAAATGTTTAAAACGTTTTTGAAATATTTTTTTAAACCATAATGTCTAATGTAGTATCACTAACAATTTGTTAATAATAAAAAAAATTAGAAAAACCCATAGTATAGTTTGAAATAATTAAAACAGCAATACAAGAATATAACAAAAAAAAAGAAAAAGAAAAAATTCAAACTATATAAACGAAAATCAATGTCGAATTAACCTGAGTTGCATACAAAATTTAAAAACAAATTGTAAGACGACGTGTATGACAATGTTGATCGTAGTGTTGCTGCTATAGTTGATGACGATATGGATGTGCAAACAAAATAATGACAAAATCATTATATACAGCTATAGTTGGCTAATTAGAAACGTAAAAATTTAATTTTTTTTAATGAAAAATTTTTAAAATACGTTATAGGCTATAAAAACTTTATTAGTGAGAAATATTTTTGGGATGGAAAAACACTGAAATTTTTTTTAATTCGTTTTTTTTTTCTTTTTTTTTTTGTAATGAAAAATACTTTTGTGATGAAAAAATATTTTTTTGTGTTAAAAACATATTTTTAGCTAAAATTTTTTTGTGGTGAAAATATATTTTTTGTAGTAAAAAATGGTTGTAGTGAAAAAATAATTTTATGGTAAAAAAATATTTTTGTGGTGAAAAAATATTTTTGCGGTAAAAAAATATTTTTGCTGTGAAAGTTTTATTTTTTATTTTTATTATTATTTTTTTTTTATTTTTTATTAAAAATATTTGTGGTGAAAAAATATTTTTATGGTAAATAAATATTTTTGTAGTAAAAAATATTTTTTTGGTGAAAAAATATTTTTGTGGTGAAAAAACATTTTTGTTATGAAGAAAATATATTTGTGTTGAAAGAATATTTTTGAGGTGAAAAAATAATTTTGTGGTAAAAAAAAATATATTGTAGTGAAAAAATATTTATGCGGTGAAAAAATATTTTTGTGATGTGAAAATATTTTTGTGGTAAAAAAATACTTTTTTATTTCTTGGTGAAAAATTACTTTTGTGGTGAAAAAATATTTTTGTCGTGAAAGATATTTATGTTGAACTAAATAAAACATTTTTTTGTGAAAAGTGGTACCTTTTCGAAAATAGTACTTTTTTATGAAAATTGGTACCTTTTTTTGTAGAATTAGTTCTCTCATTTAAAATTGATATTATTGTCAGTTTTTTGGAAAATGGTGCTTTTTTAATTTTTATTTTTGCGATAATCTACACTTTTTTGATATAGGGTACTTTACTTAAAAATTTGTACTTTTTGAAAATATCCACATTCTTTTTAATTTGGTCCTAAATTAGGTATTTTTTTTTTTTTATTGGCACTTTTTGCGAAGATTTTTTGAAAAATTTTAATTGTTTGAATTTTGGTCTTCTGCGAAAAAAGTCTGCCAATTTATTCAAAAAGAAGCTTGTATTTAACCATCCGAAGACTGGCTGGGTTTTCTAGCCTTTTAGATATCCAGAATTCGAATACGTTTTATTCAAATTCCTGTTATGAAACGATTCAACTAATTTTACGAGATTTATTCAGTAAACCACTATATATATTATAATACAATGATATTTTATGATTACATTAAGAAAAGTTTAATATTTATGAAAGATGGATATGAAATAGAAATAGCGTATAGTTATTTATTAGAAATATAGCTTTTTTTGGGTAGAAGTATATGTATTTTGAGTAGAAAGTTTTCATAGCCTAAAAATATGTTTATTTATTAGAGGGAAATAGATTTTTTAGTGAGAAATATATAGGGAAAAACACTGTGTGGATTTTTTTTTTTTCAATTATATTTGTGTTAATTATATTTGTATCACTCACCGACAAAAATTTACATGACGAATAAAAAGTATTAAATTTCTAAGACATTTGATGAAAATATTTTATGACACCTCAAAAAAAAATGTTATCAATTATAACATTTATAAAATGCAATCAAAATAGTTCTATTAGTAATTAGTTGACACCAACTGTATGTATAGTTATATGCCCGGGTGTGTATGACTATGAAAATTAGCCAAGTACTTGCTTAAATTTTAAGGTTTTTTTAACGACTTTTTTGGTTTAGCAACTGCTACAAAAACAATATTAAAAAATAGCGTGATTTGAATTTATCACTATTCAATTCATAAAATATTTACAAACTTAAAAACAAACAAAAAACAATTGAATTAAATATTCAAGAAAACGTAATGCACTACTCATGTTCTTCGATACAAAAAAAATAAATAAATAAATAAAATAAAAAATATGTGTCAAGAGTGAAAATTCTAAAATGATAAAAAAAAATATTTAAAACTACGTCATAATATAAAACAAACAAAAATCGTGCATGTAAACTAAAGCATTTTTGTAAAATTGAACTAAATCATGTAAGAATGTAATGTTTTAATTTTAATTAAATGAGACAGACCCATTAAAATTGTGCTTCCAATCAATGAGATGAATGACAATTGATTGATTTCAATAATTTTGTATATGGAAGAAAAGCATTTTTCTTGAATTTTAAGAAAACGTGTTGAAATGTTTAATTATTATTTTTTTTTTTTTTTTAGTTGTAAGGAAAATAAAAAGTGTAAAATTTTAGAAAAATTTTACTTTCTTTTTTCAATTTAAATCAAATTGTTTTGAGACGGGGCTTTCTAAAGAATTAAAAACATTATTGAAAAGTAATTTTTGAGGTTTATTTTTTATTCATTGAAGTTGATTTTTTGAAATTGTACTTTTCTTTAAATATAACTGTTAAATATTAAAAATTTACGATTTTATTATCAAAAAGTTTAAATTCAATTTCCCGTATTAGCATTTAATGATTAACTTCAAGATAAAAAATTAACAGAAATATGCTTAAAGATATTAAACAAAGAGAAAATTTTCCCTTTGGTCTCATAAAATACCAAAATTATTTATTTAACTTAAATCTACAGAAAGTGTTAATTGTTATTATTATTAATATAGACATTGTTTGCTAAAAATTTAAGGATTTTAATAATATGATTTTAGAAAAATAAAAAAAATCTGATACAAGTATATAAAAACTGCAAAAAAATCTTTTATATAACAAAATTTGATCATCTTTGTATAGCAACCGTTTTATAGACTTTTTTCTCAAATAACTTTTGTTTCTCATCTGTGTTTTTGTTTATTTGTGGGTTGTATTTTTAGACTGGTTTTTGTGTTGGGATTTTTTGGTTACAATTACAAAACCAAAAATAAAAAAATCTTAATTATATTTTAACCAAATGTTGTTTTATTTGCTATTACCAAAAATGGTCCACAAAACTACTGATTAATATTCCAATTTTGGGTTAATGAACTGAAATGTTTAACTTATAAAGATATTTTTAATTTACTTTAGAGAGTTTTTCAGCATTAAGCATTTAATTTATTTAAATTGCTAAGAAAAATAAAAACATTTGAACAAAAATGAAGAGAAATAAAAAAAAACAATTAACAATTAAAATTTTTAAATAGAATAAATCACAAAGTTCAATAATTTTAGAAAAATTTTTATTTGAATGTCAGGGTCATATAATATTTTTAGTAAAATCTGAATAAAAATTTTCTTAAATTTATTAATGAAGATTTTTTTCCGCTTTAATAATTTTTCTTCAAGTAAAAAAAAATCATTTGTTGTGTAACTTGTTTAAAATTATTTTTTGGTAAAAAACGCTACTATTATGTGTTTAAAATTTTAAACTAACAACGTAACAATATGAATTTAACATAATCACACTGAAATAACAGAAGAACTATTACAAACATATATAGAATTTTAAGTTAACATATCTGTTACGATTTTTTTTTTTTTTTTTACAAAAAATTTATTACACATTTCTCTGGTGGAATATATAAAACTATCATTAAAGCATTCCCCTTTAGTTTTTAACATTTTATTATCCTAATCATTCTTATAAAAAAAATATGTTACTCATTCATTTTAATTTTGTTAAATAACTAAAATTCTTAGATATTTTGTGGGACTACACAATTATCTATTATTTTCTTATCTTTGTTAAAAGTAAAGAGGTTTTAATTTAAAATAGATAATTATTATTAAAATCTATACAATAACTCAAATGGAAATAAAATCTTCCAACAAAAATTGTCTGCTTATATAAAATAAAACCGAAAAAAAATACCTTTTTAAAGAAGCCAAAATTATAACAACGTTAAATAAGTTGTTTAAATTAAAACTAATTTGTTTATTTTATTTCCTTTCATTTTAGTTCAAAAGTAATCACCACAATACAGACAAACATGATTTCACGTCGCAAAATCATTTCACGTTCTTTGGATAATTTGGATGCCATTGGTCCTAATACTGAAGAAGAGGAGGATGTCTGGTATGACAAAGAAAAACTATTTCGGGATCATTTGGAAGAGGTAATGGCAAAATGGGAACAAATTGATGACGAAATATGGGCTAAAATTATTGTTTTTGAGAAAAATCGTCGTGTGGCCAAAGCTTATGCCAGATCATCAGTGATATCGATAAATGGTTCGAAACAGGGTTTTGATGGTGTAAGGTGAGTTACGAAAAAAGAGAAGAAGGTTACTTAAAAATGCTAGATAAAAGATAAGATCGTTTTCATTTTTATTTCTTCTTTTTTTTTTACTTATATTTTATTTTTCTCAATTCTGTTATTTTCAGAATTGGTTTAAATGGTTTCGATAATCCTATGCGTGATTCAGAAATTAAAGTCATTAAGAAATCTATTGGTGATGGTTTTAAAATTAAAATGGATGATATTGGCAACATATTTGTAAAACGTTATGGTAAAACTGGCATCTTTATACACAATACAAGTCAATCGAATGAGGAAACTGTAATTGGTGCAGATATTTTACAACTGCCAAATATGGCACTGACTACGGGAACATCGGCAAAGGTAAAAATTTGATCTGAGAGTTGGCCTAAATAATAAATAAAAATTATTTCTAAAAAGAAACATTAACAAAAACTCTTCAACAAGTTTAAATATATACTCAGTTTTTAATAAAGAATCCTTCTGTTTATTTATATTATTACTTAATAAAATAAATAAATCTTAAGAATAATATATAAAAGTTAGAAAACTTATTTAAACCTTAACTTAATAAGCCTTTTTTTCAATATTATTAATTAAATTTCCACTTCACTTTTCTGTAAAAAATAGCCTCCAACTTTAATAAAAATCCTGCAAACTTCTAAATAGTCAATAAAATTTTTTAGAAAATAATCCTTCTCTAGTTGAAAAAGTTGTAGCTTAGAATCTAAGTAGATTAAGAACCTTATTAAAAATCATAATTATCCTTTTGTCATAATTATTAATTTCACTTACCTTTTCTCTAAAAAAATTCTCCAGCTATAGTGCAACCTGCAAAAGTTTAAATAGTTTCAAAATTGGTAGCTTAAGTTTTAAGTCAATTAAATACATTATTAAAAATATAATAACCATTCTATCAGTATTATAAATTAACATTTCACTAACCTTTCTTTTAAAGAAAAATCCAATTAATTTACCTTCAATTCTTCTCACCACTTCAGCTTTTCGATATGCGTAAATTTACCACGAATATAAATCGCGAATTTAACCGAACTTATCCGGAAAGCTCACGTTTAGAGCGCCAGTGTCTATCTGCCATATCATTGGTTAAGTCCAATAATAATCTACTTAATTGTCCCTTATGGATAATGGTCATAAATGTGGTGGCCATCGATATGCTCAAGAATCGTTTACAAACATTGCCAAAATCTCTAGATGCCATGGGTACTCGAATGCCATTGAGTGCCGCCGGTCATGCGGCTGGCAGTGAGGATCCATACTCTACAATTGAAAGTCAGGTGGGTTTGATTTACCCCACACCAGCCGCCTCAGATGATTCGAATAATTCGTCGAATTCATCCAGTAAGGGAAGACGCAGCGTTTACAATATGCAAAACTATATAGAGGAAGGTCCATATATGCCAAAGGTAAAGAAAATATTGAAATTTTGAAACATTATTTATTTATAAACTATTAAAACTAAAAAACAAAACCGTTATTAAGAAATACATCGTACAACAAACGTCATTTTCACCATTTTTTTAAAACCATGGCGAAATGAATTCGCCTTGTTTAAATCTCTTGCAAAACAGTTGCAAAATTTATTACCTTTTCGTATAAACATGTAGCAGAGTTGCAATTTTAAGTACTCTCTTAATGTTAACGTTAGTCTTCGATGTAACAATAAATTTAATGTAAACAGTTATTAAAAACTGACTTTAATATGTTATTTCTAATTTGTTTCACGCTTTTCAGCCTGATTATGATATTTACAATCAAGCTGTACCCATGTTGGCCAGTAAGAAGAATAAATCTTCACAAAATCGCAAAAAACAAGATGATCCTTATTATTGTGGTCTTTTGGCTCGCATACCCAATTTTATCAAGACTTCAAAACCTTCAAGTGATAGTAAAAAAATGAGTAAAAAAGAAGCAAAAATCGCTCGTAAAATATCAGCTTCTCAGCAGCAACTATTACAAGTGCCACCACAACCATCTCATCCCATACCTATAGCCACATTCCATCAACAATATCAACCGTTTCATGCCTATTATCCCTATAAATTGTACTCACAAAATCATCGTCTATCACAATCACAATTATCACTGTGGGATGCTCGTAGTTTAATAAGTGCACATGGTTAGTATTTTTTTTTTTTTTTTTTTTAATAAATATTAAATTTATTATTGAATTATTTCTAATTATTCCACTTTTTCTTTCCAGAATAAGCAAATAACTTTTCCCCCAGTTTTTTTTTCCTTGGAAAACCTTTGTTTTATTTATTATAATTTATTTTGTGTTATTTATAATAATTTTAAACAAAATTTTATTAAAATTTTTATTTTCCCATTCCTAATTTTTTATTTTGTAAATGAAATCTTTTTTATTGCTATTTTTTAAAAAAGTTGTTTAAGCGCAGCTTTCTTATTTTATGTGATTTTTTTGTTTCGTTTTAAAATTTAAGATAAAAGCCACTACTTTAGTCCAGACTTCAAAGAGTGCACTTTTTTAGTACCAACTTTTATAAAATATTTTATTATATATATACAATTAAAAAGAAAATACTCGTCATTATATTTTTATTATAATTTTAAAATAAAATTTGTTAAGTCATTTATAATATTTTAAGAAAATTTTATATTTTGCCATAGATATTTTTCGTTTATATAATTAATTAATAATTCTTAAGACTGAAACATGTCCTTTTTAAAATATACATGAGCAAAATGTGAAAAATGCAATAAATTTTTTCAAATATAATATATTACCGTTTATAGATAATATAGAGTTAGGAAAGTTTATTAAACTAATTTATTGATAATTTGTTATACGAATAGAGCGATTTATGTTTATGTGTAAATAATTAAGAGAAATTTGCAATGTAAATAATTTAATTATGATATATAATATAAAAAGTAATGTTATAATAAAAAAAATACTTTAAAATTTTTATATCTATAATTTAAGCCCATATCGATAAATTTATTATATATATATAATTTATAATGAAAATAAAAACATAATTAAAAAATATAAATGGTATTGGAATTAATTAACTAAACTTGAGAATATAATTTGAATTGTGATGACAAAACTAATTAAATTTAATCGTCTACATTTTTAATGATTTAATTTTTCTAAACACTGTTTTAAAATTTGCGGCAAAAGTAAGATTAAGTAGTGCATTTTCATATGTAGATAATGCAGCAAATAATGGTAATACAGAGCTAATTTATTAGCAAAGTGATTCAAACTTTTTAAAATTACCTTGTGGTCCAAAAACCACTGAAATTAGGAAAAATCTACTGTTATATAAAATTACGTACTTTCATGATTTCGGCCGAAATCAAGTTGACGTAATTTTCCATACATTTTGACACTTGCGAAATTACATAATTTTGCGTAATTTCGACGAAATTACATTGAAATTACGTGCAACTCTGTACATAGTTGGAAAAAATACTTTTTTTCAACTATGTACTGCATGTTTCAACCGTGAGAAGAAAAAAATACAATTGACAGCTGATCTTAAATTTAAACACAAATCTTAAAATTATTAAGCAATTGCTTCTTATTTCAAAATGCTTTATTTACCCCTATAACAATTTAAAATATAAACAATAAGTATCAGCTGTTCACGAAAATACATCAAATGTCATCTAGCCAGTATGAACACTCTAGATTTCATTCGTAATTTCGGAATGAAATTTCGAAATTTCGCGCCAGTCTGAACAAGGCTTTAGGAATTAATTTCAAATTTTATTTTATATTGAATCGCACAAAGTATACATGACCAAACTATAGACTAAACTATAAACTAAACTTTAGGTTATATATCAGGCTATAGGTCAGCGATCGCCTGTCTTTCGCAAGACTCTCGATAAAGGTTTTATATACCTGTTATCGACTAAGGAACTACAAATTTGCCAAGCGGTAGCAATGTTCTAGGAAAATTTAAAATTTTTCTATGGTGAACAAGTTTTACAACATTGCTGTGCCAAATTAAAACTTTTTTCAATTATAAATTTTGACAATTTTTAAGACAAAAATACTCACAACTTCATGTAATTTTTAATATTTTTTTAATACAATTTATTTCTATTATAAAATAAGAATTCAATTAAAAACATTAAAATAAACAAACGGTTAGATACAGTTTATTATTGTTCCATTTTATTATAAAATTTATGATTGTCAATATTTTCTATACATTTGTCAAAATTTTATGGAATTTTATTAACCTTATATACTTCAAAATTTTACTTTTCTACATATTTTATCTGAGTTGACACACAGCAATTTTTCTCTCTGAAAATTTTCTATTTTTTCTTTTATACTTGCATTTACGTTCACACGCAAAATTTTACTTCAGCAATTCTTGCTTTAATTGCCTTGATTTGTTTTTGTTTTGAAGTACGAAAATGAGAAACAAAAAGAATTACGACGTGCAATCAAGTTTGTTCCCTTTCACATTCCTCGTGCTCTCTTTCTCACGAAATTAGAATTTCAATAAGAATAATTGCCTTGTGTGAAATCAGACTTTGCACTGTAATACAGAAAAATTTAGAAATATCTTTAACAAGAATTTTTTTTAATATTAAAATAAAAATTCTATTTATGAGATTTTTATAACATCTTTTATCATTTTTATCTTTTATTTTGTATATATATTAGAGAAATATTTATATCATTGGACTTTAAAAATTGATATATTTTATGATAGATGACATATATATATATATATATATATATATATATATATATATATATATATATATATATATATATATATATATATATATATATATGAATATATGTCTATGTATAGTTAGCGCCAAACCATAATGCATTGAATTATAAGCCTATTCAAAAATAATGTCCTTTAACATTATTCCAATAACAGTACAGTTCGAACAAAAAAAATAGATGACGATATTAACAATTAAAAACTGATAAAGATGGGAATTATGGATGATCTTTAATTCCGAAAACAATTTTTATCAAAACGGATCTATAGAATAAGAACGTCAACAAAATGGGGCAAATCTAAAGTCCGAACAAATGTTGAATACCGAATCTATTTTTGTAGTTAAACAATTTTAGTTTCAATTAAAATGCTGCATTTAAGAACAATTTAAAAAGGTTTCGATTAAAAAAATAAGGTTCCTCTGAATCGGAAAATCTCCAACAAATTTTATCAATTCGGAAATTTTAATTCCAATAAGTCGGTTCAAAATCTACTGTAAACATAAATTTCTTCTGGGAATCTAAGAACACAATTGAAGGAAATATTATTTCTCTGTGAGATTATTTTTGAGTTCTCTGATGCTGAGATATCGATCTGACAATTTGTTATGGTAGTAACCGACAATGTCATATTACCAACACTGTTATGCTTAATTGTGCAGGAAGTATAAAATGTTCCCAATTCTGTATTTTTTGATCCATACGAGTTTCGTAATCAAATTTAACATTTATAGTTCATCTATAAAATAAATAGATATTTTTATACCTTGGGTACATGAACATACTATTTTAGGCTTTTCCTGATCTGTATTTTAGGACCAGGTCTTTACGAAATGGTGTTTTGAATATATTACGTTTCCACCAATTGTATTTTTATAGTCTTAGAAGAAGTTTTTTCTTCTAATTTTTTCCTAGCGAATTTTAAATCGACTTAATGACATTAGAAGTCCCTGCTTAATAATTGTTTGATGATTTTTTCCAACATTTTTTACCCCGAACGTTTTTAGATTCTTTCTGAATGCTGTTTATTAATTCAAAATAAAATTATCTCTCAGTTTCTGTACACTGAATTCGCTTGGACTTTAAATTTTTCATATATTTTTGAAGTTCCTATTCCATAGATCCTTTTTGAGTTTAGGAATTAAATATCATCAATGATTCTAGTCTTTTCAGTATTTAATTGTTATGCCCGTATTCTCTATTTCGATTTTTTCCTTCCATCTGAAAACGGAAATCTGACACAAATAGCGTTATTTAAGTCGATATAGATAGTTTTATGATATACGTTGCTTTCAAATGGGATTTCGCCAATATTGAGAACAATATAAATTGGAAAATTTTTTAATGGATTTTTTTCTAAAATTTTATTTTTTTAATATAGAAATACTGAGCACAATAATATGACAATTATAAAAATAAAATAAAAACAATTCATATTAAAAAATAATGAATTTTTCAAAAATTAAAAATTTTTATTTTATTTCGGACATGTTAATAGTTAATGTGAGCTAATGCAAAAGTGTTTGTTGGATATGTCGATATAAGTCTGTCGAACAGAACTGAAAAGTTTTCTGTATGTTTAACACATTCAATATTAGCTACTTAAATTTTTCGATTTTTTTTACAAAATAAAACATTATTTACACACTTAGTGTCCACTCCACACTCACCTTTTTGTAAACCACTATGTAAGATTTACACACTGGAACAATGTTGCCAACTTTAAAAGGTAAGGATATTCTATTTCAGTACGATAGGATAGGAACAGTTTTTGGAGAAATGTGCCACTTTTGTTTAAAGAATGAACCAACTTAAAGTCTGTTCATTTATATAGATCCTGCACAGAAAAACCTAATTTTTTAAAATTATTTATCATTGGGAATAATTCCCTATATAGAGAAATGATAAAAATTCTTCAATTTAGTGCAATTTTTTACATTTTGTTTTATGACGGCAAGAAAATGTAAAGTGACTGTTTTGACAATCTGTTTCGTCTACAATTGGAATACATAATCAAACATTTTAAGAAAAATAACGTAATAAATTCTCATTATTAGAGACAAAAATCAAACGTTTAGTGACGAAGAGAATATGAAAAGAAAAACTCAATAGGATTTCAGTCGGAAATCGACATACATAATCGGGGCATTGATATCTTTATCGAGATTTAAAAAAGTAAAGATTTGAAAAAAATTAACAAAAGTTTGAAAAAAATTTTACGAACTTACTGTAACATTTTTTTTTTGTCCACGCTGAAAAAGGAATATTTGGCCTTGAGATGATGTAGCGTTATTGGGATAATGATAATGAATATTATTTTTGTATAGGTTTATAACAATGTTAAAAACCGTTACGATTTAGCACTAAAAGTGTTATTTTTTTCATAAAACTTTGTCGAAAACTCAAAAAGTTTAAAATAAAAACACTTGCAACAATTTTTTTTTTATTTTTTTTTTTTTTGAGCGCAACTGTATATACAATAAACAACTATTGCTTGCTTATACAAAAAAAAAAACAACAACACTGAAGGTCATTGCATGTGTATAATTTTAATATTTTTTTCAGATTTTTAACTATAACTCGATTGTTTATGGACCGATATAGTTAATTCAGAAAAATATTTATAACAGTTTTGTACAAAACTGTGAATCTAAGGATCATTGCTAGCATGATTGCTGGTCACCTCGCAATGGGGAATATGACCAGTAAGTGGGACACTGGCGTGTCAGACTTTAGCAGGACGTGCGATGATGTGGAAGAACTAGAGACAGCGGAGCATATACTCTGTCACTGTGTAGGGCTTCATCGAAGTAGACTGAGGTGGTTTGGGAGCCATATTCTGCACGAACTAGAAGAGGTTGCGGGTAAAGAAATCGGCAACCTTATAGGGTTCGTAATGGGAATAAAGTGGCTTGGAGGTAGTTAGAGTTGATTTGATGGGTCTTAGGTTCCACACCTTTCTTACTTTTCTTATATTTAGCTATCTTTCCTTACAATCTTCTCAATCTTTTGCTATATTCTACTAGGATTTTTCTCTTTCTTCATTTATCAGCTTTCTGTACTATCTATAAAGGGATCACAATGGACCGAATGGTCTCTGGAGGCGTGTAGATGCCGTCCTTTTTAACTTAACCTAACCTTTGTACAAAATTTCCATAGCTTATATAGAAACTTCAAACAAAAAAAACGATATCGCAGTTGCGAATCGGTTCGATTGTGTTAATTTTCCGATTCCGAATTTTCTGTGCAAAAACGAAGTCGCTAGCTTATATAGGGGCTTACAAAAGTCGTAAGAAAATACGTTTTTAGATGCCTTTTCGGTTTTTTGGCGATATCTCTGCCATTAATTAACTGGAGTTTTCTAAAATGTGACTTCAGCAGACAGCAGACTGACATTCTATCAATAAGGATATGGAATATATGGGTTTTAGATGACTATTGTAGAAATTGGAAACGGAATGACAAACTTATATATACCCTTTACATCTGTAGTGAAGGGTATAAAAATTGAAATAATCGAAAATGAATCAAAACTGATGATTTGTATTTTATGTAAATTATCAAATTACTTTTAAAAAAATCAAATATCAAATATCAAAATCAAAATTAGCAATAAAATAGTATGTATAAGTTTTTAAAAAATTCTTAAATATCTAAAACTTTTTTTTATTAGTGGCTTAAAACGAGTCACCAAATAGGAAATTATTATAAATATCTCGCATCAGTCAAGTTAAAGTCGTTTGCAGGTATTTAACTAAATGTTGTGATGGTAAATTAAAAATCAATATTGTTAAATCAAAAAAGTTAAATCGATTTATCATTCCCAATTACAAGGCACCTAAATGTAACATAATATGTAAGATTTTCTGTCAGAGTGTCAAATTCGCTCTCAGTTAGAATTATCTCAAGTGTAGATTCAACTGTTATTATAAGAAGTTCTATAAGACTGTTTGAGAGAGATTTCTCTACACAACTATCTTATAAGATGAACTGTCAAAAAAAGAAAGAAAAAAATACACATACACTTACACGAAAGTTTGTATGTGTGTGTGCATGTTTTTTTTGGAAATTACTTAGAAAACAAGGTTTTTAGTAAAATTGTTTTCTTTCAATAGTTGTTTTACATTTTAAAAAAATATTTTTATTGTGATAAAAAAGCTGTAATTTCTTAAATTTCAAGGAAGAACGTTATATTCGGCTTGGCCGAATTTCTTATACCCACCGTCTACATCTATCTGTGTCTTCCTCACTAATTTAAAATTTTACCTTATATGGGAGGTGGGTGGTAAAGTGGGCGGATCATCCCCAACTCGAACTATCCTCGAACTATCAGTACAAAAGTATGTCGTCGTGCATGCTTTTGTTTAAGAGATATAAGCGAACAAGTATCAACCGGAGTTACAACGGACACCTTATGTTTCAAGTATTTTGTTCATAACTTTTTTGTTTATGAACCGATTTTACCAAACAAACCTTACATAGTGTCTACATTAGGCAATTTTTTATCAAGACAAACGTCAAAATCAAAGAGAATTTATGCAAGGTGGAAACAGTTGCACAAAAACAACAATAAGGCGAATTCATTAATATTTTTTTGTATATGCCGTTTGACAGCTGTAACACCCAAAAACAAAAATAGTAATCAACTGTTTAACTGAGGTTACCTTGAATAGATTCGCAATGATTTTGACGTTTGTCAAGTGTAGACACTACGTTACCTAGTGTCTACATTAGGCAAATTTATATCAAAACAAACGTCAAAATCAGTGCGAATATATACATGATAACCTTAGTTAAACAGTTGATTATTATTTTGGTTGTTACAGTTGTCAAACTGCATATATAAAAAACAATAATGAATACGACATATTGTTGTTTTTGTGCAACTGTTGCCACCTTCCACAAATTCGTGTTAAGTTTGACGTTTGTCTTGATAAAAAGATCTCTAATGTAGACACTATGTTATGGAAGACAAATATTTGAGAAAAATTTCGTCCCCCTAGGTGGTCTGCCCCAAGCCCTACCCTACTTTCAAAAGACAGACAGACATAGCTAGATCGGATCTTACCAGAACCCAGAATATATATTTTAAATGTTTTTTTTTTTTTTGACATTAGACATACGGAATTAAAAAACCCAAAACATACCATTCCTTTTTGGTGTTTGGTAAAAAAAAGACATGTTTACTCTGTGACTGAAAATAGCGATATCCTATAAGATTATTTAGAATACGTATGTCCCTTATTTAACATTTAACATAATATAAACAAAATATTCTCTCTCGTATTATGTCTGTGCTTATATCAGTTGTAGATACTATATGATATAGATATTGAAAAATACCCTAAAAATTGATATTTACACTTAAAGTAAATTGTTTCTTCCAATTAAGGGTGTATTAACGAATTAGCTTGGCAACAATATTTACTAGGCCGAACACAACTTTTCCACATAGTTGCATAAAATAGTAAATTTAAGGATAATGAGTAATATTCCAAAAATTATTATCTGTAATAAATAAACTCAATAAATATTTGCAATATATTCTCTCTTCCTAAAATTTATATAAATTTTCATAATTAGTTATCAGTCCGTCTAGACGTAACATAATGTGTAAGATTTTTGTATCAGAGAGTGTCAAATTCGCTCTCTGAGAGAATTATTTCACGTGTAGATTCAAATATTAGTATTATGAGACTGTTGTGATGAGATTTCTCTACACAACCATCTTATAAGATGAACTGTCAAAAAAATACACATATACGAAAGTTAGTTTGTGCGTGTGCATGGGTATTTTGGAAATTACTGAAAAACAAAGTTTTTTATAAAATTGTTTCCTTTTAGTATTTGTTTTACATGTTAAAAAACATTTTTATAAAAATTGTGCTAAAAAAGTGCGAATTGCTTAAATAAAAAGGACATGTTTACTCTGTGACTGATTGAAAATAATGATATCTTATAAGATTTATTAGAATACGTGTACCCCTTATTTAAGATTTAACATAATATAAACAAAATGGTTACTCTCCCCTGCCGGCGTTATTTCACATATTATATCAGCGTTAATCTCAGTTGTAGACCTGGGGTATAAAATTTATAACATCAGTACCCAAAGAGGAAACCCTAAAATTTCTAGTACTATTTTTAACAACACAGAGACGCACAATTATTTTCAAATATTTTTTCCAGACGATCGTCAAACGCTCATTTTGATACTAATTTCTTAGTTATTTGTGCAAATAAGTGTAACAATTAATGAATTAAATATATTTAATGGTTAAAGTGTAATATTTTAAATACATGTACACATAATTTGTTAAACAACAATATGGATCGATTTGTCATACGGACACCAACATGGAAGACATTAAATTATTCCTCAATTGCGGCTCAAAAAAATACAACCTTAACAAAAAAGTCACCTGGTGATAACAAAAAGAAGCCACTACAACAGAAACAATTAAGTGATGTATCGTCAAAACCATATGATTTTGATAAACGCTTGATTGATTTATTGCCCGCATCCCATCAAGTAAATCCAGAAAATTTTAATGCGAATAGCAATGATAGTGGCTTAAGCAGTGCTTCCAGTATATCACCACAACAACTGGATGATAATGTAGCCGATTACAATGCCAGTCCCTTTAAGAAATTAACACCCACAAAAAAACACTTGGGTATGTTTGATTATTATTTCAATGTTATAATTATAATTATTTGAAAATGTTTTCAAAATTTTTCATTTAAATTTATATATGATTGCATTTTTGATTACATTTAGTAAAATTTTTGTTTAAATTTTTTCAAAATGTGTACAAAATTTGTTGTTTTTACGGGTTGGTATTAAATTGTTAAACATTTTCTGCAAATGGCAACATATTTTGACTAATTTCGATAAGGCAATGCTTTTCTTAAATGAGAGCACCATAAGAATGTGACAATCAAAAGAGAAAGAATAACAACGTTGAGCTGTCACTTTTACATTTCCAAAGCAAAAATCACTATTTTTTCTTTTGTTTTCTTTTTTTTTTTTTTTTAAATAAATAATAAACATATTAATAAAAAGAATAGGCGCAAATACTAACTGACGTTACATTTTTATCAATCAGGTAAATTATCTGATTACATAGATTGTCCGGTTGAAAAGGAAAATGATACCTATATGACCATAACAAGGTCTCCGAAAACGCATAAAACGATAGTGGAATCTGACCTAAAAGTGCAAAAGACCTTGGAGATAACAACCCAAGTTCAAAGAACCCCAGATAGGCTACTACCCTCGGCCAACAATATGTTAATGGCCCGCATACAAAGGGATCTTAATAGTCCCTCAGCTGCTGCCAGAATGAAGGCTTTAAAAGCCCTTAGGTAAGTTTTACCTCACATAACAAGTTGTCAGCATTGAGTAATTTTTTAATTTTTTGTTTGGAAATTTCCAGATCTCCCACTAAATCTGCTTATTCACAATTTGACATTCCTGAGGCAGAACAAAGTTTTCATCTACCCGAACCTCCTAGTCTACAAGAAATAATGCGTAATATTGTGGTTTATGTCGAAGTACGTTCTGGCGAAGATAATCGCTCGGCTGGAGTTCGTAAAGTTATTGAAGCGCTGGGCGCTCGTGTTAATTTAAGTTTAAATCGGTTAGTTTGTTTAAGGCACTCCCACAAACTGTGTAATATATTTAAAATATATTTTCAGTGATACCACCCATGTGATTTTCAAAGATGGCCTTCTTTCAACCTTTAAAAAAGCTACTCAAATGAACGTACCAATTGTTTCAATTCTATGGATTGAAGCTTGTAAGAATCAACGACGTATATGTGATCCCAAAGACTATCCAATTTCAAATTTGGATCGTTATGAAAATCCTGAGTTGTATAAAAAAATGAAGGTGAGTTTTGTTTTTGTTTCTTACTTTCATTATAATGTTAAAATTCATTATTCTTTAAATAAGTATTAGTTTTAACCTTCAACCCCGACTATATTATACCCTACGCTATTTGTATGTATATATTTATACTCACTAGATTATTCCGGGTGTGTTCCGCTACCCTATCGTATTAAAATAAAAAAAATATGTAAATGAAATTTGGTATACATTTTGCAAAAAAAAAAAAAAAAAAAAAAAAAAAAAAAACGCTCATTAAAAAATT
The DNA here is from genome assembly GCA_932274085.1 of Protocalliphora azurea. Lineage (NCBI taxonomy): Eukaryota > Metazoa > Arthropoda > Insecta > Diptera > Calliphoridae > Protocalliphora > Protocalliphora azurea. The sequence continues at coordinate 149,072,911 of OW026521.1, read as the reverse complement.
CTCGAAACGTTTAACGAATATAGCTAGTCAAATGCTTAACCATTTGGAATCTGTTAACTACATACCTTTCCAATATGTTTTTTATATATATTTTTTACCAATTTATAAATATTATTATTATAGATCGTGGTCTGCAAAATCTTCAAAACACGTAATTTTTTATATATACATATTTTTTTTTACAAATTTATAAATATTACAGATCTTGGTTTTTCTACAAAAATGATCATTTTTATAAACCTCTGCCGTTTGGGCGATTTTTTCGCGTTGCTAATTTTTTTATATCTTTTATTTTTGGCGATATACATACTTTTTTAGCGATTTTTTCCGTTTAATATTTTTTTATTTGGTGATAATTTTGTAATTGTTTGTTTGCTTTGTAGTTTTTTTTTCGTTTTGGTGATTTTTTCCGTTTAGTCAATTTTTTTCTTGGTTAGTCGATTTTTTATTTTTAACGTTTTTTGTTTCATTTTCGGGATTTTTTTTTTTTCACAATATTATAATAAAAATTAGAAAATAATTTTTGGATTACTTAGAAAAAATAAATAAAAATCTGTCAATTTGAAGAAATTTATTTTTTCTAAAGCAGCTTTTAAACAATATCTTATAGATTATTATTCACATCTAAATCATAATTAATAATTTCTTTAAAATATTTTAATTAAACTTTTTTGATACATATAACATAATCTTTTTATTTTGATCTTATTCTATTTGAATCATTTTATTATATTATTACTTATTTTATTATAACGTATTAAGTGATTATATAAATAAAGAAAAAAAGTTTTTATTTTTATTTTTTTATTTATTTTTTTTTTTTTTCAATAAATATGAAAGAGAAAAAATAACCCTCTAACTTTTATGATAAAAATTATAACAAAAATATGCTCTAAAAAATGTTTTATGTGTATAAAAAAATGTTCTTAAAATCGGAAAATATGCCCTTAATAAAAAGTTCTTAATATATAATCTGGCTAAATTTTAAATTATCTACTATTCATGCAAAAAATAACATGATTTTCATTAGCAATATTTCAAACTAATATATCAGAAAATTACAAAATTTCTCTCAATTTATGTAAAAAATTCTATCGCATGCAAAATTTTTGTCTTTATTGTAAAATATGAAAAATTATGCTCTTCTGAAATATACAAAAATATGTCATTTAACTTGCTAAAATATTATCTAAGTAATAAATATGCTGCTATGCCCAAAGTATGAAAAAATAATGCTGGACCAAATATGCTGTAACAAATTGATGCCCAAATTCTTGTCTGAAACGGATGAATAACTAACAATTTGATTCAACCGAAGTCACTATTACTTTTTGAAAAACTATTTTTTTTTTTTTTTTTTTTTTTTTTGAGTGTAAATTTCAATTGTATCTAGTTATTTAACCGTCAGGGCTCACTTTGACCAGTTACCAATCCTGCTATCATGGATAGAAATTGGCACTTAACTGATCCTAAGGAAGAAGACGAAAAGAAGATAATAAAAATATTTTATTTTGGGTTAAAGTTAATTTTTACTTTTTATTATTATTATTATTATTATTATTATTTTTTTTTTCAATAAAAAAAATATATATTGTTTCAACTTTTTGGTAAAATTTAGAACAAATACATATATAAAATATAGATAATTAGTAATATTCTTGATTTTCTATAAAAAAATTTGTTAATATTTCACTTTTTAGTAAGATTTAGATTTTCGTGAAAATTTATATTTTTAAGTGAAATTTCTTCTTGGTAGAATTTATAATTATTAATGAAATTTCGATTTTAGTCAAATTTTTAATGAAATTCTAAATTTCTAATATAATATGTCGTTTTTTTTAGATTTTTTGCTTTTTAGTAAAATTTTGATTTTTCATTTAAATTTCTGTTGAAATCAAAATTTATAAGAATTGTCCTGCATTTTTTTAGCAAAACTTTATTTTTTTCTACAAAACTCGTCGTATTTTTTAAAATTTAGATTTTTCATTTAAATTTTGATTTTTTGTTGAAATTAAAATTTTTCCTATTTTGAGTATTTTTTTTAGCGAAATTTAGATTTTTTATAAATTTAAAATTTTTGTTAAAACATGTTCAAATTTTTTGTTGAAATTTCAATTTATATACTTTATTTGTTATTATTTTTTTTTTAAATTCTAATCTCTGACATAGAAAACAAGATTATGCTTAAAAAGTTCTATGAATGAACCAAATATATATATATATATATATATATATATATATATACAAAACAAAATTTTTACCACTAAAATATTTTTTATAAAATAATCCAATAAATTTTTATTTTTTAAGATACAAACATGTTTAAAAAGAATATTCATTGTTTCAAAATGTTAAACTTGAATGCATTTCAGAGGTTACAATCAAATTAGAAAAAAAATTTTTTGATATACTGTACTTGCTATGTGGACGTATCACATAGCTCAGATTGTAATATATTTTTTGTTTGTGTTTTACTACACGCAATTTAAAACATTTGCAGGAAAAGATTACCTGTACATAAAATTAATCTTATATCTCAAATATTGTATATTTCGATTCGAAGACTACATCATGCGAAATTGTATTTTAAATACATTGATTTTCGAAAATGTTTTCTTTTGAATCGAATTACATAATAAAATATCTATCCGGGTTTCTTAATACTTTAGAAAAAGCAAAATGTCTCTAAAAACCTAAAAAAAATATTGCAGTCAGAAAAACCACTTATAGGTCCCGCTGAAGACAACAAAATATCGTCAGATCTAGCGGGAAAACCGCCGTTTTGGCAACACTGTGCCTCATATAGCGGGGGCATTCGGAAAGTTAATTTTCACAGAATTATAATAGACTCATTTACTTATAAAATTTTATAGGTGCTCAAATGAATATTGTAGCAACTACATAAGTAGGCATAGCTAATGCCTTTAACAATGTGTATAATTTATTATTATTTCTGTTTGTTTTCTTCTTATAACTTCTTATTTTCTTTTTGTTTTTTTAGTCATCTTAAAAAAGAGAGTTAAGCAAATGCAGTGCTCTTCGCATGTAATAAAGGTAAATAAAAATCCTGTGTGCTATAATGGCACCTTATCTTTTAATATAGAAAATGGTCATAAGCTTTTATCTGTTATTGACGGTTTTAATTATCGCTAATTCTTTAAATAATATGTTCATACACATGTTCTTTTCAATTGTTTGACGATATATTTTTATAATAGTGGTTTTTATACTATACTGAGTTGTCATACTAAATTCAACTAAAGGAAAAAGTAAGTAAAGCTTTTCGTTTAAAAATCTATTGGAAATGATTTAATAAAAGAACTTTAAAAGCATTCTCATTTGATAAAATATCAAAAACACTTGATGGTTCTTCTTATTTTAGACCATGTGAAGTAATTTTAAATTTTCCTTAGATTAAATACAAGATCGTTTAATTTTAATATTTCTCTCAAAAGCATCATTCATTTACTTTTCGACTAGTTTTGTTTTAGAATACATAATGACGATGGTAGATAATTCAAAACCAAAATTTTACTGATAAAAACAAAGTAAACACTATTAGAGTTAAAAAAATATTTTCTACAATATATGATGTACTTAATGTAATTAATTTATACATTTACACAGAATTGTCTAATAACACAATTCTCTAAAATCTTTTCATAAATTATGCAAAGGAATTTCAAGTTAAAAGGTAATCAAGCGTGATTTTAATAAACAAATATGGCGATAAAAATGGCAACATAAAATAGCACTCAAGATAACAAAGGTGTAGGCCGCACAACACCAAAAACATTTTTAAAAAACTCTTTAAGAACAGAAATAAATCAAATACAAAAAAGTGAAAAGTGAAGTTATCTATGCTAACAAACGTTTTAACCAAATTAGAATGTGTCATTCATAAATTTTCTTACTCATACGACAAGAATATGAAAACAAAAACAGAAAATTGTGTATTAAATATTATTGTCCATAAACATTTAAATACATATTTCACAAATCATTCTAACTAAAGCATAAATTTAATTTAAAACATCTGCAGGGTTATTTTGTTCCAACATATTAAAATGTAATCCCCTTTTTCTTGCGTTTTATGAATGATACTTGCAAAGCATTCAAAAAGGAATGTCGAGATTTGCACGTATTCTTTATCATTGTGTTGTGCTCACTTTAACATCTTTTAACATGTTGACGACAAGATTTCATTAAGATTTCTTTGAAACGTTTTGTTATCATAGAATATTTTAATTTTATTTTTTGTTTTATCGCCCTGAATTTTCTTTCAAGATATTTTTTGTTGATATTCTTACTTTAGTAAAATTTACAAGACAATAACAAATACCCTAGAAAAAACAATTTATATTTGTACAATATTCTTTCCCCCATATATCCATCATAATTTTTTTAAGATAGTGTTGTGTTTATGTTTTTTTTAGCAGTTTTGTTTAACTAATTGTTTTACATTCACTTCTTAATTTCATTAACAATTTTAACAAGCTGCTTGATAAGATTTTAAAAGTAATTTGGTAGCAGCAGCGAATTGTTGTTAACAAATTTACTGTTTTATAATTTTTCGTTTAGGGGAGTTTAGAATTGAGTTCAAGTTCATTTTAGTAGTATACTTTCCTTTTCATAACCTTCACCACATGTGTAAAGGTTATATATAAGTTTGTCATTCCGTTTGTAATTTCTACAATATTTAACTAGGACCCCAATGTATATATATTCTAGATTCTTATTGATCGGAAAGTCGATATAATAATGCCCGCTGTCAGTTGAAATCAGTTTTTAGAAAGCCCCAGGTATCGGATATATATGTTTTATCCATCAATTTGCAGAGAATTTCTCTTATATGAACGCAAAAAACCGAAGATACCACCAAAAACGTTTTTGTTTTCGACTTCTGAGTCCCTATATAAGCTAGAGACTTCATTATTTCACAGAAAATTTTGAATCGGTCCATTAGTATACGAGATATCTGCCAAAACGCATTTTTAGACCTATGTTTATAAGTTATGCATTTCGTTTTTATATAGAAAGATCACAAATATTTTTCGAATTTAGAATTTTTAAATCAATCTAATCGGTCCATAAATTCTCAAAATACCCTTTTTCATTTGTTTAGTGTTATTGTTGTTTCTTTAACTTTAAAATATATAACATCTCCTTAGGGTGAAGAGTATATATAAAAAAATATGTTTTCTGATAAAGTGTGTGTCCAAAATCGCTGTAAATTTCAAAAATTACACATAAATAATTGATTTTTTTGTCCTTGATATCTTACACAGTTTTGTTACGAAAATAAAGGTATACCTATATACTTTTTAGAAAGGGTAAGGTCTTTTCTTTCCAATGCATTTAAAAAAACTGAAATTGGTTAATAGGTATTTAAGACAAAAAATGTTAAAGTTGCGAAGAATATATATATATATATATATATATATATATATATATATATATATATTTTTTTTTTTTTTTTGTTTTTTTGATATAACTCCTTATTTTGGGGTATATCGAAAATTCCAAGTGTTTTTTCACTGTAGCACCGTATAATTATTAAAACTAGACTATACCTCCGCCACCCCTATGGTATTAAAATAAAAAGTTTTAGTGTAAATTAGCTTTGGTATACAATATTTTGCAAAATCTAATAAAAAATGTTAGTTGAAACTTTTAACGTTTGTGACTAATGAAATACTGAACCAATAGTAATCTGTAAAGTACTATTTCCAAAAAAAAAAATTAATTTTTTGCCAATTCAACAATGTTATAGATCCTTATTTTTCTACAAAAAAATCTTCAAAATACGTTAGGAATAAAATAACCAACATAAAAATAATGGTTAGGTACAAACACACTTGCGAGTTTAAACAATTCTACATTTTTTCTCTCTCCTAAAATTCTTTAAAGCAAAAATAACTGTAATAATTCTCTTCCTTTTTGGCGATTTTCTTGTTTTTTTTTCCTTTTACCGTTTTGACGATATACTTTTCTGTTTTAGCGATAATTTTCATTTTAGTGTTTCTATTATTTTCTTTTCAGTTTTTCTTCGATTTTTCCGTTTTTGACTTTTTTCGCTTTTGCAATTATTTTCCGATTTTTTCGTTTGTTTTTTATTTCGTTTTAACGATTTTTTTCATTTTGACGATTTTATCCATTTTATCAATTTTTTCCCCGCTTAGTCGATTTTTCTCGTTTAGTATATTTTTTTGTTATAAGTTTTTTCGTTTCTGCGAATTTTCTATTTTTTCCCGTTTGATATTTTTTTTTTTTATTTTGTCAATTTTTTGATGTTTTACGATGTTATCAAAAAAAATTAACTTTTATATTACTTAGAAAAAAAAAATAAAAATCATAAAATAACTTATTTTTGCTCAATAAAATGTAAAAGTGAAAAATAATCCTCTGACTTTTATAAAAAAGTCATAACAGTTATGCATAAAATAAATAACAATAAAACTAACGCAAGTAAATTAATTAATCTATTAATTAATTATAATTAATTTTACCCAAAAATGTGTATTTGTTAAAAATAAAAATGAACGGTATAAAAACAAAAACAAATCCCTTTTAAAAAGCAACTTAATTATTTACAAAAAATAAAGCAATTCAAAGTATATCTTACAAGTCTCTCAACTAAAAGTGGAAAAAAATTAATTCACTGTTTTTATATCATTACAACTTGTCTAGTTTGTTTTTGCAAAGAAATAACAGCAACAAAAGCTGTAAAGGTTTAAAGTTGAAATTTTCAAAAGTAATCTTAAAAACAGAGGTATTGTTTTATCGCAACCAAATTAAGGCAGTTTCATAGAACTTCTATGAAAAAATGTCAAAACTATTACCACATCTTTAATATTTATCAAAGTACACTGAAAAGAAAAATTTTTAATTTTATTTTATCACAAATTCGTAAGTAGCAAAAAATATTTATTGATTAAAAATTTCTAAAAATAGCGGGTAATAATACATATTTTGGGATATTTTGCTGAAAAACTCAAATGAATATTAAATCGAATGAATATCAATACTGATTGGAAACATGATATAGTCGTTTAGAGTTTACTACTCATGATAATATTCCTTATAACGTGATTTTTTTTAAGTGAATTTTCGTAAAATTTTAAACATGTATCTTACTTATAATATTTATTATTTTAAAATTCGAAAAATGTGGAGCTGATTTTTGAGTATTATTATGTCCTTAAAATATTTTGACGCCTCCTGAATTTTAGTATTAAGCAAATAAAATGTTTTAATTTGATATCAGTATTAAAGTAATTTATAATTTGATATCAAATGATATCGTAATAATATCATAACGATATTATATCGGCGATAAAGAAGCCCGAGAATGATATCATTTAGAATTCTAAAATTATATAGGTAGCTTTCTAAAAGATACAATCGAAAATGATAATTTTTAAAAATAACGAAATTAGTAATGATATATATATATATATATATATATATATATATATATATATATATATATATATATATATATATATATATATATAATATAATTTTATGCAATTTTTAAAATTTTCAAATTTTGTTCCTCATTTTGTTAAGACCAGATATGACTTTAGATCAAAAATTTTTAGAAATACAATACAAATATCATTCATATTTTATATTAAAATGGGATACAGTGATCGTAAAAAGAATTACAGGAAAAGTTCCTATTAATTATATAGATACAATTGGACTCAAGAACAATTTAGAGTGCTATATTCGGCTGTGTCGAATCTTTTATACCGTTCACCACCTTATAGACAAATAATAAAATTTACGCCTTAAAGTATGCTTTTATATTTTCACATTTATACTTCCAAAAATAATCTGCATTTTTTCCAAACTACAAAATTGTAAACACAAAATTAAACCGTCATAGCAAGCGCAGCTTCCTTAAAAAAAACGCTGATAGCTTCTGATGACTACTAAATTTATATACATATTTATATACATATACATAAGTGCTTATATAAAAAAAAAACAACAACAACACTGAGTCATTGCAATCATAGTTGCCAGATATATTTATATTGTCGGCTTATGAAAGTCAAGTAGTATTAGTGTATTCAAAAACCGAAACCGGAAACCAGTTAACCGGTTTTTACTTTTTAAAAAACCTACTGGTTTCGAATATTTTGACTAAATAAACTTATACTTCCCATTTTTTTATATTTGCTAATTGAATCTTATAGCCTTATGCATTAAAAATATCAAATTGTTTAAAGATAACATTTTTATGAAAATTTAGAATTTTTTGTGTAGTTTACATACAAATTTTATTTTTAAACAATTAGCTTGTACTGAATTAGACCCTTAATTATTTGAAAGTATATTTCTTTTTCATTATAAACTAATAAAGCTTTAATCAGACTATCTTTTTTTTTTTTTTTTTTAATTTCTAATTTGACGTACTGAGATTTGTATATTTTTTAATAGATTTAAACTAATTTTTTTTTTTTAACAGAATCTAGGTAAGAAGTAAATTTCAGTTTTATCGTTTGTCAAAAGAATAAAGTGAATAAATAGGCAAATAAGTAGAGTTGAATCAGAAGAAGCATTACCCGAATTCAATTATAAAAAATACAAAATTTGAGCATTTTCCTTTAGCTGCAGAAGAGCGATTTGATTTTTTTATTATTTTATTACTTGTCATTACAAATGACATGTATTTTAAGTGTGCTTTCTTTAGTAAAAATAATAATTTTTTAAATATTTGTATTTTTAGAAAAAACCGGGTAGACAGTTTTTTTTCGTAAAACCGTATTCGAAACCGGGTTTTTAAAAAAAAAAATTTATTATTTTATATACAAAAAATTTGTTTAAATACATTTACATAGTATTTTTAGCATTTTTAAATTTTCTTTTGTAATTTAAAATAAAATAAGTTTTCTAAAATAAGTTTTGGAGATAGAAAAAAATCAAGTAAGAATGTCCAATCTGCATGAACGGGAGTTACGACGAACAATAATTTGTTTAGTTATTTGGTCTATTTTTTATGAACCAATTTTTCCCATTTTCAATACCAAACAAACCTTATATTACATAGAAATTAATTAATTAAGCCAAATTTCAAATTACATATTAATTGCATTATTTTTTAGTCTACTTAACAGTTTCGAAGATATTAAAATAGTTCAAATTTTTGTTTTTCAAAAAAATCGTTCAAAATCTAAAACTACAAAAAAGTATAAAAAATACTTTATCATAAATAGGCAAATATAATGCATAAAACGAGCCACATTTTATTAAAATCAATGCATAAATTTCTTTTTTTATCTCTAAAACTATTAAACAATTTAAAAACTTATGAGGACATAACTTGCAAATAATATAAATTATAAGTTTTTGGTATTTTACTGAACCACATCAAACAAATCGTTCTCCAGATATATTACAATATTATATTATACAACGGTTTATATCAAAAACTAGAATAAAAAAAGTGATTTATAGGCTTAGAACTTTGTTATTTATCAAACCCGAATTGGTTGTGCATTCAAAGATCAGAAACATTTTATTCGTTCCCCCTAATGTGGGTAAAGTGTTTGCGCCTCTTCGAATTTGGCATAGCGACCAATGCTTTTTTCATATTCAAAATTAGTTTTAAGAAATCATTCTAACATAATTAACCGAGTAGAATATTAACTTGTTGTAGTGAAACAGACCAGAGTCTATGACGGGAGTCGAACCCACAACCAAGTCTACACCTCTTTTTTTTTTCATAAAAGTTATCTTCCGCATTTGAAAAGTAAATAATTAGCTATTGTTTTATAATTTTTTTTTTAACTCCTACTTTTCTCATGAAAGTTAAATTTTACTTCGAACTTTTAAAACAAAAAAATGGTGAAATCTAAAATTAAAAAATTTTTCACTGATCTTTATTTCAGAAGTAAAGAAAAATGCTTACAAAATACATACATATACTTGGTTTATGAGTAGTTCTTATTTGCAAATAAAAGTATAATTTTTTATTGTAACTTACTCACGAAAACAATTACTGATTAACGAGACTATTTACAAATTAGGTCTATGTTAACATTTTTTTTTTTTCAATTTTTGACAAATATTGAATAATAATAATAATAAAATTATTTATAATAGAACAAATTAATTTTTTTTTTTACTTAGAATCGCAAATAAGAACTTTGTTAAACTAAGTAATAGTTAACGTATTTGGATTTAACAATGTCTAACAATTCAAAAAATTTGATCTTCAAAATATATCATTCCCTATTGATGACTTAAAATTTTTAAAATATATAAATTCTAAATGTTCAAAGATTAAAAACAAATATTATTTTAATTATATTTTAAAATAGTTTTTATAACATATTTATGTTTTATTAATTGTTAAAAATTAAAAACTAAACTTAAAAAAATTTTTTCTGTTTGCAATTTTTTTTAATTAAGTATCATTTTAAAATAAAATGAGTAGTAAAATTTAGTAAATATATAACACAAAATATCTATATTCTTATAGATCAAATTTACAATTTGATACTGGTGTTTTCCATTATCTTCCACTTTTTCAATATCACAAAAAATATTTTTAAAAAAATCTGTTATTTTTACATCTAATTGCTGTAAAATAGTTTTTCTTTTTTTATTTTGTGTGTGTTTTAATTTACTATTTATATACATACACTAACATACATATTTAAACTAAAGATCTATTAACTGGAAAAGCTTCAATAGAAAAAAACTTTTCTAGGAATGGCTAAGTAGCTTAAAGCGGCACATTCTTTGTATTTGAACATTAATATTACTATGCCCCCACAACAATAATAGTATAATAAACATCACGATAGGGTAACTTCTAAACACATCATTATTAAGAAACCAGCTATTGTACCCCAAGTAGCTATGGTGCCATTACCGCTAGCATGAGCTTCTGGTAAGATATCATCGGCTATAATGTAAATCATGGCTCCAGCAGCAAATGAAAGAGCATATGGTAGGATAAGACTTGCAAATGTAACTGCTACAGCACCCAAAATACCAAATATAGGTTCTACCATACCGGATAATTGACCATACCATAAAGATCTCATAACACTGAAGCCGGCAGCGTGTAAAGGTAAACTAACAGCCAGACCTTCGGGAAAATTTTGTATACCAATGCCTATCGCTAAATTACGGGCTGCTTCAAAGGTCGATGAATTGGAAGAGCCTACAGCACCAAAACTAACACCCACAGCTAAACCTTCGGGTATATTGTGCACAGTGATGGCCACCACCAATAGCATAATACGTTTCCATTGAGCTAAAGCACTTTCGGCCTTTGAACGCTCATCTTCAGTGGCCACATAAGTATGATTGGTACGTTCTAGATCAATGCTGGCCTTTTTACGTCTTCTGGGTTCATTATGGCTGTGCTGTACACTTAGGCAATCAGAAAAGCTATCCATACTTTTAGCCGCATCCATAACACTATTCTGACTATGTTTCATATCATCCATGGCTATGTCAGCCTTATCTTTATTACTCTGCGTCATTTGTATCATCATATTTGAAGAATTTAAACCCAAATAAGACATTAATTTATCACAGCCATAAACGAATATGGCTCCCAATAGAAAGCCACCTGATACTGGTAGGAAAGCATAGACGCCATATAAATCGGAATTTTCAGCCATTTCAATAGCGGGCGCCAAAAGTGACCAAAATGAGGCAGCTATCATGACACCAGCTGCAAAACCTAAGGCGGCATCTAGAGATTTACGTTGATTACCACGTAGAAATATTACACAAGCGGCTCCTGCCGCCGTTAAACCCCATGTTAGTAGTGTTCCCAATAAAGCTTGTGTAACAGGACCATAGCCAGCAATCATTTTGTATAGTTTTTGTTGTTCTTTATTATTATCTGTAGTTTAGTTGTAGTTTTGTTGTAGATAAAAGTTTATCTGAGTTATTTCTTAGTAAAACGATGACAATTAAAAGTTTATCTGTAATGTAATAATTTTTAAAACATTTTTTTAATTATTGTTTCAAATGTGATGAAATTTATTTAATTTTTTGTTGTTGAAAAGTTTAACAAGTTATTTAAAAGAATGTTTTGCGAAATTGATGTTTTGCAGAGTGAAATTAACAGCTTAAAATATTAAAATATTGATTTCTGATTTGCAATATTGTGATAAAATTTATAATGGATAACGAAAGGATAAGAAAAATGTCTTCAGAAGAATTTTTAAATTTCATACAAAAAACTTGAACTTCAGATTGTTTAAAAGCTATTTTACGTACTTATACTTCAGTAATTTTTTTTGTCAACTGTTTATACATAACTTATTTGCTTTTGTACCATCTACTACTTTTAGTTTACATTTTAAAGGCTTTTTAAAATAATAAAATTCACTTTATTATTGAATCCATTAACAAAACCATAAGGAATCCCCTTCTATTCATTTATCAAGATAGAAAATTAAAATTTAACTTAAATTAATTAACGTGTTAACATTTTTAAATTTTGAAATATCAAGATTATTTTTTGAAAATTACATGAAAAAACATTAAATATAAGTAAGAAATATATAGTAGGTCAAGCCCGACCATATGATACCATATACCGTTGTGTATGTTCATCAAAATTCGGGGATAGGTATTATGTGAGACACGTGGCCAATGCTTAGTGTATATTTCTGAAAAACATACGTATGCATTTTATCATGTTATTTATGCACATTGGGATAATTCCCAGAAGTGGGCCTTATATAGAATCTATGATCAGTTATACGACTATCCTCATAAAATGTGGCACTGCGATTTCTATTTTTATGAAACTGATTTGTGTCTAATATTAACCTCGTACTATTATTTGTATGGGGATTTTGCAAGTTAGTTCGGGAGGAGGGTTTACATGGGAGCTAATTTGTCAGCAAAGTTATAAACAAAAATATGTGTTACATTTTATTCACTTTACACTAATTCGCAATTTAAAAATTCAAAAATAGCTATTATTTTTAGTCCCTGTTTTATATACAATTGCATGGAAGTTATAAATTATATACTAGTTCCCTGAAAAGTTAAAAAAAAAAACTATTTGCGTAGTTTTCCGTATTGCCGCAGAACTGTTGTATGATTCTATTGCATGAAAACCGAAAACCATTACCTCTTAGAATATCATTAAAGAATCTGTTCTAGAACTTGGGATTTGAGAACCTGGAAAAGCAGTGTTTTTTGTTTTTTGTAACAATTTTCTTTATGCAAGCTTAAAGTTGTTCCTTTGTTCTGCTTAAAATTAATAATTATTAAAATTTGTTCACAAATATTTTAAGAAAATTAAAAAGAAATTAACTTTACTTGCCTAAATTATTTAATAATAAAAAATTTGCAATTATATTATTATTCAGCTTGAGTAATTTTTATTTATTTATTTTTTTTTTTATTTTATATTTAGTATTAATAAAGAGGGTGTCAGTCAATCATTTGAATACTATTGGCTATTTAAATTAATAAACGCCAATGTGAATAAATTAATTACATTCATTCTTTTTTTTAGTATGAAGTAATAAGAAATAATAAGAAAATTTAAAATAATTTTTCTACAAAAAATTGTTTAGGTTTTTTTCGCGTTACTTAGAATTAAAAAAATAAAATAAATCAACCAAATAAAGTGTTTTACAAACTGATCTTAAGTGAAAACAGTGTTGAATGGATTTGATTTCAAAAATAATTTAAATATATTACATTTTCTTATTAATTTTATTTAAAAGATCTTTATAATGATAAGAAATTAATTAAAACTTCAGATCAAGCAAATTTTTACACGCTTTTAATGAATTGAACTAGGAGAATCTGGTTTAAATTTACTTCAAAAATGTTAAAACAAAAATAAAAATTGTAAAGAAAAAAATCAAAAACGACTGTAATTACGAAAACATTTTGGCATTATGTTAAATGGATAATATTTTAAAAATGTAACAAGTAGAAAGGCATACCTTTTGGGCAAAAATATGGCTCGAATTTAAATTTACCGTCTTTTTATAAAATAATTCACCTCACTTTGAAAATTTTTCTATACAAATTAAAAAAAAAAAAAAAAAAAAAAAACTACATTTTTCAAAGGAAGGTGAAATGTTTTAAAAAATAACCTCCTTAATTAACTTAAAAAAGGCAAAAGTTTTATATTTATGATAAATTTTCTTATTTGTATTTTAAATAATTTTAATTCATTTAGATTTATTAATTATAAAACTGTAAAAAGACTGGCAAAAATTTATTGATCATAAAAAGAGTAATGTTGTGGTATTACTATAAGGTGCAATATTTTAAAGTATGCGTACGAAAAAACATAATGAGCTGTTTCATTGAGTCAACTGAGCGAATGAACTAAAAGAGCGAAGTAGTTCAGTTGAGTGAGATGAGCTAAAAAGAGCGGTCAATACATTTATCTAATGAGCCCAAAAAGTAGAAAAGCTCCTAAGAGCTATGCCAAACATGCTCGGCCACGTAATGGCATGTTGTGTTGATTTCTTCAAAGTCAAATATATGCTATGTTAAAGCTATGCCTAAGTTTTAGTCAATCAAAGCTAAAATATTTTAAATAACAAAGCTGAGAAGAATTCTGAGGTAAAGAATGATCATAGCTTCTCAATAACGAAAAAATAAAAATATTGTAAGATTTTGTATTATTTAGTCTGGAAAACAAGCATACGTTATAACTTTTCTTATGCCCTGAATAGAATCGAACTAAAAAGAAAAAAAAATGCAAAACAATTTGTCGTATAACAAGTTTACTCAAAATGCGACAAGATATATAATTGTTTTTCTTCTTTAGTCTGAATAAACTGGAATAATAATAATAAAGATTGTCATAGAAAGACATTGATGACACTCGTGATATGCATCAGTGTTTTTAGCATTTTCTATCTATACTTAGAATTTCCTCGTTATGGTAGAAGCACCTAGATAGAATTGGGAATATTATTTTAGTCCCACAGAGAATTAGTTATTTAAACTACCCATTTAGGCAATTCTAAAGAAATTGGGTTCAAGTTAAAAAGGCCCCAGCAGTGCTCAATTATGATTATTAATTTTAAAATAATTTTAAATTCTTATAGAGAGATACCGCGAAAAATTTTGGTAAAGTATTTTAAATTTTTTTTTTTCCATATTCATACCAAAAACAAAATTAAGAATAACCTAGTTTGCAATTAATTTTTATTTAAATGATATATCAGAAAAATCTGGAGAAGAAATGATAAAAGTATTTTATTCAGTTTTAATCCTACCTATTCCGTTATGGTTTATTTGAACGCGCACCTTAAAAGTGTAACTGTGTAGAATTAGAAAAAAATATGGTTTCTTTATATTCGGCCAATTTCTGAAAATCGAAAAGGAATTGATAGAAATTTTAATTATGTTATAGATTTTAAATTAATTTAAAATATTACGTTGTTATTACGTATTTCCTTTTTTAATAGATCAACTTATTTTAATCTTTAATATATTAAATGTTTGGTGGATTTTGAGTAATTAAACTTTGAAAAATTCATTAAATTTCAGAACACAGCCAATTGTTTCTTATAATATTTTAAAATACAAATTTATCATTTAAGGAAAAATTTTAGAACTTGTTCTATAATCATTAGTACTAGAGTAATCAAAACCGCTTCAGATTATTTAATAACGTCCTTAACTTTATGCATTAGTATTAGTACTTTCATGCATTCTGGAACTAGTTGTAGAACTAAGCGACAATATTTAATTTAAGAATTTAAAAAAAAAAATATTTTAATTTAACTCATTCATAATGACTTTCATATCGCTTGTTAAAAATCTTTCATTTAATTTTAATTTTAAAAAGAATATAAGGAATTCAATTAAGAACTTTCAATTAAAGATTGATTATATTACAAACAATTGCAATAAAAAACTGTCCGCGTCATTGCCCTAATTTAAGTAAAAAGTAATAATCGTCAACAAATTTATTATTTTTTTATCTCAATCATAATTAAATTCTGGCTTTATTATTTTCATTTCATTCGTAAAATACATAAAAAATAAAAATATAATAGTGACGTCTATAGGTGGTCAGTCAGTATGGTTGGTATGAAAGGAGGAAATTCGATTATATTGTTTATGCCGGATTACATATTCTCGCTCTTGCTTACTCTCTCACTTGCATCATTCTTAACTAAATATAACTTTCTTGTTGTTTCCATTTTTACGCCCTTTTGCATCATTGTCAAGGGAATACAAAAGGAACACGAACAAGAAAAAAAAGCATTCTTTTTAATAACTTGTTTAAAGTTACATATTGTACTTATTATTTATTTTATATTTAAATGTGTTTACCTTGAAATTGCCACGTTCCTAATCTTCTTGAATGTGGTGGCAGTCAGATTATATTTAGTAAATATTGTTGTATAAACGAAACAAAAATACTGTTTAAAACAATCAGATAATGTGTGAATGATCTCAATTAAAAATATCACAACAACGACGATACAATAGTAGATAGTAGACACTTTATACCAACAATAACAATTCACCAAAAAATAAATAAATAAAAGTTCCACTTAGTGCACAACAAAATAAATGTTTTCTTTTTTTTTTAATTCAAAAAAAGATATACATAAGTACTTTTACAAAAACATCTGTTTTTTTTTTTTTTTCTTTCACTATATTTTATTTTAATATTGTATTTATGTCATTACATATTTTTATATACAGTAATTAAAATTTTGTTTTGTATATTTCTTTAAACGTTTAATAACGCCCTTTTTCTTTTTTTTCGATTTTTTGATTTAGCAGCAATAATTGATTGTTTAAATTTTACGTCTTATTGTTTTTATTTATACTTTTTTTACACCATAGATTCTTTACCACCATCTCATCTTTTTTAAGATTTCGTCACGATTTTACCAAATAATACAAATAAGAGATTTTTACATTTAGGTATTGTATGATTCGTTAGTCTTCTTTTATTTTTTGTATAATAACACCACCAAAAATGTTTATTCGTTCATTAGTCGCCTATACTCATCACTCCACTACTAAACTAATTCTCTATCCAACTCAACTAACGACGACATTGAATTGTTAGTACTGTCAGAAGTTTTACTTAGCTTGTGTTGCTCTTTTATACTGTATTTGTTCGTTTGAGTTTAACGTTTAATTTATTTCGTTTGTTTTATTTCTATTTACTTTAGTTCTCTTGCCTTGTTTTTGTACTTTATATTTCTACACGCTTTTCATCCACATTTTAATGCTCATGCAACTTCGTTCTTATCAGCAAGTATCTGCTGCTGACTGCCTGTTCTCTTAGCTTTTTGTGTATATTTAAAAGTTTATTGTTTCTCATTTCAAAGAGAGATACCAGATTGTAGGAAATGAAAAACGTTGTTTTTTTTTAACCTGATATGACTTAAATATCTGATTTTTAATGAATATATATATATATATATATATATATATATATATATATATATGATAAGTTAGAATGCTATTTATATGAAATTATTTTTCATTAAAATTTAGTAAAGATTCGATTTTTAACCCTTTCATACGTACACTAAAGTGCCTCGATTTGTATGGGGAAAAATATTGAAAATATACCCCCCTAAATTTGAAGATTGATATGTTATGAACTAATTCCCAAAATATTTCGGTTCAGTTATTTCGCTCCCGTGAACTGGACCATTTTCAAAATACCACTAAAAACATGGTTTTCAATCAACAGTGTACACAATTTTTAACTTTTGATTACAAAAATTACAACATATATTTAAGGTGTGCGTTCAAATAAAAGATAATATTTTTTTTAAATAAAAGATGAACGGAATAAGTTAGAATTAAAACTAAATCAACCTCTTGTAGCATTTCTTCTCCAAATTTTTCTGATCATCGTTTTATATAAAAATTAATTGCTAACTAGATTACTTAAAATTTTTTTAGATATGGCTTCTTAAAAAATGTTAAAGTACTTTTACGAAATTTTTCGTGGTATCTCTCTATAAGAATTTAAAATTAATAATCACAATTTAGTACTGCTGCGGATTTCTTAAATTTGCTTTTAACTTGGTTCCAATTTCTTTACAATTGCCAAAATTCTGGGTGCATCTACTGTAACGACAAAATTCTAAATTTGGAAAGAAAATATTAAAAACACTGTTACATGTCACGAATGTCATCAATGTATTTTTATGACACTCTTTGTTATGATTATTCGAGTTTATTCAGACTAAAGAAGCTAAACAATCACGTATCTTGTGGCATTTTGAAACAAATTGTTTGTAAATTTGTATTATTTTTAGTTCGATAAAATTCAGGACCTTTTTCTCGATTATTCGGTATACAAAACTTGTACATTGGAACATCAGAAAAGTCAGCAATAACGTATGTTTTTCAGACTAATACAAAATATTGATTTTTTTTTTTTTTTTTTTTTTTTTTTTTTTGTTATTGAGGAGTTTTGATCATTCTTTGCCTCAGAACATATTTGGCATAGCTCTTTGGAGCTTCTCTTTTATTCGGGATCGGGATTCTTATGACTTTTTCTTCTTCTGAACCGAGTTTCATCTCAGGCTTTAGATCCTTATAAAGCTTTTTTATTACACTGAAATATAATATTTTTGTCAAATTTTACTCAATCATCATTTTCTAGTAAGTTAAAAAAAAAAAAATTATTTTGTACATTTTTCCTCGATTGCCATCTGCATGCGGATGATTGGATTTAATCAATTCGATCAGCAGTTAAATTCGAAATGTCTCTAACAGATATTGTAATGAAGAAAAATATTGAAAATTAACTGCAGTAAGTTATATAAGCTAAAATATTTTTGAATTAGTTTTCATTCTTGTTTTCTATGATTTTCTTTTTAATATTATTTTATTAAATTTTGAATGTAATTTAGATTTTAGGACATCATTGGAAATGTCTTATTCAATACTATTGACATATGTATTCAAGATCCCAAAATCATATTTTTGGATCAGCAGAAGCATAAAATTATCAAAAAAAAAAAAAAAAAAAAAAAAAAAAAACAAAGCGATTAAATAGCAAAGATTCTCTTTTAACGATTATTACTTCGGTTTTAAAATAATTTATTATATTTTTTCATAAATTATTTTCAAATAATTATTTTTAAAAAGTAATGATTTAACCTTTTGGAAACCAAATGTATAAAATTGATTACCTGTAATCTTTAATAGTATCAGAATAGACCATTCCAATGGTACCTTAAAACCCAATATATGTTGAAAATAAGAAAAAAAGTTAATAAAATCTTAATATTCTGCGAATGGAAAGGAGATGTAACAATTATTTGAATGGATATTCCAGATGTTAGCATGTCTATTATATTTTGAAGTTAATTTTCATAAAACGAAGATTTTGATAATGCTATTGAAAGAAATCTATATTTTTAGAGGTGTTTTAAAAATGATCTGATATAATATTTTGGTAATCATGAGAACATACTAATCCTCATTTCTAGAGGGGTACATTTGCATTTGAAAATTTCTACTTCTGACACAAAAAAATGGCAAAAAATGGTTTTCAATTCTTTAAAAAAAAGTATGTGGACTAGAAAAAAGTAAAAAAACATTACAAGGGATAACAGGGATATAATTACCAACATCATACTACTATAAACAATCATCACAGGACTGTCGAACAGGGTTATCATTTATATCAGAGCGCTCTCATGACGCTGTTACCATCATGAACAGTGCTATCAGAGAGTTTTCATGATGGTACTTATATGCCTGTGTAAATTTAAGCAAAATACATCACTTTAGTATAAAGATACGATTTTAAATCGTAATCGCAAAATTTATGCGATTATATATCGTTTGGTCTTCAGCAATCAAGAGGTATTTAATGGACATTTTATTGAAGAAAAAAAGTAATAAGTTATAAGTTTATTAAACTTAATAAACGTAGCAGTCATTTGTCGTGTTTTTCATTTTGACAAATGTAGCTCTCTATGCAGTATTGACCAAAGTTTCAGCGAAATATCGAAATGAGAGTGAATGCTACGTATTTTGAGATACATACGAGCCCAATCTTGCAAATAATTTTGAAGCAAGTCGTCAAATAGTTTGCTTAAAACTCCCGAATAGCAGTTTAAAATTCTAAGTCTCAAATTACATTAAAATTCGTTCCCATATGCGCAAGTCCAAAATTAGCATGGAATTTGTAAAATTATATAAATCGTTGGTATTCCACCTATAGTAACATTCATAGCACATAAGGTCTGACTAGATCCACAAGAGCTAAGACTAGTTTGAATCTATCGTAATAAAAATTTATTAAGAGAAAAAAATAAAAATACTAGATTAAAGTATCATATTTTAAAATTTATATATTAATTTTTAAATTTCAACTAAATTGACCATCTGTGTAAATCCGAGTGTTAAAATCATATATAAAAAGGATACAATAAAAATCAAATCATATCAAACGAATCGTATATTTTAAAAACTAAGCATTTTTTATTATCGTATCAAATGTAATGTAATGAACAAACAATTTAATTAACAACTATAAAATCTGCAAAAAAGTTATTATTTATTTTTTGTAAAACTAATCCTTTTATTGTTTTTGCATTAAATTTTTTCAAGTGTATCTCTGAGTTTATGATGAAATAATTTAACGTTATTTGTACTTAAATATAAGATATAAAATTAGTAGTTGTTGGGGAAGTTATGAACGTCATCAAAGTAAACAAATACAAATAGCAATAGTAAGTCAAACGTAATGATTATTTGGCACGTAGTGTCAGTTCAAACAAGTCATCAATTTGACATTCTACTGCCAGCCACATTGAAATGTACATTATTTAATAAAAATGTTAAAACTACATGAGTTGGGTTAATAAAAGAATTTTTTAATTTAAATATTAGGTAAATATTTTTTTATTATTATTTTGAAGTGAAATGATTTTGTTTCTATTAAGCAACGAAGAGTTTTTTATAACAAGTGTTTTATTTTAGAATTCAGTCATAACTCGTTATAAAGTTTTATAAACTGCCAAAATACTTAAATATGTCGTATATTCTTATTTCCACTAAAACTAAAGTATTTAAATTTCTCCCGCTAATCATTTCCATAACTGGTAAGAATACATTCTTCAAACAATTAAAAAAAAAAAATAATAATTTTTCAATTTATTTTATTTTAATTTTTAAGTAACGAATTTTAATTGATTTAATTTATCAAAGACCCTTTCGCCCAAACATTATGGTCGCTCGAGTCGGATTTTATCGACAAGTTTCTGCGATACTCAACTATAACCTTTTATTTCATACCAAACTTTTGTATTTTATCATTTCAGCGTGTGAAATCTATGCAACCAGACTCGGAGTGCAATAAACGAATACGTGTCAAAACCGGAGGTACACCGAAAGACTCTACACCTACCCAAAAGACTGGTAATCTTAAGAAGACTTCCACACTTATCGGTGGCACACCAACTAGTTCAACAAACAAAAAGAAGACTGATATTAGCCAATTCTTTAAGAAATTGGAAAGAGCAACACCAACTTCAAAAGTAAATGGCGGTAAAAATGGCACCACAACTGATGCAATAGCGGAATCACCGTCAACACTATTATTAAATCGTATTAATTCCGAATGCTATACCCCACTAAATCAACTGAAAAATAAAACGACAGACACTAAGGAGAATAATGAGGACAGTCATGAGGGAAATAATGACAAAGTGTCTAATGGCCGTGGTGGTGCCAAGAAAGCTTTGGATTTCCTTGAAACAGAGTCTCCTAAAGTACAACAAGAAAATGTCATTACCGGCAAACGTACTAGACGCAATAGTGTATTAGTACAGCAAAATTCTGTTGTAGATATTGAAGCTACAATAGAAGTATCATCAGCTGTAACTATCAAACGAGGAAAACAGAGAAGACTCAGTTTAATGGCAACTTGTGAGGTAGAAACAGCCACAAGTTCCATGAATACAATGTCAATTTCTGTTACACCTAGTAAATCAACTAGACGTCGTAGTTCCGTACATACACCCAAAGATATGTCTGTAGCAATGGAAACTCCCAGTAAATTAAATAATATAGAACCCATACTGGAGGAAAATAATAAAGCAGAGCAAAAACCGGAAAAACCACCAAAATCAGTTACTAGAAGACGAACTTTATATGCAGCTAAAACGATGGATCAGACAGAATTATTGGAAGCGGCCACAAGCAAAAAAATTGAAACACCCAGTACAAAATCTACAAGTCGACGTACTATATATGCCACTAAAACAATGGAAACTACTGAAATTAAACAAGTTATTTCCAATGTTTCAGTTAGACCTACTGTTAAGTCTCTAGAACAAAGTGAAACAGATATAGAAAAAGATACGTTAGCTAAGAAAACAATGAGTTTGGATTTAACAAATGAAATTGAAATGAAAACTCCTACCACTAATAAAACAGATAAAACTTCTAATCGTCGTAGAACATTATATGGCGCACCATATCTCAGTGAACCCTCTTCACTAACAGCCTTTAGTCTCAATGTTGCTGAAAGCAGCAGCACTTGCTTAACTCCCACCAACTTCCAAACGGGTAAACTAATAGCCAGCTCTACCCTTTTGGAAGTTAGTGGTAACAGCAGGAAATTAGTGAGCACACCACCGGCTGATGCCACCAGCGGTAAACTGCTAGAAGAAACAGAACAATGTGCCACTCCTTTAATATTTAGTTCCACTAGGCAGCCAGGCAATAAAAGACGTACGCTTTTTGATGTTTCTATGGATATTATAACACAACGTTTACAGTGTATTAATCAATCAGCTAGACGATCTTTGGCTCCACCTACACCTTCAGCCGAGGTGATTAGTACCCTCGAAAAGTCTCCTCTAAATACACCGATAGATATTAAAAAATCTACCAATTTTCTAAACTATACAACACCTCAATCTTCAACTGAAACACTAAATGAGTGTACAAATAGTAATGATGGTGTTCCACCTGAAACTAATACCCTTAAAAAGAAACGTAAATTATTTATGCCAAACGAATTGTTAGTGACACCACCTCCTACAAAGACAGCCGCAGAAATTGTCACCACCGAACTAACTGATAAACTAGTTGCTGCCAATGCTAGTAATAATTCAGTACAAAAACGTCGTAGAACCTTAATGCCCATATCTCAACCTCAGCCTACTATAATGGTAACACTTAAGGACTCTACCACTAGCTTAGCCAGCACACCAAATGTTCGAAAACGTCGCAGCACCTTAGATTTTGAACAAATACAAAATATCAAAACAAAAAGCCTTAATGCTGCTACTAAAGAATCAACAACTTCAACTACATCATCATCCACAACGAAAAGTTCCACTCAGACGAAAACTAAAACAAAAAAGTCACCTGTTTTAGTTTATACAAATATGCATCAACAACAAATCGATGTCATACATGAGGTTGGTAAAACTAATCCTACTACACCCACTAAACGTTAGAGCATGTTAAATAGTGCTATTATTTCCCCTGTTTTTTATAATTACCTAAATACACAAATTGTTATTACATATATTTTTTATTCTTAAATACATGCAAACAAATCAAGATCCCTCCTAAATCATAAGACCATTCTTTATACTTTTAATAACTAACGTTTTAGTTAAAATGTACATATACACATATCTATTACATATATAAAGTTTTGATTTATTTTTTTGTGTTTTTTGTTTAAATAGTTTGATTATTGCTATTTCATATGATTCTCTTCTTATTTTTTTAATACTAGTTGAAGTTAACTTCTTTTTTTGCCTACATTAAAACATTTTTTGGCTTTGTTATTATTATTTTTTAATCCTTCTTACATATATTTCTTTTTATTGTTTTATAGTTTACATTTTACAGTCTTATTTATAATAAAATTTTAAATTTATCAGATTTATAAAAACGAAAATTGTAAATTTTTATTAATTTTACAATTTTATTGTTAATAATTTGTTTAAATTTGTTTAAAATTAATAATTTTAACTATAGAAAATATTGTAAAGAATACATTTTTCCTAATTTTGTTTGCTAACTAGAATAGAATTTTCTGTTAAAAAAAAAAAAAAAAAAAACTTCTTTTGTCATTCAATAAACTATTTACACTACTTATATATATATATATATATTTGTGTTAAATTTAATCTTTCTAAATACATATCGTAGATTTTTTAATATTACACATAGATAATTTTGTAGACGCATTGAAAATATACAAGGATAACAAAAAAATATTAAAACTAATAGAAACATCTTTAAATTAGGGATCTCTAAATCGACTTTCGAATGATCGAACAATCGATTCTTTTTTAAGAAAGTCAAAAAGTTAGTTTTTAGTTTGAAAAATGTCGAGAAATCGACTCTATATTCGAAAATAGTACGAAGGTCGAGCGAGAATAGCCGAAAAAGTCGAAAATAGTTGGAAAAAGTAGAAAAAAATTTACTTTATTAAAAGGGAATAGTTTCTTAACAGTTTCAACAACAGTTGGATATAGCATCGTAAAAACATATTTTTGTGTATATCATTGCAAAGATTGTTAACTTATCAATATATATAAATGATACCTGGAGTGCTCCGCTGCCCCTATTCTATTGAAATAAATAAGTTGTGTAAAAAAATAAATTTTTGCTATAGAAAATATTTCAGACAAAACAACTCTCTTCCGTTTGGCATTTCTTTAAAAAGCATTTTTTGCATTCTGGCGATTTTTTCTTTTTGACGTTTTTCCCATTTTGGCGCTTATTTTTGTTTTGACGATTTTTTTCCTTTTTGGAGATTCTTTTATTTTGGTGATTTTTTACTTGTGTTTTTTGTGAGTTTTTTATTTTACGCTTTTTTTTATCGTTTTCTCATTTCGGGGACTTTTCTTCTATTTTCTAAATTTTTCGTTTGTGCGAGTTTTTTATTTTAGCCTATATTTTTTCGTTTCTTTTATTTTGTCATTTATATATATATATATATATATATATATATATATATATATATATATATATATATATTATAAAAACAAAGCACCTTTCACACCAATTGTTTACTTTTTCTACTTTGACTCTAATGGTATATATTTTTTATTAAAATCGGATGTATAGTCTGAGTGTAAAAGTGATCAAAAAATGTCTGCCTATTAATTGTATAGATTTGGCTCCGTTGTATATATTTTATATATATATATTTTTTTTTAGTTTTTATAAGACAAATAAAAAAATAGTCAAAAGAGGCGAATTGAAAAAACTCGAAGAATCCATTATTTAAAAATTGAAATAAGTCGAAAAGTTAAAAATATATTCCGACATTTTAAAATTTAAAAAATCTTCCACATTTATTCAAACAATTTAGATATTATTAGAAATTCTTTTGAGAAGAGTGTTAGTTCCGAAAATTATTGACTTTAGTGAACATTTGTTTACATTGCATAAATTTTTTAAAATTTCGATGCCCCCATATATCGCTCATTTGTTACAAGAAAGTTCAAAAAATATATTTTTTAAGAATACACACTTTTTCACATAAAATATGTTTGTCATTTTATACGAGTCTTTTAATATATATCCAGGGCCTCAATTTGAAAAATATTCGTGATTGTTATTATTAAAAATAACTTTTGAAAATGTATGTCCACCTGTATGTCACCTGTTTGGATGTCTGTATGTAGAAATGGATTTTCTGAAGTCCATAATCCAATAAATAAATTTCTCTTTCAACACATATATGGCATATAGTCTTATTATTGAAATTCAGCGAAATCCGCTTAGAAATGGCGAACGATTTTTTAGAACAGCCTCCAAAAATTTTTTAAATTTTCTTTGCCAAAATTTAATAATATTTTATATTTCACACACAATAATTTATAAATGTTTTTCTATTGGAAAGATGATAGATTGAATAGTCTATAGGAAATGCTCTAAACTACAATCCGTTAAGCCTGAATTCGTATCACCGGTACTCCATATAAAATTTTTCATTATTAAAAAAAATTTCTAGGCAAGTTTTGATATTTTTTTTATAAAAAAGTATTATTCAGATTTGAGTTGCGTTTTAGGCATATCGATGTGGTATTCCGCTTGGGTTGTCACTGAAAGACTTGGTCCTTGGTTAATAATTCGAATTATTGATTTATAAATTACCTTCAAACAAAAATTAAAATTTGGAAATGTCAGATTAAGGAACTGTCAAATATATTTTTAATTAACTAAAAGTGTTTATTTGAAATTTATTAAATAAAAATTAAATTTTTATTCGATTCGAGACCATACGAACACTTTAAAACTCTTACCCTCTCAGCCAAATGGCATTTTGAAATTCTGAATTCAAAAATAGTTTTACTTTAATTTGTGTAAAAAAAAATAATTTTTCAACATTGTTTAATTTTAAATATATTCAACATATAGTGTTATAAATTGATTTTTATTCCGTTCACATATATGAGAATTTTCTTTGGGTACAGATGGTCTAAAGGAAGTGTTATAGATTACAAATCTTCAAGTTATGGTGAGAAAATAACTTTGACAAGCATATCTGAGTATGTGAGATGTTTTTTCTTAAAATATTATCACTTAACTGTAATTATGTTTTAGGTTTTTAAATATAGATAATAAGATGGCATATCATGTTTCATGGAATTGTATCTTAGAGCCCCAAAGTTAAAAATTCTGAAAATTTTAAAGTAGTTAATTCAAGTTTCAAATATCTAATTCCAAGGTATCTTTTTGAAAAAAAAAAAAAATGGTAGAAAACTGAAAAGGAATTTACAATTTTACATATCAACACAGATGGCGATCTCCCTAAGTTATATGCCCAAGGAATTTTCGGGGACTTTATATTAAAAATTTCCGATATCATGGTTAACAGCAGTTTACAAATATTAAGTATATTAAAGTAAAAATTTTGGTTAGAGATAATTTCAATATGTTTATATAATTATGATATATAGATTTTGTAAAGGGTATAAAAGATTCGGTCCAGCCGAATATAACACTTCACTTGTTAGTATTTAAGTTGATATATCCCAATAAGCATTCGAATAATTAAAATTGAAGTACTTGAAATTTAATTTGAGTTCAACTTGAATTTCATTCCTTTTTTCAACTATTTTTCAAACATTTTGTTTTATGTGAAGAAAATTAAAAAATTTTACAAAAGAAAATTTCAAATATTAAATCATCTCACATAAGTTGAATAAAGTTGAAGCATTTTTACTCCCGAATCATAAGAGCTTATGTAGAGCATGTGCCAAAGGGTAACAAAGTCTTATGGAAATTAAATTTAAATTTTCAGTGTACAAAATGGAAACTTTTCTACTGCGAAGAATTTTGACAACGCTTAATGAAGTTTAAGAAAAGTTTACATTTTATTAAACACTTACGTATTTATTTTAATCAAAAAAAAAAACAATTTTATGAAATAAACACTAAAATTTTATTTGTACAAAATTTCGTTGGCGTACATGCTTTTGTTTACGAGATATCTACGTAAAAGTATGAACTGGAGGTACGATGAACACCGATATTTTCCGGTATATTTTTTACCTATAATTTTTTTGTTATTTATTGTCCATTTTCAATATTAAACAAACTTTATGTAAGAGAAATATTTGAGCCAAATTTTATTCTCCTTGGTGGACCAACTAGAGCCCTGTCCTTCTTTCAACACACACACAGATGGACTGACATAGCTAAATCGTCTGAGATTTTCACGAGGACCTAGAATATATATACTTTATGGGGTATTAGATGATTATTTCTTTTTTAATGGTGGGTATAAAAAGTACTAGTTTTAAAAAAGGTCTAGTTTCCAAAATTAAATGAACCAATTTTCAAAAGACTTGTTCTACAATTTGCTTCCTCCAAAACACATGCACTAATTAAAAAAAAAAAACAAATAAAAAAATAATGTTTTATTTATTGAATTTTAATAAATTAATTGATTTCATATTGATAATAAAAACATTTTATACAACAAAACTCCAACTTATTATTTGCGTGCCTAAAAGTATGCTTTGTTTTTAATGATTTATTTGTAATAATGATTGCTGTTATTCACTATATTTACCGCAGTTAGTTTTTAACTTCATTACAGCTCTATCTACATATTTATTTTTCGATTTATGGGCAAATGTTACAACTGCATATATTAATTTTATTTATAAAAAGTATTCATGTTAATCATATTCTTTGATTGATACTTATTTAATTATTGTTATTTTTTTTTTTTTTTTTTTTTTTATTCACATTAAGGCCATTAACAAAATGGGTTTATTTACCCTTGAAAGTTGTGTAACTGATACCACCACTCATCTAGTAAGTTTAGAGCCAAGAAGAACTTTAAATTTACTAAGAGCTCTAACAAGAGGTTTATGGATTTTGGAATATACTTGGATTGAAGAATCTTTAAAGGCCGGACAATGGTTGCCAGAAGAAGCTTTTGAAATGCGAAATTTTTCCAAAGGAGTAGAGGTAAATTGCTAAGCAAAAAAAATCTTAAAAATACTTTACAAATATAAAATTTATTCTCATTAGGTTAGCCGCTCCGAACGCCAAGCTTTTGGTAACTATTACAAATGTGATCTTTTCCATAAATTTGGCGCCTTTTATATATCCTCTCATTGTTGTCCTATTAACAAGGAAAGTATGCGCGAACTGATAACTTTATGTGGTGGCCATGTTGTTAATACTCGTCGAAAGGCCCGCTATATAATTGGTGATGCCAATAGAACATTGGAAAATAAATTCCATTTAACACCCTTTTGGGTTTTAGATAGTATAACACAAATGCAAATTATGAACGTGAATAAATACATGTATCCTTTGCCAGGTGGAAGATCAGCTTCGCAGCCACTACCATTAGAAAATAAACAAAATTAGGGTTAAATAATATGACAAAAATAATTAGACGAGTTAAAAAGTTTTTTTAAACAGGTATGTAATGGAAATCGATTTCGAAAACGAAACGGATTGAAATCGAAAATATATGTGATGTATTCATTTTTTCGTTTTCTTTCTTGATGGAAATTACAGTAAATTCACTTTTTATCAGATATTATTAAAAAGTTTTAAGTGCTCTATGAAAATTATTTCCTTGGCTTTTAATAGTGCTGTATCTTGTAAAGGAAAAATAAAGCATTATTCTAAAAATTATTCTTAAAATCGATCGAAATTCATCACAACTTTTCAAACCGTTCAATTTGAGAACGATCGATTTCCATCACATACCTGATTTTATATAAAAATATATATTTTTTTACTGAAATATTAAATTTATTAATGTAAGTTTTATTTTTAATAGTTTTTATTTTAAATTGAAATATTTTAGTTGTTCTTAAATAAACCTTTGTGAGAGAACCTTTGACAAAAGACAATTACAAATATTGTACTAATTAAATTTTGCAAATATTTTAGTTATTTTATTATTTTAAGTAAATAGGAAAAAATGAATTATATTCACTCTATATTTTATTTTAATAAAACTTTTTAAACTTAAAAAAAAATGTTTTATTTTATTACTAATTAAAATAAGTTAAAAGTGTATTCGACTATGCCGAATCTTTTATGCCCTACACCACCTTATCGGCAAATAATAAAATTTATGCCTTAAAATATGCTTTCACATGTTCACATTTATACTTAACATAGTGTCTACATTAGAGATTTTTTTATCAAGACAAACGTCAAACTAACGCGAATTTGTGGAAGGTGGCAACAGTTGCACAAAAACAACAATATGGCATATTCATTATTGTTTTTTTATATATGCAGTTTGACAACTGTAACAACGAAAATAATAATCAACTGTTTAACTAAGGTTACCTTGTATATATTCGCACTGATTTTGACGTTTGATTTGATATAAATTTGCCTAATGTAGACACTAGGTAAAACATAATTTACATTTTTTCAAACTACACAAAATTAAACTATCAAGCAAGCGTTGCTTCCTTAAAAAAAACAACACTGTAGCTTCTGACATAACTACTAAATTTATTTACATATGTTTGTATGTAGATATATGCTTACACAGAAAACAACAACGCTGAGTCATTGCAATGCTTCTATTTCCATTACAGAATAAAGTTTGTACATAAATATAAAAATTTACTTTCATTGATTTCAGTTCATAATATTTAAGCATAATTTAAAATAAAAAAATGTTTGAAATTTGCTTTGGAAAATTTTGGGAACAGAACAGAAGCGTTTTTTATCAAAATTATGTGCTGCAGAATGCGAGCCAAATTATGCAAATTTCTAAACATTATTTTTTAAGAGATTTTCCTTGGAATTTTGTCATTTTAAGGCATTTCATGTTAATATTTTCATGTATAACTATTTTCATTTACCATTAGCAATCAAATCTAATAAAACTAAATCAAAGATTTAACAAAATTTTTGCAAAATTCCAAAAATTTTCATTATGAACAATATATTAATATCTATCAACAATATTTATGGAAAAAAATCAAATATATGCATTTTTTTCTCTGCTTACTTATAAGAAAAACAACAACAACACTGAAAGTCATTGCAATGTTTTTATATATATTTTTGTGTATATTTTTAATAATTTTTTTAAATTTTTGTCTATAACTCGGTTGTTAATTCAAAAAATTGAAAATTCAAAAAATATTTACAACAGAATTGTATAAATCGAAATCTGAAGCTTATGTAGAAGCTTCACAAAATCTAAAAATGCATTTTGATCGATATCTCAGTAACTAATGAACCGATTTTGTTCATTCCTTCCGAAAAAAAAAAAACATTCTAAAAAAGGTTCCGAATTTTCTGTGCGAAAATACAGTCAGTAGCTTATATAGGGGCTTAGAAAAGTCGAAAGCAAATACGTTTTTGGAGGCCTTTTTAGTTTTTTGGCGATATCTAGGCATTTAAAGTTTTCAAATGATTATTGCCTTGCATAAAAAATATGAAATTATAAAAGCTAAAAGAATTAATTTACTCTGAATACATCCAGAGGGGAAAATCGAACCTAAAAAGTTAATTGTATGTTTTCTTAAAGAAGCTCTGGGTTTGGGAACAGCTCTTGCATCGTTATAATTATCTCTTAAAGTAGAGCAAGACGGGTTTTTGTTGTTTGGCCTTTGAGAATTTTTCGTCTCACTCCCGCATTAATTAAGCGTTTTGGTGTCGTCTAATAGTACCGCGTTAAAGTTTTTTCGCATACAATCGATTTTAACCTGAATTTTACATTGGATTATTGGTGGAGTACCAGATAAAACTCAAAGGAATGATATTTGTGGAGACCATTAAACTTGGGGAGCTGAATTCGGAAACTCTAACTTTCTATATAAAGGTATAGATCGAGTGGATGATATGCGAAGGAGGCTTCTTTTGGCAATACGATAGCAGATAGCTACGCCATTTAAATCTTTAAAATCAAAAAAAAGTAAGTCAAAATATTAGGAATAAAAAAAACACATTTTATTTTTACAGAATAGCAAATTTTATAATAGCAGAAAAGTAATTAAAAATTAATTTTTAGGTTATCTTGTGATATAAAATAAAAAATATTGTAACCCAGAAAAAATTCTAAAATCACTAGTTCCAGAACTGGTGCAATCAGAACCACTTCAATTCTGGCACTGGAGTAGAAAACTATTGCGAAGAATGTTTTTCAGAACTATTTCTATCTATTTTACTTATACAATACTTCCCTGTTGTTATTAATGAGGAATTGACCAAAATGAATGACACCGTTTTGCCAAAATATACTCGTAGTATTCAGAATTACATCTACTTCTCATTAAAGCTAAAAATTAATTAATAATGAAAAAACAAAAAATACATAGGGTCACAAAAAATGTATTCCATTTTTTTTTTTTTTTTTTTTTTTTTCAAGAAAATCACATTTTATTTAGTTCATAGTTACTTATTTAATTTATAACTAAGTGCATTTAAACAAAAAAACAATAAACATGTTTAGTTCTTATAAATCGATTTTATAAAGCAAGGTCCAAAATGTAAAATGTTTTAAAAATCACTTTATCTATACTTTTATTTGTTATTAACAAGAGCGTCTCATATCGAATTATTTAGAATTGTGGATAGTCGTTTTTGGGAAAATTGTCCGCAATAACAATAATGTCGCATTGTCTAATAATGCAGAAGTTGTACAACCTAACAGGCAATATTTTTTATAAAATAACCTCATAATACAAAATATTCAAATTTTTTGGAAATATGAACTAAGATATATCAATATTATCGTTAAAATTCTAATCTGATTATATTATATAAAATAACGACACATTCGGTTCTCAAACGGTGGCCATAAAAGATATGTACACCATATTTTTACAGAAGATAAAGCACATTTCTACATCATTAACTGTAAAATCTCATTTTTGAGTTATGACGTTCTTGAAATAAATGAGCGATATGTATTATTAAAGGTGCCAGTTTATCATTTCGTTTGAAATTTTTATCACATACATAAATATGTTTTTCAAAAAAAAAAAAAAAAAAAAAAAAAAAAAAAACTATAATTTTCAACAAGATTTTGTTTTCCAAAAAAAAATAATTTCCGGAAAAATAAACAATTCTCAAAAAAAAATATATATACAAATTTAAATGAAAAGTACCAATTTTGAAATAAAAAAAAATCGACAAAACATTTAAAGGAAATTTTATAAGTAGCAATTTTCAAAGAAACAAAAAAGTACAAATTTTTTAAAAAGTATCAATTTCTAAAATAATATAAAAAATAATGTTTTCAAAATTTTTTACAATTTTTCAAAAAATATAAATTTTATAATATTAAAAATGTTCGAAAAGGTAAATATTAAAAAAATTAAAAATTTTGCAAAAAGTACTTTCAAAAATTTTTACAATTTTCAAAACAATTCAAATTTTAAAATTAAAAATGTTCGAAAAAGGGATAAAATTTCCTAAGAAATACTAATTTAAGAATTAAAAATTTTACAAAAAGGAAAAAATATTGTAAAAAACAATTTTTGGATTTTTTCACAATTTAAAAAAAAAAATTTTGATTTTTAGTAAAAATTTTGATATTTTGTAAAAATTTTGTTTTTTAGCAAAATTTTTGATTCTTGTTAAAAAAAAAAAATCATTTTGGCGTTAAATCGAATTTATAACAAAAAAATCTAAGAATTGGGAATAAGTTATTTTTGAGCAATAAAATAAAAATCACAAAATAGACATTATAAGTTGAGTTTTATTTTAAAACTCATAATCATTACAGTTCTTGGTTAACACATTTTTAATGATAAAACCAAAATTTTTAGGTATGTAATTGTAAAAATATGTCTGTAAGGAAACATCATGCTTGCAAATATCAGGTCTTTTACATTTTCCAGTAAAATCCAGAAAACTGAGTATTTGCTGACTAAATTTAAGATTTTTCTCTTAAAAAACTTGTTAAAAAACTTGTAAACAAAAAGGTGATCAAACGGAAAATTTGTAAAATGTAGTAAAATTCGCATTCTATTTTAAATCCAATTTTATGATGAAAATTTACAGTATGATAATTTTGATTTAAATGAAATAAACACCAATATGGATTTCGGTAATTTGCAACTATCTGAAGAAGATATTGCAGAAGGTATTGTTAGGCTTTCTAATTCATTTAAGGGTGATAATGATGGTTTACCAGCTTTTTTTTAATAAAGAAATGTTATTCTTCATTATGTCTATTGAAAATTATTTTTAACAAGTCTTTAAGCAATGGCTATTTTATTAAAAAGTGGAAATTTACTACAATTTTGCCTATTTATGAATCTGGTGATAAAAAATAATGTCATTAATTATAGACCAATTTCCAAATTAACCAATATTTCAAAAATTCTTGAACATATTGTTTATCTTTATCTCAACACGGATTTATGACTGGAAGGTCAACCTGTACTAATTTGGCTGTTTTTACCAAGTGTTGTGTTGATAGATAAGATATAAATTTGGCTAACCTAGCGTCTACATTAGGCAAATTTTTATCAAAACAAACGTCAAAATCAGTGCGAATATATACAAGGTAATCTTAGTTAAACAGCTGATTATTATTTTGGTTGTTACTGTTGCCAAACTGCATATATAAAAAACAATAATCAATACGCCATATTGT
Organism: Protocalliphora azurea; assembly: GCA_932274085.1. Classification (NCBI taxonomy): domain Eukaryota; kingdom Metazoa; phylum Arthropoda; class Insecta; order Diptera; family Calliphoridae; genus Protocalliphora; species Protocalliphora azurea. The sequence goes on along the minus strand of OW026521.1, from coordinate 149,038,845 downwards.
CGTTTTTGTTCAACTGTTGCCACCTTCCTCAAATTTGCGTTAAGTTTGACGTTTGTCTTGATAAAAAATTGTGTAATGTAGACACTATGTAAAGTAGACACTAGGTTAGAAACAAGACGTAAAATTTCTTCTGTATATTTCCTATATGCTATAATTCGTGGATTAATTGATCTTGCTTTATACCATAAAACTATATATACCTCCTTAGGCCTCTAAGGCAAAATAATTATATCTTTTATATATATATATATATATATATAAGCAATCACATTTTTTTTAACTTTAATTAAGTATGTCTCCTAAACTAAAGTTCAGAAGAAACATAATTTTTTGCGCAACAAATTTCAAAGTGCTGGCTTTAGTTTCCTGCAAAAATAAAAAATACACATATTTTGTTATACTAAAATTATGCGTTTATTTAAAGACATGTATGTGTGTGTGCATGTGGTACTTTTTCGTGTGTCACTTAAATAAGGAATATTTTAAAACTAAGCAAACTGCAATTTATTTTTAAATTTTAGTTACAAAAATGAAAGTTATTATCTTCTAGCATTCCACAGAAATACATGTCTTTAAATAAATGCATAATTTTAGTATAACAAAATATATTTTTTATTTCTTCAGGAAACTAAAGCCAACACTGAAATTTGGTTACGCAAAAAATTATTTTTTTGTCAACTTTAGTTTAAGAGATATACTTAATTAAAGTTAAAAAATGTGATTCCTTATTCAAGTGGCAAGCTGTGTAAATATTCATAGAACAGCATATGCTTTTAATGAACCTTTAATAAAAGCTATGAGATTATTCAATAAATATCCTAATGAATTAGACTTAAGTATATTAAATCTTGAATTTAAAAATTTGTTAAACAGTTTGTTTAAATAATTAATTTAATTAATAAGTAATTTAAATAATTAATTTAATTTTTATATTAAATTATCATTGGTGTCTGTAAGGATAATATTGTATCCATAGACTGAAACTAATAAATAAAAAATAACCACAACAGTTGGTTGCAAACAAATAAACATAAAAAAACAACAAAAATCAGTTTTTCCGAAATATGTATATGCATTTTATTTAATAATAACTACATTTTTTCTTTTCTTATAAATATATTTATTGTTATTTAATGCACTTTTATTAAAATTTTAATGAAAAAATACCATTTTTTTAATTTTTCGAACATTTTCCTTTCATTGTTTACATTTGTTTACTTTTCGCAACCATGTGATTTACGGGATTTTCAAACAAAAATAAAACTAGTAAAATTTGTAAATACTCAGTCAGATGTGGTAATTTTTCGTCAAACGTGCCGACTACATTTTCCGTTCGGCGACATGGTGAATTTTTTGACGATTTATTCGGCTAATTTTAAAGATTTCATAAAATAGGTTCTTGCTAAAAATCGACTATTTTCAGTATTAGCTTATTTAACGAAACAAATGCAGGTAATCCTTGATTTACACGATACTTCATTTAAGAGTTAATTGATTCAATAATAATGACCATTTCTTATAACAGGCGTTTTTATTTAACGCAAACTTGATACAACGCTTTTTAACAATAATGATAAGTATTGAATTGCGCGAAACACAGTAAAAATCATCTGCAGAAATGGTTATTTTATTTATTTTGAATGATATTTTATAACCTAGCCTTTTGGCCATAATCGGTCGCAAATTTTTATTTTATTTCTTTTATTTTAAGGAAATATTTTAAAAAAGTATCCAAAACAAAAGAATTTCGAGACAATTTAATAGAAAAAAATTATAATACAACAACAATCTCAAGGCAAATCCCATAAAAGCAATTTTTGGCTTTCAATGGCATTTTTACGAAATTAATTAATTCAAGACTCTTCATCAGGGGATTTTAAAGACACTGAAATATTTCCATCACTAAATGATTACATGAAAATCGATACCAAATGGTGCCATGTGCTGAAATAAAGTATATCGTTAGAACCAATATAAAAAATTAATAATTTCATGTGTTTTAAATTAAAGCAATTTTTACGTTCCAAACTAAAATTTTTCATTTAATTTACGCGATATATAGAAATTCTGGTCTCAAAATAAAATTTTTTATTTATTCTGAACTTCTGCATTTTTAATTTATACGAACTTCTTCCGGTGGTCTGTACCACCCACAAAAATATACTTTACAATACTTATGTTACAAATGTTTGATAATTTGTTTTCCATCATCTTTAAAATAGCATTTAACCCGCTACTGCGTTAGCGGACTTGCGGGACTTCTACATATACCAGATACATATAAACTTGGTAGCTTTTTTATTTAGAAAAAACATAATGTACTACGAAAAGTGAAAATACCTGAAAATTCAAGAACAAAAAGTTCCACAAAGTCCCCTCGTGAATTCTTATCCATGATAATATCATGTATAAGTAATTTAATGTTTCTTCATTCAATATTATAGAAAATTCAAAAAGTAGCATTATAAGAACGAAAAACTATCACAAAGTCCCTTCACGTGAATTAGCACTCACTTAGGACTACATATCTTTAATTTCATGTTTCTAGGTTCAATACTAAAGAAAATTCAAAAAGTACCATTATAAGAAAGAAAAAATACCACAAAGCCCCTTTTGAATTCCTACCGACAATTTCGTTCAATATTACAAAAAATTCAAAAAGTATCATTAGAAGAACAAAAAGTACCACAAAGTCCCCTCTTATGAATTCTCAGTCATTTAGGAACATATATCTTTAATTTCATGTTTTTAGGTTATATATAATATACATATAATATAAAAAACAATTTTCCAAAAAAATACAATTCAGTTTTCTAGAAAAGAACTAATTTTCAAGAAAAACTTTTCAGGAACTTAAAAAGCTTTTGGTTATCACTTATCTAGGCGCAATAGAGAAATATTCGAAATTTGAACAAATTTGCTCAAAATTTTTGTAAAAAATCTTAAATGTTTTTCATATAAATTTTCGTTAAAAAAAACAGGCTATAATCAAAATCATCCCACACGAAAGGACGTTAAGTAGTCTATACCAACATAAAAATATCAAAATACGAAAAAAAAAACTTTTTCAAAAAAATCTTTGCAATACCTTTTAAGTTACAACAATAAGAAAAACACATGACCTACCTTTTATCTTTGCGTTCCCATGACAATTGGGTCTAAGCTCCGGAACGACCCCGAGTTCAACTCGGCCAAATATTGTCAACTCAGCAACAGCTGTATTAATCGTGAAGTTTTTCCCAGGGAGGAACTTTCAACTACCGCAGACCTGTCACAACCTACCTTTTTCATATTTTACTATTGCATTCCACAAATAAAATCCAAATTTATTTCTTTTTATATATTCGATTTGCATCTTTATTAACACGGCTACAATAGCAAATACATTATTTTAGTTATTTTCTTTTCATTATTAAAATTGTAAATAGTGAACTGTATATGTTGTAAGCTTCTTTTCGTTACGCTGAAATGTATCTCGACGATGGGTGTTAAAAAATCTATTCAAATCTTTAAAAACAGATTGTAAATTACGGTTTTTTGTACTTCAGTTGTGTTGTGTTAGTTGTTTTTTCTGTAAAGAAAATTGGGGGAATATTTGTACTCTTGTAAACAATGGCGGCAAAGGAAAATCGCAGTTTCCCCATAAATAATCTGATCAACCATTGCATAAATGCAAATCCTGTCTAAAAAAAAAAAAAACATAAAATGAGGCAGCAAAAAAAAAACTCAAACAAAACTAAAACAACAAACAAAAAGACCAAACTAATAAAAGAAAACCAAAAAAGGCAATTCCTTTCCTACTACTCCAACGATCATCATTTATCTTTCTTTAATGAAATCAATCCAATGCACAGAGAAAGTTCGTTTTTAGAAAAGTATAAATAGTGAAAAATGTATTTAAGTTTTAATGTTTTTTTTAACACATTTATAATTATATGTGCGTATATTGTATACATATAATTATTTTTTAAAGATCTTTAAGGTAGGTTTCTTTTTTTATAGTTAAATTATAAATTAGAAGGTAAAAATGGTAAATGGTTTTTTTATATTTTTTTGTTTTTTTTTTTTTTTATTTACGAGTAGTAGAGATGGAATGAATTCCAACATAAGATAATTTATAATAAAAAAAAATTATATAATAATCACTACAAATAATAAATTAATTATAGGAGTAATTAAATACAAATTAAAAGAGAACAAACGTAAATGCTTGAAGCTGTTGTGCTTATTTTGTTAAGAATAGTAGAATGGATGAAAATTTCGTTTCTGAGCATCCTCAAAGAACGCGCTGCGCTGAATAAAATGACGACGAATTGTTTTTTTTTTTTTGTATTTCTTCTTTCGCGTTTGTTTTTGCTGTTCAAATAAAAAGAAGAAAGGACAACAGCATTCGTTTCCTGCGAAACTCTTTGCGATGGAAACAGTTAAACTTTTCTTTAACCGTTAAAATTAGCTTATGCTGGAACATCTTTACATTGTTTTTGTTGTTGTTGGTTGTAGTTGATGTGGTACGTCTATTATTGTTAATATTGATATTGCTGCTACTGGATGTTGGTAGTATTAGTTCAGTGGAAAAGATGCAATTTACTGATTGTGTATGTTGTTGTTGTTCATTGGAGTAAAGCAGCTACTTCTTGCCCTTGGTGGCCTTTTCGGCGGCCTTAGTGACCTTACCACCGGTGGCATCCTTGAAGTTGACGGACTTGATGACACCGACAGCGACGGTCTGTCTCATATCACGTACAGCGAAACGACCCAATGGGGGGAATTCTTGGAAGGATTCAACGCACAAGGGTTTGGATGGGACCAAGTTGACGATGGCGGCATCACCAGACTTGATGAATTTGGGGTTTTCTTCGGTGGTCTTACCGGAACGGCGATCGACCTTCTCCTTGATTTCAGCGAATTTGCAAGCAATGTGAGCAGTGTGACAATCCAAAACGGGAGTGTAACCGTTGGAGATTTGACCAGGGTGGTTCAAGACGATGACTTGAGCGGTGAAGTCAGCAGCACCCTTGGGGGGACTGGCCTTGGAGTCACCAGCGACATAACCACGACGCAATTCCTTGACGGAAACGTTCTTTACGTTGAAACCAACGTTGTCACCGGGCACGGCTTCAGCGAGAGCTTCGTGGTGCATTTCAACGGACTTGACTTCAGTGGTGATGTTAGCGGGAGCGAAGACAACAACGGTACCGGGTTTCAAGACACCAGTTTCAACACGACCGACGGGTACTGTACCGATACCACCGATTTTGTATACATCCTGCAAGGGCAAACGCAAGGGCTTCTCAGTGGGACGGGTGGGTGGCAATATAGCGTCCAAGGCATCGATGAGGGTCTTACCTTCAGCGTTACCCTCCTTACGTTCGATCTTCCATCCCTTGAACCAGGGCATGTTGGTGGAGGCTTCCAACATGTTATCACCGTGCCAGCCGGAGATGGGTACGAAGGCAACAGCGGCTGGATTGTAACCAATCTTCTTGATGTAGGAGGAGACTTCCTTCTTGATTTCCTCATAACGGGATTCGCTGTATGGTGGTTCAGAGGAATCCATTTTGTTGACGCCGACAATCAATTGTTTCACACCCAAGGTGAAGGCCAACAAGGCGTGTTCACGGGTTTGACCGTTCTTGGAAATACCGGCTTCGAATTCACCAGTACCGGCAGCAACAATCAATACAGCACAATCAGCTTGAGAGGTACCAGTGATCATGTTCTTGATGAAATCTCTGTGACCGGGAGCATCAATGATCGTAACATAGTATTTGGAGGTTTCGAACTTCCACAAGGCAATATCGATGGTGATACCACGTTCACGTTCGGCCTTCAATTTATCCAAAACCCAGGCGTACTTGAATGAACCCTTACCCATTTCTTGAGCTTCCTTTTCGAATTTTTCAATGGTACGCTTGTCGATACCACCGCATTTGTAGATCAAGTGACCAGTGGTGGTGGACTTGCCAGAATCGACGTGACCAATGACGACAATGTTAATATGGATCTTTTCCTTACCCATGGCTGTTGTTGTATTGGCTTAAGAGCTGTTTGGTTTGGGAATATGTTGTAGGTGTGTAACATGTTTGTAGGTTTGGATTTTTGATTTATAGCAACACAAGGTAGAGGTTGGAATGAACAAGCAGGTTGTTTGGTGGTGGTGAACAACAAAAATAACATGAAATGGAAAAAATTTGGTAGGAAATACAAATTTGTTAGCATTTTATGGACATAATTAAAGGTATATTTTCTGATTATGGTTTTTATTTATACATTTCTTTTAAATATTGGAAAAATTTTAAGAATTTTTTTTATTTCAACAAAACTTTTCACTAGTGTTGGTAAACGGTTGTAGAGAAAATGAAGCTATGTTTAGTTAACATAAAAACAAACATAACCTCGAAAATTATGATATGAACGAATGCAAAACACGTTTTTTAAATACACAAATCAAACTGTTGAGGATATTTTAAGCTTTTGGTAGAAAATTTTATGGTGTTTTTATCGCAAAATAAAGAAAAAGAAAATCATGCAGTATTTTAATAATTAAAAATTTTTCCATTTATAAAAAGAAAAAAAAAAAAAAAATACAAACTTTCTTCATTTTTTTTATTCAGTGTATTTGGTATTTGATTTTCCTCATAACATTGGTATAATCAGTAGCAGAACTAGACATTTAGTCATCATGAAAAAAAATGAAGAAATTTGTCAATTGTAAGCAATTAAAAGAAATAGAACAATTCTCTATAAAATGACAATAAAAAAAAAAAAGTGAGGTTATAAAAATAAACGTAATGACAGTAGTAGTGTGGCAGGGGGTGCCATCGCACACACACTAAGCATAAAAATAGATGAGTAAGCTGAAATTGTTATAAGAAATTTCCAGAACTTGTGAAATAGTACACAACAGAAAAAATTGCACACTACCCAACATACATACACGACACTAAAATAAAATATGACCTATTTTTTTTTTTTTTTTTAACAAAGGAATTTATTTTAGCGGAAGTATGTATGCATATAGAGAAAATGTACCGGCTTTTAAAATACGAATACCATAAAAAATGGCGTAAGCGTCATTGTTCGGAAAATAGCAAACACGATCGTTATTTTAACACCTAGAAACACGATGCCGCATAAAAGACGCCATCTTGAAAATTCAAAACGTGTTCACAAGTGAAAGGAGAAATTTATATGGCATCTTGAACCAGGTTGTTGCCATGTGGCCAAAATCTTGTATACAATTATATAGATACTATAAAAACTTTTTTTTCACTTTAAACAAAGAAATTTGATTCAATTGAAATATTTTTTTTTCCCAAGCAGGCATTTAAACGTTTAATTGACCTATGACGCCATTTTATATACTATGAATATGAAATTTTCTATACGAAAAATGCACAAGTTCTAATACTTTAATAAATTATTACTTAAACACTTTTATATAGTTCTGGAAATATTCTTACAATTAAACAATTTCACCATACTATTAAACTGTGAAAAACTTTAATGCAGTAATATGTTGGGGAAAAAACACAAAGTGGGAGTGGCTTTTATATGTAAGGCGTATATTAATTTTTGTTTTACATTTTTAATTAAGAATTTTCTTTATTGCACTTTATATATTTTTCTTTTCTTTATAACTAGCCACGTGCTTAGAAACGTATTTCCATTCATTAATTTTAGAAATGCTTTTCATTCCATTGCACTTTGTATTTTCTTTTCACATATCAATTTAAATCTGCAGTTTTTTAAACATTTAATTTCTTTTACAATAAAAATCCATTTTTTATTTGTTTACTTCACTTTTTAGTTCATTTTAATTGCTTAATTATCTTTTTTTGCACTACTTTTTCACTTTCATTTAAACTTACTTTTTAATAAATCGAACCGAGAGATCTATGCTATTCCGGCAAAAGACCTGAACAAAGTGAACGAGCACTATTTCGACAGTAAACGATTAACCTCGGCTGGAAGTAGAGCCACGTTGTCTTTTTTCATTTTCATGTAAAAACGGCCAAAAAAAAAACTGCAGCCAACCTTTAAAAGATTTCCGCTTTTTTGACATCTCAATGTTGGTTACAGCTTATAAATACAACTTTGTTTATTAACTACAACACTGTTTTTATTATAATACCAATTTTCCCCCACATATTACTGAAAATAAATTATTAATTGTGTATAACTATATAGGGCATTCAGACCGACGCGAAATTACGTAATTTTTCATACATTTTGACACTTGCGAAATTACATAATTTTGTGTAATTTCGGCGAAATTACATTGAAATTACGATGCCCATTTCCGTGCAACTCTGTACATGGTTAGAAAAAGTACTTTTTTTCAACCATGTTGCATTTTTCAACCGTGAGAAGAAAAAAACAATTGACACAAATCTTAAAATTAATTATTAAAGTGATTTTGCAAAATGAAACCTATCCTTTTTACATTTTTATTTGTTGCAAATTAATAATTTTCAATTTAGTAAGTAATTGTTTCTTATTTGTTTCCATTTCAAAATACTTTATTTACCCATATAACAATTTAAAATGTAAACAATAAGTATCAGCTGTTCACGAAAATACATCAAATGTCATCTAGCCAGTATGAACACTAGATTTCATTCGTAATTTCGGCATGAAATTTCGTAATTTCGCGCCGGTCTGAACAAGGCCATATATTAAATTCCTTTTTTATTTAAGCAATATTTTTTATGTTAGCTTTGTGAGCACGTGATTTTGTTTAGGTCATGTAGGTCAAACTATATGGTAGCGAAAAATATGCCTAAAAAGTGCTAATTGTCAGAGAAGAATTATATATATGTATTTTAAAATTCTAAAAGCTTTATTTTAATTCCGAAATTGATATTATAATGCTAAAATTACTTTCAAAATATAATGAAAATAAGACACATTTTTTAAAAAAAAAGTTCAAATTGTATATTTTTACAATTATAAAATTATAAAAACGTTTTATATGCTGATAGGAGGGTATTTAAAGTTGATATTTTATAGAGTTTTTATTCGAGATAGTCGTTGTTCACGCATAATAATTTTTCTTGCTGCAATTCTGAGTTCGTTGGTGAGAGAGATAAAAAGAATATAAAAACTTAGTATTCCCTTCTCCTCACTCTCTTTTACGAACTTAGAATTGTAGTCAGAAAAACTTTTTAATTCAAAAAACACAATTTTTAAATGTATACAATTTATAAACAAATATAGTTTTTAATTTTTTTTTTTTTTTTTTTTTTTTTTTTTGTTTTTAAACTGTTTGACAACTTTTACAAATTCTTTTTCCAATGCTATATTCACATATAAAGGTTTTTTTGAAAAACGAGTCGTTTTCTAAAAAAAAAAACAAAAAAAAATATTTTTTTCATATATTTCAAAGTCAAAAAACATCTCGATTCGAATTGTTTAATTATTTAACACACAAAAAACATACTAAATTTCCATACAGGGAAGAAATTTTTAGTACATAGAAATTTGTTGAAAAAAAAAAAATTGTGAAAATTGTCAAACAGTTTAAAAACAAAAAATTAAAAATTATGAATGAAATTTATATTTGTTCATAAATTTTGTTTGTTAAAAAAAATTTTATTTTTTGAATTAGAAAGCGTTTGTGTGTGAAATTCTTATTTAAAAAATTTGTGAAAAAATTTTGACAAACGAAAAACACAATAAAATGATATGTGAACGGTGATGTTTATACTTATTGTGTTTTTCAAAAAACAACTAAAAAACTAATGTGTGTGAATATAATATAACAAATTTCTATGTACTAAAAACACTAAAAATTTCTTCCCTGTATGAAAATTTAGTATTTTTTCTTTTTTATGTTAAATAATTAACAAATCAAATCGAGATGTTTTTACGTACATCTCCATGTACGATTATTGAAGAAAAAGAAAATTGAAAAAATTTATATTTTAAAATACAAAAATATAATTGAAAAACAGAAAAAAGTGATTGTTTTGAGCACAAATAAAGGTTTTGAAGATTTTATGATAAAATATATTTAAACAAATTCATTGTGAATTGTCAAAAAAATAGTTATATATCAAAAGTTCTAATGTAAATGAAATAAACTCATATTGCAAATAGATATTTTGAATGAATTTTTAAAGTTTTCTTTGTCATTTCTGAAAATTTCAGTTTGACCTTTTAAATTGAAAGAAAAAATAACTAAAATATCTAAAATTGTTTGCTTTTATCCGAATTTTTCACAAAAATAAAAATTTGATTGATCAATGTGTAGTTAAATCGTCAATCACACACGTATAGTGGGTTCGTCGGTAGGACCTCTCAGCAGTATGTATTTATGGGTAGCTTTAGAACTTAAAATATATTTTGAAAATATTTAGTTTATAAAATCTTTGAAATTACAAAACTACATGGCAGCCTTGCTTCAATACATAGGGGGGTTGTAAATTAGGGTTCATCAAATCGACTTTCAAATAATCGAACAATCGATTTTTTGTTGAAAAAAGTCAATATATTGAAATCGACTTTTTTGGTTAAAAAATTGCAGAGAAATCAACTTTCTTGTTTCCAGATGGTCGAAAAATAGTCGAAAAGTCGGAAATAGTCGTAAAAGGTCGAAAATAGTTGGAAAAAGTCGAAAATGTTATTTAAAGGGAATAGTTTATTAGCAGTTTTTATTTAACTGTTGGAAACAGTACGTCAAAAACATATTTTTATGTGTAACCAGCGCTTTCTTTCCATAGATTGTCTGTTAATTAATCAATTTATTTGATTGTGTTGTATATATTTAATATTTTTTTAAGTTTTTTTTTTTTTTAAGATAAATAACAAAAAATAGTCAAAGAAGGCGAAAAATATCGAAAATATCGTATAAAATCGAAAAAAGTCTAAAATAACCGAAAAGTTGGAAAAAGCCCTATATTTTCATATCCGAGTTCCAGACGACCTATATCTTCATATAGGAAGCTATAACACTCAGATAAAGGAACGCGGTCAATATAAACGACGCACAACTTTTACAGTTATGCGTAATAAACCCGACTGACTATACTTAAGAAATAATTACGGTGACGCGTGAGTTGTTATCCAACCCAAAGCAAATTTACGACTCTCAACATAAATTTGAACATAAAAATGTTTCTCGTAACTCTTCCGACGTAATTTTTTTTTGAAGAAGAAGAAGCATAATTCTACATGGAAATCTCAATTAATTTAATCGCGCACGGCTGCTTTGCATCCATTTTTCTTTACATAAAAATTAAAAAAAAATCATATAAAGGTTTGACGTTTGTCTTGACTGATACTACAGCCCATCTAGACGTAACATAATATGTAATATTTTTGTGTCAGAGAGTGTCAAATTCGCTCTCTGAGAGAATTATATCACTTGTAGATTCAAATATTAGTATTATAAGATGTATTACCCCAGGTCTACAACTGAGATTAACGCTGATATAATATGTGAGATAACGTCGGCAGAAGAGAGTAACCATTTTGTTTATATTATGTTAAATCTTAAATAAGGGGTACACGTAATCTAATAAATCCTATAAGATATTATTATTCTCAATCAGTTACAGAGTAAACATGTACTTTTTATTCAACCAATTCGCACTTTTCTAACACAAATTTTATAAAAATGATTTTTAACATGTAAAACAAACACTAAAAGGAAACAATTTCACCAAATAACATTGTTTTTCAATAATTTCCAAAACACACATGCACACACACAAGCAAACTTTAGTGTATGTGTATTTTTTTGACAGTTCATCTTATAAGATGGTTGTGTAGAGAAATCTCATCACAACAGTCTCATAATACATCTTATAATACTAATTTTTGAATCTACACGTGAAATAATTCTCTCAGAGAGCGAATTTGACACTCTCTGACACAAAAATCTTACATATTATGTTACGTCTAGACGGGCTGTTATGAGACTGTTGTGATGAGATTTCTCTACACAACCATCTTATAAGATGAACTGTCAAAAAAATACACATACACTAAAGTTTGCTTGTGTGTGTGCATGTGTATTTTGGAAATTACTAAAAAACAGTAATTTTTGTAAAACTGTTTCCTTTTAGTGTTTGTTTTACATGCTAAAAAACACTTTTATAAAAATTGTGCTAAAAAAGTGCGAATTGCTTAAATAAAAAGAACATGTTTACTCTGAGACTAACTGAAAATAATGATATCTTATAGGATTTATTAGAATACGCGTACTCCTTATTTAAGATTTAACATAATATAAACAAAATGGTTACTCTCCTCTGCTGGCGTTATCTCACATATTATATCAGCGTTAATCTCAGTTGTGGACCTGGCCTAGTGTCTACATTAGGCAAATTTATATCAAAACAAACGTCAAAATCAGTGTGAATATATACAAGGTAGCCTTAGTTAAACAGTTGATTATTATTTTGGTTGTTACAGTTGTCAAACTGCATATATAAAAAACAATAATGAATACACCATATTGTTGTTTTTGTGCAACTGTTGCCACCTTCCACAAATTCGCGTTAAGTTTGACGTTTGTCTTGATAAAAAAATCTCTAATATAGACACTATGTGGGGTTAACGCTGATATAATATGTGAGATAAGTCGGCTGAAGAGAGTAACTATTTTGTTTACTATTTGTTTATATTATGTTAACCCTTACAGCCCGTCTAGACGTAACATAATATGTAAGATTTTTCTATCAGAGAGTGTCAAATTCGCTCTCTGAGAGAATTATTTCACGTGTAGATTCAAATATTAGTATTATAAGATGTATTATGAGACTGTTGTGATGAGATTTCTCTACACAACCATCTTATAAGATGAACTGTCAAAAAAATACACACACACGGAAGTTTGTATGTGTGTGTGCTTATATATTTTGGAAATTACTAAAAAAACAATGTTTTTTTGCAAAATTATTTTCTTTTAATGATTGTTTTACATTTAAAAATTTTTTTTATAGAAATTGTGTTAAAAACGTGCGATTTTTGTAAATAAAAAGTACATGTTTGTTCTGCGACTGATTGAAAATAATGATATCTTATAGGATTTATTAGAGTACGTGTACCCCTTATTTAAGATAAAACATAATATAAACAAAATGGTTACTCTCTTCTGCTTGCGTTATCTCACATATTATATCAGCGTTAATCTCAGTTGTAGACCTGAGGTTAGTCTACACGTAGACTTTTTTATGTTGGCAAATTGTCAAATTCTATCTCTCTCTTTAAAATGTTACGTGTGGACCAATAAGAAATCTATTGCGCAATATATTTCGCAATAAATGTTTAAAAACAAAGCTGAGCAATAATGTTTAACATAAACTGTCAAATTTATTGTTCTCTTTTAAAATTCTGCCCTTTTTAACAAAAAGAAAAGTGCAAAATAATGAATTCTGTTTTGAAAAGACAAATAGAGAATAAAATAAAAAAAGACAATTTAACATATAAATTTCTTATGTACGTTTTTTCCACCGCTTTACACAAAGTCGGAAATAAAATTGTTTTTCGTTATTCTGCCGACGTTATTTCTAACAGCCCATCTACACGTAACAGAATATGTAAGATTTTTATGACAGAGAGTGTCAAATTCGCTCTCTGGGAGAATTACCTCACGTGTAGATTCAAATATTAGTGTTATAAGAAGTTTCATGAGACTGTTGTGATGATATTTATCTACACAACTATCTTATAAGGTGAACTGTAAAAAAAAAAAAAAAATATACAAGAAATATACAAGAAAAATATATAAGAAAGTATGTTTGTGTGTGTACATGTGTAATTTGAAAATTATTAAAAAAAAACAATGTTTTTTGTAAAATTGTTTCTTTTAATGTTTGCTCTACATTTTAAAAAACACTTTTATAAAAATTGTGCTAAAAAAGTGCGAATTCCTTAAATAAAAAGGACATGTTTACTCTGTGACTGATTGAAAATAATAATATCTTATAGGATTTCTTAGAATACGTTTTATTAAACTACGTTTGTCTTGTAAAAATTTTTCGGAACAAATCAAGATTACCAGCACAGTTGAAGTTAAATTACTTTCTTTTTAAGGGTTTTTTTTTTTTTTTTTTGTATTGCCGACCTCCGGCCGGACTCAAGAACTTTCTCTTCTGTGCATATAGTAGACCGGCTTCGCTGAATATTTTTTTTTTGAAATCAAAAAATTTTGTAAGAGCAGGTATTATCAATAAAAATGTAATTTTCCTCTGAAAGATTTATTGAAAATGCTCATATAATATATCATTAGAAAGGTATTTGAACGTTTCGTGTACTTTCATCTTATAAGATTGTTGTGTAAAGAAATCTTATCACAACGGTCTTATTATACATCTTATAATACTAATGTTTACATCTACAAGATAAATAATTTTCTCAGACAGGGAATTTTATACTTTCTGACAGAAAAATTTTAAATATTTTGTTATTACATGTAGATGGGCAGTAATGAAATTAACATTAACATCGCAAGTTATTGTAAAGGCAATTAATTCATGGCTAAAAATTAAATATATTTATTATTTTTTAAGTTTATATATATTTTCAAAAACCCACCCTTTCTCCGCTATTTGTGTACAAATTAAAATACTGGCAACTATACTTCCATAGACAGAGATGTTAAACAATTCTTTTGACAAAAAAAATATATTTTTATTTTTGTGAAAAATATAAATAAACGGAGGAAAAATATAAAAATACCTAAAGATCAATTTGTGTTGGAAAATGTCTGATACTCTAGAAGATGAACGCAATAAAAATCCCCGTATTATGACATTTCGTCCAAGTTATGAAGAATTCAAAGATTTTTCAAGCTACATTGACTACATCGAATCGAGAGGAGCACATTTGGCAGGTTTGGCAAAAATAATACCACCTGCTGAATGGCAGCCCAGAAAATCAGGTTACGATATAGATGAAATAAATATGACCATACCAGCTCCAATATGTCAAGTAGTATCGGGGTAGGTAGATCATAAAAAAGGAAAGAATTTTAAAAATAAGACCATATACAATGTATGTATGTATACATATTGTCACCTAAAATTCAAAAGGCCGTAAAGCAATAAGTAAACAAATTTTAATTTTTCACTTAAACAAAAATAGATAAAGTAAACAAAATTTTTCTTAAATGGAAAAAATTTTACGACTGTTTCTTTTATGAAGTTGATATTACGGACTTTTGACTTTTATTAATATAGAGGTCATTTTTGAAGATATTAATATGTAGATGTAGTTTGGCTCAGTACTCTATAATCCAATAAAAAATGTAGCATTTGATTTTTCAGTGGTTATGCCATTTTCCATTTTAGGTAACGATATGTATATATTTATGCATGTTTAAGTTTTCGACCGATATTAATGTTAATATGTTAATTTAATTAAATAAATATGTAATGTTAATATAATAACAACAAGGTCTTAATTTAATTAACTAAATTAAATTTAGGACAGTGTACCTTAAAACTAGCGCAATTTAGAAATTGATTAATTTATACGTTATCTATTAATTTCAATAAACATATTGAGTGAATAATTATTTTTGAATGCAGGCCATTTGTAATATCAGTATATATTTTTATTTAAAGGTCTGTTCTTTCAAATTAATATGTTTTCTATAATTTTATCGACATTTAATTTTAACCTTAAGTTGAAAAATTTAAAGGCTATATTTGAAATTTTCTATTTAATATTTAGGGTTTTTTGTTTATTTATTTATTATATTAGTTTTTTTTTTTTAATTATAAGGAAACAAGGTGAATACCAACAAATAAATGTCATGAAACGTTCCATGACTCTGCGCCAGTTTAAAGAACTGGCCGAATCCGAACGCTATCAAACGCCCAAACACTTTGATTATGATGATTTGGAAAGAAAATACTGGAAGAATGTTACCTATATAGCACCCCTTTATGCTGCCGATGTTAAAGGTTCCTTAAGTGACAGTGATTTAGATGTTTGGAACATTGATAAATTGGATACGATTTTAAATTTTGTAAATAAAGACTATGGCATAGAAATAGATGGCGTAAATACTGCATACCTATACTTTGGCATGTGGAAGAGTTCATTTGCTTGGCACACCGAAGACATGGATCTGTATTCAATTAATTATTTACATTTTGGTGCACCAAAAACATGGTATGCCATACCACCTGCCTATGGCCGTAGACTTGAAAAGTTAGCCAATCGTATTTTCTATGAAAACTATCAAAATTGTAATGCTCATTTACGGCATAAGATGACTTTAATAAGTCCTCATGTTTTGCGACAAAATAAAATACCTTTTAATCGTATTACTCAAGAGGCGGGTGAAATAATGATTACATTTCCTTATGGTTATCATGCGGGTTTCAATCATGGCTTCAATGGTGCCGAATCGACAAATTTCGCTTCAAAACGTTGGATAGAGTATGGCAAAAGAGCTTCGATTTGTCATTGCCATAAGGACATGGTAAAAATTTCAATGGAAACTTTTGTTAGACGTTTTCAGCCAGAACGCTATGAACATTGGCTAAGTGGAGTAGATTATGGTTGTCATCCGGAAGAGCCGGATAAAATATGTGCAGCGCCACCGCCTACTATTAATAAATATACATACTTGAAAAGGTGATTAACAAAAACTAAAGAAATATATTAATTTCGCTTGAAAATTCTAAAAATTTTATAAAATGAGACCTTAAAATTTCCCTATTCTCTGACATTTTGTATTTTTTTTAGAAAAATATCCAATGATTCCGATACATCACAACATTCAACTAATCAAACTGCCGAAATAAAAGGCAAATCTACCGCTACTTGTCATCAAAAACGTGGTTGTTCTTCTCTTGTTGTAAGAGACGAATCAATCAATCAAACAGACCATATACCCACCCTAGCCACTAGCAATACAACAAATTCTTTTTCCACAATAAATCATTCATCAACATTGAAAAAAATCCCAACTATAAAATTACACAAGATTGACAATTACAATAGTACACAACAAAAACATTGTGATTTCAATGCAATTGCCGTGGTTAAACTGAAACGTTTGTGGCAGGAGTTACCCTGTCCGAAACAGGGTAAAAATCTTCTTACCAATGGTATTATAAAAAATACTAAACGTATGCGTTTTCAAACTAAAACCATACTTTTGGATGATGAAGACTAAGGAAATGGTACAATAATTATATTTATCTTGTATATACAAGAAATTTATTAAACATTTATGTATAACATTATGTGTATTGTAGTTCTATAAACACCACCTATTGTGTTTTTTGTTAATACGTATATTTATTTTCAAATATTTAGACATAGTCTTCTTTCCTATACCTATGGAAAAAATACTGATACCTTATTAATTATGTATTTTATTTTAATATTTGCTTTAAGTGTTTTTTATTTACAAAATTTTCAATATTTTTTTCTTATGCCCCTTTAGATCTCATATACACTTGTGTATATAATATAAACCAAATTTTTTCCTAGTTTAATTTTTTAAAAATATATATTTTATTTTTTACCAGTCAAACTTTGGTTAAAATTTAAAATTTGCTATTTAATAGTGTAATATATACATACAGTTAATATTACATTAATCTGGATCAATATGATTTTGTTTAACAATTAAAACTTTGAATGAACGAAAATATTAAGGAGTTATTGTTTCTAAACCCAAATCAATTCGTCCGGATTGTGTATATCTCTGTAATGTACATATTTAACTTTATTTTATTTTTGTTTTTTTTTAAGTTTAGCTTTATTTCTAATTGTGTTTTGAATTTTTAATTAAATTAACACTAAATTATATCTGTGTTAAAAATAAATAAATAAAAAGAGCCTTAAACCCAATATTTGTTTTTGAAAATATTTGATATTTTTTTTGCCATTATTAAGAAATTTAAATTTTTTTGGAATAAATAAAGTCTATTTATGTATATTAAGAAAGTTTTATTTTATTTTTATTAAATGAAACCCAAATTAACGACAAAACGCCTATTGAACAAAATTAAATTTCAAAATTTAAATTTGACAACAAATACAATTTTAGAACTACGCTAAATTGTTCTAAACAAACGAAAATTTTATAGTAAAATGGCGAAAAAAAAAAAATAAAATAAAATAATATACTGGCCTGTAGCGTATTTTATTTTTACAAAAAAATACATTTGCAATTCAGTTTTACACTTATGATACAGCAAATTGACTGTGAAATGGAAAAATTATTCTAAAGACAAGGAAAAACTGTTATTAAAAAACAAAAATCTACTATATCGTATTTTTCTAATTAAAATTTTTCAAAACCTCCAATTAATTATACAAAATAATAACAAAATCCACAGATTTCACAGGAAATTAACAAAAAACAAGTTAGAATGCTATTTGGCTGTGCAAAATCTTATATAATATACCCTGCATTTTGGTTAATACTGGATCGACTTAGTTCATTTTTTCTATACAAAAAAAGCTTATATAGATGCTTCAAAAAGACAAAAAAACCATCCATGTTTTAGTTTATAGTTTTTGTTGTTGGTTTTCATTACCATTAAAATAACTATAAGAGAAACAGACATTTAATAAGTGAAAAAAAGATGCCAATAACTCAGTTGTTTATGAACCCACTCGGTTGATTAAAAAAACCGAAATTTTACAAAAAAAATTTGTGACAGTTCTGAATAAACAAAATCCATAACTTACATTAGGATCCAAAAAGTCCGAAAATGTGTTTTGGCCGATATCTCGGATTCTAATTGATTGATTGAGTTTATTTCTTCAGCAAAATAAATCAGAAAAAAGTTTTCAAAATTTCTATGCCAAAACGAAGTCCTTGAATTACTTCAGAAAAACGTTTTTATTTGTGAGATATATGCGCCATTCATAAATATCATTTAGAAGTCGAAAAATCCTTTATTATTATTATTGTTATTATTATTTTTGACATATCTCCGCCATTTATGAACCGTATTTTCAAAAGGATTACATATATATATATATATATATATATATATATATATATATATACAAATTTCAAGTTTTAATAATATTTTAGCAGAACTTTTTGGCGATTTGTTTGTCAATATTTACAATTTTTAGTGAAATTAAAATCGTTTTTTTTAGTACATTTTTTATTTATTAATGAAATTCCAACTTTTGGTGAAATTTCTATTTTTTAGTGAAATTTAAAATTTTTGGAACAATTTTGCCTTTTTAGTAAAATTTTTGATTTTTAATTGATTTTTTCAATCTTTAGCTGAAATTTTTGATTAAAATTAAAGTTTTTAGTAAATTTTATATTTTTTAGATAAACTTCAAACTTTTTGTAAAATTTAAATTTTTAAGTAAAATTTGGAATGTTTTGTAAAATTTGGATTTTTAGTGAAATATACATTTTTAATTGAATATTTTTAGAAATTAAAATTTTTGTGAAATTCTATTTTTTTTAAATTTAGAATTATTAGGGAAATATAAAATTTTTGGTGATTTTTTTTTATTTATCGAACTTTTAGTGTGACTTTGAATTTTTAGCAAACTTTCTATTTCTTTTTTTTTTTTTGTGAAATTGAATTTAATAAAATTTAGATTTAATTTTTCAAATTTCTAGTTTTTGGTAAATTTTCGACTTGGTAAAATTTGGAAAAGAATTTTGATTTTTTTAATTGAATTTTCCAATTTTTTGGTGGAAGTATTAATTAAATTTAAATTTTTTAGTAATTTTTTGTGAAATATCAAACCTTTTGGTGTAATCTTGACTTTTTTCTTTGTGAAATTTCAAGTTATGAACTTAACTTTTTGGTACAAAAAATATTGTAGTTTTTTTTTTATTATTATTATTATTTTTTTAAAAAATTTCGGTTTTTTTTATGAATTTTTGGTACTAAATTGAATTTTCGAACATTTTGGTGAAATTATAGACTTTTTTGGTAAATTTTGAATAATTAGTAAAATACTTCGATTTTTAGTGAAATTAAAAATGTTATATTTTTTAGTTAATTTTTTTTATTTATTAGTGAACAATTGAAATTTTGGTGTAATCTCGAATTTTTGGTCAAATTTCTGTTTTTAGAAAAATTTCTTTTTAGTAATATTAAAAAAATTACTTTTTATCGAATTTACGACTTCGGATTGAATTTTCCAATATTTTTTTAGTTATTGATTAAATTTAATTGCGAGTAAGAATTAATATTTATGATAAATTGATATTTATTTGGATTGTTTAATTCTCTAAATATATAACATTAACTTACTGTTATAGGATGTAAGTAGGTATTTTATATATTCAGGTATTTGCTTTTGTAATATTTTTTGGCCTAGAAAGGCTTTTTTTTGAATAAATAAATAAATAAATAAATTTAAAATTTTGAATGAATTATATATTTTTTAGTGAAATATCTAACTTTTGGTAATATTTTAGGCCCGGTATTATATTGCTCACTTAAATTTCTTAAAATTGTTTTATGATTGAAAACTTAAGTATTCATCCCTAAAGTTTTTCCTAAGTATGCAAATTGTTCGACGTCTTAAAAAATATTTATTGGAAGTAAACAAACATAAATAAAAATACAAAATCTAATAAAATTATTTTAAATTTTAAAAAGATTTCAAAATGCGTTCTAAATTTATATTTTCATGATGTTTAAATATTTTTCACCAATAACTTTTCAATTTTACTGCCCATAAAATTAATTTCTTTTCCTTCTTTCAAGGTATTTCAAAATTTTTAAAATTGTTGCCATTGCAATAAGCAAATAGTAATCTCAATTAAAAGATATTCATTAAAAAATTAACATAACTAGGATAAAACATATTAGGATAAATAAAATATATTTATGATTTTTAGTTAAAGAAAAATATTTAGAAAGTATGAACCACATATTGTAAATATATAAAAGCTTAGAGCTTTAACTTAAATATTTCTTAAGTTTACACTTAAGTATACACAAAGGGAACAGTATAAAACCGGGCCTCAATGTTTAAGTAAAATTTAGAATTTTACAAAAAATATAAAATTTCAGCAAAAATTCCAAATTTTATAATATATTTTATATATATATTTTATACTGTTCGCTTTGTGTATACTTAAGTATATATATATAACCAATTTACCATAATTTGTGAAAAAACAATATATATATATATATATATATATATATATATATATATATATATATATATATATATATATATATATATATATATATATGAATTGGTTACCAAGTCACACTAAACAGGGTAATAGTAGTATTTCTTTTTTATTATAGAGTTTGACGTTATTAGCAACTGTTAAGAGAGAGAAATTAATTTTTTTTACAGAGATGTACAGTTTCAGCCAGCAAAAAATAATAATCTTCTGTGCTTTAACACTATCTTATAAATAATCATGACATGTTGGTTACCTCATCCGATTTTTGTATCAAAATTAGCTGCCAGATTGTCCGGTCCGTTTTGATTAAGTTACTATTTTTTATTTTAAATAAAACATACTCTTTATTTTTATCGTTTTTAATGATTTTTATTTATATATCATATATATTTATGTTACGATTTTAATGCATATTTACTATATGCTATTGATCTGTTTTATGTTTTGTATGTATAATGTAAAGGGATTTAATGTTTCTCTTACTTTCTCTTTTGTTTTCCTTTACATGGAAATCTCTTTTAATTCAAAGTACATGTACAAATGAATTATGAAGTTATTTTTCTTTTTTTTTTTTAATTTTTATTTAAATTTTGTATTATTTTTAACTCGTTAATAATTTGTATTTAATTTTTTATCAAGATAAAAACAAGACAAATAAAATATAATTAATTTAGAAAAAAATAATAAAAAAGGCAGGCAACAAAGAAATCGGTCACCACTAAATAAGCCAAATTGGTTAATAATTTTAATTATTATTTTTTTCGTTTCATTTATTTATTTAAATTAACTTAAATGTATAAAATATAATAGTAAAATATTGTTTTTTTGTTTTAAAGCTACAGGAAAAAATAATGTTGAAATATTTTCAATAAAAAAGGCAAAGTTATAACAAAAAAAACATTTTTCTTTTCATGACAAAGGATGAAAGAAGTTAGGTGAGTGAGGGAAGTGAAGATAAAAATGATTTGTAGAGTAAATTAATTTCATATAAATTACAATTAAAATGTTTCTTCTTAATGTGAAAACATGTTGGTTGGGAGGGGTATTTGAGTATGTATTTAAAAAAAAAAAAAATATATATATATATATATATATATATATAATATATATATATATATATATATATATATATATATATATATATATATATATAATATATATATATATATATTAATATATATATATATATATATAATATATTATATATATTAGTTTAATGACAAAATGATAGTTTAACTACAAACTTTTGTATAAACTTTAAGTTCGCTAAAGAAACACACACATTGAACATTACAGTTGCGTTTAGTTTATGTTGGTGTTTAAGTGTTGATTGTTGATTGAACGTTATACAGTTTTTCTTTATCTTTTAATAATATGTGATTGCACTTAAATGGCTGTTCTTGTTTTAAACCTTTAAAACTCTTAGCATTTCAAACAATTTTTCAATACTCTTTCAATATAAAAAATTTTTTTTGCTCTTCTTGTGTTTATCAAAAAAGTTTTAAATATTGTATAAAAGGCAATAGTTATACGGAAATGTAATAATTATTTAAATCACAATTATTTATTAAAGAATACATTTGAAATATTAACAATCTAGAGTACATACTTGATGTGGTGTCTTGGACCGTTATAAAAACATTTCTTATATTTTTTATCCATTGAATATATTATTAAATCTTTGTAGTACTACAAATACTTTAGATTGTAACTTATTTTCCTACATTTATAGAGAGTAGAGACAAAAGTTTCAAAACAAAGACGTTCAAAAGATTTTTTTTTAATTGAAGAAAACAAACAAAAGAAAATTTAATGGAAAACAATCATTGATGACTGTTTAAATAATTAAAGTAATAAAAAGTATATGCTATTTTATCAAAAAATGTTAAAAAACAAAAATTTCTGTTTACTTTCTTCGTCTTTCACACATTCAACAACCGTGTCGTAGACAAAAATACTTGATAACGCGCTTGGTAGAAAAGAAGACAAAATATGGATTTTTTCTTTGTCGCAATTTACGCTAAATAACTGTATGTGTCCTTTTGTCCTTCCATTCTTTCTAGATATTCCTTTTCGATTAAGATATCGATGCACTTTTTAATAACCGGTACTTTAGGTTTGAAGCGGGATGACAATTGATTGAGTACTTCTGTTATAAGTTGAGTATGGTTTAGTCTACGGCGCATTTTCATAATGCGTACTATGGCGGCTTGTATGAGTAACTTGCGATCTTCCTCAATGTGTTTATGTACGGCCTCCTGTTCGACCTTAAGTTCAGTCTTTAAAGGTTGGTTGATGTTGATGCGTAACTTTTTGTTCTTATAATCCAAATATAATTCCATCATGGAATTGGGCGTTAGTGAATTTTCATCATCAGTGCAGGTTAAAAGTTTAGCTTTGAGTAGAATTTGTAGAACCTAAAGACAAATAGAGCAAAAACATATAAATTTTAGAATGAAATTTTTTAGTCAGAAGTGTTACTTCATACCTGTATTAAATTTTCCTGTTGAATTTGTGTATTTTCCAATAACTGTTTCACTGAATAACGTGTCTGATCATTGAATTGCAATAAAACAGCCATTTGAAATGTACTGGCCTGCAGTGTGTATTTATTGCGGAAACAATTGGTTACCAATTCACCTTTGCACATGTGATACAGCCAATTGAGTTTGCGACCCGAATGGCGAGCAGCATAAAATGTATTGAAATGTTGCACGGCTTTCTCCAATTCTGAGGGCAAGGAAAAACTACTGCTCTGATTGAATGGCCACGAGCCGGAAGATAATACCTCAATGCTGAAATCAATTTCCATGGGTATTTTGTTGTTTTGCAAATGTTGTTTAAAATTATTGTTCAAATCTTTTGACAGTCCAATATCCTGGAACATACGCTGCAATTTAATGGTATATTCGTAGCCACAAGTTTGTTTAAGTTTGGATATCATGACCGCTTCGGCATCATCAGAGGCGGAGGTGTGATTAACCAAACGTTTGGCCAACATTTTCGAATAGAATTTCTGGAAGACGTCTTTGTCTTCAATATACTTGAAAACAACCATTACTTGATTAAGATTATCTTCCAATTCCTTTTCCTCGGGATTTTTGGAGGATTTTTTAAGCAAAATGTCACAATATTTGGCCAACAATTCGGGTGATTTACTTGCACTATTAGCTTGTGTTACCACATTCGAGTTGATGAATTTGCCACAGGCCTTGTCAAGAGCTGATACAAAGCCATTGTCATTGTTAAATGCTGTCAAAACAAGGGCATTGTATTTTTTATGTACTTCCAATATGGTCTGAACATAGATTTTGGGATCGTTAGCGGCTTCTGTGTTGCCACATTTTTCAATGGCTTGAGAGCCTTGTTGTAGTATATGTTCTTCCAGAATGGTCTTCAGCTCGTTAAGGTTGCGTGGTGTACGGGCCACCAAAGTGTACATACGTTTCAAATCGGCATTCTTGTCGGCATTTAAAAGATTTTGGAATTCGGCACGGAATACATCTAAATGTTTTTCAATTAAAACCTGAGAGAAACATTTGATTTAACAAATTTTGTCTTAAATAAAACTTTCATTTCGTAAAACTTACCACTTCACAGGTTTCCACCAATTTGTCCAAAGTACTAACATGTAAGTATGATGTTAAAACTGAATCAAAATCGGAGCTATTTACACGTTTACGTTCTTCATCCAAACGTTTCTCCACATGTTTCATGTACTCTGACACTGTGTTGCTACTGAGAAATGTTTCCGATTCATGTTTGTAGAAAGCTGCAGTTTCGGCCAAAAATTTCTTCTCGAAATGATCCCGATACACAGACAATTTTTGTTTCTTATGATCTTTATTGTCCATTTCATCTTCTTCATCGAAACCCAACTCAACATAGCAGTTGATAACATCACGTATCAATGAACGTTTAATGGTCTTGCCCCGTCTCTCCTCATCAATCGATTTGAGTACGGCATTTGTAACGGGTTCGTTGAGTACCTTAAACAACTGTTCCTTCCAAGTGACCAAAGCCAAACGATAGATTTCATAGATACCTTTTTGTCCTTCTTCATATTCTCTCTTAACCCAATGCCTATTCAAATAGGAACAAATGCCGTTTAAAACAGTACTGGAAAACTGATAGAGAACCCATTGTTTGGTGTAATGATCTAACAAGACCTCTTCACCCTTAATGGCTATAAAATTATTAAGCAAATCGCTCAAGTAGTCCTTGAGAAAATCCTTAAGACGTTCGTACAATTTCTTGCCCACCAATTGAGCACCGCCCAGTTTGTTCGAACGATTAGTATTGTTCTGCACGGTATTAACACTGGTACAATAGTTGTAAACATAGGTATATAATTGCATATAACGTTCCGTTGTTAATGATTGTTCCTGCTGAAATACTTGCTTAATGCCCTGTTCCAAATCTGTCCATATTTCATCGAGATTTGTGTGTTTCTGTGCCGTTCCATGGGAACCTTGACGTTGCATTTTTTGTTTAGAATTTGTCACAATATTACAGATGCTCGATGTTAATGTTGTGAAAGAATTTGTCTTATTGAATTTTTTCGTTTGTGTTAAGGTCTTATGTTGTTGTTTTATGGACTGCTTTGATGTTGTAGGAGTTAGTAGCTCCTTTGACGGTTCAAGCGGTTGTGGAGGCTGAGGCGGCGGTGATGGTGGTTGTGGCGATTTCGTTCGTAATCTTTTCAATGCTCTTGTGGTCCGTATTTTTATGATTTTTC
This sequence comes from Protocalliphora azurea, assembly GCA_932274085.1. Lineage (NCBI taxonomy): Eukaryota > Metazoa > Arthropoda > Insecta > Diptera > Calliphoridae > Protocalliphora > Protocalliphora azurea. The sequence goes on along the minus strand of OW026521.1, from coordinate 149,012,995 downwards.
AATTTGAAATTTCTGAAAAGTACATATTTTCAAAAATTTTATCAAACAATTTTAACAGAAATGGTACTTATTTTAAAAAAGTACTAAAAAATTAGAAAAAGTACCAATATTTAAAAAAATATGTACTTGCATTTTTCAAACCCATTAAGAATCTTATGAGTAAGATTAAGGAATAACACACATATGGAAGAAATTAATAAGATTTAAGAAAATATTTCTGATGTATTATTGATAAAGAAATTGTGGTTTGTTTGAAAGCATTATTATTTATTAATATGTAAAGTATCGTGCAAAATAATGGCAGTGCAAATGGTATTTCGCTGAAAATCCAATAATACAGCACTTATGTTCGGTGTTGCATAAAATATGATTTATTAATATCTGTTTTCATTTAGATCGGAGTTGAGGATTTACATTATGATAAACCCCATAATTTTTTGTGTTTTTCCTTAATTCCTGTCACTTTTGGGATTTTTGGAACTGTTTCAATATTCCTAAAAATTTAAGTCTACACTTTGCACTGCTGTTATTTTGAACGGTACTGTTCTTTGCAATTCCAGTAGAGAACCAATTATAAAACTATCCCAAATGGTATTACTATGGCTATATGTCAATGGTTAAAAATTTCTTAAAAATATGATTATTATATTAAATTCATTTACATATTTCATTAGTGTATATCTTATATAGTATTTATTTTTAAATTTCCGCAAATTTATAAAAGAACTTCGTCAAGTTAAAAATAATATAGAATGCATGACAACAGCAGATTTAAAACATTAAAAATATCATGTACGTATGTTTCGGGGTATTAAACATTTTGTAAGTTCATTAAACAATAATTATGAAGTAAACAAACTCCAAAAAAAATAAATTGAAAAAAGTGAAGGTTATTTATCTTTTTTGTTAAATGCTTTATGTATAACTACATGTACATACCTACATAAATATTCGTAATATAAGTATAATAAATAATTACAATAAATAAAGTGCCTGATAAATAAATCAAAGAAAATTAAAAAACTCCATTTTTTACAAACACAAAAACAAATTATACACAGTTTTACAGTTATATATGTACCTAACATTTGTTTTTTCATGAAAAAAACAACTACAACAAATTAAAAAAAAATTAATTTGCAAAAAAATTTTTTTGAGAAAGTTTTTTTTTCCTAGATACATTTCACAACAAAATATAAAAAACAACCTGCATTAAAAAACACACGCAAAACAAGAAACAGGAAGTTAATGGAAAAAATATTGTATACATGAGAAATCTGCATACCAATTTTAGTTATATTTCTTTTTTAAATTATTTCTTTCAAAATTTTAATCCTTACCCTTAAATTACAACATTTTCTTCATGAAATCTTAAAAATCTTGTAATATTTTGTAATAATTTACCAAAAAAAAACTCAACAAATTAAAGATTGTCTTTTATATATATATTTTAATTTGACTGACATTTGTATTTAACCTTGTTTTACATTATAGCCATACTTGTCTAACTTACATTAAATTAAGGCAACCCTTCAAAACCGCAGTGCTTCCCTCTTACTCTTGCACTTCAACATAGTGCATAAAGAAATTAAATATTGTCTCCGATTTCTCAATATGTATATATATTTAATTTATTTTTGCACAATCATAATTTTTTTATTATATTTTTCTTAAGAATTTACACTAATTTAAATGTTTAACAAATTTGTTAGCATTATTTTGTTTTAAATTGGTCTATATTTCGTTTTTCTTTGTCTTTTCATTTGTGTGAAAATACATTGACATAACCACAAACTAAAAATTTATGTATTGACTATTTTTTCTGTAAGTTTTAAGGCTTTAAATTCGTTTAATTCTTTACCTTTTTAAAAAAATTTCACTAACAAACTAAAGATTTTGGTTTCTTATATATTTTTCGTTAATATTTGCTTTATAATATATTTATTTTAATTATAAAATCGCAATAAAATTTTCAAGTACTTTTTTCATACTAATCTTCACAAAAAGTTGCTTCGTTTTTAGGCATAGAGTTGTATGTTGATGGTACTATCATTGAACAGATTTGCTAATGCGAAGTAGAAAATTGTATTAAAATTTTTTAATATTTTCTTCTTTTTTTAAAAAAAATTAATTTGGCCAATCATTTTAATGTTAAGGTTTTTTTAAGTTCATATCTATGTTAATAATATACGATTTTCCCTTCGGTAACAGTCAATTAAAAAATTAAAATAAAATAAATCTTCTTTTTAATTAAAAAAGTATCTTTTCACAAAAAAGTGGTATTTGGCTGGCAAAATGGGGTTTAGGTATTTTACTGGAAAATATGTAGAATAATAAATATATTTTAGCGCATTCAGATCGGCGAGAAATTACGTAATTTCATGCCGAAATTATAAACGAAATCCAGACTGTTCATGCCAACCCATCTACACGTAACAGCCCGTCTATACGTAACATAATAGCAAGATTTTTGTTTCAGAGTGTGAAATTCGCTCTCTGAGAGAATTATTTCACGTGTAGATTCAAATATTAGTATTATAAGATGTATTATGAGACTGTTGTGATGAGATTTCTCTACACAACAATCTTATAAGATGAACTGTCAAAAAATACACATACGCGAAAGTTTGCTTGTGTGTGTGCATGTGTATTTTAGAAACTATTGAAAAACAATGTTACTTTGTAAAATTGTTTCCTATCTTATAACTATCTTATAAGGTGAACTGTCAAAAAACACGCATATAAGAAAATTTGTTTGTGTGTCTGCATGTGTATTTTGGAAATTACTAAAAAAAATGTTCCTTCTAATAATTGTTTTACATTTTAGAAAACATTTCTATGTTTACTCTGTGACTGATTAAAAATAATGATATCTTATAGGATTTATTAGAAAGAGTGTACCCCTATTTAATATTTAACATATTATAAATAAAATAGTCATTCTCTTCTACCGGCGTTATCTCACATATTATATCAGCATTAATCTCATTTGTGGACCTGGGGTACTGGCTAAATGGCATTTGATATAATTTCGTGAATAGCTGATACTTTTTATTTTCATCAATTTGTCGAGTAAAAATTTAAAAAATAACTTTTCAATATAGCTAAAATTTTTTGTATATGTGAAAAATAAATAAGAGCAGGGGGTGTAGTACCCACCATATAAAGCAAATATTCATTATGGCATATCTAAGGAACTATTACAGTGAGAGCACACAAATTTCATGGGAACCTTTATCCATATCATATCGCATTGATGAAATGAAAATAGGCCGGCTAGGTCCAAGCGGGAGCAAGCCCCCATACAAAGAAAATATACATTTTCTCATCTAAAGGACTATTACAGAGAAAGTCTTAAAAAAAATTAAAAGTAATATTCAAATCAAACTTCGAATAGGGTGAATAGGTCCAGCAGGGAGTAGTAGCTCCCATATATATATATATATATATATATATATATATATATATATATATATATTAGTTATCGCATCAAATAGGATAGCGAAGCGCACCGGTAAAAGCTAGTAAGTAATAAATTTAATAATTTAGAATTGTATAAAATTTCGCACATATTTAAGGAAGATATAATCATTTCGGTGTAGAACAAATATTTTGCTCTTGTTGTCAACTAAACTGCTGTTGTCAATTAACCTGCTTGCTTATAAAAAAAATAACAACACTAATAGCCATTGTAATACTGCTGTTATCAACTAAACTGCTTCCTTATGCAATAAACATCAACACTAATTGTAATTGCAATGCTTAATACAAATGTTTGTGTGTGTATATTATTAACAGATTTTTTCAATTTTTAGCCCATAACTATGAACCAATTTGATTGATTCAAAAAACCGAAATTTTATAAAATATTTGTGACATATCTATATAAAAACGAAATCCGTAGCTTATACAAGGGCTTCAAAAAGTAAATAATGCGTTTTGCCCGATATCTCCGTTATCATATCATTGGGCCAATTTAGTTCATTTTTTCAGTATAAAAATTCATTAAAAAATCCCAAACATTATTTTCAAAAACGAAGTCCCTAGTTTTGGAAATAACTGTAGAAGCTTCAGAGAATCGAAAAACGATTTAAAGAAACCGGTTTACCGGTGCTAAATTTCAAAATTTAGTAAAGTTCTCGAAAGGATTTCTGATCAATATATATATATATATATATATATATATATATACATATATATTATATGCTAGTTATTGGTGGGCTTAATTAACGCCATTTCAACCGACGGACATCGTCCTATCGACATCATTTCGTATAAGGATCTAGGAAATATCAACTTTTTTGCTCTCCGACGAAAATGGTGGAAATTACAAACGGAATAACAAACTTATATATACTCTTTACACCTGTGGTGATAAGAAAAACAAAATTATTTAAACAAATATAAAAAAATATTGTTAAATAAATTGCCAAAAATCATTCATTGCATAATATATTGTGATTATATAAATAGTATTTTATAAAATTGTAAAAAAAGTAGTTAAATTGGATATAAGTTTTTGTTTGATGTAAATGGGATACTATTTTTGCATTTTTTGCAAACTAATTAAACTTTTTGTTTGAAAATTGGTACTTTTATTTTTAAATTGGTACATTTTTTAAAATTAGCACTTTAATTCACTTTTTAAAATATTAATAATTTTAAAAATTTGGGACGTGTTTTTTGAAATGCTGTCTAATTTTGGTAAATTGTTACTCATTTTTAATATTAGTACTTTTTGAAAAAAAAAAAAAAACAATACTATTTTTAGATTTTCTTTAACTCAAAAGTTGAAAATTTTTTACATTTTTGAATATTAATAATTTTTTAAATGACATTTTTTTAATTTTTAAAATTACTGTTTTTTTTTCTAAATTACAATCATTTTTAATTGGTGCTTTTCCGTAGTTTGATTTTTTTCAAATGGATAAAATTGAACATTTGTATAGAAAAATAATACATTTTTGAAATATTATTATTTTTTAATAGTACTTTTTTATAATAGTGCTCTTTTAAAAATTTATACTTTTTGTTGCCTTTTTTTTGAAAATTATTATTATTTTTTTATTTCTAAAATTTGCATCTTTTTAAAATTGTTTAAATTTTTTGTTATTAATATTTAATTAATATTTCGGTATCTTTTTAAATATGTTTCTTTTTGTTTGTTTTTTTTTTTGCAAATGATATTTGTAATACAATTTTTTATATTTTGTAAAATCATCTAATCTAAATTCATAAATAAATAATTCATGAGATCTGAAATCTGTTTGAAAATTTAAATATATAATAATCATAATTTCATATTTTTAAATCCCGCTTTTATCTCTCATTTAACACTTTATTAAAAGAATCTGGCAACATTCATATTAGCGTGTAAAGCATATTTTTCAGTATACCCTGTGTTTTTGTTGGATATTTACAAATAAGAAGAAGAAATAGTTTCCTTTCGTTTTGTTTCCCGGTAATATTATCGTTAGTAAAAATATTGTTTATTTATTTAATAAACTGTTGTATTAATAATTTTTAAGTATTAATTATTTTAAAGAAAAATGCATGAAAAAATTAAATTTCTATAAAAATATGATAAAAAGCGTCGAGTTTAAAAGCTTAGAAAAAAATCAGGTGATTCTACCGGAGTTAAATAATAAACGGCAAGTATTATTAATGATTTCTGTCAAAGAATTCCTAAATTTAACATAATATAAAAATCTACAATTTGCATGTTATGCCATAAGCATAACATGCAAATTTTTTTGGATTTAATAAAAATTTAGGTTTTTAGTTTTTGAAAACCGTTTTGAGTTGGATTCCTATAATTGTTTTTCTCTAAAGGCAAGTTTTGAATGGTATAATGGATGTGAAACTGTAAAAAAATCAAGTTAAGGGAAATATAGACTAAGATTTTTATTTTAACTTATTTGGGAAAAACTTAAGTCTTCTTATTTCTCCAATCTTTTAAATTGTATATCTAAAAATTAATTTCCATTCCAATTTATTAGTATCACAAACATTTATTAGTTTAACAACAATTACAGGTTCTTTTATTTGGCAAGCGTAAACTTAAAAAAAAATGTAATTATTTTCAAAAAATAATTGTTAGGAAGTAAATAGGAAAACGTACAAGATTTTTTCCGAAAGTTCTTAAATTAATAATGAAAAAATAAAAAAATAAAAAATTAAATGAATTCAAAGCTTTATACATAATTTATATTCTTAGTAAACAAAACTAATAGAGAGACCACTTGATATTCATTCTAAGTATTCTTTTTTAAGGCAACATTTACAAAAATATTAGATATTTTTCGTTAAGGGATTTATAAAAAAATCGGTTTAAACATTTGTTCAAAAAGTTCATAATATTCTAATATTTTGACGTTGAACCTCAAAAAGAGTTTGATCTTCATCGTCACTATGACCATCTTCAATAGAAATGGGTAGCGGTGTTAGTTCTTGGGTAGAGCGATCACCCTGGACACCATATTTACGTTCGGCACGGGATAAACGTAATCTAGAAATAATAACAATATTAAAACAAAACTAAAATTCACCAATTTTCTATTACCTATAAATTTTAAATAATATAAAAATAATTGCTGCCGAGCTTAATATTAAAAAGAAATAGAATCCGGTTTTTAAAGATTCCGACATATCATCTACATCATTTAAAATAAAATCTTCATCCACATGATGTTGATAAGGTTGATACGACTGTATAGAGTCTGCCTTTGTGTCAGTTTCCAAAACTCTAGTCTTTTCGCTGTCCTTAGCTTGTACAACAGCTACTGGTTGTTGCTGTCGTTGTTCGACCAGCTTTTCTTTGTGATCATCTTTGACTGGTGGTGTTATCTCTACTACAGCTTCGTCCGTTATGTTGACTTTGAGTTCCTTTTTAAATGTTTTTTGGGTGGCAACTACCTCTTCCACCTTTAATGTTTCATTTGTTGCTGCTGTTATGACGTTTCCAATTAGTAACATAAAAGCCAACGACAGCATCGAAGTATTCAATTTATTGTTTTGGGAATTAAAGTGTAGCAACATTTCTTTGCTTTTAGATGTTGATTTATAATTTTTACCATTTAATTTTTAACTGAGTTTACGTATTTTTGATTAAATTATATAGCTTGCGTTTTATTTTTTGAGGTTTTTTCATTTATTTATGATTTTTTTATTTTTATATTTTTTATAAAAATTCTACATTCGTCATCTGTTTGTTTTTGTAATGAGAGAGAGTTTCACCGTTTGTAAACAAACATGTTGAGAAATGTCAAAGTGTACTAATATGAATATATGTGATTGGGGAGTAAAGATGGTAATGAAGGTAAAAAATTAGACACAGAGTTGATTTTGTATTCCATATTAATTCGTCTTTTTTAATAAACTCATTAAACCCCCTAATGATATGATGACACACATTAGTTTTTGACTTGTTTTTTTTTTTTAAACACAATGAGTTTAAATATCACTGTTCACATATTATTTTATTGAGTTTTTCTTTTTGACTTGTTTTTCCTATTTTTCTTATATTTTCAAAAATTTTTGATTTAAAACGAAATTTCGCACACAAGCACTTTCTATTAAAAAAAAAAAAAAAAAAAAAAAAATAAGCTTTTAAAACAAATAAAATGTATGAACAAATATAAATTTCATTTATAATTTTTAATTTTTTGTTTTTAAACTGACAATTTTCTCAAAATCTCTTCTCTATATGGAAACTTAGTATGTTTTTTGTGTGTTAAATAATTTAGCTCGAATCGAGATGTTTTTTGGCTTTAAAATATATGAAAAAACAAATCAATTTTATGTGTTTTTTGAGAAAACGACTCGTTTTTCAAAAAAGCTCTATATATGAACATAGCTTAAATCTCATTTTAAATCGTAAATATTTTCTATGATATCTATGCGATTGCATTTAAATTTATAAAAAAAATGTAAAGTCCCATTAAGCAATTTTTTTAATATTTTTTTTTTCATTTGTAGTGCGTAAAATTTGTTTGGAGAAAAATTTTATTCCTAATATCCGGCCAGGCCGGCAGAAGAGTTTTAAACTCTTTGATATATTCAAAAGCGGTTTCCCTAACATAATTTTTCTTTTTTACCCAATTTTTTAATAACAAATAATTTGTGGATATGAGCTTTTTAGGGAAATATGTTTTTCAAATGCTTATAAATTCTAAACTATAAAATTGCATATCAATATGCCAATGATGTAAAAAAAAAAGAGAAAAACGGAGTAGAATGAGAACAATTTTTTTTATTATTTAGGAAATAAACTTAAAATTTTCGAACAGTTAAAAAAATATTGCTATGCTGATACAAAATATTAACTTATTTTTATTCCAAATGTAAGTTAATTTACATTTAAAAAAAGTTATATTTATAAAATACACTGTTATAATTTAGATAAATCTTTACCAAAAACTAATTTGTAATTTTTGTTAATAATAAAACTGATGAAACATGTCATATATTGATTACGAATTCAAAATAAATTGTTTTTACAAAATTTTCGTAGTTTTTACAAAAAACTTTACTGCCTGAATCTTTATTATAACTATTATATAATTGAATTTTATTATTATTATTTTCTTGAAAAACAGAAATCTTATAAAACAATTATAATAAAAAAATAAATAAATAAAATAAAAAAAAAAAAAACTGATATATTATTAAATTTATTCTCTTTCAATTTAAGTATTATATGACGTCTGAAATTCCTTTCTAAGCAAAGGAAAGATTTTCTTTAAACCACTTTTATTTAATTTTAATTTGTTTAAAATTGTATATTCAGATTTTCAGCCGCTTAGAATCGTCTTAAAATATTGATATATATTCAATCCTGTGAAAATTTTTAATTTATGTTACATCAATACCAATAAAAGGATTTAAATATTTCATTCATATTTTTCATTACTAAAAAAAAAAAATGAAAAAGGAATTATTTCAATAAATGATTCCATCCTATTTAATTTTTATTAAAAAATAAAAATAATTCAATTTCACTTTTGCTCTCTTTGTTTTAAATGGGTTGGCAATTCATTCGTGCGTTTATGTCTTTGCTAAATTTTAGCACAGACAAGCATCTTAAGGTCATGATAAAAAAAGTTACATTGCTTGTTTTCTGTTAGCAAAGACACTTATGTATTTTTTACAACATTGTGGTGGCTGAACTGTGTTGTACTAAAATCTAGTTTAGTGTTGCCGATGTCATTAGTTCGTATTAGAGAACTAAAGCCTTACAGAATAAAATATTCGTTAAATTTTAAAAGAAATTTAATTTCAATTATGGTTTGATTTAGAAACAAAATCTTCTTAAAATTATAAAACTCGGTTTTGTTTTTTCTAAATTATTTGTTTATTTGTATAGAGACTACAATTTTTTTAGTTAAATTTACATTAATTTGTTTTATAAAAAACGACTATACAATATAAAATTAATATACATATATACATACAGATATAATTTGATAACAATTTAAAATTTACATATTTCTTATTTACAAACGTGTTATGTATACTATTAGTTTTTATTTAATAAACATTTACAAAATATGCCTTTATTTTATTAAATTTCATAAAATGTTTATTATGTTTTTATTAATCTTATTAAATTTATTTTGCTTAAAAACTAACATCACAAAATAATTTATTTAACAATACTGCTGCCATTATAAACATGCACTAGAAGAAATTTTTATATGCAATTTATTTTTTATTTTGCTTAATTTAAATATTAATTGTTGTTATTATTTATTTTTTTTTGTTTCTTTTAAAAAACAATTATTTCATTTAATTAAAATAAGTTTCAACAAAATACAATTAATTACGGCACTTGTTCTAAATAAAAAATGAACTTATAAAAAAAATTTACAAAAATTAAATTATTTGAAGAAAATTAAAAATTATTTATTTGAAAAATTAAAAGATGCCCTCTTTTATGTTTTGTTTTTGCATTGAGAGGGGGGTTTACTTTTTTATATCATACTACCAAACATACGTTTACCACGTGTTAGGACCAGACTTACAACCATAACGGTTAGTAGAAAGAAGACTAAACTTAAAAATGTGGTTATAACACGACATCTTTGGCGGAATTTCTTTTCTTTTTCCATTTTTATACGCAACTGTTCGGCACGGGGCATATCTAAGGTAAAATCCGATTCGGGACGTGATGAGGGCTAAAAAGAAATAAAAGGGAATAAATAAATTACAAATTTAATACAAACTATGTAAAAATCATAATTGATAATTATTAATATTAAAAAATCTGAAATTCTTTTAAATTGTAAAACACCTATATTAAATCTTTTGAAAGCTTTTGCTTTAGAAAATAAAGTTTCGTTAAGTTTTAAAAATAGTCAAAATGTTAAAATTCTTCTAGACCTTTAAGGTAAATTATTAATTTTAAAAGAATATAGAAAAAGCTTTTTTTAATCTTAATTATAAAGTTTCGTTAAGTTATTATAATAGTAAAAAATAAACGATCATAGCAAAAACTCTTTCGTTTTTAAAATTTCAATAAAATTATCAACGTGCTTTTTTTTTAATTAAAAATTAAAATAATATAGCAAAAGCTTTTATTCAAAGCTTTTAATTGAGAAAAGCAAGTTTCGTTCAGTTTTAAAAATGGTATAAATTTTCGAAAATAAAGTTTCGTTAAGTTTTAAAAATACTCAAAATGTTAAAATTTGTCTGGATTTAAAAGGTAAATTATTAATGTTAAAATAATAAAGAAAATTTTTTATTTAAAACCTATTTGTTTAAATTTTAAAGCTTCGTTAAGCTTTTATAATAGTCAAAATTTAAGTTTTTTTTGGGAATTTGTAAAGCAAAAATATATATTAAATAATTATAGCAAAAACTCTTTTTTAAAACTTTTGATATTAAAAATAAAGTTTCGTTAAGTTTTAAAAATGGTCGAAGTTTTGAAATATCTCTCGATTTAAATAGTAAGTTACATATTGTTAAAACAAGTAAAAGCTTCGGTTGAAAGCTTTTGGTTACGAAAATGTAGCATCGTTAAGTTTTAAAAATGGTAAACATTTTTTAAATTTTTAGCATTGAAAAAAAAATCAGTTTCTAAATGGTCAAAATGTTGATTTTCTTTTAAATCTGAAAAGCTTATTACCTAAATTCAATAATTATAGCAAAGAATTTTTTTTGAAAGATTTTGTTTTTTTTTTTTTTTTTGGGAATTTGTAAAGCAAAAATATATATTAAACAATTATAGCAAAAACTCTTTTTTAAAATTTTTGGTTTTTAAAATAAAGTTTCGTTAAGTTTTAAAAATACTCAAAATGTTAAAATTTGTCTAGATTTAAAAGGTAAATTATTAATGATAAAATAATAAAGAAAATTTTTTATTTAAAACCTATTTGTTTAAATTTTAAAGCTTCGTTAAGTTTTTATAATAGTCAAAATTTAAGTTTTTTTTGGGAATTTGTAAAGCAAAAATATATATTAAATAATTATAGCAAAAACTCTTTTTTAAAACTTTTGATATTAAAAATAAAGTTTCGTTAAGTTTTAAAAATGGTCGAAGTTTTGAAATATCTCTCGATTTAAATAGTAAGTTACATATTGTTAAAACAAGTAAAAGCTTCGGTTGAAAGCTTTTGGTTACGAAAATGTAGCGTCGTTAAGTTTTAAAAATGGTAAACATTTTTTAAATTTTTAGCATTGAAAAAAAAATCAGTTTCTAAATGGTCAAAATGTTGATTTTCTTTTAAATCTGAAAAGCTTATTACCTAAATTCAATAATTATAGCAAAGAATTTTTTTTGAAAGATTTTGTTTTTTTTTTTTTTTGGGAATTTGTAAAGCAAAAATATATATTAAACAATTATAGCAAAAACTCTTTTTTAAAATTTTTGGTTTTTAAAATAAAGTTTCGTTAAGTTTTAAAAATACTCAAAATGTTAAAATTTGTCTAGATTTAAAAGGTAAATTATTAATGATAAAATAATAAAGAAAATTTTTTATTTAAAACCTATTTGTTTAAATTTTAAAGCTTCGTTAAGTTTTTATAATAGTCAAAATTTAAGTTTTTTTTGGGAATTTGTAAAGCAAAAATATATATTAAACAATTATAGCAAAAACTCTTTTTTAAAACTTTTGATATTAAAAATAAAGTTTCGTTAAGTTTTAAAAATGGTCGAAGTTTTGAAATATCTCTCGATTTAAATAGTAAGTTACATATTGTTAAAACAAGTAAAAGCTTCGGTTGAAAGCTTTTGGTTACGAAAATGTAGCGTCGTTAAGTTTTAAAAATGGAAAACATTTTTAAGGTTTTTAGAATTGAAAAAAAAATCAGTTTCTAAATGGTCAAAATGTTGATTTTCTTTAAAATCTGAAAAGCTTATTATCTAAATTATAGTAAAACATTTTTTTTTAAGATTTTGGTTTCGAAAATAAAGTTTCGTTAAGTTTTTAAAATGGTCGAAATGTTTAAATTCCTTTAGATTTAAGTAGAAAAATATCTATATTTAGTGATTATAGCAAAAGCATATCCTGCAAGCTTTTAGTTTAGAAAGTAAAGAAATAAACATAACGGGACTAAAGAATTAAAACGATTATTGCAATAGCTTCTTCTGAAAGCTTTTGATTTAGAAAATAAAATTTCATTAAACCTTTAATTATTTTGGTTTAAATTATAAATTATCTATATTTATAGCAAAAGCTCTTTTCAAGTCCATGGTCACGATATATAAAATTTTTTTAACTCATTTAGAACATAAACTAAGATGTACTTATATACCCAATGTAAACACATCCATAATTTAACACAAAATCTTAATAAACAAATTGGGAATTTCATTTTATTCATATGAAATATAAATATGCAGTTCAAAAACGCCTTCTTTTTTGGACTCAGCTTTACAAACAGCTTTTCAAATCATAACTATTAAAGTCAAACAAAAAATAAAACCTATTAAAAGTTGTTAATAGATCAGTATGATTTTTTTTTACTTTCGCTTTTAAATAATTTACATATTTTATATATACTTCTAATATATACAATCTACATAAATCGATCTACATATTTATTATTAAGTGATATTAAATAACTTATTTTTTCTATTAATAATAAAAAATGTAAATGGATATTTTATATAATTTAAAATATAATTATATGCAAATCGAAGTTCAATGTTTTGCACATTGTTCAAACAAATTGTTATAATTTTAAAAATGATTTATGTTTTCTTTAATAACTTATTTATTGAAGTTGAGTTAATAAAATTAGTTATAGGGGTTTATGCAAAATTCTTTAATTATGTTCTCTTAACACAATGGGGGGTGAACAGTGGTGCTAAAAGTTTAAAACTAATTTAAAACTAATTTTTTGTTTGCGTTAACTTCTGAAAAAAGGTGCTGCGTATATCTATATATTTAATAGGTAAACACATTTTTTGTAATCCCTTTTACGCTCACAATATACATCCGATTAAAAAAAAAATATATACCATTCCAAAGGCATTAACTCATAGATGTGGAGAAATCTAAATCCATTCTGTATTTTAAAAGTTATAAGCGGTAAAAGTTGCTACTAATACATACATAAGCAAAATCTCACATATGTGTGTATAAGCCTCAAACAAAAGAGCGTCTCATGTTATTAAACTCTTCCCTATTTTATTTCTCACGTCTCTCTGACAACTCTCTCAATTAAAAGTAAACTATACAAGTTGCAATAATATATCATTTCCAATTTTAATTGAGCGATTTGTACGAGAATTAATGAACAAAATAGAATAGAGTTTGATATTTTGAATTACTTTGTTTATTTTTTTTATGAGTCTTAATTACTATGAGAAACAAAGTAAAAGAAATTAACAATTTGTACTGCGTTTTAGAAGGTTCTTTTTTGTTTTTATACGTACCATTCCTTTTTTATTTTTAGCAAATGCACATTTTTGTGTAAAATTAATTATTTTAGTTGCGTTATCAAGAAAAGCTCATTATGTTGTTCTTTTATTTTGAATATTTTAAATCAAGGACCCTAACTGTTTCGACTTTTATCATAAAAGTCAGAGGATTATATTTTAATTTTTATATTTTTTGAGAAAAATAACAGTTGTTATTGATTTTTATTATGCGATTTTTACTTTTTTTTGAAGAAATATAAAAGTTATTTTCTGGTTGTTATTGATAGTATTATAAAACACAAGTAGCCAAATTAAAAAAAATCGCCAAAATAGAAGAAATTGCCAAAACAATAATGTTGCACAAAAAAAAAAAAAAAAAAAAAAATTAAAAAAATCATAAAAACGAAAAACACAAGAAAATAAGAAAAGTCGCCGAAAAAAACGCAAAAATGAAACCGAAAAAATCATCAAAACAGAGAAAAATCGCCTAAACAGAAAAAAAATAATTAAAACAGAAAAAAACGACAAAATGAAAACAAAAACGCAAAACTGAAACAAAAAAAATCTTCTAAACGGTAAAAAATCGCCAAAACAGAGAAAAATTGACTAAATGGAAAAAAAATAGCGAAACGAAAAAAAGTCGCCAAATTGGGAACGAAAAAATAATGAATATGAAAAATTCTCAAAGTGGAAGAGAGTTATTACAGTCACGTAGAGTTTTTATTCGCCCTCTCTTCTTTACAAAATTTTGAGAATTTAGTTTTGTTTTTGTATTTAACCGTCATTTTTATATTGGTTATTGGAACAAGTTAAGATCACCGGCCAAGTTGAAATAAAAACATTTTCTTGTTAGCGTTAATAAAAGTTTCTCCTTTATATGTGCTGAACACCGGCTTCGCTGAATAATTTTTTTTTTTTTTTAAATAATAAAAAAAGTTTTCCTCTCAAGGATTTAATGAATGTGGTCATACTATAAATCATTAGAAATGTATTTGAACGTACATTTAACAGGTATTTATTTAATTTGAATCACATGTGTTTCAATAAAGATATTTAGAAAAGTATATTAAAACTTTAGAGGCCCATATCTCGTAAAGTAAGAGCTAGCGGGTCAAACTTTTTTCATTACATTAATCATAATTAAAGGAACTAATGAATCATAATAAAAATTGTTTAAAAATCAATTATTTAAGCATCGTTAAACGCTTCCACTGACATTTTTGATTAGATTGTTAATATTATATTTTCTGAAAGATATTGTATGTTAAAAATTAGTCCAGGTTCACAATTGTCACCATGCCACAGTGACAGCCATTGCCTTTGTTGTGGTAGCAACAACAGACGGCATATCGCCTAGTACGACCGTGGAAACTTATATTTTCAAAAAAAAAAAAAAAAAAAAAAAAAAAGCGCAAAAGCAAATTTTATATATTTCTGTTTATAAGTAAATATATTAAAACTCAATTTGATAGCATAATTACTCGATTTTTTGGGTGAAAATTAACATTTTGAGGTGAAAACTGATTTTTAATGAAACACTGTTTCTTTGGTAAAAAGTCGGTTCATTTGAAAATCTATTTTTCTCCCGATTTATAGGTGAAAATAAGAAAATAGTTTTTGGTGAAAATTCGTTTTTTTAAATTTTTTTTTGTTGGTGAAAACCCGTATTTTTTTGTGAAAATTCGATTTTTTAAGTAAAACTTGGATTTTCTTTCGGTAAAACATCGATTTTTTTTTCATTTTGACTGTTTTATTTTTGCAAAAAAAAAAATCTGAAAATCTTGGGTGAAAATTACATTTTTGGTGGAGAACGGATTTTTTAATGAAATGCTGGTTCTTCGGTAAAAATTCAGTTCTTTTAAAAAATAATTTTTCCCCGATTTCTAGGTGAAAATAATATTTTTTTATTTAACATCAATTTTTTTTTCATATTTCACATGTATATAGAGTAATTAAAATTCATCTTAACCTAATGTAACTCGTTTCATTATTGTACATTTTTTTTAACAAAAAGCCCTATAAAAACAACTGCAATGCTAATCGCATTGTTGTTGAAAAAAAAAAATACAAAATAATAAACAAAACAATTACAGTGTGTACCTGACCTACTCCTCATTTTTGGTAATCTATAGAAAAAACAAAAATATAAAAATATATATATATATATATAATATAGCTTCCCAATAATTCATTCATTACATGATGGACGGACAGGCAGAAAAAAAGTAAAAAAATAAAACATTTTTTTTATGTAAAACATCTACTAAGGTGTTCATTATTTTTATCACAATCGTCACTGTTGCGTTTTTTTTTGTTTTGCTTTGTTTTTTGTTTTTACCATAACCTTGAAAAAATATTTTTTACTCAAAAAAAAAAAAAAAAAAAAAAAAAAAATGGTGTTATCGCCAACATATTATTATCAACGCTTTTTTTGATGTTGATTTTTTTGTTGTTGATACACTTCCTTCCCCCTTTAATGTAGTTTTAGACTTTTTACTCTTTGAAGTTGTTTCTGCTAATTTTATACCTGTATACTAACTCTTCTTCATTGTTGTTTATTACTTTTATTAAGTTTTTCTCTGTAAACATTGTTTGTTGATTTTAACCATTTTTTATTGCATTTTTCTTTTCATTTTTAAATGAATTTATTTTCTTTTCTTATTTATATTTGCTTGTTGTTGTTTGTGGTTTAACTAGTATTTTCACTTTCTATTTCTACTTGTGTTTAAAATTACATTTCTTAAACGTTGCTGCCTGTCCGTCTGCATTCAAAAGGAAATTATGTCTCATTTCTTTTTTTTATTCATCTAGATATTTACCTTTTCATCACGTTTGGTTGTAACTAAACAATAATGTTCAGGATTGATCAGAAGGTTTGAATGCAACATGAATGAGTTTGAAGGCATACTTTGCAACTGTAAGTAGTTTCTTTGTTTTGTTTGATGTTAAAAATTCTTATATAATTAATTTATCGTCTGAATGTCTTTCTGAATCTTCTTCACCCTACAAAATATTTCGTGGGTGCACAAAATATTTAATATGCCCGAAAATCAATTTTTCTTAAACATTAAATTTAAAATAAAAGTTGGCCTAATTTTTCAATAAAAAAAAACAAAACTAATTTCCATAAAATTTTTCTGCAAGGAACGGATTTTTCATAAAACTCATCTTCACCATTAAGCAAGTTTTTTTTTTATCACCAAAAAACTTTTTCACCACTAAACTAATTTTTTTTTTTTTAAATAAAAAACCAAAAACTAAAAAACCACTAAAGAAGTTTTTAACCACTAAACTAATTTTTTTACCACTAAACTAGATTTTCACCATCAAATGTGTTTTTCACCACTAAATACGTTTTTCATCACTAAACAAGCTTTTCACCACTAAATAAGTTTTTCACAACAAAAAATTTTTCACCACTAAACCACTTTCAGCATTACACAGGTTTTTCATTACTAAATACGCTTTTCACTACTAATGAGTTTGACACCACTAAACTTAATTATCACCTTCAACTAGTTTTTTATTACTAAATACTCTTTTCATCATTAAATTAGTAGTTCACCACTAAACTAGATTTTCACCACCAAATAAGCTTTTCACCACTAAATAAGTTTTTCCCCACTAAACTGAATTTATACCATCAAATAAGTTTTTCACCACTTAATATTCTTTCTAAAAAAGTTTTTTCACAAGGTTTTCTATACTAAACATAGTTTTTACTACTAAATATATTTTTCACCACCAAAACAAGTTTTTAACCACTTAACTAATTTTTCACAACTAAACAAGCTTTTCACCACTAAAGAAGTTTTTCACCACCAAACATGTTTTTCTTCTTTACCACTACATAAGTTTTCTCTACTAAACAAAGTTTTCTCTACTAAATACATTTTTTTACCACTAAACAAGTTTTTAACCACTAAACTAATTTTTTACCACTAAACTAGATTTTTTTCACCATTACACAGGTTTTTCATTACTAAATACGCTTTTCACTACTAAATAAGTTTGACACCACTAAACTTAATTATCACCTTCAAACTAGTTTTTCATTACTAAATACGCTTTTCACCATTAAATAAGTTGTTCACCACTAAACTAGACTTTCACCACCAAATAAGCTTTTCACCACTATATAATTTTTTCTCCACCAAACTAAATTTTTACTATCAAATAAGTTTTTCACTACTAAATATGCTTTCTGAAAAAAGTTTTTTCACAAGATTTTCTATACTAAACAAAGTTTTTACTACTAAATATATTTTTCACCACTAAACAAGTTTTTAACCACTTAACTAATTTTTCGCCACTAAACAAGTTTTTCACCAATAAACGAACCTTTCACCTCCAAATAAGTTTTTCACTACCAAACAAGTTCTTCACCACTAAATAAGTTTTTCACCAGTAAACGAACTTCACATCACCAAACTACTTTTTCACCACTAAACAAGTTTTCACCACTTAACAAGTATTTCACGGTTTTCACTATTAAACAAGTTTTTCACCACTAAATAAGTTTTGAACCCAAAAACTAGATTTTCATCACCAAACAAGTTTTTCGCCAATAAAAGCTATTTTTAGAAAATTGAGTTTCAATTTTACACCTAAGAACATTAAAGTTTAAAGATTTTTTATTATCGTTATATTTAAATTAAAAAAATCCTAAATATTTCTACACCTAAATATTTCTATTTCTAACCTTTTCCTATAGATTAGATTTAAAATTTTGTCAAATATTTTTGTATTTTTTTCCACTTCATTTAAAATTCCTCTCAAGTTTTTTGCATAATTTATACATACATTTTACAAATATCTTTGAATTTTTTTGTTACTGTCTGCTTCACAATTTTAATATCGTTCGCTAAGTGTTATAGATTTTTGCATAATCTATGATATTTATGTTTAGTTTAAGTTTAGTTTTATTTTTCTTATTAATACTTTAAAAAAATATCCACGTTCAATGATCGCAAAGCAATGCATTTTTTTCTGATTTTTATTTTTTTATAAATAAATGCAAATATCAATCATAATGATGAAGAAGTGATGGGATCGATGGATTTTATTTAATAAAGCAATAAATGACGAAAAAACTACTTAAGTATGTATGCATATGTAAGAAATATTTAATTTAATATTCTAGGGAGAAATATTATTATTTTTTAAGTTTAAAAAGTATTTCATAAAAATTTATCAATATTAAATTTTTTGTTATAATTTTATGAATTTATAAAATTAATTTTCTTTAATTTAATTTAACAAAAGCATGCTCCAATTATTATTTGTTTATACTACCCAAATAAATATCAAATAAAATTTCAAAATATTTCATTTACCTTTATTGCCAAAGTGCTAAAAACTAATTAGAACCATTGCAATTATTGATGAAATCATTTGCGGTTTATTTTGTTAAAAATATATTTTATTTTCTCTATTATTTTCGTCAAACAGTTAAATGTCAATGTCTTGATCATCTTATACATATAAACTTCATCATCAACAAGTTGGGCGTAAAGTAAACAAACCACAAAGAGTATCAACAATAAAAAAAGGTGTTAAATGTTGTAATTTAATGTGCGTGTTAATGATATAAACATTTGAGAGTAAACTCTTACACATTTTATAATGTTATTTATTACCTCTAATTATGTTAACAAAAAAAAAAAAAAAAAAAAAAAAAAAAAAAAGAAACAGTTAACTGGAAGAGATTCACTTATTTTTTTAATATTTTGTAATTTTGTATTCGTTGTTTTTTTCTCTGTGCGTTTGTGACATGAACGTATAATTTATATAAAATTGTTTATTTAATTTTTTTTGCATAATAATCAAGGTCAGCAAATAATTTTAATGTTTGCCAAAAACACGCAAGCAATAAAATATACATACAGTCATATTAAAAACCTTACTTTTGTAATTATGTGACAAGCATGTGATAATCGCAATTAAATAAAATAATAAAAGATCAAAATATTAGTAAATTCAACACTTTTTAAAGCATTAAACGTAAGTTTAAATGCTTGTCTTTAATAACAAATAAAGCTAAGGCGTTTTTATAAATATAATATAAAAAGTTGTGACTGCAAAATAAGCCTACAATAGGGTGGTTAAAATTCAAAAAAAGTTTTTAAATGCTAAATAAGTTTTACACTATAAAAAAAGTTTTCACCAAAAATTTTTTTTCTCTACTACACACACTTTTTTCAAAAGTCAAAAAGACTTAAAATAAATTGTTTAAATTTTCATTTACATTTTCAATTTGTAAAAAAATGTTTGAAATTTTATTTAGAAAATTTTAGGTTTTTAATGATTTTTAGCTTTGATAAAATAAGTTTTTCACCACTAAATAAATTTTTCTCCAGCAAACAATTTTTTCATTAAAAAATCAGCTTTTTTCTGTGAAATAAGTTTTTTACCACTAAATAAATGTTTCACTGCTAAATAAATTTTTTAATACTAAAGAAGTATTTCTTTACTAAATAAATTTTTCACCACTAAATACATTTTTCATCACTAAAAAAAACTTTTTATCACTAAATAAGTTTTCCACCACTAAGCAAATTTTTTTTATCACTAAACAAAATTTTCACCACAAAATAAATTTTTCACCACTAAAAAATTTTTCATCATTAAATAAATTTTTCACCACTAAACAAGCTTTCTACCATTAAATAAGTTGCTCACCACTAAACAATTTTTTTTACCACTAAATGATATTTTCACCACTATTTTTTACTAAGAAAACAAATTTTTAACCTCATAATTAGTTTTTCACCACTAAACTAGATTTTCACAAAAAAAAAACAGTTTTTAAATTACTAAACTAATTTTTCACAACAAAACAAAGTATCCACAATTTTTCACCACTAATTAGGTTTTCCCTCTAAAATGTGGTTTTTATCAATAATTTTTTTTTATCACTAAACACGTTTTTAAACTTTTTGTAATAACTCTACAAGGTTTTCACCTTTTTTTGTTTAACCATTTAACAGGTTTTTCACCTCCAAATTAGAAAAAAAAAAACATTGAGATTATATCAGGATCTAAATTAAATTCTATATTTTATATAAAGGCTTACGATTACCGATAATTTTGAACCATATAAAAATCACATATAACAGCTAATTTAACATAGACCTTAAATTACAGATAATTTGGGACTATATGAAAACGAAAGAATATAGTTCATTTAAGATTACATGAAGATTTAATACGAGTAATTAAACAAAGTTCAAAATTACAATTAAAGTTAATTTGGGTCCTTTGATTAAAATAATTTATGACTATATAAAGACCTACGATTAAGCTAAATACTAAAAACCTTGGAATAAAGTTGATTTAGAACTATATAAAGATCTTACATTAAGGATAATTTGGAACTATATAAAGACCTTTGACTAAAGTTAAAATGTAAATATGTAGATTTCTCTTATTATAATTTATTTAGGACCTTTGACTGAAGCTATTTTATGACTATATAAAAACCTACAATTAAGCTAAATTTGGTACTAGTCACATAAAGACATGAGATAACAAAAATTCATAAAATTTTAATTGATTTGCCTTTGGGAGATTACTTTGAACATTTAAACTTTGACCCTGAATTTTTTCCCATGCTAGTTGAATATGTTTTCATAGAAAATATTTTGAATAAAATTTATTTCCGTTGTAACAAAATGTTAAGTTTGTCTTCCACAATTACAACAATTTTATCATTACTTTGTTGTGATTAAGTATTTATCTTCTAAGCTTTATAATTTTTAAAATATACCGCCAACAAAATTATGTGGCGGCTTTTTTGAAAAACTTTAAGTGTTGCTTACTTAGTACTTTATATCAAAAACTAAAAATCATATTTTTTATTAAACGTTCAAATAAATTTGAAATGTAAATATTTTAAAAAAAGAGTTAAAATGTAATAATTATAGGTAACATAAAATATAATTGTACAAATTCAAAAACATATTAATAATTAAGGTGCATTATTTTAAATATAAAATATTTTTAAGCGATTTTTAAAGTAGTTTTACAAATTTTACTTTTATTCGGTTTCCAACTCACCATAATTATTATTTTTATTTATTTTATGTGTTTTTAATTTTTTTTTATAAAGTTCCAACACAATTATTATTATTATTATTATTATTATTATTATTATTATTAATGTTATTATTATTATTATTATTAGTTTTTTGAATTTAATCCTTTCATTTCCAGCTTAAAAATGTAACTAAATTAAAAATTTCTTTAAAATATTAATACTCATATCATATTGCAAAACACCCTATATTCCACCAAATACTTTAATGAAAACGAAATTTTATTTATATTTATTTTATGGTATTTATTGTTATTGTCCACATGGCAATTTAGACGTTTTTTTTCTATTTTACTTTTCATCTTTTCCTCCATTTTATTAAATTAACAAAAATATGTAAATTTATCTTGATAGTTTTTTTTGTTGTTATTAAATGCAAAAAAAAAAAAAAAAAATCAGCAAAAAATAAAAAAAACCCCAAAGTGTGGCAATAATTTTGAAAAGTTGTACTATTTGCAAATTGTATCTTTGTATGGATTGTTTATTGTTTCTTTTGTCTATTTTGTTAGAATTGTAACAATACAAGTAAGTAGTTGTTAAAATAAATTGGTCATAAAATAGTTTGACTTTATTTTTTTCGGCCAATTGCTGATAATGATTTTTAATCTAGCCACCCACTTTTGAAAATTGGTTTTGGTTATATGCTTGCCAGTTGTGGCTGCAGTTGGTATTAAAAATAGATTTTGTTGAGCACAAAAGCAAATTTAATTGTTTTTTATGACTTTTAGGGAATTTAGTTAAGTAGCTGGAACGTGGAAGGTTTAAAATTAAAAATAATAATATAATTTGGCACAATGCACAGTGGTGCAGAATCTAAAGTTTTTGGAAATGAATCTGTAACTTCTAAACGTTTGGTTAAAATTAGATAAAATTTCACATATGCATAGCAGAGGAGTTTACAATTTTACCCCAGGTCTAGAACTGAGATTAACGCTAATATAATATGTGAGATAATGCCGGCAGAGGAGAGTAAACATTTTGTTTATATTATGTTAAATCTTAAATAAGGGGTACACGTATTCTAATAAATCCTATAAGATATTATTATTTTCAATCAGTTACAGACTAAACATGTCCTTTTTATTTAAGCAATTCGCACTTTTTTAACACAATTTTTATAAAAATGATTTTTAACATTTAAAACAAACACTAAAAGGAAACAAATTTACAAAATAACATTGTTTTTCAATAGTTTCCAAAAAACACATGCACACACACAAGCAAACTTTCGTGTATGTGTATTTTTTTGACAGTTCATCTTATAAGATGGTTGTGTAGAGAAATCTCATCACAACAGTCTCATAATACATCTTATAATACTAATATTTGAATCTACACGTGAAATAATTCTCTCAGAGAGCGAATTTGACACTCTCTGACACAAAAATCTTACATATTATGTTACGTCTAGACGGGCTGTTACCTCAGGTCTACAACTGAGATTAACGCTGATATAATATGTGACATAACGCAAGCAGAAGAGAGTAACCATTTTGTTTATATTATGTTTTATCTTAAATAAGGGGTACACGTACTCTAATAAATCCTATAAGATATCATTATTTTCAATCAGTCGCAGAACAAACATGTACTTTTTATTTACAAAAATCGCACGTTTTTAACACAATTTCTATAAAAAAATTTTTAAATGTAAAACAATCATTAAAAGAAAATAATTTTGCAAAAAAACATTGTTTTTTTTTAGTAATTTCCAAAATATATAAGCACACACACATACAAACTTCCGTGTGTGTGTATTTTTTTGACAGTTCATCTTATAAGATGGTTGTGTAGAGAAATCTCATCACAACAGTCTCATAATACATCTTATAATACTAATATTTGAATCTACACGTGAAATAATTCTCTCAGAGAGCGAATTTGACACTCTCTGATAGAAAAATCTTACATATTATGTTACGTCTAGACGGGCTGTTAAGTTTGGAAGATATACTCCTCATCAGAGACCTGCGCCGAAAGGCTGAAATTCGGCTAAGCCGAGCCGCCGAGAAAAATTTGGAAGCCGCCGCCGCCGCCGTAAAATTTTCGGCTTTACTCGGCTTAAAAGCAGCCGCCGTTTTTCTTTTTGAAAAAATATGTTAAAAACGAAACTTTTTTATTATTTTAATGCAGTATTTGCCATTTATGTTGTATTTAAATATGAAAGAAAAATATTTGCATCATAAACTTCAAATTATTATAAATCAATCAAGTATTTTTGGTGACATATAATTGATTATTTTTTTATGCTAATACTGTAAAAAAATAATATTAATAGTTGCTAATAAATTTTAATCAGCCTTAATCGACATCCTGCAAGATATCTAAGAAAACTCGTACACAAGATTTTGTCAGCTAATAAATTACTTCTATTCGCTAACGATATGTGGTTGGGAATTATCAAAATAATTGATATAAATTCCATTATTTATTGTACTTTTTTATTTCTTCAGCATATCTTAAGAATTGATATTTTTTCATATCGGAGGAGACTATTTCTTATTCTAATATGCAAGTATTTATTCTAATATTTTATGTAAAAATCCAAAAATATCCTTAGATCACTCGCATATTTTTTTTAATATTTTTTCAATAAATTAATAATTCTGTTTATACTTTCGTTGGAAAAAACCTTATCCTATTTTTATGAACAATGTTAATCAATGGGGCATGAAAATATAAAATTTTTAATTAGAAAAATATGTGTGTAATATCAGCCGGCCGACAGCCGATTTTAAGCCGCCGCTGAAGCTTTTTAACACAAGCCGCCGTCGCCGATAAAATTCCTCGGCGCAGGTCTCTGCTCCTCATATCCCTCAGGAGTGGAGCTAAAAGGGCTCAAAGTAGAATACCTCTGACATAGAAAATTTTTAAACGTTTGCCAATTTCTTGTTTCTTATTCGATTTTAAATATTTTTACATTTTCTTAAAGACCTGTAAAAAATGCTTACTATTTACGTGCTATTTATCGCTTATAGTTTTCGAGTTAATTGCATTTGAATTTTAACTATTTCAATTTTGCAAGTTCTTCTTTCCAGTTTTTTTAGTTTTTTTTTCACATATATGCCAGTATTTCCGATTGATTTTAGTTTTTTTTCTAACTAATTGAAGAACAAAATTATCGATTGAATAAAGAAAATTGAAGTCCAAAAATAAACGTTTTTAAAATTGCAAAAATTATGATTTTTTGTGTTTTTGTGTTTTTGTTTTTGCCGCAAAAGTGTCTACACTATTTTTTTTTCTAAAATGTAATTTTCTTTAACAACATATAATAATTTTATACTTTTCTGAAAGGTATCTTCACAAGAATAATCTTGAAATAGAAAACAATTTAAATAGCCCAAGCGATCTAAGTACATACCCTCCCAAATTTGATCTATTTTATATGAAAGTTTTGACTTTAGTTCTAAAATCCCAAAACATGAATCTGCAAACAGAATGTAGTTTCGGAATCTATAATGTGTTCTTAAGAGTTTGCAATCGCTATCTCTGTGAAATCGGGAAAATGTGGACTTTATGGGGAGAAAAATTTAGAAATCCCATTTTTGGTATTTTCGACGTTTTTTTTGGGGGGGAATTGTGGTATTTCTTTTACAAAAATCTCAAAGTTTTTTACACTTTATCGTTTTAAACGATAAGGTTTATAATCACCGAAAACTTCGTTGAGATATCTTAATTATCAAAGTTTTTATTATTGATAAAACATTTATAGTTTCTCCAAAAACCAATTTTTTACAAAAATTTTATTTTAATTCCAAAAATCGGAAAAAGTATAAAATTTTTTCATTTTTTTTAAAATAAATTATGTTGTCTAGCTGACATAATTCTTCGCTATATATAAAAAGTTTGAAGTCAATATCTTTTATAGAACCGAAATTACGCTACTTAAAATTTAAATGTATAAACAGAACAAGTCCGGATTTTTAAATTAAAAAAAAAAAAACTTAGACGGTAGCGGAAAATAAAAAAAAAAAAACAATTTTATTTATTTTCTTTTCATTTCTTTTTTTACTTCAAACTTTTTTTAATTTTTGCCTACGAAATTCATATAAATTTTTAAAATATGGTAATATTTTTTTGTGAGAAAATGAAGGCAACGAAAAATCCAGAGAGAATTTTAAATAAAATTATTTTTTTTAATCGAACCGCATTGCACACATTTTTCATACAAATTTGTATGGACATTTTCGAAACGGTCTTGTTGTGTTTGTAGATAAATATAGTTTAAAATAGTAATTTTTACAATTTTCAATGTCAAAATCGTTTATTTTTGAACTCAGTTAAGATATCGACTTCAAATTTTCTTTATTCAATAAATAATTCTATTCTTTAATTATTTAGAAAAAAACTTATAAAATCGGTCGGAAATATTGGCATGTATATATGAAAAAAACTGGACCAAGAAATAACAAAATTGAAGTAGTTAAAATTTCAAATGCAAATAACTCTAAAACTATAAGAGATAAATAGCACGTAAATAGTAAGAATGATTTAATAGATCTTGTTAAGGGCTTTAAGAAGATATAAAAATATTTGATATCTAATAAGAAACAAAAATTGGAAAACGTTTACAAATTTTATATTTCAGAGGTATTCAATTTTGAGCCCCATATCACTGTTTCTGAGGGGACCTTCCAAACTTCAAATTTTAAACTCCTCTGTTATGCCTATGCGAAATTTTGTGTAAATCCAACCAGTCGATTAGAAGTTACAGATTTATTTCCAAAAATTTTCGATTCTGCCCCACTGTGCAATGTAAAGATTAAAGTTAATTTCAGACTAAATAAACTCTCAAGACTAGAGCTAATTTGAAACTGTAGAAAAATCTACAATTACATCTAAAATGGGTCTATTTCAAAACTTGTGTTTACAGTTAAGTTTGGATTATATAAAGACCTATGATTGTAGTTATTTTAGAAAAATTTAATAACCTGTGATTACAAATAAAATCCCAACGATTACCGAAAAATTAGGAATGATTGTGGGTAATTTGTTATTAAATAAAGACCTATGATTGCGTATATTTTGGGGCTATATAAAGACAAATGATTAAAGATAATTTTAATAAGTAAAAAGATCTACTATTACGTTTAATTTGAGACTACTTTAAGTTCCACTATTACAGATAATTGGGGACAGTATAAATACCCATGATTACATCCTAAAAGCCTACGATTACGTACAATTTGGGACTAAAAAAAACCCACCACGATTACGGATAATTTGAGACTAACTATAAAAGGCTTACGATTACGGATAAATTAAGACTATGTGAAGATCTACGATTGTAAATTATTTGGGACTGTATAAAGATTGAAGAATAAATATCTATTACAGTTAATTTTGGACTTCATAAAGGCCTATTATCATGCATAAGTTGGGATTAATATTACGGATAATTTGAGACTATATAAAGATCCACAATTAAAATAATTTAAGGTTTTGAAAAAATCCTACGATTACGGATAATTTGGGACTATATAAACCCTTCGATTATGGATATACTATTTAAAAATTTAAGAATAAGATTTATTACAGTTAAATTTGTGCAACATAAAGGACTATGATTATACATAAGTGGAGACTAATATTACGTATAATTTGTAAATGTAAAGACCTATGATTGCGGATAATTTGAGACTATATAAAGACCTATGATTAAGTATTATTTGGAATTATTTTAGACTATATAAAGAACCAAAGTTAAGGATAATTTGAGATTTTGTAAAGATCAACAATTACGAATAATTTAGGGCTATATAAAGACTTAAGGATAATGATCATTTGGGACTATATAAAAAGGCTCTATAAATGCCTATGATTAGACACAATTTTGAACTACATAAATGCCTACGATTATGTGTAATTACGAACTATATAAAGCACAGCAACGATGGATAATTTGATACTACGTAAGCACCGATGACTACGGATAATTTGGAACTATATCAAAACCTACAATTATGGACAATTTGAAACTTTGTAAAGACCTACTATAATATATATAATGTTGAACTATATAAATGCCTACGATAACAGACGATTTTAGATTAGATAAAGGCCTACGATTAAGTATAATTTGAGACTACAGAAATTTGCCACAATTACGGATAATTTGAGACTATAAAAGACCTACGATTACAGGTAAATTAAGACTATATAAGGTGTATACAGTTACGGATATAAAAATTCACGATTACGGAAAATTTGGGTCTACATAAAGATCTATGAATAAACTTAAATTGAAAATATATAAAGAACTACTGATGCAGTGAATTTTGAACAATATAAAGTCCTATGTCCGAAATGAATTTGGAACCATATAAAATTTGCAATTGATTTGAAGGGATATGTAATTTTTAGAAAAGTTTGTAGTAATTAAAATTTTTAATAAAAAAAAAAAAATTATTAAATCATATTATTTAACTAATTGCTTACTACAAAACAGTTATATAATTTATTAAAAAAAAAACTAAAAAAAATAGACTTATACTTTGTTAAAAATCGCATAAAAATTCATTAAAAAATGCACAAAAGAAAATGAAATTAAAAAAGTATATGGGCCATTATCAAAAATTTTTAACCTGGCTAAAACTGATGTTAATCCCTAATAAGTTTCGTGGTTATACTATTTTAAACACACGGTTTACAGATTGGAAATCACAAGACTTGAAATTAATAGAGCGAAAAATTTTAGTACCATAGATTTCATTTTATAATCATGATTGTTGTTTAAAGTTTTTAAACTTACAAAAAGGACTTGAAATTACTTACCTTTTTCTATTCTTCTACACTTTTTGTTCGCGCTTTTATGATAGATAGATAGATAGATAGAGAAGGTTGACGTGATACATTCGTTGTACCACATCTCCACCCAGAGACCGATATCGGTCCATTGTAAGTCTCTTCATTTAAAACATGATAGAATAGGACAAGAAGAAAAGAAAAGAGTAACAAGAATCTGAAGTGGAATAGCAATAGTAAAAAATTCTTTAGGGATATACCTCTAACTCTCCTTTAGCCAGTCTAGTCCCATAACGAAGCTTATAATGTCTACAAGCTCCAAGACCCGAACATCATTTAACCCGTCGCGATTTTATACTTTTTGATCTAATTCGATTTTATATAAATTAATCGGACTTTGTGGATAAATTCTACACCTTCTTTGTCATTGTGCAGACTTTTAACAATTAAATACAAGTTAGTCGAATTTTGATATTTTTTTTTAAATTTTTTGTTTTTTGGACGGGGTCTTTCTTTCTACTATATTTTGTTGATGTGCCCTAAGTAGACAACACAGTAAATAGTCTCAAAATTTGGAAAACAGAAGCGAAAATTTAAAAAAATCAGCTTTTCGCAAGACACATTCACTGTTTCTAATGGATTGGCCTGGATTACTGAGTGAACTTAGTTTTTGCTATTTTACACAATAAAATTGAAGGAGCATTAAAAATAAATTTAATAAAAAAATTTTATGGGCTTTTTGAAAATTAGGCAAAAATTACACTTAATTTTTTGTTTGAATTTGTTTATAGCAAATTGCAATTTGTACAAATCTTGAAAAACGGCGATAAATATAATTGATCGAGACCATAAATTTAATTCAAATATCGTTGAAAAGGGAAATTTTTCCAGAAACAGATTTTGTTAACGCACACTGCATAATAGGCATAATTAGGTGATGTTTGTAATGCTTAACGAATAAAGGCGCATCAAAAAATTTCGAAAGATAAACATTTTATGGACCAAACAAAATTATTAGGTTTAAAAAAGGATCAATATTTGAAATAGCATTTCTTTGTAATAAACTTTAATAAAATATATTTTCATATAATATATGAAGAAATAACTTGGATTTGAACTCCATTTTTCGCAAAATTTTTAAAAATCGTGATTTTTAATATAAAGAAAATTTTAAAAATTTTATTATTGCATTTTCATAATGTATATAAAAAAAATTCAAAAGTGTGGTTACAGCCTTTTGCATTTTAGATGACGATATATATATACATATACATATATTTTCCTAAAGCCTGTTTTCTCTTTCCATAGCTTTCTGAACTTCCTAGACGACATAGAAAATTAAAAGAAAAAGATTCGCCTAACCTAGTGTCTGCATTAGGCAAATTTATATCAAAACAAAAGTTAAAGTCAGTGCGAATATATACAAGGTAGCCTTAGTCAAACAGTTGATTATTATTTTGGTTGCTACAGTTGTCAAACTGCATATATAAAAAACAATAATGAATACGCCATATTGTTGTTTTTGTGCAACTGTTGCCACTTTGCACAAATTCGCGTTAAGTTTGACGTTTGTCTTGATAAAAAAATCTCTAATGTAGACACTATGTAAAGGAGCCAGATTTTAAAATTTCTATCATGGAGCGGAGATATGCGGATTGATTTCCTAAGCATGTCTTCTCTTTCCAAAGCTTTCTGAAGCTACCAGATGACGTAGAGAATTAAAATTCGGCTTACTTATAAAACTATTTCTCCTACAAATCCTAGCAGAGCCAGATTTTAAAAAAGTATTAAAAAAGTATTTCTATCAGGGAACGGAGATAAGCGAATTGAGTTTTTTATTTTATGTAATATTTTTTGGTTTTAAGAAGATTAAATTTGTTATACTCATTTGCTCTCCAAATCCTATCGGAAACTGATTTTGTATTGCGATCAGGGAGAGCATTTACCCCGATTATTATTATTATTATTTTTATTTTAAAAAGTTTACTAATTTAATACTTTAAGCATTATTATCTCAATTCAAATTAATTATCAAATTCTAACGGCTTCAAATTTTTTTAACTTTGATAAGGGAGAGGAAAAGCGTCAAAATGTTGTTGATATATGTTTAAAAAGATTTTCGGATTTGTTTTGTATATATTTTTGTTACAATATTTTCCTGGCATTGGCAAGCTTTTGATTTGTAAAAATTTGTAAATGTTCAACCCAAAACCGCTATAACGTTCACATTCCTGTAATAAATGAATAATGCAAACTGATTCTACATGCATTCGAATCATTTTATATTTTTAGAAATGAAGCATGTACGGGAATAAGGACGTATAAACCATAAAGAAAACTAAATTCATAAAATTATAAAACTTAAACGTTTTCTTACATTCTTTCAATATTTAATAAGATCTATTCTGTGTTGCTAAAAAATTTGGATTAGAACATGCAAAATTTTGCAGCTGAAAATAGCTTAAAATGTAATAAGGGCTTATATCCATATATTTTGGTAGAACAATAGTAGCAATGAATGTTTATAAATTCTTTATATTAATCAAGATTTCATTAAAATTCGGACCAAGCATAAATCAGTATGTGCCAAGTTTCATGAAGATAGGTAGAAAACTAAAAATCACTTTAAAGTGCATAAGTCCAGTATAATTACTAGCATAACAATAATAATAAAAAATTTCATCACAGTCGGTCAATAATTGACCATAGCTCCTATATAAAACCTACTTTCGGGAATCATCATGATATGATTTGCACGAACATATGTTTTACAGAAATATAATTACACCAATAAACCTTATAATAACCGGTCGACAGTTGACCATAGGTCCCATTTTTTTACTTTGCTGAAATAAATTTGCTGAAATTATTAACAAAATTACATCAAAAGATCATCTTATTATATTATTTAAATTATGGATATACACCCTTTTACTTGTTCTTACCTTGATACATTAAAATTCACAAGATATATATTTTTTTGCATATGACATATATTTTAAGTGCTGCCTTCTGCATATTCTGAAGTTTATGTATCAGTGTAATACTGATTGTATTCTACTTATTGAAAAACATCTCAAAGTCCAAGAAAGAAATTAGTATGAAAAAATAAAAATTCCATAAAATTGTGACTAAAGTATTTTTTTTTTCGGTGAAGTTGACAGGATTTTAAAATTATTTTTGGATGAATAGATATAAATTGGTTACTAAAGCAATATTATGGTAAAACAAAAGCATATATATATATATATATATATATATATATATATATATATATATATATATATATATATATATATATATATATATATATATTATTTTTTTAAACCTAAGATCAAAAAATTTTGATAATGGCCCATATGTATGTAAAAACCTCTAAGTCGGCTTTTTATTATGTAATTAAAGATAAAACTCAATACGAAAATTAAAAAAAAAAAACAAAAAACAAAAACAGAAACAATAAGAAACATTTTCTGTGAAGTAAGTTTGTCCGTTCATTCGTCTGTCTGTCATAAGTATACTCGTGTTGAATTTTCTTTTAATGACAACAGCTTTGCAATTGTTTGTGGTTTTCAATTAATAATTGTTGTTATTGTTGTTGTATGTAGTACGTAGTAGTGGTACTCGTTGTTAGTTTTAAGAAGTTGTGGTTGAATATGTACGAGGGCGGATCAATAAGTCTGTGACTTTTCGAACTTCACTCGTAGTTATATGAAATGCAACACTATTCCCATCAAGTTCCACCTGTTAATAGACTACTGTCAAATTTTGAGCAAGTGTCGTCATTTACTTTACGTTTAACAGCTATTCAAAACATGCAATCTCGTGTATTTTTCTAAAAATGGAAAAAACCGAATTTCGAGTGTTCATTAAACATTATTTTCTGCGAAAAAAAACCGTCAATCAAACCAAGGAAAAGCTCGATACTATGGGGACTCTGCACCATCGATTTCAATGGTAAAAAAGCGGTTTACTGACTTTCGTTGTGGTCGCACAAGTACAAATGACGCTGAACGTTCTGGACGGCCAATTGAGGTCAGTACACCTGAAAATGTCGAAAAAAAATCCACGATATGATGTTGGCCGACCGAAGAGTAAAAGTGCGTTAGATTGTTGATGCCAAAGGCATTTCATATGGCAGTGTGGTTTCGATTTTAAATGATCAGCTGGGTTTAAGAAAGTTGTCTGCAAAATGGGTGCCGCGTTTGCTCTCAATTGACCATAAACGTAAACGTGTGACAACTTCAAAGGATTGTTTGGAGTTGTTTAACCGCAATCCAAATGAGTTTTTGCGGCGTTTTGTAACTGTGGATGAAACATGGATCCATTACTGTACTACGGGGACCAAGCAGCAGTCTAAACAATGGGTTTCTCCGGGTGAACCTGCTCCGAAGAAGGCCAAGGTAAGTTTTTTGGCAACAGTTTTTTAGGATAATCCACATCGATTATCTTCAAAAGGGGAAAACAATAAACGGCCAACTTATTAGAAAATGCCAACTTATTAGACCGATTTAATAAGGATTTAAAAAGAAACGACCCCATATGGCCTAGAAAAAAGTTATTTTTCATCAAGATAATGCACGGGTGCACACGTGTGCAGTCTCAATGGCAAAACTCTATGAATTGGGCTACGAATTGGTACCTCATCCGCCATATTCTCCGGATTTAGCCCCTAGTGACTACTTCCTATTTCCAAACCTAAAGAAATGGCTCGGTGGAAAGAGATTCAGCTCCAGCGATGAAATTATTGACCAAACAAATGCCTATTTTAAGGACCTCGAAAAATTCAATTTTTTATGCAAAGTAAATGACGTCACTTGCTCAAAATTAACAAGTGGTTCTTGATGGGAACGGTATTGCATTTCATAACTACGAGGGAAGTTCGAAAAGTCGTGGACTTATTGATCCGTCCTCGTATATAAAAATATGCGTTTAAAATTCATTCATGCATCAACAGAAAATAGTTTTTTTTTTATTCATCTTTTGCTTTCGATCTTTTTTGTTTTAATAAATAATTTTAAAAAAGAGAAGAAAATTATAATAAAACAAATAAGAAAGATATAGTCGGTCAAGCCCGACCATATGATATTCTACACTATTGTGTATGTGGACCACAATTCGGGAATGGTTATTTTATTATACCTATGTGCAATTGTGGACCAATATTAAGTGTAAAACAAAAAACATACGAATACAGAATACTACGTTGATACTAACATTTATATGAATTTATGCACTTTTGTGTGATACCCGAAAGTGGGCCTTATATGGAAACTATGGTAAATGGACCGATCTTCATTACATTTGGCACTATCATTTATATTTATATAAAACTTATTTGTGTCGAATATTAACTTGATATTAACATTTTTATGGGATTTATGCACGTTAAAGCGATTTTCGGGAGGAGGGTTTATATGGAAGTTACGGTGAATTATGGACCGATCTTCATGGAATTTTACTTACATGCGCCAAATTTTATTACAAAAATGCTATATTTAAATGATTTATGATCGATAACCACTATTCTGGGAGCTAGGTGAAATAATCGACCGATCATAATCAATTTTAATCAAATTTCATCACAATATTTTAAAAATTGCGATCTGCACATTGTTCACAAGGTTTATATGGACAGCCTGCCAGCCGACCAGCCAGACGGACATCGTTGAATCGAGTCAGAAAGTGATTCTGAGTCGATTGGTATACATAAAGGTGGGTCTAGGACCAATATTTTTGTGCGTTACAAACATCAGCACAAAAGCATAATACCCAAACCAAATATGGTGGTATAGGGTACAAAAAATAACAGCAATAATATTATACAGCTTCATGGCGGGAAATATAACACATATTTTAATTTTTTTTTTTTTGTAGTATTAGATGGACTTTTCTTTTTGGTTTTGTTTATATTGGTCTTTCTTTAGGGGTTCCCTTAAAGAAAATAATTAAAGAATTATTATTTATAAAATGAACACACTGACAAATGATTTTAAAATTCAAATTTATAGTTTTTTTAAAATTAGAGTGAAACAACGGGTGAATTTAATTTTAGAAATTTTAAGAAAAATACGCAATGACCTGCTTGTGACCTTAATAATTTCATTGCTGTTTCTGTTTTAAAGATTATTAAAAAGGTAAATTGTTTTTGCTTTTAATTTTTATATTTAGGGAATTTTGACGATTTGTTTATTTGCCTCATTTATGCTAACCCTAATTTGAATTGTTATGTTCAGGGTAACCAAAAATATGAACTAAGAAAGATGTTTTATGCGCATACAAATGCTCTTAAAATCCGAAATTATGCACTTAAAATTTTAAAAATATGCTCATAAAATTATGTTTTTTTTTTTTGATAAAAATAATTTGATTTTTATTAGCAATTGCTAAAAATATTTTCTTTTTGCTATAAAAAATATTTAAAGCTAATACAATGCATCGGGAAATTATAAAATTTCTATCAATTTATAAGATGAAAATTATTAGGGAATCGGATATGAAAAAAGTATGTGACAATAAAACAAAAATTTCAATAGTGGTAAATTATCTTAAGTGTAAAATATCTTATTTTAAGTGTAAAATATGCAAAATTGTGTTCTTTAGTGTAATATATAAAAAATTATGCTTTTAAGTATAAAATATGCAAAAATGTGCCAGTTAAATGTATAAAATATGCTCTAAAATACAGATATTCTACGAAAATATAACAAAATTTGCTGCTGAGGCCAAAATATGCAAAAATATGCTGTTAAGAATAAAATATGCAAAAATATGTTGTAACGAATCGACGCCAAAATTCTACAAATTGTTTAAAACGAATAAATAACTAACAGTTTGTTTCATTTGAAGTCCAAGAAAAATGTGATTTTGCATATTTTTGGTTGCCCTGGTTATGTTTAATAAAAAAAAGTATTAAGATTTATCTATTATACATTTTTTTATTGTTTTTTTTTTTAATGTTCATTCATTTGTAATACAAATACTTTTAATGATAAAAAAATTCCACTTTTTCGATGTATGTGGTTTATTTTTTATAATTTAATGTTCAACAAAGTTTTATACCAAATAAAATAAGTATGTTGGTTGCAATGGTACTAAAATGCTCTACCGTAGAAGCTAATATTTTTTCTTTGAAATTAACGTTTTCAATTTTTTTTTTATTGTAAAAATTTTGTTTTTTATATATTAGTGAAATTAAAATTTATATATATTTTTATACTTTGACTTAAGGTTTACATTGACAGTTAGACACAAGGACGGTCGGTTGTATGGACGGATGGACAACGTTAATGCGGCTCTGGAAATGAGTTTGTGTCGATTGGTACACCAGTTTTTTTTTGCGTTTCAAACATCAACACAAATACATAATATCTCTTAACCACCACTTATGGTGTAGGGTGTAAAAACAACAAACTTTTCTTGTTTTGTTAGTTTCTTTGCCAAAACCAACAAAATATTAGTCAGTAGGTAAAAATGCAGCCTTAGAGCTATGTCTCAAATTTCTGTACATTTCTGTATTGTATATTTTTTCTGCTAATGAAAAACTTCATAATTGTGCGTATAGTCAGTCAAATTTTATAAATATGTCGTCTTTAGCAAATTTATGCTTTAAAGTAAATATGTTCAAGGGATGCGTGCTGGTTTTTTATAGCTCTCTTCTCTTTTCAAAAACCACATTTTTATGGTTTTCTTTAAGTTAATTACTTCATTATGAATTTTTTGTAAATTTTGAAATATTCCTCTTATTTCAATTCGTTTATATTTATTCATCCTCATCATTTTTTGCGGTTTCGGTTGAAGCAGCAAAGCAAATTGTTCATTAGTTAGTTAAAAATTTTGTTTAATTTATAATTGTCTGATTACTGTTGAATACAATAATAAAAGTTGATGTGTGTAAATATGACAATTTAATTTAAAAGTTTAAAAATTAAGAACAAAATACTTAAATTAAGAAGATTTATTTAAACATTTATTTAAATGAAACGATTTAGGTACAACAACTGCAAATACAAATTTTCAAATAAATTTTTTTTATTTAGAAACATTTTGCGATAAATTTTCTTTTTATAGAAAATTATTGATAAATTTTTTATTTATAGCACAATTTCGATAAATTTTCTTTTTAACGAAAATTTTCGCTAATTTTTTTATAGAAAATTCTCGACAATTTTTTTTATTTAAAGAATTTCGATAAATTGTATATTTATACAAAATTGTTGACACATTTTTGATTTCAAGAAAATCTTCGATAAATTTTTTATTTAAAGGGAATTTTCGATACATTTTTCATTTAAAGAAAATTTTTAATAAATTTCTATTTTATTTTTTTTTATAGAAAATAAAATAACGTTTTATTTAAAGAAAATATTCGATAAATTTTTTATTTAAAGAAAATTTTCGATATATTGTTTATTTATAAAAAAATTGTGATGCATTTTTTTATTAAAGAAAATTTTCGATAAATTTTACATTTAAAGAAAATTTTCGATATTTTTTTGTACAGAAAATATTCCATAAGTATTCCTTTTTAAGGAAAATGTTTAACAAATAAAGAAAATTTCCATTTAATTTTCTTGTTATAGAAAATGTTCTTTAAATTTTTTAATTAATGAAGTTTTTCAATAAATTTAAACATTTAAACAAAAATATTTTGAATAATTTTTTTGTAAAGATAAATTATTAATTCTTTATTTAAAGAAAATTAAAGAAAATTTTCCATAATTTTTTTTTTAAAGAAAAATTTCGATAAATTTTCTTTTTAAAGAAAAATTTCGATAAATTTTCTTTTTAAAGAAAGTTTTTCTTTAAAGAGAATTTTCTATACATTTTCATTAAAAAAATAAATATTTTTTTTGTTAAGGAAATTTTCGATAAATTTTCTTTTTAAAGAAAATTTTCGATAAATTTTTTTGTTTAGACATTTTCGATAAATTTTCTTTTTAAAGAAAATTTTCGATAAATTTGTTTATTTCAAGAAATCTTTTGATAAATTTTATATTAAAAAAAAATTAGACAAACTTTATTTAAAGAAAATTTTTGAAAAATTATTCGCTTAAAAATTTTCGTTAAATTTTTTATTAAAGAAATTTTTTGATAAATTTTATATTTAAAGGAAATTTTTGATAAGATTTTATTTAAAGAAAATTTTCGACAAATTTTTGGTTTAAAAATTTTCAATAAATTTTCTTGTTATAGAAAATTTTCGTTAAATTTTTCAATTAAAGAAATTTTTCGATAAATTTAAATATTTTTAAAGAAAATATAAAATTTTCATTCAATAAAATTTTCGGTACATCTTTTGATAAATTTTTTATTAAAGAAATTTTTTTATAAAGTTTATATTTAAAGAAAATTTTTGATAATTTTTTTTATTTAAAGAAAATTTTTGATAATTTTTTTTTTAAATAAAATTTTCAATAAATTTTCTTGTTATAGAAAATTTTCGTTAAATTTTTTAATTAAAGAAATTTGTCGATAAATTTAAAGATTTTTAAAGAAAATATAAATTTTTCATTCAATAAAATTTTCGGTATATCATTTGATACATTGTTTAATAAACATTTTTTTGATAAATTTTATATTTAAAGGAAATTTTTGACAAGTTTTTATTTAAAGAAAATTTTCGACTAATTTTTTGGTTTAAAAATTTTCGATAAATTTTCTTGTTATAGAAAATTTTCGTTAAATTTTTCAATTAAAGAAATTTCTCGATAAATTTAAAGATTTTTAAAGAATATATCAATTTTTTATTTAAGAAAATTTTCAGTATATCCTTTGATACCTTTTTTTAAGGATGAAAAATTTCGGTAAATTATTTATTTAAAGAAAATTTTTGATAAATTTTTTTATTTAAAGAAAATTTTTGACAAATTTTTTTATTTAAATAAAATTTTCGATGTTTTTCGATAAATTTTTTATTTAGGGAATATTTTCGATAATTTTTTTATTTATAGAAATTTTTCGACAAATATTTTTTTAGATATTTTTTTATTTAGATATTTTTCGATAAATTTAAAGATTTTTAAGGTAAATTCTTGATACTTTTTTTTCCTTAAAGAAAATTTTCGAATGGTTTAAACATTTTTGATAAATTATCTTTCTAAAGACAATCTTTTATTTAATAGAAGTTATCATTTTATAGAAAATTTTTGGATAAATTTTTTATTTAAATAAAATTTTTGATAAATTCTTTATTTAAAAAAAATCGATAAATTATTGTTTTAACAGAATGTTTTTGATATTTTCTTTTTATAGAATATTCTCAATAAATTCTTTAAAAAACTTTTAAAGAAATTTTTCGATAAATTTTCTTTTTATAGAAAATTTTCTATATATTTTTTTATAAAAAAAAATTTGGTAAATTTTAGTTTTGAAAAAAATTTTCTAAAATATTAAATAAATTGTTTTTGATTGGAAAATTATCGATAAATAGAAATTTTTCGATGTTTTTTTTAAGGGATATTTTTGAAAAATTTTATTTTCAGTTTTTTCAAATATTTTTGGATTTTTAGAAAATGTTATTTATTTATTTATTTTATTATTATTTTTATTATTATTATTTTGTTAAATTTCCTGTTATTGGGGGATTTATTTAGTTATAATTTAGTTTGGAGACTTGTAGCAAAATTGTTCTTAAAAAAATAATTATTTTTTTATTCTTACTTAACTATAGTATTATAAAATAAACTAAATACCTTTGAAACAAATATTTAGATCTTTTTTAACAATTGCTTAAAAAAAGTAAAAATATTCGAACAGAAATCTTTGCTCTAAAGATAAACAACCAAAAGAAGTGACCTTAACATACCGACCGATATGACCAAGTACCAGTTAGTACTAACCAAAAGTCTTGATAAACAAAATACTTGAATAAGAATTTGAGACAACTTAACAGATAAAAAATAAAAATAAAAAAATAAATAAATCCATAAAAATAATGCAACCTGATACATGAGACAAATAATTAAATTTACTACTTGTGGCATGAAACATGTTTGCCTGCATTAACATAAAAATATTTTTATTTTTTTTTTAATTTTTAACCTCCAGTTATTATTTTTTACTTTGTTGTTGTTATTTTTTTAATTAAAAGATGGTGTCACTTACTGTGTTTGAGTGAAGTTGAGTGTATGTATGTTGCAAGTTTCAGATACCGGGTCTTTATGTAGATTCTTTTGTTTTTAGCTATTTTGAAAAAGAATGACAAAAAAAAAAAAAAAAAAAAAACGTTTTAATTTTTTATTTTGCTATATGAACCGGTGCCACATGTTTTCGTTGTAAAGTATTTGAGTTAATAATGATGATGGTGTTGCTAATAATGATATTGTTGATGACCTTTAAGGACGTTCAATTACATTTACCATAAAAAATCACATCAAAAACAGCTAATAAACAAGTTGTATCCTTAGGGCAAGAAAACAGCATTTTTTGTTTTTACTTTTGTAAACAGGGGGCAAGACTAGTTTTTATTTATTTTGTAGGAAATTTTTTTTTATTTATTTTTAAAAAGAATAATGGAATTTTAGGTAAATATTAAAACAAACTGATTATTCGTCATAAAAAAAATTTAATTTTCACCAAAAAAAGATTATTAAGTCTAAAATCCAATTTTTTCCAAAAAATAATAATAAATAAAAAATAATAATAATAATAATAATAATAATAATAATAATAATAATAATAATAATAATAATAATAATTAAATAAATAAATAGTAAAAATCTATATCTCCTAAACTATTGTTCGGATCGAATTAAAATGGTTGGAAAAGTTGTAGATGAGGACTTAAGTTTTTAAAAAAATCATCTCGTAGTCACCTTGTAATAATACCAGATAAGCTACAATGTGTCATAGTTGACCATCTCGAGTATGTAAAAGTTTCAAAAAATCGTAACTTCAACAAATCAAGTCCGATTTAAAAAAATTTGTATATTTCTGTAAAGTGCGAGATAAAGAAAAAGACACGCTTACTGCCCTAACCCAGCAAAAACTTTTTGGTTTTCGGTAATAACAACTACTTATTAAAGTAGTTTCTTGGTAATGAGGCGTCATTATTATTTGCCTACTCTGTATTACATTAATAAGTACTCAATAGTATAATAGCACAGTAATACTGCAATCACGTGGATAAGTTGGTTAGAGTGCCGGATTAACAACCAGAAGGTTGTTGGTTCAACCCCATACTGAAGCTGTTAATTTTTTATAACAAAATATGTAAAAAGATATTTTAAACTAAATAGTGTTTTTGTCGCTTAGGATGCTATGTGCGAGATGGTGTACTGAGTAAGACGTTAGTCAGTAAAAACGAATGGTTAGTGTGTGTCCAAGTTCGAGTCTCACTGACGGCAAAATTTTTTTGTTTTTTTTTATTTTTGTTTTCGTTTAGGTACATATTTTTGAGTACCTCTAGAGTCAAAAAATAACTACATGAATTTGTGGACAAGTCGAACAAAAATAACTAGTTATTCAGGCAAAAAATAAGTAGTTTATTTTTGTTTCCAATTATACCTGCTAGCTTACCAGGAAAGCAAAGTTTTTGCTGGGAAGTTACAGTTAAAAATATATTTACGCTTAAATTTTAAGTTTTTGATTTTTGCCTCGACATTATTTAGTTTTGAGTGAAAGATAAGGAGCTCAGTTTTTGATAAATTCTTTAGTTTTGCACCTGAATTTCTGTAAAGAATTTGAAATAATTTGCAAAGAATTAAAATTAATGAAGAAAATCTTTAAATTAGAAGGAATATTGAAGTTACACCAGGTGTTATTAATTATTTTAAAGAATATTTAAATTAACATAAAACCGAATGTATAAAAGTTTTTAACCTAGAAAAGTATAAATATTTGGGATATAATATAAGCTAATTTTTTTTGTCTATTATATTTATTCAACAACTTGCAATTGTTAATTCCCGTTGTTGTCTCTTTTTGGCGGAACCAAAGCAACATTTGTGGTCTAATATTAGACACCAGCGGTATTTCATCAAAATGTCTTATCTATTTGGATTTCGTGAAAATCTAAACATTTATGCTTCTAAATTTGTGTAAAATCTTAGGTAATATTTAATATTTTAAAATTTATTACATTCATTTAATTCAAACGAATGAAACTTTATAAAAAGTTTTTTTTTTAAGTTCAAATAGTTTTGGAATTATGACTAGGCGTATGAGTATTATTAATTATTTAAAAATTTGTTTAAATTGCCATAAAATAAAAAGTATAACAGCTAGAAACTTGAAAATAAACTTAAATTAATATTGAATTATTAAGAAATAAATATGTAAACTATAATTATTCTAGGGAAAAAGAAAAACTTTAAAAATATGTTATATACAAATTTATATTTTAACAAATAAAATTTTCTTAAATTGATATTTTGAACTAAGAAGATTTTTCTCATATATCCTTCCCTATAAAAAAAATCTATGACTTTTTCAAATTTAAAAATAATTACATACATATGTTAATATAAAAAAAAATATTCTCAAACATAATTTGAGCAAATAGTTTTAATTTTAAAAATTTTAAATTTTCAAATAAATTCTAACATAGATTTTATCTCATTTTATTTGCCAAATTACTAGATTTTAAGATAGAAATCCTTTAAACGATTACCTCGTAATAGTTTTTATTTTATTTTTTATTTAATTTAAATCATTATTTCTTAAAGTTCTTAATGAGTATTTTCTGTTTAAATAAAATATTTTAATTTCAATTAAATAAAATTCTGATTTTATTTAGATGGCGATGGCTATGATGATAATGCTAAAGTTGTTATATGTTACTGTTCGAATTACAGGCCTAATGATGGCGATGGTGATGATGATGTTGAAATAAACAAGTTACAAGGCAAAATGATCAAATGCTAAAATAAAAATTTCGATAGTATGAACTACATACAGACAGACGGATGGACAGACAAACAGATAAACATATCAATACAAAGTAATATGTAAGTAGTTGCATTACTTATTTACTTAAAACAAACTTAACAAACGTTGCATATAACATTTGCAACAAACTTAGCTTGTTTTCGTTTTTATTTAAGTTGTTGTGGCATAAACAAAGTTTAACAACAAAATTTCAATATAAAAAAGTACATATTTTAAAACTAGGTTACTTTTGTGCAGATTTATGGTATTATGCTTCCAGTTACGCTTGGTGCGTATTTATTTATATATTTGACTGTTTGTGTTTTTTATATTTTGTACTTGTTGCAGGCCTATTGCGGCTGCTGCCACCGGTATTTTATGTGGTGCTTGAATTATTTGTCTTTAACTTGTTACCATTTTGGGGCACTCAAGTTTAACCACAATAATATTTAGTATAACAAGCTGATTTGTTAACCATTATGTTGACTATCTGGCTGACTGGAAGAATTCTGTAAAATCACAAATAGTTATTATATTTATATTTTCTACACATTTGAAATTTTGTTAATAATTTATTTACAAAATGTTTGTAAGTTTGAAACTAAACAACTTTTTACTTTGACAAAAATAATTCAAAATTATTAAAAGGCGGTTGGTAAAATGGAATTTTAGAAATTTAATTTAAGGGCGAATTTAAAAAAAAGTACCTTTTTTTATCCAAATGCTTCTTGTTTTAAATAAAAATTTAAATAGAATCAGTTCTTTAATATACAAATTTTAAGGCGCTATTTTGTTCAATATTTTATATAAGTTTTCTCTTCTTTCTAGAGTAGTAAGGATTTCTTATGAATTGTTCAATTATGCAACTTTAATTTAAAACATTTTTGAAGTTACTGGCTTTTAAACTTTTTGATTTATTGCAATTTTAAAAAATTTTTATCAAATCAATTAATAATACTCATACGCCTAGTGTAAAACTTTATATATATATATAGATATAACTCCAATACTTTAATTTTAAAATATTCTTTATTAATAAAATTTGAAATTTAAATATAAAGAGGTATAAAAATTTT
Organism: Protocalliphora azurea; assembly: GCA_932274085.1. Lineage (NCBI taxonomy): Eukaryota > Metazoa > Arthropoda > Insecta > Diptera > Calliphoridae > Protocalliphora > Protocalliphora azurea. Next base: position 148,969,347 of record OW026521.1, on the reverse strand, counting down.
AACTTACCGATAACTTATCTATTAATTCACCTTTAATTTTAAATTCTTTCCAGCTATTATTTTTTTTGCAATTAAAAAAAAGTTGAAAATAATTATCATACGACTAGTATAACAATTTTTATAAAAATGCTTATATAGCAAAAACTACTTCGTATACAAAGTTTTTTTTTTCTTTTTAATTTTGATTCTTTATAAACTATTTATTTGTTTAAATTTGAATTTATTACTTATTACTTAATACAAAAGATTTTATATAAATTCACGTGCTAGCGCTAGATTATACAAGAAAATTGAGCTTCATAATTTCTAGACTAATATCAACTAGATCTTTTAATAATCCAGTTTTAATTTGTAATTTTTTTACTATTTCTAGCTTTTATATGTTTTGTTTTATGGCAATTTAAAGAATTTTTAATATATTTATAAATACTTACACGTCTGGTAAAACAAGTTTTTATAAATATAGTTTTAACTCTAAAATATATACGAATTTTAGGATTATTTTCATAAATTTTGAACCCTTACACGCAGAGAAAAAATATAATTGTGGAGGCTATAATCTAAGAGAAACACATTATGAACGGAACATCTAATCACTGCGAAAAATAGAAATGATTATAAGTTATAATTACTATGATTCCATTTTGTCATATTGTGTCCGATTTTATGGTCTGTTTTTTCATGTGATGATTCTAGTTGAACAATGTTACTATATCATTATCCTACTCGTATCAGATTATGATTTGATGTTATTATATTATTATTCTATCTTATATTATTATACACATTATCATATTATGATTACATTTTATAATATTGCCATACCATTATTCATATTATTATTCCATTTTATCATATTATTATCCCATGTTATCATATATTTATCCAATCTTATCATATTATTTTTTCATTTTGTCATATTATATTTCAACTTATAATATATTAAAATAAAAAGTATTAATAAAAAATTATTTTTATAGATTTTTTTATTGAAAATATTAGAGAAAAGTGTTCAATAGCCAAAAAAAAAAAGATATTTATATATATTTTGTTCATTAATTATAATCATTTGTAACACCATATGTGGTTCAAATGCAGGACATACTTTTTTAACTAACCCTTTAATTATAGTTAATCAATAGATTATATTGCTTGAACCACACCGAATATAACCAAACCTTGTCTAAGCTAAATGAGAATTACAATGAAGTTGGAAAATAAACATAAAATATAAAATACATTTAAAAGCATACAAATTCTCCACTAAGTTTGTGAAAAGGATATTTGAAACATGTTATTGTAATGGGAATAATAATATTAATATGGTTTAAAAAAGGAATATGATTTACTGCCTGTTTTTATAACACGAGCACAAAAACGACTCGTCTAACTTACATTTAAAATAAAATTTCAAAATTTGTTTTTGTTTTAAATGTAAGTTAGACGAGTCGTTTTTGCACTCGTGTTATAAAAAACAGGCAGTTAAGAACAAGAAAAAGACTAAATATTTAATGATTGTAAAAGTAATGATATTTTTCATATTAATAAAATTTTGTTTCTGGTAAAAATATTTAAAAACGTATAACTTTTGTATTCAACTATATTAAAATTTTTATTGAGTGTAAACATTAAATGACAAAATTTAAACAAAAACATTGTTATCATGAACACAAAGTTATTAAAATTCAAGAAAATTAACAATGAGAACATAATATTGTTGTAGTGGTAATGCTGTAAACATGTTTTTTCTCTGCGTGTATAAACAAATAAATATTATAAATTTTAAAATAATAAATATTATAAAAAATTTTACACTAGAACATAATAGTAATAATAGAGCTCCATTACTTTCGAAAATAACTACAGATTTCTTATAGATTTTTTAATGCTTTTTCTTTAATTTAAGCCTTTTTCGAAGTCTCTAGTTATACACTTTTAGTTTTATTATAATTTTAAGTATTTTTATAAGAATTAATAATTTTACGAAATTGTACTTGAATTAAAATATAAGAGTTTTAACGACTGGTTTAAAGTTAAATAATGCTTCTTAACCTCTCCCAATGATTCTCAATCTTTCTCAATGCTTCTCAACCTTTATATTTATGTTAACAGCAGTTAATATAGCTGTAGAAATTACTAACATAGCTGTAAACATACAACATTGAATGAAAAGCTTTCACCATTGTTTGTAAGAATGGCAACACTAAATGTTTAAGCTGGTAACATTAACATCGAAAGTTCTGGAATTCGAATATACTAATTTGACTGTTAAGAACATTGTAGAAATAGAGCTTTCGAGAAGCATCTAGAACACCATTCAGCGAGTCTAATTGGAAGCATCGTTAAGTAAAGAAAAATTAACGGACTTGAAGTTGGCTGTATATTCTTGTACATTATTAAAGTGTGTTGTATAAAGTGTGTAATTTATGTGTGTGGGTGTATTAGAACACATAGTGACAATTTAAACTGTTGTTGTTGTTGTTGTACATTTTAAATGTAATAAAGAGTTGTTACAACTTTTAAACTATTAAACTGCTTTTATTTGCAATCAAAAGTATCCGGTTTATTTAAAAGGAAATAAACCACAGTTTTTAAAAGGTAAAAACGTAACAATAATAATCATAAGTTTAGTATTACAATTTTTTCAAAATAATGTTATTATGAATTTTAGGATTTTTTAAATTAAATAAATTTTAATTTATTATCTAATACAAATTTTCATAAATTCACAAGAATAATTAGAATAAAAAAAGAAAATTGAGTTGCTATTCGTTCCAGAGCAATCACATGCTGATTGTTTAATGATTCAGATTTTATTTAAGCTTTTTCTGAAGTCTCTAAGTTTAAAATTTTATGTTTTATTGTAATTTAAAGTATGCATCAAAAATAATTAATATCAATCATACGCCTAGTATGTCAATTTTTAGAAATATTACCGTAACTCAAAAACTATTTTGAATTAAAAAAAATTTTTAATTTACTTTTGATTTTTTACAAATAAATTAATTAATAAAAAAAATACAAATAAATAAATTAAGAAAAATAAAAAAAGCTGAGCTTTTGCTTATTTCCAAGGTGTGGATTCAAAGAATTGTGTCCATTCAAATAAATTTTTACAATTTTCATAATCACAAGTTACATAAACCTCCTCAATTACCCTCTAATGCAACCTTAAAATCTACTGAGGCACAATTAATTTGAAAGTAACAAAGTAAAAAGAAAAACAAAAATTAAAAAAAAAAATAATAATAATAAAATATTCTGTATCTAAATTGATACGCTCAGGGCTCATATTGGTCACTTGAAGGTATTGAATTATAAACATGAACCAACAATAGACAATAACAGCAACAGTTGGCGTGTAAATGCTAAAAATAAATGTGACAACATAATCATAAATATTGGATATGAAATGGAAGTTACGTGCGTCTTTTTTTCTTCTTTTTTTAACCATTCACAGATGGACAGACGGTCCCAGGGCACAAACTTGGTTTAACAATTAAAAAAAAAAAAATGATAGACTGTCAGCTTACAGACAAAGTAATAATAACTAGTCAATTGGAAAATGTTCGTAAGCCCATGATATTTTCTTAAATTATTCACTGGAAATATTATTAGAAACAAATTCATAATCATAATCATTATTTTAAAAATTTTGCACAAAAAAATTTAAACAAAGTAAAGATGCCCAGGAAAAACTATATTAGTTCTACAATTATTTCCACAACGTATGAAAATAACTTGTACTTGTTCTACTTTGGCGTTACGCCAATGATTTTTCTTCAAAATTGTCACACTTAGAACTGGTTCTATGGAAGATTTACCTAGTCAGTACTCATTCTATGGAACGATTCTAGAACCAGTTCTTTAATCAATGATTTTTGTTTGAAATAATACGGTTTTACTCCATGAGTACCAGAATTGGTTGCATGTTATTAAAGAATCTGAAATGGTTCAGATTACACCAATTCTAGAACTAATGTTTTTTGAACAAGTTGTAATTTTTATCATGGGCTTCTTTTTATTTTCTGAAGTAAATAAAAATTAAAACATTTTTCTTTATTCAAAGAAATATCTATTTAATTATAACTTCATTTTATTTTTTTTTTTTAACCAGAATTTTTCTTTAATTACCTTTTTATTAATGATTAGCATCCCAGCAAAAATAAATAGAAGTCATTTTTAAGGAAGTACTTTTTCATTACATCCAAAGTTTTAGTAAGTGTACGGTTTCTTCTGCTTAAGAAGTTATATAAACATCATCCAAAGATGTTATTAAAAAGCAATTCAGACAAATTTTTCTGACATACTTAATAATAACTATTTTAATCAAATGAAAAATATTGTTATGCATATTTTTTAATAAAAAAGTATTTGGTTTATATAAAGGTTAAAAGTAATTTTCTTGATAAAAAGAAGTATATAAAAAATCAATTTTACATGACATCGTGAACACGACTTCCTACTCAGTGAATAGATATCAAAAAGAGAACATTTTCCAATGACAAGCTTATGTTAAATTCATTTTAAATGATCCGAATTTGCACTACTTCTGGATCACAAGTTCAGGATCTTTTTGACTTCTTTGTACTTTTTTTTGCTGGGATATTTCACTTACTCTTTTCTAAAAAAATTTTTGTTTTATATTTAAAATTCAAACAAGGTTTGTTGTTATTAATAAAAAAATAATAATAAAACAAAAAAAAAAAAAAAAAAAAAACAAAAATTAAAAAATATGAAATTAACCGGAAATTAAATTGCATAATTTTGTGTATGCCGCCAGAACGTGAGCTTTTTTTGAAGTTCTTTAGATTTTTTTTACGTTAAAATAAAAATATGCTATGCACAATTTCGCTTTTTCTTAAACCTATTTACATTTTTTCATGTAAAAATCGTATTTTTCTGATATTATTTTTAAAATATTAGTAGATTTACATATTTTATTTAAAAAATGCAATTTATAGTAAACAAAACAATTTAAAATACTCCTAAAGAAAAATTAAAATTTAATGGGTTTACAATTGTTAAAAATGCATACATAAATTGTATTTGTATTTTGGAAATATTTTTGAACGAAAAGGATATTTTGGAGATGATTACCAAATTACTCTAAAGAAAGACAAAGAACTTTTATACGCTTTTTAAATTATAAAAATCTGACAATAAGTTCAAGAGATATGAATATTTAAAGTTGCTTATTTTCTATATTTTTATACAAATTAAAATAATTTTTCCAAAAAATAAGAAAAAATATTATTTTTATATGAATATAGTATTAAGCTATAGTAAAATTTTATTCAAAATATGCTAGAAAATCAAAAAAATTTAAATAGCGTATTTATCGGAAAATGCATTTAAACAATGCAATTGTATTAAAATGCATTTTTAAAATATCATTCTTATTTTTGAAATGTTTGTTTTAAAGCCAACATAAGCAAAATTCAAACGCCATTTAAATCATTAAAATTCTCAAAGCCTTCATAGGGATATTGCTATTTAAAGTGACACACTTTTCAAATTTTTGTTTGATTATGAAAAAGTGAAAAGGCGAAATAAAATCGCAAGTTTTTGCAATTTAACAAAGCTGGAAACTGAAATCGAAAACTGGTTTAACAAATTTTCATTATACAATTAAAAAAAGTCCCTTTTTCGGGCGTTATTTCATGGAATTGTCGATATTTATTCTTAGAACTTAAAAAAAAACCGAAAGTTAAAGATTTATTAATGAATTTTTTCTCTTGCTAATTTTTATTTTTTCGAGCATAAATAAAAGTTATTACGCCACTTTAACGTTTTTCTAAGTATCATAAAAGTTATTTTCAGATTATTATTGATAGTATTGTAAAACACAAATAAATTACTAAAATGAAAAAAAATCGAGAAAAAAAAAATCGCTAAAACGAAAAAACAACGTTAAAATAAAAAATCGCAAAAAAAATTAAAAAAAACACTAAAATAAAAAAGTCGCCAAAGGAAAAAAAAATGCTGAAGCGAAAAAAATTCGCCAAAACGGGGAAAAACCGCCAAAATAAAAAAAAGTCGTCAAAATGAAAAAAAGCGATGAAGCGAAAAAAAAAACAGCAAAATGAAAAAAAAAATACAAAAAAAAAAACGCCTAAATTAAAAAAAATACAAAAGTCGCAAAAACGAAAAAGAAACGTTGAAATGAAAAAAGCTAAAAAATGAAAAAAATTGACAAAATGAAAAAGTCAGTAAAACAGAAAATCGACCAAATAAAAAAAAAAAAAAAAAAAAAAATCGCCAAAAAACAGCAAAATGAAAAAAATCGACAAAATGACAAAAATCGGAAAAACGAAGAAAATGTCAAAATTAAAAAAAAAATCGCCAAAATAAAAAAATTAAAAAACGGAAAACGCTTGAATGAAAAAAGCTAAAAAATGAAAAAAAAATTGACAAAGTGAAAAAGTCAGTAAAACAGAAAATCGAGCAAATAAAAAAAAAAAAATCGCCAAAAAACAGCAAAATGAAAAAAATCGACAAAATGACAAAAATCGGAAAAACGAAGAAAATGTCAAAATTAAAAAAAATTGCCCAAATAAAAAAAAAAATAAAAAATGGAAAAGGCGCCTAAATGAAAAAAGATGAAGCGTAAAAACTATAAAATGAAAAAAAAGTAAAAAAATGCTTAAATAGAAAAGCCGGCAAAAAAAAGATCGTCAAAATGAAGAGACAATTGCCTAACCGGAAAGATCACCAAAATGAAATAAAAAAACGCTAAAATACCAAAATCGCCAAAATGATAAATATTGAAAGAAAAATCGCCATTTAAAAGAATTTTAGGAGAACTAATTCACTGTTATTATATCATTACAAAATATCTAGTTTGTTTTTGTTAAGAAATAACAACAATGACACTGCTTTGAAGTGAGAGAGTTGTCTGAGAGACATGAGAAATAAAATAGAGAAGAGTTTAATAACTTGAGATGCTCTTTTGAGGCTTATATAAATATATATGTGAGTTTTGCGTATGTATTAGTAGCAACTTTTACCACTTATAACTTTCAAAATACTGAACGGATTTATATTCTGCTCATCTATGAGAAAATACCTTTCAGATGGTATATTTTTTTTTATTAAAATCGTATGTATAGTGTGAGCGTAAAAGGGATAACAAAAAATGTATTTGACTATTAATTATATAGATAGATCTTACATAATATCTAAGTGAAGCTTTGCATTCAATAAAATAATAATACATTGAAATTTAACGCTTTAAATGTTTTTGGTATTTTCACACATAAAGTTTAAAAGTCCATAAAATCTAAATTGGAACTAACTTTGCAAAACCCTTTGGAGATTTTACTAATGACCCAAAATTTGTCGCATAGTGTTATCAGTTTTTAAAAATCCTTTTTTTTACATGTTGTTATTCAGGTTTTAAGCCCTAGTGATGCTAAATAATTTGCTGAGTCTCTTGGAACTTTTACTCAGTAAAATAACTAGTCAATTGTCTGGCTAGAATAGTTAATAGTTCGGTGCCAACTGCCACAATTACTGGGTACACAATTATACTTTTCATACATTCAGTAGTTGTTTTAGGCAATTATAGAATAAATATTTTTTGGTTGTTATAACTGAAGTTGTTTTTATATTTGTGTAGAATATTTTTGTTGTATTGTTTAATATTGGTTTTATTAGGAATTAGTTTTTTGTTCAAATAAAGCTTTACATACAATTTCCTTTTACTTGCACTGATACCAAGGATGGAAAAGTTACATCATTGATCTAACTTGAATAAGAAATTATTTAAATCATGAAATATTTTTGAAAATTTCAAAAATTTCAAATAAAATTTATAATTTCTGTTTACTTTTTTCAAAATTGGAAATTTATTTGATTTCAACTTGAACTCTTCAAAAATGCTTATTTAGAAATATTAAAAGTTTTGAAATATTTAAAAATTATATTTCTCATTCCTGGACTCCTTGTATTAAACAAATGGCATTGTTTAACTTAAATGATTTTTTTTTTGGTAATTTTTGTTTATTGCGGCTTGGATTTCAGTTCACTTTTTGGCCACTTGGTTAAATGAACTTTATGTTATGCTAACAAATGATTGTCAAAAGTTTTTTTCGAACTTTTTTTTTGTTTAAAATTTGGGTTTGGCTTTTGCTTATTTAGCAAATAATGTTATTGTTTAGATAACATTTGATAGGCGTTGATTTAGTTTGTAATTTTGCAATTATGAAATTTTTATTAATTGATTTGGTTTCTGTTCCTTTCGTTTAAAAACCATAAAATTTTGCAATAAAGAAACAATAAGGCAAGAATTCTTGTAAAAAAATATTAAGATTTTTGGGCAAAAATATTTGAATATTTTTTTTATTTTAGAAAGGAAAAAAAAGCAAAAAAAAAAAAAAATAGACAAAACAAAAATTTAAGTAAAATATTTTCATAATAAAATTTTGGTATAAAATATTAATTATTTTTTCAAAAGAAAGATTTGTATATCAGTGTTTTGAAATTTAATCTTTAAGACTTGTTAATATTTTCTATAAATAATAAAAATAAATTTTATATTAATAATATTTCATTATTATTATTATATAAATAATAATAAATCTTTTAACTTTATAACTTGTTTAGTTTCTTGTAGAAAATCAATGAAGACTCTTAATTAATAAATCATATTTAATTTTTATAATTGTGAATCTGCAATAAATTATACACTTTAAAACAGTAATCAACATTTACGTAAAATAATTTTTTTATAAAGTTTTCAAAACTACCAGTATTTTTAAATATTTGTTTAAGTATATAAAGATAAACATAAATTTAGCAAATATTTGCGTAAATAGCAGCAGATTTTTTTTTTTTTTTTGAACAATAATAAGATTACATAAGCTGGTTGTGAATTTGGAAGCTTTGACAAAATCTCTTATTTTGTTTATCAATAGTCATATTTATAGCAGTTGCTTTGTATATGCAATTTATGTTGATAAAGAAAAAATTAGAAAATATTTATACTTAAGGTATTGTTATTACCCTGCAGTTTTTATTCATAGTTATTTATAATTTTCTTTATGGAAAATTTAAAAAAAATTGTTTATTTAAAGAAAATTTTCGATAAATTTTCTTTTTATAGAAAATTCTATTTATATAAAACTGTATAAAATTTATTTTTTTACACATTTTTCGATAAATTTTCTTTTTATAGAAAATGTTCAATTAAATTTCTATATATAGAAAATTTTAGATTTTTTTAAAGAAAATGTTCGATAAATTTTCTTTTTATAATAAACTTGCGGTAAAAATTTTTTATTTATAGAAGATTTCTGATACATTTTTTTTTATTTATTGACAATTTTTGATAAAATTTTCATTTATAGAAAATTTTCGATGCTTTTCATATTCATAGGAAATTTTCGATAAATTTTCTCTTTATAGAAAATTTGCGATTAATTTTTTACTCATAGACAATTTTCAATAAATTTTCTCTTTTTAGGAATTTTCTCTTCATTAAAAAAATTTTTTTTCTTTATAGATAATTTGCATTAAACCCTTTTTCGTAGAAAATTTTCGATACTTTCTTTTTTTTTAGAAAATTTGCGATAAATTTTCTTTTTATAGAAAATGTTCGATAAATTTTCTTTATATAGAAAATTTTCGATAAATTTTCTTTTTATAGAAAATGGTCGATAAATTTTCTTTTTACAGAAAAATTTCGATAAATTTTCGTTTTACAGAAATTTTTTTTTTTTTTTTATTACAGAATATTTTTGATAAATTTTTTATTACAGAATATTTTAGATAAATTTTCTTTTTACAAAAAAATTTCGATAAATTTCTTATTACAGAATATTTTCAATAATTTTTTTTTACAGAAAATAGATAATTTGCATTAAACCCTTTCTCCTAGAAAATTTCTGATAATTTATTTTTACAGAAAATTTTCGATAAATTTTCTTTTTACAGAAAAATTTCGATAAATTTTTTATTACGGAATATTTTCGATAAATTTTCTTTTTACAAAAAAAAAAAAATCGATAAATTTCTTATTACAGAATATTTTCAATAATTTTTTTTACAGAAAATTTTCGATAAATTTTTAATTTACAGAAAATTTTCAATAATTTTTTTTTATAGAAAATTCGCGACAATATTTATTTTTATAGAAAATTCGCGATAATATTTTATATTTATATAAATCTCGATAAAATTTCTTTTTATATAAAATTTTCGATAAATTTTCTTTTTGTAGGAAATGTTTAATTAAATTCATATTTATAGAAAATTTGCTAGATTTCTTTCATAGAAAATTTTCGATAGGTTCTTTTTATAAAAAAAGAAATTTTCTTATGGAAAATTTTCAATAAATTTTCTTTTTTTATTTATAGAAAATTTTCGATAAATTTTTTATTTATAGAAAAATCGATAAATTTTTTATTTATAGAAAATTTGCAATACATTTTTTTATAGGAAATTTGCGATAAATTTTTTATTCATAGAAAATTTCAATATATTTTCAGTTTTTAGAAATTTTGCGATAAATTTTTTCTTCATAGAAGATTTGCGATAAATTTTTTATTCATAGAAAATTTTTGATACATTTTCATTTTATAGAAAAATTTCGATAAATTTCTTTTTTGTAGAAAATTTTCAATAAATTTCTTTTTTATAGAAAATTTTTGATTAATTTTTTATTTCATAAAATTTTCAATTAATTTTTTTTATAAAAAATTTGCGATAAATTTTGTCTTTATAAAAAGTCTGTGAGAATTTTTTTATTTATAGAAAATTTTAGATAAATTTTTTATTTATAGAAAATTTGCAATACATTTTTTTTATAGGAAATTTGCGATAAATTTTTTATTCATAGAAAATTTTCGATATATTTTCTCTTTAGAATTTTTTTCTTCATAGAAGATTTCGATAAATTTCTTTATTGTTGAAAATTTCTATAAATTTCTTTTGTATAGAAAATTTTCGGTTAATTTCTTATTTATAGAAAATTTTTGATTAATTTTTTATTTATTAAAACTTTTCGATTATTTTTTTTTTTGTATAAAATTTGCGATAAATTTTCTATTTATAAAAAGTCTGTGAGAATTTTTTTAATTTGTGGAGAATTTTTGATATATTTTTTATTTATAGAAAATTTGCGATAAATTTTTTATTTATAGAAAATTTTCGATCAATTTTTTATTTATGGAAAATTTTTGATAAATTTTTATTTATAGAAAATTTTAGATAAATTATTCAATTATAGAAAATTTTCGCTTAATTTTATATTTATTATCAATTAATTTTTTTATAGAAAATTTTCTATAAACTTTCTTTTTATAGCAAATTCCCACACCTTTAGCAATACTGTAGGGTATATCCTACTACTCCCATCAGTACTATTTGTACTACTTCAATAGTGTATGTATTACTAATAGTTTTTTGTAAAATTTTATTTTTATATAAATTTGTTATATATCGATGATTTTATTTTATTTCACGTTTATTTTATTTTTTATATTTTTTTATTAATTTTATCCTTGGCCGCATTATGACCGATTTTGGTAGCTCAAGCTCACTCAGATAAAATTTAAAACGAAAATAAAAATAAAAATTATAAAAAATAAAAAAAGTGTATATAAAAACTAAAGCTAGTGGCACTGGAAAATCTACTTGATTATTTTAACACTCTTGATTGTAATAATAAAAGCAGGCTTAAAGTTTTTGTTAAAAAAAAAAAAAAAATCAAATTCATTTAAAATTATTAAAGTTTCATTTGAAATAAAAACAAAACTGCAAATATATGTATTTAAGTGCATTATATTAAGTTTTTATTTAAAGTATTTTATATTCAACAATTCTATATTAAATAAAATATTAAAAATCTTTACCATATTCACATGAAACTCCCCCACTTGAAATATATATTTAAAAGCATATGCATCTGCTTATAAGTACATATATGTAATAACACATGTGTTTATCATAAATAATCACGATTTGAAAAATAAAATTGGAAAAAAAGTTTAAAAATTGTGAAGTTTTCTATATGAGGCGTTGAAAAAAAAAAAAAAAAAAAAAAAACATTGTCGTCATGACAAATAAAACGAACATTGAACGCCTGCATCACCATCAACAACATTTTCATCATTATCAGGCATATATTTACTTGAATAGTTTTTCAATTTTAAGCGACTTTATGATGAATATGTATTTTGTACAGAAATTTGAAAGAATGAATTCTTTAATAAGTAATAAAGTAAAATAAAAGAAATAATAATAATAAAAATATAAAAAAGGTATACATATACATTAAATTATATGTAGTCCATAAAGTCCCGCAAAGAAATTTAAGGTTTAAAAGGAATTTAAAGTAAATTTTGTATTAGTTTTAGGTTAAAAAATATATTTATTCTGTATACTTATAAGCAGGGTATTTAAAATAATGATATCTTCCTCTCTTTTCGTTTGTCTCTTCAACAGTGTATTGAAATCAATTTTCTGAAGGCCACTTATAACTTGGGTACCTTAATACGTAGATGCTAGATTGTTTTTTCTGCAAAAAAAATATACAAATCGAACCATAAACCGGCGAGATATGGTTTTGGGAAAAACTACAATAAACTGGTGTCAATAATGTCTTGTTGTTTTCTCAGTATTTTGTACAGGTACATTTTTGGGAAAAAAGTAAAATTTTCAAGAAAAGCTACCAAAAAGTACAAATTTTTTAAGTATCAATATTTAAAAAAATTCCATTTTTTTTTATAAAAATCAATTTCATTCCTTTAAATTTCCTTATTTCTCACAACTGCCTCCAAATTAATATTGGAATGCCTTCTGTAGTATTTACTCTATACACGATGTTGCATTGGTATGTTGTTGTTATGTATTATTGTTGTTTATTGTAAAGTGTTTTGTTTACATTAATTGTTGGCGGTTGGAAACATGAAAAAAAAATTATATTATTCTATTGATTTTAATTTTTTTGTTTCGTTATTAAATATTGTTGAGGCTGTTTGTTACTGTTCATATTTGCTGTCAAAATTGATTGTATTTGTGGCATTTATATTGCTGCCATATAAAATGATTTATTATAACTTTATCATTTATTTGTTTAAACATAATTTTCAGTTATAAAAGAATATTTATGAAATGAACAAAAATGAATTCAATAAAAATGTTTTTTATTTAAATATTTCTGTTTTCGTATTAAGTGAGAATAATTTTTTTTTTTTTTGAAACTGCGGCTATTGACTGGCTGTCAGTTAAAGCAAATACTTTTAATTAAGTGTTTATTTAAATAATAAAAATATTTTGACGCTTAAAATATTTTGATAGAAAGAAAAAAAAAAAAAAATAAATGAAATTTAATTCTCATTTATTATAGTTATTTTCATGGTTAATTAAATTGCCATCAAAATGATAATGTTTTTGAATATTTATTAAAATAATAAACAAATAATAAAGATTGAAAAAATGAGGTTTTTAAAATATTTAAAATTAAATTTTGTAAAAAAAAAACGTATAAAAAAACTAAATGTGTTAATTTTATCTCCTTTGAATATTTTACAATATTAATTAAATTATTTAATTAAATCGATGGAGCAATAACTTATTACAAATTTTTTTCTGATTAGCTTGGCCCCTTCCTTACGCATTAAAGGGTTAATTTCATGTAAAACAAAACATGTTATTTATATTTATTTAGCGTCATAAGAGAAATTTGAAAATTTTCAACATTTGAACTCTGACCTTTTTAAGAATTCTTCGTAATAATACACTATTACGATCAATTTTTCTAAAGGTACTAATTAAAAAAAAAAAAAAAAACAACAACAATTTGCAAAAAAGTAATTATTTTTAACAAATGAATCAATTTCCAAAAGAACAAAATCAAAAAGTTTTAATACGAAATTTTCAAATAATAAATGTGCTAAATTTTTCAAAAAAAGCAACAAAATTTTCTATTGAAAAAAAAGTTACGAAGTTTTATTAAAACAAAAAAGTATCTACTAATGTTAAAAAATGTTAATGGTACATATTATTTTTCAAAAAATTTATCAATATATCAATTTAAAAAGTATTACTTTTTTATAATTATAATTTTACGATAAAAAGTACTATTTTTCAGAGAAAAAGTTAACAGCCGTCAAAAGCCTTGGTTTACAATGCAAATCAAGCGCCTTATAGTAGATAGAGACTCAGCTTACTCCAGATGGTAGCGTTACAGAACAAGTGACCTATATAACGTCTTTCGTATAGCTAGGAAAAAAGTAGTAAAAGAAATTAGAGCCGCAAAGACTAAATATTTTTCTGAAAAATTTACTAAGTTAATCGATACAAAGAAAACTTGGAAAACTATGAAGGAAATTGGTATAGGAAATAACAAAAAGCAGCAGTGTAATAGTGGTATAGCAGATTCAAATAAATTATATGGAAGTTTCGTAAATATTCCAATGATTCAAGCTGACCACACATATTATACCAATCATCGTGTCGAGAATCATCCTGATAGTATGTTCAACTTTGAGTGCGTAAGTCAATTGGATGTTCTCAAAAGCTGTTTGTCCATAAAATCTAATGCCACTGGTGTTGATGGCATCCATTCGACTTTCTTCAAAATTCTTCTACCATCACTTCTACCATTAATCACATTTATTTTTAACAAAATTATTATGACATTATGACTAAAATACTTCCAGTACCAAAATCGTCCAATGAATATCGGCCCATAGCTATACTACCATATCTGTCAAAAGCATTTGAAAAGCTTATACACAAACAAATAACTCAGTATTTATGTAATAATAACCTTTTAACTGAGAAACAATCTGGTTTCCGAGCGAAACATAGTTGCATTACTGCGTTAACTGATGTAGCCGAGGATATTAGACATGAAGTTGATAATTTTACACTACTTTAAAACAAAATTTATATCACTTTAAAGATAAAATTTGTATAATTAATAACTTATGTTTTTTAATATTTAATGTTTCTTGTATTAAATGTATCCATATTTCTCTATAAATAACATCATAAGATTTCTACTTTTTAAGACGTTCTTAATCTTATAAATATTTTTAATTTGTATTTTTTTTTTCTGCAGAAAAATTCTATTCTGTTAATTTAGTGAAATTTTTAAATTAAATTAAATTTAAATTAAATTAAGTAAATTTTTTATGTCCGAAAATTCGAACTGAAATTTAAAATTAAAATTTCGCCATTTTCGTTTATTTCACTAATTCTAAAGTATTTAGATACAAAATGTATAAGAATTTTTATTTTATTTATTTTTCAAACTTAGAAATTGCGAATATTAAAATTTTTAAAATTTTATAAAGAAAAAAAAAAAAAAAATTCCAAACTTGAATAGTATATTTTACTATTACTTCATATTTTTATAGTTTTAGCAGCAAAAGATAGATTCTCTTTAATTTGCTGCAATTTTAAAGTAAATTAATTATGTTCGAAAATAATTTCGAAATTAACTTTTCTCCATTTTTTATTTTCTTAAGTGAATTAAATTAAAATTATTATGATTTTACAATTTAAAAATTTCGAACATTAAGTAATTTTTACTCTTAAGGCAAAAATATATTAAACAGGAATTTCTCACACTTTTTGAGTAAATCTAAGATAAAGTAAAAATTTCAATATATTTTACATTTCCTTACACTTGAAATTAATTTTAAAATTCAATATTTGGCAATTCAAAAATTTTCAATTTTTCAAACAAAGAACTATTAATTTTCCTAAAAAAATTACAATTAAATAAAATATTATTTTCACCCAAAGAGTACAAAATTAAAAAAAAGGAATTCTCAAAAAAGTTGTTATTTAGAAAAAAGTAGTAATTTAAAAAATACCATTAAAGTTAAAAAAAAAAAAATATTTTTATAAAACAATATCAATTTTCAAACAAGTGCCAATTTTCAAAAAAAAAAAAAAAAAAAAAAAAATGTCAATTCAAAAGAACATATGAGTTTTTTTAAAAAAGTCAATGTTCAAAAAGTCCATATTTTCATAAAAGTACCAAAAAATTTTGAAAAATTATCAATTTTAAAAAGCTTAAATTTTTAGAAAAAACTTCAAAATATTCAAAAAAGTCATAACTTTCAAAATCATAATAAATAAGACTTATTTAAAAGTACCAAATTTCGTAAAAGTACCGAAAAAATTAAAATACAATAAATTTTATAATTCTAATTTTTCAAAAAGTATTAATTTTCAGTATTAAATAATTTGATAAGAGTACATTGGACTTTTTATTGTTGTTTTTTTTATTAAATTTTTTATTAAATAAATTTGGTAATTTTTTTTTCTAAAATTTAAAAAATGTAAAAAAAAATATTTTGTTTTTACTTACAAATATTTTTTGAGTGTAATTATTGGATAAAAAGTATTTATCCAATTAATACTTTTTTATAATTATTTCTTGCTTTAAAACTTAAAAAAAGTTATTAATTATCCAGTATTAACTTATCGAGTATAAAAAGTATTTCATCTTAAATAAATTTATATATATATATATATATATATATATATTAGTTTAAAAAAGATTACAACTTAATTAAGTTTTTAATTTCTATAAAAAAGAAAAGAAAACAAATATATGAAAAAAAGTGAAAAAAGTTTCTTTTAAATTAAATAATAAAATACAAACTCCCGCATAAAAACAGTGGGTCAAGAAAGTGAAAAAAAACCCACCCCCATCAGACAAACCCAGCAATTAAAAAAAGTGGGGATTCCTTAACAGTTTGGTCAGACAAACAAATAAGTTACAACTACAGTTGACCCATTAACTTTAACTTTACTAGTAAAGTAAATTAACAAAATGATTTATATTTAATAAATTTTAACAAAATGTTTTAAAAATAGCTTTAAAAAAAGAAGGAGGAGTTCTTTTTTTAATGCCAACACTAACCCTCATCATTATGATTTATCATCTTAACGAAAAATACTCGTATTTAACTAAAAATATTTTATAATTAAAATTGATTTAATATGAGTAAAGTCATATGAAAATGAAGCTGATGATGATTATGATGGCGAAAATGATTATGAGGGAACAGCAAGCCAAAAGAAGAAGAAGAAGGTGTTGGCGGAAGTTTTTAGCTAGCAAAACAGGTAACAAAAAAATATAAAAAAAACTTTACTAATTGATGGTTTTGGTTAGTAGTACTTATTATAAACTTATGTTGTCTATGATTTTTTAATGATAATCATCATAATCATTAAGTTAATTATAATTACTATAAAATTTGTGGTTGATGAGACTTAATGCTAGTTTTTTTTTTGTATAAGGTTTTTGGTAATTTGGTTTAAAGACACTTTTTAAAAAAGTTTATTTAAAAGAAGAAAAATTAATAATAAACCAGTTGCATCTTTATTTTAAAACCATTTTATCATATTTTTTCTTTGTTAAATATTTCTTTTTAAAATTGTTGATAGATGACTAGTCGTTTAGCAGTAGATAGAGAGGATATGATTTTGTAAGATTTAAAGGAACTTGGTTTTTATTTATTATCAGAAATATTAAAAATATTGTTTTGTTTAATTATATTTTTGCATATTGTTTGCTTTTTTTATATCTTTCACCACAGGTGTAAGGGGTATATATGTTTGTTATTCCATTTTTTATATCTACAATATTCATCTATGACCCCAAAAAGTATATATATATTCTGGATCCTTATTGACAAGACAATCGATATAACGATGTTCATCTGTCAGTCTGTCGGTTGAAATTATCTTTTAGAAAGCCCCAGATATCGGATATATATATTTTATACATTTATAGAGAATTTCCCTTAGACGAACGCTAATAAAAATGATCAAAATCGGTACATAAATTGCAGAGATATTGACAAAAAGCTAAAGATACCTCCAAAAAACGTTTTTGTTTTCGACTTTCCTAAGCCCCTATATAAGCTAGTGACTTCGTTCTTGCACAAAAAAATCGGAATCTTTTTTGGAATGTTTTTGCGGAAGAAATTAACAAAATCGGTTCACTAGTAACTGAGATATCGGTAATAACGTATTTTTGTACTTTGTGCAACTTCTATATAAGTTTCGTTTTTGTACAAATCTATTGTAAATATTTTTCTAAAATTTCGGTCCTTAAACAACCCAGTTATAGGAAAAAATCTGAAAAAAAATTATTAAATATATACACACACAAACATATATAAAAAAATTTGCAATGACTTTCAGTGTTGTTGTTTTTTTTTTTTGTATAAGAAAGCAGTGGTTGTTGATTGTATATACAAACACACAATCACTCTTTTTATGTTTTTTAGTTGGAAGTAGAAGCATTACAATGAGTCAGTGTTGTTGTTTCTTGCATAAGCATGTATCTACACAAACATATGTATGTATATAAAATAGTAGTCATCAGAAGCTATCAGTGTGTTGTGTTTTTTTCAATATAGCGCTCTAACTTGTTTTTTTCTAAATTTGGCGATTTTTTTTGTATGGGGAAAAAGTTTTAATCGGTTGCTATGGAGAGATTTTGTTGATTTCTTCAGAAAAATATTATGGGGCATTCAGACCGACGCGAAATTACGTACTTTCGTGATTTCGGCCGAAATCAAGTTGAAATTACGTAATTTCCCATACATTTTGACACTTGCGAAATTACATAATTTTGTGTAATTTCGGCGAAATTACATTGAAATTACAATGTCCATTTCCGTGCAACTCTGTACATGGTTGGAAAAAATACTTTTTTTCAACTATATACTGCATGTTTCAACCGTGAGAAGAAAAAAAAAACAATTCACAGCTGATCTTAAATTTAAACACAAATCTTCAAATTAATTATTAAAGTGATTTTGCAAAATGAAACCTATCCTTTTTACATTTTTAATTGTTACTCATTAATAATTTCCAATTTAGTAAGTAATTGTTTCTTATTTGTTTCCATTTCAAAATACTTTATTTACCCCTATAACAATTTAAAATGTAGACAAAAGTATCAGCTGTTCACGAAATTACATAAAATGTCATCTAGCCAGTATGAACACTCTAGATTTCATTCGTAATTTCGGCATGAAATTTCGTAATTTCGCGCCGGTCTGAACAAGGCTTTAATGACAAATCTGTACAAGAACATAGAAGCCGTTGCTTATATAGAGGCTTAAAATAAGTCGATATTAATTTATACGATTTATTTCATCTTTTAAAAAAGTTAACGAATTTTCTGTCAAAAAACTAAGTCTGTAGCTTATATGTGCTTTTCTTAGAATTAGTACTTTTTTAGAACTTAGAATTTTTTTAAAAATTATTACTTTTTTAAAAATTATATATTTTTTTGAATTAGAACTTTTTGTAAAAATTGCTCTTTTTATTTCAATTACAACTTTTTTTAAAATTGGTACTTTTTTCAATTAGTCTTTTTTAAAAAAAATGTATATTTTTTTCCGACAATTGTTACGTTTTTAAAATGTACACTTTTTAAATCATTTTTCGAAATTACTTCTTGGGAAGTTGCCACCTATTATGACAAATAATACTTTGTTATTTAAATTCAAGCTTTTTGAAAATTAGAACATTATTAAAATTTATTATTATTTTTTTTAATTGATATCTTTTTAAAATTTAACAAATAGTTTTCTTTTCTAAAAATTAATACTTTTTTAAAATCGGTACATTTTTTTAAGTAGCTAAACTATTAAAAAAAAGTACTAATTATGTAAAGTTTAAATTTTTCTGAACAATTGGACTTCTTTTCTAATTTGTAATTTTTCAAAGTGGAGTGTTTTTGTAAAATTGTTTCAGAAAATTCGAAATTTTTGTTGAAAATTAGTCTTTTTTAATTGTTACTGATTTTGAAAAATTAGCACTTTTTTGGTACTTTTTTTATTTAGGAAAACTTTTACCTTTTTTTAAACACATTTTTTTTATTTAAAAACTAGCATTTTGTTGAACATTTTTTTTATCATTAGTAAAAATTAGTATTTTGTTTCTAAAAAATTTAAAATGTCTTTGAAAATTGATATCTTTTTTAAAGTGCTAACATTTTTATAAATTTGGTACTTTTTTTCGAAAAGCGTAAGAAAGTACAATTTCAATTTTGTTTTAAATACATTTTTTTTTTAAATTATTTTGTTTGTACCTCAAGTCTTAAGTCTGCTCATACACCATCTTTTAGCGTAGCAGTCACACATTATAATTTTAAACTTTTAAAATAGCTTACAAAAAAAAAAAATTATTAACTTTTGCCACTTTAAAATTACATTTTTGGAGGGCTTTTTTATGTTGTGTGATTTTAACACAAAAATTTTGCAATATTTTGTCAAAGACAATGAACAAAAATGGAAAATCGTAAACAAAAAAATTAACTAAAGTTCGTGACAATGTAATTTGAAGTCAATAACTCTTTAAACATCTTAAGTTTTTAAAGAAGATGCTTAAGATTACATATTATTATGTTGACGTAGATCTTCATAATATAGTAATACTGTTGGCTGACTTTTGTTAAACGTATGAGGCAATAATTGTTTAAAAGAGGCCAGATTTTGGTACAAATTTAGAATTAATATTATAGTACAATAATATTTCTTAACACCTTACTTTATAACTTATCCAAGTAATGAGTGGTTATTATTTATTACTTCCCTTAATAATTTTCCAATTTAACATATTCCTTTAATACTTATTTAAGGTATTATTGATTTCTGTTTCATTATTTATAATTTCCTTGGTCACCTTTTTTAACTTTTGCACCATTTGATTACCTATAATTTTCTTTCATGTTTATGAGGGTGCATTTCTGCAGTCATCTGTTATTATTTTAGCTGATTTTGTTTTATTTTTTTTTTTGCCATTTAAACTTGTTGTAGTCTTTGTAGTAAAAGAGTATTTAGTTATTTCTTAAGTTTCATTTTTAATTAGCAGGTTGATTGCAAATATGTTTATTTTGTTTTGTTTGTGTTTATTTTATAAGATACAAGACCTTAAAGTTTAAACCCAAGTCAGTATATTTATGATAATAAAGATGATGGTGCAGTTGCTAATGATTTTAAAATTTTAGTTAAACTTCATTTGGAGGGAAGTGTAGATGTGTATTTAAAACTAATACTTATTTATAATTAAATATGATTTTCTTACTCTGTGTGTACAGTAACTTTTTTTAACTGCCTGAAATTGGAAGGTAATAAAATGGACTGACTATTTAAAAAGTTACAGTGGCGGTTAAAGAGAAAAGAGTAAAGTTTTTGAAAAATTGTTTAAAAATAATAAAAAAAAATTAAAAAATTATTTAGAAAATCTCTCTATATATAAATCAACTTCTCGAAAGCTTCTGTGAACTGAGGGCATGTGTTATACTCTTAATAAATTGAGTAAAGTCTTAATAATTTCGATATTGAAAATCATCTAAATTGGTCAACAAATGAGAGAGAAAAATCTACGTTTTGAAGACCACATATAAAATTTTAGATTTTCGCACAATTCCGAAAGGTTTTCTTTTTACATTTTTTTCTATAATTCTTTAAAAAAGTAAAAAAAGTACTCATTTCAAAAATAGTTCGAAATTTCAGAAAAAAGCAAAATTTTTCTAAAGTAAATACCTACTAATTAAAAAAAAAAAAATATATACCAATTTATAAAGAAGTAATTATTTTTCAAAAAATTCTATTTTCCAAAATAGTTCGAAATTTCAGAAAAAAGTACAATTTTTTTAAAATTTAAAGGTACCTATTAAATTCAAAAAATGTACCAATTCATAAAAAAGGAACATAAAAAAATCAAATTTTTAAAAAAGTAAAAATTTTTGAAAAATGTAAAAATTTTCAGAAGAAAAAATACTAAATTTGCAAAAAGTACTAATTTCCAAAAACACCTATTAAAAAAAAAAATCCAAAAAGTATTAAATTTTATAAAAGTACCAATTTTTAAAAGTCAAAATATTCTAAAAAAGTAGCAAATTCAAAAATAGTTTTTAAAAATCACCAAAAGTACTAAATTTTATAAAAGTGGAAATTTTTAAAATAACATGATTTTTCAAAAAACAGTACCTATTTTCAAAAATATTTTTTAAGAAAAAAAACTATTTTTCAAAAAAGATACTATTTTCAAAAAAATACTATTTTCAATAATGGTAACAAATATCAGAATAAAAATAATTTTTTCTAAAACAAGCAATAATTTTAAAAGATTTATAAAAAATGGAACATTTAAAAAGAAATTACATTTTGAAAAAGTACTAAATTTTGCAATTTTTAAAAGTGTGGCAGTTTTTAAAAATGTGACAGTTAAAAAAAAAACGTACCAATTTTCGAAAAATGTATTTTTAAAAAGTACTACTTTTGTAAAAAGTACCAATTAAAAAAAAACAAAAGTATAAATTTTACAAAAGCGTACTAATTTCAAAAAAGTTTTCAAAAAAGTTTTCCTAAAAGTACTAAATTTTATAAAATTTAAAATTTTAAATAAGTAAAAGTTGTTCAAAAATATTTATTAAAAAAGCACCAATTGTCAAAAAGTATCAATTTTTAAAAAGGTTCTTATTTTAAAAAGGTAAAAATATATAAACTTTTAAAAAGTACCAACTTTCAGAAAAACTTCAATATTCTAAAAAATATATATATTTACAAAAAGTACTTAGTTTACTCATTGGTTTGGAAACGTTAAGAAGAAAAATTCATGTCATTTATTTTTGATTTAGTTAATTACAATATCAACTGTCTAGATATACTTTCTAAAATTTCCTTCCAAACTCCATGCAGGTAACTGCACCATTTTAAACCATTTTATGTTTAAAGTTCATCATTTAGAATTTTCTCTAAAGAACCCAATTATTTGTGCCTTACAAATATTTAATAATCTACCAACTGATCTATTAGTGGAATTTAATACTTCAAAACATTCCTAAATTATTTATTAATGTATTTTTATAAAATATATTAATTATTTTTAATTAATTATTAAAATTAAGTAATATCATAGTATGTAAGGAACATTGTTCTATAGATATTAAAAAAAAAAATAAAATAAAATTTGGATAAATGTGCACAAGTCTTTTAGCTTTCAAAAAATTTTCTGGCAGAAAATATTAAAAGCGCGGTCAAAGAATTTTTTTTTTTATTCATTTAAATATTTATTAGCTTTTTACCAACATAAATAATTATTTTTTTTTTCTAGAAATATTATTTATTATTTAATTATTATTTTCTTAGTAAAATTGTATTTTTATTTTTGTGTTAACCTTAATATTTTAATAATTTAATTATGTTGATTTGTGTAATTTTATTGATTATAATTTTATTTAATTTATTTTTATTATAATTTTGGCCATAATTAAATATGTTCAATTTTTAGTTGCAACTGGTTCTAATTTTGTTATTTAATTGTATAATTGTTTATGGATTTAAATAATCAGTTTTGTTAAAGTGACAAAATTATTAAATATTTTTAAAACAATTTCTAAAGGCAATTGGTATTGGTTTTAATTGAATAGATATTTGTAGTTAAATTTTATAAAAATAATAATAATGAACAATAATTGGGAAATTAATGGAACCAAAAACTCGTAGCAAAAAACATTTTTCTAAAAAAATTAATTACACAAAATTAAATGCATTTTCAATTATGTTTACATTAAAACTGTTGTCATACTGACAAAATAAACCTAGTCTATTTTTTCGCAAATTGTTTACTTAATTTTATTGAAAAGAATTTTAATAAAATATTTAATAAAATGTTTATTTGTAATTAATATTATTTAAATTAAACAAATAATTAAACAAAATATTAAATATATTTTTAAATATATTTATATTTATATATATTAAATATATTTTTTTAATATTTAAATTTTTTTAAATATTTTATTAATGTGACAGCACCTTAAATATGTATGTACCTATATCAGCTTATGTTTTTTTTTTTTTTGCTATCAAAAATTTAATTAACCAAATATAAGCTCAATGCAATTTTCAGTTCAATTTAACTTCATTCACAAAATGTCTCCTTTTTTAGCAACCGAAATTTATTTCATTCATAAAAATTTCCTTTGATTTATTAAATTAAAAATAAAATTCTAATAACCTTCTTAAAATAATAAAAAATATCATTGATAATAAATTAATAATTAATAATTCTTTAAATTGAATTCTAATTATAAGCTACACATATTTTTTTTTTTTTCTATAAATTATTAAACACAAAAAAAAAAAAATCACGTAGTCACTTCAAAATCTACAAATAGCAACAAGAAAGAAAAAAATCTTGTTTAAATACTTGATTTTTAATTAAATTTAAATTAATTTTATTATGCAATCGAATTTTGTATTTTAACTTTTTGGAGCAGAGCGGCAGACAGTAAGGAATTTAAAGGTGGGGATTTGAATTAAATTAATAAAGTTCAAAGAAGCATAAAAAAGCTAAAAAGTTTAGAAAAACAAAATTACTTACGGGCCTACACCTTTCTCTGTTTTACGAATTTTCGGATATTTTTGCGTTTTTTGAGATATTTTTATATATGACCCAGCAAAAACTTTTTGGTTTTCGGCAATGGCAACTACTTATTAAAGTAGTTTCTCGGTAATGAGGTGTAATTATTATTTGCCTACTCTGTATTATATAAATAATACCACAGTAATATTGCAATCACGTGGATGAGTTGACTAGAGCGCTGGATTAGTAACCAGAGGGTTGTTGGTTAAACTCCATTCTGATGCTGTTAGTTTTTTATAACAAAATGTCTAAAAAGATATTTTATACTAAAAAAAGTTTTTGCCACTTAGAAAATTAAGTGCGAGATGGTTAAACGTTAGTCATATAAACGAATGGTTAATTTGTGTCCAAGTTCAAATCTCACTGATGGCAAATTTTTTTTGTTTTTTTTTCGTTTGAGTATCCCTGGAGTCTAAAAATGACTACATGAATTTCGAACCAAAATAACTGGTTATTCAGGAAAAAATAAGTAGTTTATTTTTGTTTCCAGTTATACCTGCTAGGAACAATAAATATTTTATGTTTATAAAAATACTCTTAAAAATATGTCCTTGAACTATGCTTTAAAAGCATTATTTTGATTTGATATGGAAATTACAAAATTTCTTGGAAGTAAAAAGAAAAATGTTGAAAAGTGGGCAAAATATGCTTAAGTATGAAAATAAAAAAATATGCAAAATACATTTATAATTTTAAAAAAACAAATTATGCTATAAAAAAATAATTTTATATAAAATATGCCAAAATACTTATGCTTTTAAGCGTAAAATATTCTTAATTATTTTAAGTCCAAATTATGCTATAAAAAATAATTTTATATAAAATATACCAAAATACTTATGCTTTTAAGTGTAAAATATTTTTAATTATTTTAAGTCCAAAAGTAAAGGTATGCTGTAACAGCCAAATTTCATATGATTCATTATTTTAACACTTTTTACACCTGTGGATTACGATCACTCTTCACGTATATAATTTTGATTTACTTAAACACTTTGTCAATATTTGCTGCCATTATTCCTAAGACTTAACTTCAAGTTTCATGGGCAAATTTTGTAATTTGTATTATTTCTTTTTGGTTAAGGGCTTGAAACAGTAAGCTTTTTATATAAACATATTTTTATGTTGCTCTCAGATCATGACCACTATAACTATATTTTTTCTCTGCGTGTATATAAGGATTTATAAAATTTTGATTCTATTTCAAATTTATATTTATATTTTTTCATAGATATAATATAGATAAATATATTTGTAATTACATCCAATATATAACGTATTTCATTTTCATATAACATGGGTGAAGGGTATATAAGATTCGGCACAGCTGAACATATAGCACTCTAACTTGTTTTTTCTCGTTTTTGTAAGAAGAAACAGATTCGCATCTACTAAAGTACAAATTCTTGTTAATTCTCAAATTTTTTGCAAATTGAAAAAAAAAATTTGAAAAATAAACCACCTTTTAGGATAAACCCTCTTTTTGTTGCTTATGTTCTGTACAGTACTGTATGTTGCCATAAAAGAAACAAAGATAATGGTTTTACAACAAAGATTTTGGACATTAAGACTAATAGGAAATTACCTTATTTTGCAAGGTCCTAATTGTAGTGTAAAAAAATCTACAAAATTTAAGTATAGAGCTAAAACTAAACAATCACTAATTTGTTTTACAGCAAACTTGCAACGTAATAAAATATAAAACGAAATAAGAAAAAATCAATATTCATTTAACCAAAAAGCTTAAATGGCCTTGGAGTTAATTTAAAAACATTTTGAAAAAAAAAGAATAAACTATTGCACAAACTTAAACAAGAATAGGAACGAACATGTTTTAAATCATGATTTATAAAAAAAATCTAAACAAATAATTAAATATTTAAAAAAAATAATTCAAAAAATATTTAAATACTTACATAGCACATGGTGGAGGGTGAACTAGCAATGGTTGTTGTTAACATCATGCCATTCTTTTTGCCACCCAATAGAGATTGTTGTATACGATTGGTGCCATAGTACATTTCCCAAATGCTAGGCTTTTTGCGATGCCAATCCAATATGGATTCTTTATCATTCGGTTCGGAGCTTTCAGCGCCACTGCTGGTATTATTTTTATTGTTGCCATTGTTATTGCTTAATTGTTCCAGCACGGGTTTATGATAGGAAAGATTTCTTTGCATTTGTGAGATTACATTGAGGGGCGTTGAAGTGCTGGGTTGTTGATTGCCTACATTTTCTCCTATTGATTCGACATAACACTCGGCCATGGGAAAGACTTCAGTAATGGATTTACGTTTCATTTTGAAATTTGGATCACTAGAACATCTTATAGAGGTTATTTGTTGGCGTATGCTAATGGGTACTCCCTGGGAATTCATGACAATACCATCTTGTATGGCCTCATAGGTGGAATAGATATCGGGAGCTTCATTTAGGGAACGTCGTCTTTCGAAGGCATTTTTCATTTTGACTATGTGTTGGTTTTTTACCAAACCCGTGCACAATTGGCGTATTTCTAATTCACTGTGTTGATTCATGCGATCCAGGTACAGTTCCAACTCTTGTTTCAGTGTATTAATCATGCTGTGCAGTTCTTTGGGTATATATTCCTCTTTATTCGACTCAGTGGAGGTCACTGCCAGCTGTTGCTGCTGTTCAGCCTCTTGAGTTTGTGTAAGCAAACGTATTTTGTCTCTTACATCTTCTAATAGTTCGCGGGTATTTTGAAAATGTAATTGTTCTTCATAGCGTTTGGGATATAAATCTACTGATACTGCTACCGATTGTCCTGAAATGGAGCTACGTGTCGGTGCATGAATATCACTTTCCACACGATAGGCATCTTCAGGACAAGAATTGATATATTTGGCACATTTGTAATGGTTCTCTTCCTGTTCCTCCGTTAGGAAAGTTGGATTATCTAGACCTTTGGCAGTTAAAGCTTTTTTAGTTTTATGGCTTAGCTTTTGGTCTTTATCCAAGAGAAATGAATCCAAATCTATATCCATCAAGGAATCATCACTACGATCTTCAGGCCAAATTTGTTTTTTAACCGCATCGAAACCCTCTTGTATGGTAGGCAGCTGTTGATACGAACAAGCAGAACGTAATTTATCATTTTGATTTACTGAGGCATAAGGATTAAAGGCCTCTTGGGAATTACCCCCTGGAAACGATTTCAAATGGCGATCCAGATTTTCTATACTTGACTCTAAGATTTTGAGGTTATCGTTAAACTCTTGGGAGTTACGTTTTAAGGGTAAAGTTTGCGAGCGATTAGTGAGAGCTAAATCATCATCCGCGTATCGATAGCGTTTGTTAAAGTCCAAAGGCAGCATAACACTGTTTGCTTCATGGGAATTGGGTATCAAACTGGTCAGCTGCTGTGGTAACTTGCTGTTATTTTGCAAAGTGTTGGCAGATGATGCTGTGGCAGCAACTGCTGCTGCTGTCGCTGTCGCTGACGTTGTAAGAGTTGATGTTTTACTTTCTTTAGCATGATTTCTTAACTTTTTTAAATCTATGGTCGGTTCACTATAAATATGCTCTTCTAAAGAATAAGTAGAACACACATTAGAACTATAATAACCCGAAGAGGCACTTTTGTCTGTGGAGTAATGGGACTGATGTGATGAAGCTCTTGCTGAGCTTTTTGGATTTATAATGGTCTTAGGCAATACTTTTTCTTCTTTTTTCAATCCCTCTTGGTTAGCTTCCAAATCTCCAATCTCTTCTATATCCTCTGAAGCCAAAGAGGTTATAACTGAGGAACTGCTAGAAGTTTTATTTAATCTTAAGCCCACATTTCCAGTGCCACTTGTGGGCATCATATTTGCATTTCCCTTAATTCCATCCAATTTATGAACATCTCTTGCTGTTGCTGTTTTTATTGTTAAGCTTAATTGTTGTTGCGTCTGTTGCTGCTGCTGATGCTGTTGTTGCCTGCTGTTAGTTAGAGGACTGTTGTTGTTGTTACTGTTTGCATTCGTTGCCAATGGCATTGAATTTGTGTTGCCAGAAACTCCTTGTTGTGTTGTGGTTAATATTGAGCTAAAACGTAAGAGAAGAAAATAAATTTTAAACAACATTTTTTTTTTTTTTTTTCATAGAAATGAAAATTATTTTGAGTCTATTAAAGAGTTTTCATTGCGTTTGATTTTGCGATTTTTATTTTGTGTTATACTTAGTTAAAACGAAAGTGTTTTTTGTTTTCAAACTGGTTTCGTTTTTTTCCTCTCATTTTTCTATAGACAATCTTATTATTACAAGAAAACCAGATCAAAAAATGTAGGTTAGATTTGAAACCAGTCTTTTGGCTAGAGGAAATTGATCAATTGGAGTATTGTGTATTTAGTTGTGATAATGTTTGTTATTTCTGTTGTTGTGACAATAATTTGTTTAGTTTCGCTTTGAATTGAAAATATTTGAGAGGAAAAGTGTGTGTTTAGGTGATGATAGATAAAATGACAGGTCTGAGAAATTAGGGATTCTTAAACTGTAGCATAAAGGAAACTCTAAAACCTGAGACTTTTAAAATTGTCCTTCCATATGTAACACTAACAAAAAATATTTTTTTTATATAACGCACAGAGGGGTGAAATTGAGAAAAATGACGATTAATTGTATTAAAAATTAATATTTTGAAAAAGTATTTGATTCCTTGTAAATAAAAAAATAAAATAAAGTATCATTATCTCTTAAAAAAAGCATTTAATTTTTTTCACTTTTCGTGTTGTGCACCGTCAAAATCACAAATTTTGTGCAATTTTTAATCACAAATTTAAAATCTAAATTTTTCAAGTTTATATTTTTGTGTTTTATTTTATAAAAAAGTATTTTTTTTTGTACAATAGAGTTATTAATAAGGTATCCAATTATTTGGGTTTTCATATTGATCGGTTAATTCAACGAATTATTATCCGGTTAATGGCAAATTATTCGATTAACCAAAAAGTCTTAGTAATACATATAACACTAATAATAGTATTTAATCTATTGAAATAGTTATTTCGAAACATAATATAGATCACAAGGCGATTTATCTTATCAGTACCTTCATCCATTTGTATGAAAAAATTACATTTTGCGAACTAATACTACAAAATATTCTCCTAATTTAACTTTATTTAATAAATCAGAATTTTTAATGTAAGCATATTTACCTTGATTTTTTTTTTTGAAATATTTCTTGAGAACGATTTTTTTGCCATAAAAGTCAACATTACTATTGATATGAATTAAAATTTTTGTGACTTATAATACTTTCAATTTACTTTACTCAGAACTATGCTTTCAGCATTTATATTGTTACAAGCTCAAGTTACATTTTATTAAACATTCTATTATAACAAAAAAAGAATATCCAAAGAAATCAATAAGATACTGAAATTGTCATATAGAAGTAGTTCTTTTCAAATCTGCTGCCAGATCTTTGCTAAACTGCGCTTTCCTGTACCTCAAAGAAAAAGTATAAAATTTTTGATTGAAATACTCGATTGATGGTGAATATTTTAAAGAAAAGTCTTCGGCTGGCGAATATTTCGATTTTGCGATTTAAAGTGTTTGGCAAGATCGCCTGATTTGATCGTCTTTCTTAGGAGTTTTGCCCGAAGTCACGGAACAGTGTTAATAAGCATATACCAAAGAGAATTAATGTACAAGAGAGCAAGAACTTATTGCTCCCTCAAAAGTTCCTTACAATTGGCAGCTCATTTGGCAAAATGTTTCCTAATAATGTTGAAACAGTAATCAGCTACTCTTTGTAAATCGTCATTCTAAACTACGCTCTCCTGAACTTAAAGGAAGCAATTGATGATTTTTGTTGGAATTTTATCAAGGCCTATTTTTAGCTGAACAAATTCAAAAATAAACAAAATTTGAACTTCCGCAACATTGAAAATCCTTATACACTCACTAAAGAGAACAATAGAGAACCAAATTTAAATATGTTTTCTTATAAAGTTCAACTTCATAAGAAAATAACAACCGAATATCATAGTTTCTTATTGTTTATAACATAACAATTCGTTTTAATTTTTTTTAATAATATTGTTTGATGGTGTTTGTATGACTTATTAAGCACAAGAAAACGTACACTTGATACTTTGGAAGTAATGAAAAAGTACTTCTCTAAAAATTACTTTATATTTATTTTTGCTAAGATATAACCAGAGATTTTGAAAAAATATGTAGTTCACATAAATTTATTTTATCGGTTTATTCGTTATTCAAAAATAGACAATTTTAAATTATTCGAACAGTTAATCGACAAAAATTAATCGGATAATCGAATGACGGTTAATCGGTTGGATACCCTAGTTATTAAGCATAGGTATTTAGAAGCATATCTACGTATTTTTTGTTAAAGTTAATGTTGTAGAAATATTTTTAATATTTTTTTTAATCGGTCCAAAAACGGACATTTTTTACTTTTATATAGAAATTCAAAAAGTTTTAGACGAACTTGAGTAAAAAAAAATATATAGTTTTACTTCATATGTAGTATGAAAATCCAAATAATTATTTTACGGATTTTTTTGCGATTGGGAAGAAAAAAATATTTTCAAAAAAAAAAAAAAAAAAATTAAGGTAAATATGCTTATTTTCTTAACAAAAACAAAATAAAATTGAAGTAATAAAAATTTAAAATAAAAATTTTATTTACTTAATTTTTCAAATTACTTAAGAAGATATTTATATAGAATTTTCGTAAAATACTTCAAACAAGTAGAAAAGTAAAAGTGGAGCAAGTTTTGCCATATTAAGTCATTTAAAAGCGTAAACGTAATTGAGAAAGAACTTGCTTTAAAACGTTAGGATCTTAAATGCAAGCTATGGTCATTTATGGACCTGTCCCTGTAAAATTTGGCTGAAAGATTAATAATTAAATGAGATTTATTTCAATTGAATTTCATGTTTATGCGATCATGTATATATAAATTATGAAGGAAAAAGTAATTCCGCAAGGGGTTCTTGTATGGATGGTATAGTCAATTATGGAACGAATTTGTTAGTATGATTTTTGTTTAAATAAAATTCATCTATGATGAATGTTACACTTTAACTTGTTTATAATAAAATTACTCAATCAAATATTCCTTTCCCCATTTTCCTTCAAAACAAAGTTTCCAGTAGTTTTATAATATGTACTCTGAAGCTTTTGAATTGAAATGCAGTAAGTGGTGATAAATTTTTGAAAACAAATTCTGGAAAGAAACTTCCAAGAAGCTTTAATAAGATTGACAAACAATCTTTACAATTCGTATACATATGCATGTATATCTTATTTTTTGTACCACCAAAAATATTTAAATAGTAATCTCAGTCTTAATACTAGTTTAAAAAATCTTTAACCATTTTAATTAAAATGTGGTCACATTAATCAAATAACTTTTAATCTTGCATGCTCCTTCAAAATTTTAATTTTAATCTTCATCAAATATTCGTCTAATGTGACAGCACTTTAGATTAATTAAAATTGCTTTTCTTCAAAATTCTCTATAAATAGTTTATAAGAAAATTTTATATTTTTCAGTTAATACACCTTTGACCAGAGTGCCTTAACTTATTGAAGCAAATATTTACCTAATTTGGCCGTAAACTATTTAAACCGTTTTTTCTTTCAAAAATCCTTTAAAAAAAAGGTTTATTTATTTTATTTCATTTAATTATTTATTTATTTTATTTATTTCTAATTCATTTTTTAAATTTTTTTGTCTTACATATTATTACATCAAATATTTGCCTAATGTGACTGAGAACTACTTAAACCATTTTTCCTTAAAAATCCCTTAAAAAGAGATCGTCTTATTTGGCAAATTATGTAGACAATATTTTATTTCTTATTTCATAATAAATTTGTTTAATTCCTCCTTCTCCTGCATATGATTGTAGTGAATGAAACTTTAAAAAATAAATCAAAATTTATTTAATACAGACATTATTTTCTACTTAAAATCTTTGTGGTTTTCAATACATTTTAAATTATTTCTTTCTTTTTTCATTTATTTTCATTGAAAATGGAAAGTGAAATTGTTTAAAGATGATGCAATTTATAAATAAATATAAAGATGTATGGCACTGAAAATGCAATAATTTTCAATAAGCAGGGAATCTTAAACTATAAAATATTACGTTTGTACGCACGATTAATGCAAATAAAAATAACTTGCAAATAAATAACTCGCTGTTTTTACGCAAATTGTATAAAGAAATATATTTCCTTACTTTTCATGCCGGATGAGAAAAATACAAATATTATCATCGAACTTTCTATGAACGCAAAACGGTTAATTGTTTGTGCAATTTCTCTGTTAGAACAGCTTTTTTATCACGAAAAAATTGAGTTCAAATTTTTTGTTGGTCTGTAAGAAAAGTTTCTTTGGACATCCCTTAAGCTGATGAAATTTCCAAATTAAAATAAAAATATTTCCAATAAACAGAGATGTTGTCATTAGAAACATACCATAAGTGTAACAAAAAATTAAAACTGTTAAAATTTTTTATTTTTTTTTTTTTTTTGCAATAAGTTTTTAAAAAAATTTTTCTCGACAGTTTTTATAGGAATGATCACCAATATATTCTGATTGTTGAATTAAAGAAAACGACAAAAACAAGAAACAAATATTTCTTACATAAAAAAGTAACGTTATATCGCGAGTTAATGTGACAGCACAGCATTGTTTTTCGTTAAGAGAAACGAATTTATCTCAAAGAAAAGCAAAATTTTCAAATGCGTTCATAGGAATATGCACCAATGTATCTACTTATTTATCTGTCCTTCTGTCTTTCCGCTCCATGGTCTTATTAAATTTCATCAATCAATTAATTGTTGCTAGCGCGTCTGTCTATTTGTTTCTGAGTTTGAATTTTACATTGCTAACATCAACTTAAAATCAATTGCAGTTCTAATTGATGCCAACAACGACAAAAACAGTTATCGTTGCTGCTGTCAATAGACATTTTCTTTTTTTTTTGTTGTTGTTTATTCAATTAAAAATCTGTTCATTTTTTTTCTTCTCACTTCAATTCTCTTCTCTAAATTTCTATGTAATTGAATCTTCAGCTGTAGTGTTACAATAATTAGAGTGTGTCGTTGACTATGATAGAAGAATATTGTAATTCTTCTCTCATCTGTTGTGTTGTTGATTATTTATAACTGAATGCTGTTTCTTTTGTTATTTGTGGATTTTTCTTAATATTGTTTGTTTCTATTTACAATTGTTAACGCACTTGTTAACAATTGTAAAGATAAAAAAATATATATATGATTTAATTACATTTATTACAAACGATTTGTTTTGATCTGAAAATAACTCAATGTCAAATGTTGTTTTGAGAAATGTTTTAAGACTTGGAAATAATTTAAGAAGATTTAAAGTGATTTTGGAGAATGAGTTTTTTTAAATGAAATGTAAGGAAAAAAGATTTGCTGGAGAATAAAAGGTTAAGGGAATAAAACATCGATACCGAGTTTGGTTTTATCTGATTTTTTTAGCAAAAAAAAAAAAAAATTGTTTTTCGGTATTTTCTTTTTTTTTTGTGAAAAATCGTTTTTAATAATAAAAATGGAACAAATCAAGATTACCGTCACAGTTGATTTTTTAACAAATTTTATTTTCGACAAAAGCACTATTTTTGGTTAAAAAAAGTTACATAAAAATTTTTCTCCGCTCTCTCTTAGTTATGGGTACTGGAAGTTATAATATAAAAATGCAATTTTCTCCTTCCTCCTTTTAATGAAAATGAACAATATGGGTATCATTGGAAAGGTCTTGAGAAGACCTTTCGATTGATATGTAAAACGTTATACAACATTAACCCATTGCGAGCCAAAATTATATTTTATTATTTTATGTACTGACTTTTTTTTACAAAAGTACCGTTATCTCAAAAATATATCGATATAACGGTACTTTTCTATACATCAAATCATTTAGAGAACATTTCAAGCTTTCATATGATCCCCATATTACACTCCTAGCCCATTAAATAACAAAAATATAGCACTTTAAAAATTAATATTCAGAGAAATGAATCACAAATAAAAATGCTACTGAATCATTATCAAAATTATTTAAAAATCAAGTGTGATGGTAATCTTGATTTACGCCATAAAAATATATTTTTATTTTAAGTGAAAAATCGATTTTTAGCTTACTGCTTTTTACTGTTTCTTGAAATTCCATTTCGTTCCTCTAAAGAAAAAACCGAAATTTTAAAATTTGTTGGCATGTTTTCCTCAAATTTGTTATATTTTATATATAACTCTATTTTTTTCGTCGAAAAGTGATAACTTCCATATGTTTCACTTAATTTTATTTCATTCCTTGTAACATTTTAATAGTTTTCTAAGCAAAATTTTAAATTTTATAGGAAAAATATTCAAGAATAGAGCAATAATTTCTCAAACATTGCTTGAAAATTAATATTTCACTTAATTCCTTTACCTTGTTTTCAATAAAAATTTAAGATTTTAATTATTTTACTTAATTTTTTTCCTCAAAATTTTTATATTTCATATTAAAGCTAAGATTTTTAGGGGAAATTGTTGGAAAAATTAAAATTTATAAATGTTTCACTAAATTCCATTTCGTTCCTTCCACAATTTTAATCGTTTTCTAAATTGAATTTTCATTTTAATGGGAAAAATTTTCAAGAACAATAGGAATTTCGTTTCTTTTAGGATAAATGTGGAAAAAATTACAAAAATTGTGTAGTTCCTCTTAAGAAAAATCCAAGATTTTAACTTTTTCTTATTTTTTCCTCAAAAATTCTGTATTTTATGATTAAACTAAATTTTGAATTAAAGAATTGGAAAAAAATTAAGATTTCTGAATGTTTCATAAATTCCATTTTGTTCTTTGTAAATTTTTTTAGTTTTCTTTGTTAAATATGTGCAATGTGAAAATTAAAAAAAAAAACAACTAAAATTATGTTAATAATTCCATTTCGTTCCTTTCAATAAAAATTCAAGATTTTAATAATTTTTGTTGTTTTTTTCTTAAAAAAAAATTATGTTCTACTTTTAAAATAAATGTTTTTATTAAAAAAATCGGAAAAATTAAGATTTTTATATGTTTCACTTAGTTTCATTTTGTTCCTTGTGATTTTTTTTAGCTTTTTCATTTAAATGTTAAGTGTAGTGTACACAAGTTTGAAGAAAAAAATTGTTCAAACGTTTTTTAAAAATCAACGTTTCACTAAAGTTTAATTTGTCCCACTTAAGAAAAATCCAAAATTTTA
This sequence comes from Protocalliphora azurea, assembly GCA_932274085.1. Taxonomy (NCBI): domain Eukaryota; kingdom Metazoa; phylum Arthropoda; class Insecta; order Diptera; family Calliphoridae; genus Protocalliphora; species Protocalliphora azurea. Next base: position 148,933,680 of record OW026521.1, on the reverse strand, counting down.
ATAAAGTTTGTTGTTTTATTTATTTTGTGAAAAAAATCGGAAAAATTAAGATTTCTAAATGTTTCACTTAGTTCCAATTTGTTCCATGTTGATTCTTTAGTTTTCTTAAGTTAAATATTGTTGTGTAAAATAAGAAAATGATTAAAAAAAATAAGAAACATAAATTTAAAAAAAAAAAATGTGTTAACAATGTATGTTTCACTAAATTCCATTTCGTTTCTCTTAAATAAAATCCAAGATTTTAATAAAGTTTATAGTTTTTTTTGTTTCTCATAAAATATATAGATATTTAATGTTTAAATAAAAATAGTTTGTGAAAAAATTCGAAAAATTAAGATTTCTGAATGTTTTATTTGGTTTAATTTTGTTCCTTGTTGATTTTTTTAAGTTTTCCTAAGTTAAATCTTGTGTAAAATAAGAAAATGATTAAAGAATAAAAAAAATTTGCTAAAAATTATGTTTCACTAAATTCTATTTTGTTCCTCTTAAGCAAAATCCAAGCTTTCAATAAAGTTTCTTGTTTTATTCTCAAAAAATGTATAAATAATGTTTAATCTAGAATTTTTTTGTGAAAAAAATCGGAAAAATTAAGATATCTGAATGTTTCACTTAGTTCCATTTTGTTCCTTGTTGATTTTTTGTTTAAGTTTTCTTAAGCTAAATCTTGTGTAAAATGAAAAGATAATTAAAGAATAAGAAAAAAATTAATAAAAAATAAAAAATTGTGTTAGCAATTTATGTTTCACTAAATACCATTTCGTTTCTTTAGAGAAAAATCTAAGTTTTAAATACATTTTTTGTTTTTCCTCAAAAAATTTTTTATTTAATATTTAAACTAAATTTTTTATGTTAAAAATTAATGTTTCACTAAATTCTATTTTGTTCCTCTTTAAAAAAATCCAAGATTTTAATAGTTTCTTGTTTGTTTTTCTCAAAAAAAATTATATTTAATGTTTAAACAAAATTTGTTTGTAAAAAAAAAAATCAGAAAAATTAAAATTTCTGAATGTAAAATAAGTTCCATTTTGTTCCCTGTTGACTTTTTTGGTTTTCTCACTGAAATCTTGTGTATAATATGAAAATAATTGAAAAAATTGAGTTCTAAATATTTTGTCGCTGATAATTTCTTAATAAATTATAATTACGTACTTTATATAATCGTAACTAATAATTTTAATATAAAACTAATAACAAAATCTATTCCTAGGCCATGAGCTGAAATTTTTTATTTCCAACATATGAGCACAAGGTTGCTATTAACACGATTACATCTTTAAGGTTTGACCATAATAATTTTAATTTTTAATTACCACCAAAAATCATTATAAATTTAATAATTAGAAAAAAACTGACTTAACATTCATACATGCTTGAGTTCAAAATATCCGTTCGTTTGTTGTTTTTTAATTTCATTAAATTTAAAAAAAGTACAAAATAACGGTTTTTTAAGGTTTGACCATTGAATGTAACAAAAAATATTTTACCAAAAAAATACAAATCTATTACGAAATTTGTTGTAATTTGTGCACATATATACTTCTTTTAAGTTACCAAAAAAATTTTAACATTTTGCTGTTATTGTTGTTCAATTATAAACTATTTTTATGTACAAAGTATGAAATAATAGAGTACTTGCATGTTTAGTTTTTTTAGTCTTAGTATTTTAATCTTTGTTTTTTTTTTAACTTTTAGTTTGAAGTTTAATTGTTGCTATTAAATTTTTACATAGTTTTTATTTTGTGTGTGCGTTTTATGCAATATTTTTGTATTAATTTATTTTTAGCCTTCACAACCAAAACCAATCGATGTTAAAGTGTTTATGCAACTTTTTGCTACAAGAACTTTTTTAGAGGTAATTTTTGAGTTTTTTATGTTATTTTGTAAAGAACAAGTGGCCGCAATTAATTTAATTTAAAAATTTTCTAACAAATTATGATTGTTTTTGATTGGAACTGATTTTAATAAGAGATTGTTATTAAGAAAAACACAAGCTGCTAATTTTGATGTGATGAAATAATAATAGGTAATAATAATTGTAAATCAATGGTAACATTTGTAGATAAAAATTTATTAGAAATATATATATTTCTGATATTTCAAGATATAGGCCTAGAATTTATTCTACAACTTTTTTCCACTGAATTGATTTAGCTTATTTTCAATAGCATTATGCTTAGGTAAACAACTAATAATTATGGATAATTTCCTTAAATTCGGATTAATATTTTGTTTAATATATCATATGAACCAAGGATATAAGCTGAAATTCTTTGTAAGTCTTAAATCGAGTCTAAAATCCAAAAATGTTCATTAGAACACATGCATTAAAACTACAAAAAATTGTCAAATTGTGCGTACGAATAGAACATAACACAAAATTTTCATAATAACTCCTACCGTCGCAAAGTGTGCGATCCAAAAAATTAAATGGTAATATTTATGCAGTTTCGGAACAGCTGATTCGCTTTAAATGAAATTTCACACAGTTATAGCAGAGGTGTAAGAGAGTTTAAGTTTTTAGCTTGGATTATATAGACCAAAAGTGGGCGGGTTCACAGAATCCCAAAATTGGACACCTCGGGTAAGATCATTTTTTAAAACGATGCTGATTCGTTATATCTGAACCGATTTTTATATAAGAGGATTTTCCTGGTAGAGATCTACAAAAGACATTGTCGAATGCTTCTTTTATTTCCTTTAGTTTACGAGATATTTTGCTTTTTTTATTTTTTAACTTACTTTGGTGGAGTGGGTCTACATTTCACCTGGTATTTTTATTTTATTAACAAGAAATAGCAAAATCCTGTAAAGAAAATTTTTGAAAAAATATTTACGGAGTCAAAAGTTATAGGCATTTATATTTTAACTTTAAAAAAAGTAAATTTTTCTCGTTTTTTTTTTGCCAAAAAAGTTATCACATTCTTCTTTTGTTATATAAAAATTTTCTTAAGTAACATATAAAGTATTTATGTTTTTCTGAAAGATTACTAAATACAAAAAATATTTTAAAGGAAAACAAATTAAAAAATAAAAATAAATAATTTCTTCAAGGAGCAGGTCTCCCGAACTAGAACTATTTTTTCCATAAATTTATATATTATATGTTTTTAATTTTTGCTAATAGAAAATTTTGCTCCCCGATAACGGTTGGAAAGATATAGCAAAAAAAAAGTAAAAAATCCCACTTTTTGGAAATTCTTGAAAGTTTTTTTTTGCAATTGCGTTATTTCTTTTGATAAATCTAAAAAAGTGAATAACACTTGAAATTGAGCATCAAAAAATCTAGACATTTCATTCAAAAATATCCACTAATAAAGATTTTGATTGCTATAACTAAAAATGAATACTATGCTTCAAATCTCAAATCAATCCTTTTTCGCTTTCTTTTTGTAAAAAGTCCATAAAGTCCTCTCTAATGAATTCTTACAAACATAGGATCATATATCTTTAATTGAATGTTTTTAGGTTTAATATTATACAACATTCAAAAACTACCATTAGATGAACAAAAAAGTACTACAAAGTCCACCCTTGTAATTCCTTATCCACATGGGATCATGCACCTTTTAATTTCATGTTTCTAGGTTCAATATTATAGAAAATACGAAAAGTACCATTAGAACAACGAAAAAGTATTAAAACGTTTCTTCATATTTGCTCCCATTTACTCAGGGCCACGTAAGTTTAATTTCATGTTTTTAATTTCATAGTATACCAAAGAAAGTACCATTGAAAAATTAAAAAAGTACCAGTTGTGAATTTTAACTCAAAAATATATAAAAAAAGTACCATTAGACTGGATACGTGGTGTATCAATTCTACAGGATACAAAAATCCGCTTCCATTGGCATTGCAGATGCATTAAGTACTAGTTCATCAGAAGCTCTGAACACTATATTGCAGCTAACACCTACAGACCTACACGTTATTGAATCAGCAGTCAATAGTGCGATAAGATTATCTGCAACGGAAAGCTGGAGATCAAGAACGTATGGGTACGCGAGGATATTAAGTTTAATACCCCCGCAATTCGATCAATTTACTGACTATATGATTCCCCAGATAGACTTCGGAAATACTATAAAAGTCCTATTCCCCACCTGGAGTGAATGGAGAAGGGGAAATCTTCTTGATCGATATGGAACGAGGATGAACTGTGGTGTCGGCTTTGGTGTCTTCTCTAACGATCTTGGAATTAGACACTCATATAGACTACCTGACGAGGCAAGCGTATTCCAAGCGGAAATACTAGCGGTCAGGGAAGCGTGTAAACTAATTCGCGATAGAAATATTCAAGGGAATATTGGTTTATTTGTCGACAGTCAAACGGCAATACTATCACTCAAATCACTTAAAACTACCTCTATTCTAGTCAGACAGTGTAAAGAGGAACTGCTAGGACTAAGTCGACTATATGACATTACTATAGTCTGGGTTCCTACGCATAGGGATTACTATGGTAATGAACGGGCAGACGAATTAGCCCGAGCAGGCTCTGCTATGAATGCCTCCTTATCGGTTTCTGTCGCAATCCCGTTAGGAACAGTCAAAAGCAGAATCCAAAAACACGAAAAATAGATGGCGAAATCTGGACAAATGTGGAGTCGCGTAAGAAACGAAACGAAAAACGCTCAATGCAACTCATTAGCTACAAACGTAAAGACATCTCGAGACCAATAGCATTGTTTACAGGTCACTGGACGATAGGGAAGCATGCAAGCAGACTTGGTCTCCCTTACAATGAATATTGTCGTAGTTGTGGCAATCGCGGGAAGGAGGAGACAGTATATCATCTTCTACGTGAATGCCCAACCTTAAACACAATCAGACATAAATTTCTGGGAAGGTGCCAATTAGAAAACCTCTGTGAGATATCTGACACTAGACTCAATGGCTTTATTAAATATCTTATTAACTTATGTCCTCATTGTTCTCCCCTACACTTCTATCTCATTTCAGACTCAGTACAACTCATTCCCCTGGCGATTATTGTGGTCCCATCAAAACGGATTCTAACGAGTCTAATTGATTGCTCGTAAGGTTACAGGCTACCACGTAAACCAACCAACCAACCCAACCATTAGACTTATTTCTTTGGTACTATTAGAGGGTAAAAAACTGAGCATTAAGATACCACTTTCTTTGATTTGTAATTCACTCAGAAGAATATTAGCTAACTTTTATCCCGGTAAATTTATTTATTGAAAACATTAGAAAAGTATCATTATAAGCAAAAAAGTAACAATTCCCATTAGCTGCCCTAGAATAGAATTTTTAAAATATTCTTTGTGTTTAAATCTGAACCTTACAGATATGATTCAAACGATACAAATTTGCGTTCAATTACTTCAAAAAAATTATGTTTTACAAAAAGTAACAAAATATTTCCTCGAATTTGGTTTTGGTGCTCGAGTTCCGATATCTTATTTTGTGTGATTAAAAGAACCAAACAATCCAGTTTTATCAAATTTGTCTTAATGAATTTGAATAAAATGTAATTTCACGTTTTCTGCCTTTTTGGTATGTTTACTGATTTAAAAGATATGTATGATACCAACAAAAGTACCAAAATACGTTTTCTCCCTAAAAAGGTCGATTTTCAAAAAAGTACTAGGTTTATTTGTATCTATCTATTAGTTTAGGAGATATAAGGTTATCGTTTTTATCAGTTTTTACCCCTTAAAAATTCGAATTTGCTAAAATACCGGTCTTAGTGAATCTATTTGGTGGGCGACATACCTATAGTCCAAATTTCATCTCTCTAGCTTCAAGAGATGTGGGATGATGAATCAGTCAGTCACGTTACTATATATATATATATATATATATATATATATATATATATATATATATATATATATACCTATATACAGTACGCGCTCGATTTGTGCAACCTATATCAAACTTGGTAGGATTAAATAATTTTTAAATAAAAAATTTCAAATTTATAATTTATTAATAGTTATTTCATTTATTGAAATTAAAAGATTATTAATTAAAAAATTTTCCGGATTCATCACCATTGTAAATCTGATCGGGAGCTAACACAAGTTCATTTATTTTATTTTTAAATTGATCTACAACTGGAAAGTAGAGAGTCTTGCTACTTTATTTGAAAGCTTTTACCCACATATTTTTAGTTAACTTATACCATGGCGTCTTTTGAAGTTCTTAATCCATCCAGGGCTGGCATTAAAACCCCCCAAGTTTTTCCCTTATTTTATTGTGGAAAAACAATGCTTTTGACTTTAAAATTTCCTCTGAAATGGATATATTTCTCGCTCTTTGTTTTAAAAACCACTTAAACAAGGCTTTTTCCATTTTTGAATACTCGGCAGCTTTTAATGAAACTCCGTTTCCCGGTCCACTTTCAGTGCGGCCTACAAATTTTTGTATAGCATTATCATTTTTTTTTTAATTCTACTAACTGTAGATTTATTCACTTTGTGGTCAATACATATTTTTTTGTTATAGTTACACCTTTTTTTAATTGATTTAAAATTTCTAATTTTTATTTAATTGTTAATTTTAGAACTTGTTTCACAACTCCCATATTTCAAATTTAATACGCAATGATCTGCACTCCCCTGCAAGCATTTAGGGAATTCTTTTTCGAAATAGCTCACTTCTTCGCCACACTTAGAAGTGCAATAGAAGATTTCTCTCAATTTTCCAACAACAAAATATATTAGTATACGAATTGAAACTTCTAAACGTAACTTCTTATTCACTATTAGAAGTTGTTTGGATAACAGTTACAGTTATTCAAAAACGAAAACACTATTTTTCAACAACTTTGCTAGCATTTGGAAGATTCTTTTTTAACAATTAACATAATCTGTCGAATTTGGCACTCTAAGATGATTAATAGTAGAACGTGCAAAACTTTACAAAAACAACACACATTAGGTTCGAAATTTTATCATAAAATCATGATTTTGGCGATTGTTTACATTTCATAATGGGGAAACGAATAAGTAGAAAGAATATAATTTTGCTTATTAAAAATATAAGTTTTGAAGTGATTAGAGTGAAAAATTATTGACATTAACTAAAATTATTTATGTAAGCTGATAGTGAAACAAAAAATTCATAAGTTTTACTTATGAAAGGAAAATTAAGAAAATAAGGTAAGCGTTTATCAAAATTAAAAATTTATTAATATTTCAACTAGTTCTGGGCAAGCGAATAAATTTAGGAAAACATTTTCATTTTCTATAAAATTTAAATATGTTATTAACAATTTGAGGGCCACAACATGGACGGAAGATTTTGTTTTATATAAAATTCTTGATAACTTAAACAACATTTTTTAAAAGTGTGGGAGTATGACTTATGTATGACATGCAGCAAAAATCGCTAATTTTCAGAATAAATTTCAATAAACAAAAAATTGCGAATATATTAAAAATTCAATTTTACAAATCTATTCTCTGGAAGATTAAAATATATATATATAGCAATCAAAATTTTAATGCATTGCATTAGAGTATCCGAGAAATATTTTAGCAGAGCTGAATTTTTGCACTTTAAATTTATTTAAATTAAATATTAAATTATTTAAATTTAAATTTATTTCTAAGTTTCAAAAATCTTAAATATTGACAAAAATGATTGAAAAAACTTTTAGGTACAAGATAAAATTTAAATACTGATTTAAAATGGTAAATCATCATTAAAATTAGTAATAGAGTATGGAAATGATTAAAAGATAATATAGTCTTTAATAAAGGGAATCCCCTTTATAAAAATGGAAACATTTGAAAAAAAAATTAGAGAAAATTTGTTATAAATATTTTTTCAAAAATTCTTAATAGTCAGCTATTTGTTCAGCGAGAAAGTATGATTTTAGAAACGTATATGGTGTTCGCCTTGTAAAAAGTGTATTACATTTGTTCTTTAAATATTTTTTCTGGCGATTTTAGAAAAAAAAAAATAACCAAAAAAGTTTTATTTATTTTAATTACATAGAAAATTCAATACAAAATTAAAATAAATAATAATGTAGTCTTGTAATATTTAGAAATCGTATATTATATTAATGAAAAACATTTTGAAAATATTGAATTACACATTTTATAATGCGAACATCATAACCTCTCTAAAAATCATACATTGTCGCCGAACATTCTAATAACTGCAGAAAATTTTGCAAATATTCTAATAGATGTTAAATGTTCATTTGAATTCAAAATTTTTTGTACAATTAATTTCATTGTTTTTTATAATAAATACAAGGAAGAGTTATTTTTGTTATATAAAAAATAAATTAGATTTAATAATTAATTATGCAAAATAGTTTTAAAATTCTGCAAATATTTTCTATCGTAAGTGTAACTACGTCGGCACACCGGGAAGTTTATATATTTCGCTTTTACTATCGAATTCTCATATAGTTAGAGATAGCATCTTTTGAGTGGAGATTGGAAGATTCGAATTAGGATTTTTTATTAGGATTTTTTATGTGCCACTAAGAGATAGTTTTGAGTAAAGCTTTAGTGGGGATTTGAAGATTCGAATTAGTGACATTCAATACTGACTAAAGAGTTACTCAAAAGGAACTATCGCTTAGTGGCACAGTTCTTCCCGAACGGTGTTACTAAGTAGATCAGAATTCAATAGTAAAAGCGACGCGTATCAACTTCCTGGTGTGTCGATTTAGTTACGCTTTCGACAGAAAATGTTTGCAGGGTCTACTCAAATAAAAAAAAAAATAACTGTAAAGTAACGATTTAAGTGTAAGCAGTGACGTAGGTAGAGGTAGGTTTGTTTTAAAGATGTAAGCATTGAGGTTTTTTTTACGCGATAATGATAATAACAGATTTCTGAACAAAAACTTAAGGAGAAATTGATAAAATATTATGATGAATATAAAAGGTTACACTTATCGAGACTTTTTTCTAGAAAAAACTTGCCCTTATAAAGACTGTAATGTAAAAAAAATAAGAGATTGAGCAAATAGCGTAGTTGCAATAACAGGTAGTTGCGCAATATAGATGACATATCAGAAAAATCTGGCGAAGAAATACTACAAGTAGTTGATTTAGTTTTAATCCTAACATATTCCGTTCACCTTTTATTAAAAAATACATGTTTTTTTTATATACACATGTTTGATAGTAAATTTTTGAGGTCTTTAAGCATTTCAAGTTTCTTGTTTTGTTTTTATTTTCTGGACTCGTGTGTAACATTAACGTTTTTTTTTTTTTTTTTTTAAATAACGTTGACATTCAAAATCCTTTCTATGGTATGCAAGGTCATCAGAAAAAAACAAAATATGTCTGATGTTTTGCACTATATTGGCAATGGTTCGATGCCACTGTGAGCACGAATGAGAAATGTACGTGAAATGCTTCTTTATAGCAAAAATTTCTATGAGTACGTGCTTGTGTGAGTATTTTTGCATTCCGTTAACGTTAGTGTTGGCGGGCGGGTTTTGTATGGCCAACATAATCTTACAAACAATTGCTACAAATTAAAGTTAATTAAATTTTTGTTGTACCCTTTTCATGGCTTAGTTGATGTTTAATGAAATTCATTTAGGAGCCCTTAAAATTAATTAAATTAATGTATGTGTGTGCGGAAATCGAGTTCTGTTATTCCTCAGATATTTTATAGATTTATAAAATTTATATGTTTAAATATAGACTTTTGAAATTGTGCCTACTTAAAATCAACTAACTTGATTCATAAAAAAACAGAGATATAAACAAAATAATAAAATGTTATATTTTCAAACAAATTTTGTAACTATTTTTTTTTTTTTTTTTTGTTCAAAAAATCAAAGTTTTAAATTTTGTTGCAAAATTTCTTTTAATTTCAAAAGGGTATTTAGTTTTCGTTTTTGCCTATAATTTTTATTTATTTTTATTATTTATAGTTCTTCCTTAAGTTTAAGTTGGTTTCATTTAGTTTTTGAAACTTTTATTAAACAGTGTTTCCGTTTTTGGTTAACACCAGTTTTGATTTCTTTTGGGCAATTTTTATTTTTAATATTAACATTTTTTAAAGTTTATTGACAGTATTTTCCATAAAGAATAAATAAATTTATTGTTATTTTTGTTTTAATGACCGAGGCACACAAAAACAAAATTAAATAAACAAAATAATTAATAAAAAATAAATAAATAACAATACGTGTATATATGTGCATTTATTTTACCACAGAACTAGATTTTCACCTCTAAACTCGTTTTTTGCTATAATACAAACTTTTAAATAAAAAACGAATTTTTCATCATTAAAATTCTATTCACCAAAATCACAGATTTTCTCAAAAAAAAAAAATAGATTTTTACCACAAAACTAGTTTTACACCATTAAACATTTTTTTTTTATCACAGAATCATTTTTCACCACAAAATATATTTTTTTCACCACTCGACAAGTTTTTTTCGCCAGAAATATAGTTTTCAGAACAAAAAAATTTTTTTACCACATAATAAAGTTTTTTACCACAATACCAAATTTTCACCACAGTCAGTATTTCACCACAAAATCTGTTTTTACCACTAAACTAGTATTTCACTACTAAACACGTTTTTCACCACTAAACTGGTTTTTCACATTTAAACAAGTTTTTTACCACTAAATTACTTCTTTACAACTAAACTAGTTTTTCAAATTTAAATAAGTTTTTCAACACTAAACCACTTTTTTTATCACCAAAAAAATTTTCACCACTAAACTACTTTTTTATTACTAAACTAGTTTTTCACCACAAAACAAGTTTTTCTCCACTATACTAGTTTTTACCCACTAAACTAGTTTTTCACTACTAAACAAATTTTTCACCACTAAACTAGTTTTTCACCTTTAAACAAGTTTTTCACCATTGAATTCCTTCTTTACAACTAAACTAGTTTTTCAAAACTAAACAAGTTTTTCACCACTAAACTACTTTTTTTTATCACTAAACTGGTTTTTCACTGAAAAGTTTTTCTCCACCAAACAAGTTTTTCACCATTAAACAAGTTTTTCACCACCAAGCATTTTTTTCACTAAACAAGTTTTTCACCACTAAACTAGTTTTTCACTACTAAATTAGTAAAAAAACTAGTTTTTCTATTGAATAATATTTTCGCAAAAAACATAGCTTTCCTCCATAAAGAAAATCTTTCACCACAAAACCAATTTTTCACCACTGAGAAAGTTGTTCACCCTAAAAATACTTTTTCAGAAACTAAACAAGTTTTTAATCTCAAAAATAGTTTTTTAAAAAAAAAAAAAAAAAAAAAAAAACTTTTACCATAACATCAATTTTTCATCCACTAAACAAATTTTCACAAAAAAAAAAAAAAAAAAAAAATTCACTTGATTTTTCTCCATAAACTAATTTTCCTGAATTTGCAATTTAAACATTGTTGTTTTATTTACAAATTAAAAATTTCTTAAAATTTATTTCATTATTTTTTTATTATTATTATTACTTTTTTTTTTGTGCTAAAAATAATCTTTGCCATATATCAAGATCAAGTTGCAATAACATATTTCTCATTGAAGATGCTATTTGCTGCTGGTATTTTGGTATTTATAAAAAAATAATTATGTTTAATTGTGGCAGCTGTTGCTGCTAACAAACTTGCAGCAGTTATTTAACATCAAGTATTGAAACTATTAACAGCAAATATTTACATTAATAAAAAAAAAAAAAATATTCATTTTTTTTGGCATGTACGTACGTATATAAATATATATTTTTATTTTTGCATAAAATGACGTTAAACATCTGAAATTTATAGAGAATTATAAAGAGGTGAAGGTTGGCGTCAGGCGCCTAAGTTAGGACAAAGTATCTACGTATACATATGTAAAGTTGTAGATGTGTAAGTATGACAAAAATAGTTTTAACATACTTGTGTCTATTTAGTTATGTTTGTACAATATATTGCCAAAAACAAACTTGAACTTTGCCAAAAATGAAAATTATGAATGAACATGAAAATATAAGTATGGCCTAAAGTCGAAGATTACACAAAATAAAAATAAACAAATATTCATTAACATTTTTGCTAAAAATGTATTTTATGTGACAATAACACGCACTTACCAGCTCACACGAACGTTCAATGAAAAACAACCAAATTGAACTTCAAGAGATTCTTCTTTTTTTTTCTCTAGATATTTTGTAAGTGGGCAGCAGTATGTGGTGTAAGTTAAATAAATAAATATCCTCCGGAAGTTTATTAAGAAACTTACGATGTTGTTCTTCATAAAAACTTGGTTTTATGTTTTGAGCAACAAAATTAAATGTTTATTTTGTTGAAGCAAAAAGACAACTTTATGATAAATAAATGTATATAAATGGCTGTTGGCTTGAGTTTTATGAAAATCAAAAGTATTATTTTACCAACAACAACTGCAATGTTATTGACATAAATCGTGTTCATGTCATTGTTGCTGTTCAGTCATTCAAAATTCTATGCAGTTCAAAAAAAAAAAAAAAAATAAATAAACAAAATAAAAAAAAATTTTGAAAATTGTTCAAATTTAACAAAGACTGTAATAAACACCGCCAAATATTTCACACAGGCTTAGAAAATGCTACAACATTATGTCAAACAAAAACCTTAACAACAACAAAAAATAATCATTGTCCATATTAGAGGTCTTGATGACAAAGACCTTAAAGTCATGTTTTGTTATTATTAAATGTAATCAGTTTGTTTATACTGTTGTTGCTTTTGCTTTATTGCATTTTCAATTATTTATTATTACTAATATTGGTTAAGGGAAAAACGGATTTTGATTAAATTTTATATTTTTACTGTTTAAAATTATGATCTAATAAAGTATATTTGTAGTAGAGAAGTCGAAATGAAGTGATTTTTCTGACCATTTGTCCGTAGGTATCAAGATTTTGAAGGTCTTAGATAGCTGAGAGTCATGTTTGACACATAAAAATAACATATATAATCCTAAGAAATCTGCTATTTAAATTAAAAAAAAAAAAAAAAAAATCGATTCAAAAATTAAACAAAAAAATTCGAATAGTCTTGAAACTGATTTTTTAATAAAAAAAAATGTTTTTCTCCAAGAAACTAAATTTTCAGCAAAAAATTTTTCATTTGCAATTTCTAAATTTTGGTCTCATTGAAAATACTAAAATTATTACTTATTGTTTATTATCTGATATGTATTAGTTATTATTCATTATTTTTTTTATTATTTATTATTTTTTATTGATTTTTTTATTATTTATTATTTTTATTATTTATTATTTTTTATTATTTATTTTTTGCTATTTATTATTTATTGTTTTTTATTATTTATTTTTTATTATTTTTTACTATTTATTATTTTTTATTATTTATTATTTTTTATTATTTGTTATTCATTATTTTTTATTATTTATTATTTGTTGTTTTTTATTATTGTTTCTTTATTAATTATTATTATTTATTATTTATTAGTTTTTATTATTTACTACTTTTTATTATTTTTTATTATTTATTTTATTTATTTATTATTTTTTAATATTTTTTTACTACTTATTGCTTTTTATTATTTTATTTTTATTATTTGTCTTTATTTATTGTTTTTTATTATTTATTATTTCTTATTACTTATTATTTTTATATTATTTGTTATTCATTATTTTTTATTATTTATTATTATTTTTTTTATTAATTTTTTTTATTATTTATTAGTTTTTATTTTTTATTATTTTTTATTATTTATTGTTTCTTATTATTGATTTTTTATTAATTACTATTTTTTATTATTTATTAGTTTTTAGTACTTACTGCTTTTTATTATTTTTTTATTTTTTATTATTTATTATTACTTGTTTTTTATTATTTATTATTTGTTTTTTATTATTTATTTTTTATTATTTTTTATTATTTATTGATTTTTTATTAATTACTATTTTTTATTATTTATTAGTTTTTAGTACTTACTGCTTTTTATTATTTTTTTATTTTTTATTATTTATTATTACTTGTTTTTTATTATTTATTTTTTATTATTTTTTATTATTTATTGATTTTTTATTAATTACTATTTTTTATTATTTATTAGTTTTTAGTATTTAATGATTTTTATTATTTTTTTATTTTTTATTATTTATTTTTTATTATTTTTTATTATTTATTGTTTTTTGTTATTGTTATTTATTGCTTTTTATTATTTTTGTATTTTTTATTATTTTTATTATTTATTATTATTTATTATATTTTATTATTTATTAGTTTCTAGTATTTACTGCTTTTTATTATTTTTTTATTATTTTTTTATTTTTTATTATTTTTTATTATTTATTGGTTTTTGTTATTGTTATTTACTGCTTTTTATTATTTTTTATTTTTTATTATTTTTTATTATTTATTATTTTTTATTATTTATTTTTTATTATTTATTGTTTTTTATTATTGATTTTTTATTATTTATTAGTTTTTAGTATATACCGCTTTTTATTATTTTTTATTATTTATTTTATTAATTTATTATTTTTTATTATTAATTATTTTTTTTATTATTTTTTACTATTTATTGTTTTTATTATTTTATTTTTTATTATTTATTATTTGTTATTATTTTTTATTTTCTTTTTATTATTTATTTTTTAATATTTTTTATTACTTGTTGTTATTTATTTTTATTATTTTTTATTATTTATTACTTTTTATTATTTATTATTTTATTTATTATTTGTTATTTATTATGTATTATTTACTACTTATTAATTATTATCTTTTAACTATTATTTATTTATTTTTTCCAAACAAAACTTTAGTTTCCTTTTTCAAAAAAAGTTCTTCATTTATTTTTAAAGGAAACGAAGAACCTATCTCTTTTTTTTTTTTGGAAACAAAAAAACAATTCTGAAAGGAATTACGGCACACAAACAATTAATATTTCATATATCTTTTATTCTTTATAAGTAAAAAAAAAAATATGAAATGAAGATATCTGCCCGAATCAAGTTTTTAAAGCCCTTGAATAACTCAAGCTTATGTTTGATATATCAACATATCTTATGTGATTCTCAAAACTTTTCTATTGAAAATTAACAAAATCGTTGCAGTAAGAAATTGAGTATGAATAAAAACATAATACTCACTCTTTACCGATTTTTTTTTTTCTTATAATTTTTGTTTTATTTGTATATTTCATATTTTTAAAATATTTTTTAAGAAATATTTTCTTGCCCTTAACTAATTTTAAATTAGCTTCTTGTTGCTTGTCACATCAACAAATCAAGATTTAAGTTTACAACACGGTGATTTTATTTATTTTTTTTTTTTTTTTTAATTTTTTGTCATTTGACAATCAAGACTTCAATATTTAAAAGGAACAGTCCATAAGCCAACAAACTAGCTTAACACTTGGATGACTTTGCCTTCTCAATGAATTTTTTTCAATATGTAATATTGCATTAAGGGCAAATTATTATTGTGAAATTTATCAGCATAGAAATCACTAACGACCCCGGGGACAATTTTAGAACTTGTGTTGTTGTGATATAGCGATTGATGTTAAGGTTAAAAATTAGAAAAAAAAAAATCTGTTGAAAATTAAAGAAAATAATAATATAGTATGTTTCAAATTTTAAGGCTTATTTTAAA
Source organism: Protocalliphora azurea (assembly GCA_932274085.1). Lineage (NCBI taxonomy): Eukaryota > Metazoa > Arthropoda > Insecta > Diptera > Calliphoridae > Protocalliphora > Protocalliphora azurea. The sequence goes on along the minus strand of OW026521.1, from coordinate 148,918,111 downwards.
ACAAATAATTTGTTTACTCTTAAATATTTTTTATTTTTTAATTTTCCCTCATTCCCTTTTTTTCCAGTAAAAGCATTAAATATAAGAAATGAATTCCTTCATTAACATCATTATTATCATTATCACAATCATTATTAGCTGCAGTTCCTATTACTATTTGCTGATCAAATTCCTTAGTTTACTATGAAGTACATAAAAGCGGCTAGAGATTGATTGTGTCTGAAATCTCTAAATACAGTTTGGAAACATAAACCTTAGTTTATGATTCCCTTACTATTATTAAAGCAGTTGCTTTCCAACTACGTTAAAGAACAGACATGGAAAATTTAGTATTTTATTGACAATTCAAAAAAAGATTCTTTGCGGGATAAAAATCTGCAGCTCGTCTTCTTAGTTTAATTGGAAAATCTTATTAAATTCTTTAAGATTTTTTACGCATTTAAATTATAAATTTAAATGCTAAAATTTGATCAAGCCGTTTGATGAACAAATATTAGAGTTTTTTTATGTTTTAGGAATGTTTTATATTTTAACAAGAATTTTAAATTTTATTTAAAATTTCTTTTCCATACATTATATATATATAAAAAAAAATAAATCCTATTTGGAAATTCTACCTTTTTAAATTCCATTTTTCCATCCCTGTTGAACATTATTACATATATTTTTCTGTTATTTTTATTATTATTATTTTTTCATTGGTATAAAATGATGCCCGTTAATAATGCTGATATGCACGTGATGACGACGTCTGTATATTCAGTTTACTCTGGAGCTTGATCCGGTCTCTGGTCATTTTTGCATAAAACACCTTAAGTAATGCAACAAAGGTTGGTTTACTAGTAGGAATGTCAACATACAAGTACGGGACTAAGCGTTATATTTTAATGAACTTCAACTAAAATTAGAGCGAAGATAGTACATAACAGACTTCAAGTTAATAAATCTAATTTGAAGATATCTTGCGGCTGGTTACTGTGGGTTTTTTTTTAATAAATTTGCAAAATGTTATTGATAATGGGGAATTTAAATAATTGTTTATATTTTAAGAAATATAATAATTATTAAAAAATTATTTACTTTAGCTAAAATAAATTACTGTTTATATTACTTAGTAACTGTGTATGCTTCCCTATGCATTACTCATTTATGAAGTTATTTAGTTTTACAATAGTTATAATTTAATTTGTTAAAAGCATTCATGAAAATTTCTAGCAAAATGTATAGTTCCAGTTTTAATTGAATTTCTATAGGCTGTAGACTTTATTCAATGCTATAATAACTTTCCGGTAATTTGTTATGTAATCGGTATCGGTAATAGTATTGAAGTGGTTAAAAAATAAAATTTATTAATACATACATTGATATAAAAAGGATAAAATTAATGCTAGGAACACAATTGCATCGTATGAACGCAAAAGCGTACTACGTAGGTACGTTGCCAAATTAGAACTTATACATCTTTATTGAAAAGTTTTTCCAACATTTATTTCAAATAAAAAGGTACGTATACGTAGAATTTGTTTGTAATATAAAGGCAAATACATCAGAAATACGGTCGTAGTACGATTCTACTGTCTTTCTAGCATAAAATTTAAATTTCCAATACAACTCGGTTTTGCATCTAAAATGCCATTTTTTCAATTTTGTTGAAAAATCGATTTTTTGATGAAAAACATTTTTATGGTGAAAATTCAGTTTTTTTTTTTGGTTTATAAATCGAATTTTGATATAAATTAAACTTTCGTGGTGAAAACTCGGATTCATTATATTTCATGAAGAAAATGTTGGTTAAAAATTAATGAAATTTATTTTTCGGTGAAATATATTTTTTTTTTTATTTATGAAAAATTAATTTTTTTGTTTTTTGGAGTTAAAAACGATTTTTGTAAAAATTGATTTTTGGTAAAAATTTTTATTGTGAAAAATCGAATTTTTGATGAAAAACAGTTTCATAGTGAAAATTCAGTTTTTTTGGTATAAAAATCGAATTTTGGTAGAAATCTAACTTTCGTGGTGAAAACTCGGATTCATTAGATTTCATGAAGAAAATGTTGGTTAAAAATTAGTGAAATTTATTTTTCGGTGAAATATTTTTTTTTATTTATGAAAAATAAATTTTCTGGTGAATAATTTATTTGTTTTTTGGAGTTAAAAACGATTTTTGTAAAATCTCTGATTTTTGGTAAAAATTTTTATTGTGAAAAATCGCTTTCATAATTAAAATTTGTTTTTGTGCTGAAAATTTGGTTTCGTTTAGTTTTTGGAAAAAAAAATCCGATTTTAGGTGAAATATTGGGTCAATTTTTTTTTTGTGGTGAAAATAACTTTTTTCGGTGAAAATTTATAATATTTTGTTATTTCTGCTGAAAATTTTGCTTTTACTGGGATTTTTTCCAGTTCGTGGTATAAATTATTTTGTGATGAAAAATTGGTTTTGTGGTGAAAATTTTTTTGTTTGGTAAAGAAAGTAAATAAATTTCTGGTGAAAATCGGTCTTTGTGGTGAAAAAAAATGTTTCATGCGAAAATTCAGTTTTTCTTCTGATCAAATTTTAGATATAATTTTTTTGAGGGGGAAAAATCGATTTTTGAGTGAAAGTTCTGTTTAAATTCATTTTTGTGGTAAAAAATCTGTTCTGTGGTGAAAATTTTCTTCTTTAGTAAACAAAATTTGTTTATGTGGTGAGAATATGTTTTTATGGTGAGAATTTGTTTTTATGGTGAAAAACCGTTTTTCTAGTGAAAAAAAGTTTTCATGACAAAAAACTTAGTTTTTTTCCATTGTTTATTTGTTTATTAACATTTATTTCAGTTATTTCAGTGAAAAAACGGTTCTGTGATGAAAATTTGTTTTTGTAGTGAAAAATTAGTTTTCATGTTAAAGTTCTGTTTTGTGGTGAAATATATATATATATATATATATATATATATATATATTTTTTTTTTTTTGGTAAAAATTTGCTTTTATGGTGAAAAATGCTTTTTTTTAAATCATTTATTTGGTAAAAATTCGGATTTATGGTAAAAAATTGGATTTAGGTTAAAAATAAATTTTTGTGATGAAAAATCAATTTCATGCGAAAATTCAGTTTTTTTTTAGTGAAAAATTGTAATTTGAAAATTAGTTTTTTCAATGAAAAGTCTCTTAAGAGGAAATCTTTTTTCTCTTTAGTAAAAAAATATTTTTTTTGTAAAAATTAACTTTTTAGTAAAATTTTTTTTATGAAAAATTTTGTAGCAAAATTTTTTTTATGAAAAATTTTGTAGCAAAATTTTTTTTATGAAAAATTTTTTAGTAAAATTTTTTTTTTATGAAAAATTTTTTAGTAAAATTTTTTTTATGAAAAATTTTTTAGTAAAATTTTTTTTATGAAAAATTTTTTAGTTAATTTTTTTAATGAAAAATTTTTGTAGAATTTTTTGCAAAAATTCGTTTAACTTCCAAGAAAATATCTAGTAATGGGTTTTCAACAAAAAAATTAATTGATATTTTTTTTCAAAGAAATCGCAGTGAAACAATTTTGGTGAAAATTCGTTCATGAAGCGAAAAGTAATTTTTAGTGGAATCCAATTTTTTTTGGTGGACCATCTTGTTCTATTTTTTTTTACTTCGAGCGATTTCTTTGAAAAAAAATCAGTTTTTTTTTTTTTTTTTTTTTTTTTGTTGAAAACCCATTAAAAGATAACTTCTTGGAAGTTAAATACTCACACTTCAACAATTACAATTATAAAGAATATTAAACATCAATGTTTTCAAAGTGACTAATATAAGTGTTTTAAATGTATTTATATTATCATCGATATCAATTCTCTTAATCAATTTTAAAAATTTAAAAAATTGTCATGTTTCACTTTTGATTTTTTTTTAATTCAGGGGCTGCATTTTCTTTCAATTCAAACAACTCCATATCAAAATGAAATGCATTCATACATATAATGCCAAAAGAATTTAAATAAAACTTGACCTCATGCCATTCAATTTATTATAATTAATTACTCAATAGTTTAAACGTACTTAGGCTACTGTAATTTTGTTCAATAAATAAATAAATTTAAGCGCCCACAACTTATTTGTTTAATGATTGACCATAAACAAATCAACTAAAAAATAAAAATTATAATAAATTAAAAATTCTATATGAGTAGAGTTTTGGAAAATCCAATAAATACAAGTGTTAAACAAAATAACCTCCTCCAAAGCAATAAAAATAAAACATTATCAACTAAACATAAAGAAACAATAATAAAAAATTTAATACAATTAATTTGAAAACATACGATTAAATAAATATTCCTGCAACATATTTTTAAAACAAACTGTGTTTCTTTTTTGTTTTGTATGCGGAGTTAAGTTGTTTTTGAAACAAATTTATCTTAATTGTCCTTAACTTTATTTTTTTTATTTTAAAGGCTCAATTTATTTATTTTTTTAAAATATTTTGCTTAAATTGCTGCTTATAAACAATTAATTTTGTTGGCGGTTTTAGTGATAAAAGCCGCCAGAGTTCATAAATTAACCAGTGAAAAAATATTTCATTTAGAATATGTTAAATGAAACTACTACATATCAGGCTAAATTAACATATTTTTTTGCCTGGATAAGTTATAACTACTTTAAATGTTTTGTTTTTTTTTTTTAAGTCATTGCGGTTTCTTTTGTTTTGTATAGAATATGTCAAGTCTGCCAGACAAAACTGTCGCCTGCTTAATGTCATTATTGTTTAACATTTGTCTTAACTAAGATCGCTTAAAAATTTTTTTTGTTTTTAAGACTTTTTGTTAAAGTTTATGTTATTCATAAATATGTTATTTTAACAATTGTTTCAATATATCATTTTAATTTGTTAAGAGAGCATATAAATTAAGTTGTCATAATTAATTTCAATTTTAAGAAAAAAATAAATGGGGTAATAAAAGCAGGAAAGATAAATGATGTTTTAAGAAATAACACAAAAATTAATAAAAGACAATCAAGTGCCATATTCGGCTGTGTCGACAATTAGACATAGTAATATCCATAGATTAACACTGATACGAATCTCCTTTGTCAAAAACCTAAGTCTGTTATTAAAAAAAAGTTAAGCTTTATGCTATGTTCACATATAGACGTTTTTTGAACAAGTCGTTTTCTCAAAAAAACACAAACAAATTGATTTGTTTTTCATATATTTCAAAGCCAAAAACATCTCGATTCGAATTGTTTAATTATTTAACGCAAAAAAAATAAACTAAATTTTCATACAGGAAAGAAATTTTTGGTATTTTTAGTACACTGGAATTTGTTGAACATACCCTAAGTCAAAACTGACAAACAGTTTAAAATGAAAAAAAAAAATCTAAATTATGAATTAAAATTGTATTGATTTTTAATTATTCATTAATTTAACAATTAATTTTGTGCAAAAGATAGTGTATATGTGCTTAATTTTCATTTTAATTGAAAGTATGTAAAAAAAAAATCTGACATACGAAAAAGAAATCAAAAGAAAAAATACGATAGCATTATATGTGAACAGTGATGTCGTGTTAAAAAAAAAAACATGTAAAAATCACTCGTATATGAACGTAATATAAGAATGTTTAAGTAAAAAATTTCATTGAAAATAAAAACAATTCCATATGAGATATTTTTTCAAATGATTTCTTTTTTTTTTGAGCTTCATATCTATGTTAATCTATGGTTATATCCTTCACTCATGTTGAGATGTCTTAAACATATAGTACAGAATTTTTTACTAGTTTTTCTAAGTTTTGGCGATTTTTTTCAAATTACGGCGAATTTTTTATTTTATTTTGGATATTGTTTCCTTTTTTTGTGAGATTTGGTGTTTCTTTTTTAAATTGTGGCGATTTTTCCACGTTTTTGACTTTTGGCGATTTTTTGGAATTTTGTGTTTTTTTTTAGCGTTTTGGTAATTTTTATTTTGTATTTTGTAATCTTTTTTTAGTTTTTTGGTTTTTTCAGTTTATAGATTTGTCCACATTTTGGTGTCTTTTTCGCGTTTTGGCGATTTGATTGGGTTTTGTCGATTTTTTTCGCGTTTAGCAATTTTTTAAATAGAGCGATATTTTTTTAATTTTGTAGACTTTTTTCATTTCCCAGCAAAAACTTTTTAGTTATAGGTAATGGCTACTACTTATTAAAGTAGTTTGTTCGTAATTAGACGTCATTATTATGGATAAGTTGGCTAGAGCCCTGGACCAACAACCATAAGGTTGTTGGTTCAACCCGATTCTGATGCTGCTAGTTTTTTTTTTAACAAAATGTGTAAGAGATATTTTATACTAAAAAAGTTTTTATCACTTGGAAAATTAAGTACGAGATGGTGTACTGCATAATGCGTTAGTCCTTAAAAACGAATAGTTAATTTGCACCCAAGTTCAAATCTCACTGACGGCAAAAGTTTTTTTTTATTTATTTATTTTTTTTCGTTTAGATGCATATTATTGAGTATCCCTAGAGTCTAAAAATAACTACATGAATTTGTGGACAATTCGAACAAAAATAACTAGTTATTCAGGCAAAAAATAAGTAGCTTATTTTTGTTTTTAGCGTTTTAGCGATTTTTGGTCGTTTGGGGTATTATTTTTTTTCTTTTTTTTGAATTTTGGTGATTTTATTGAAATTAATTTTTTTTGTGTTATGGCGATTTTTTCCGCGTTATGATAATTTTTCTTAATTTCGACATCTTTTCTAAATCAGAACCGAACTAGAACTGAGCTAGAAATAAATTGAACTAGAATTGAACTAAAACTGAACTAGAACTTAACCAGAGCTGAAGTAGATCTAAACTGAACTAGAATTGTACTAGAACTGAACAAGAACTTAACTATAATTGAACTAGAACTGAATTGGAACTGAACAGAACTGAACTAGAATTAGAACTAAATTAGAACTAAAACTTCAACGAAACTTCAACTATCTTAGGACTGAGTGAATACTGAATTAAAAATAAGCTATCTAGAAAATATCTTCCGGTGCTAATACGGTACAATGGAGTGACTTGTAGAAAAAATTTTAGAAGAAAGATCCCTTAAACGATACATACTGATGAGCTGAATGCGAAATAAATATTAACATTATTATTATTTTTTTTCAATTTATCTTCAGTTCAGTTCAAAAATATTATTATTATTATTATTATTTTTTTTTTTTTTGGGTCCAAAAGATGACTTTTTAGTTATATAAATTTTAAAATTTTGTTTAATATTTTTGCAGCATATCAATACGCATAGTTTGAAAGGTCTTCCTACATTAAAATCTCAAAAAATAGTTTTTTGGAACACTCTACCGTATCACCATAAAACTTGATTGGACTTCATTTCTCGGTTCACAGAACTTCGAAACGAATATTTTGCGACAGATTCGATTTAATATATTATCCTGTTTGTGGTCAAAAATTCAGACATTGTGTCTCATTGTGCTCGTACTAAAGAGTCTAAGTAGTTCACAAAAGTGGCAAATTTTGTCAAACTGTAGTTCAGCTTTTATTCAAAGAAAGTCATAAGAAGTTCAATTTCTATAAAGCTTAAGTTTTCTATAATTTGCATATAAAATATTTTTTAATTAAATTTGAAGAGACCGAAGTAAAATTAAAATTTCATATTCCCAAATATTATAAATCTTTACTCAATAAAAACATAATAATAAATATAACATTCAAAACTAAGTTTTTCTCTAAACAAAATACACCTTGGAGTGGTCATAAGATTTCGTTACTACAAACAAATAAAATGTTTAGAATATTTTCTCATTAACATCAATAAAAATTAAGTATTCCTTCTTGAGATTGTTGATTTTAAACAAAAAATTTTATTTTCATTTTCATTTCCTACCTTTGGTATTTTAGCATGGCTCGAGGTAACGAAAAATTGCCACCGTTATCCGCTGTAGTTGCAGAAGAGACAACTGAAGCAGCAGCAGTAGATGGTGTTGAAGTAGGAGTACCATTACTACCTTCTAAAGATTTTGTACGTGTGCCAATGACATCTCTAGCACATTCTAATGATGCAACTCTATTAATATGACCACCACCACTACCACCACCATTGCCAGTGGCAATGACACCTTCACTGCCAACACCAACAACACTGTCTACTACATTGACAATCTCTTCAACGATAGAAGAGGTAGACAGTGATGTAGATGATGTTTCAGAGGAAGACAATTTTAAATGTTTATTATCATGGTCCATGACATTAACAGCAAGAGCAATATCACCACTACCAACTACTCCACTAACATTGCTACCCACACTATTATGATCATGCAGACGATGTTGTTGTTTGTTGTTTCTTCCAGCAAATATACCCGAAATACGTTGCAGATATATGGAGGGATTATATTTTGAATTGCCATGATACTGATGCTTATCAACCATAAAACTATTACTACTTGAACTGTCATTACTAAAACTATGATGATTTGAAGATTTTTGTGGTTTCACTGGCTCTTCCAATTGCTGCTGCTGGTGTAGATGATGAGTGTTTGTTAATTGCCTTGCTGGCTTAGTTTTTAATTGCTTTTTTATTTGACTATTAGCTTTTCCAATTCTCTCCATTTTATTCGCCAACCTCTCATCATCTTCATCCTCCTCATCGTCGTAGGGCAAAACTTCAATTGCATCGAAATCATAAGAGTTGAAATATGCCTGCTCACGTGTCCGTTTAACTTTGGCGGCTTCTGAGGTATGATAATCAATTTCAGCCGTATTATGTTTTCCCCCATTAGAAGGTGGAGTTTTATGGTAGATTGGCATTATGTGGTTTAAAAAATTGGTTTATTTGCAACGTTTTTGACAAATTGTCGTTAGGAAATTTTCGCTTATGAATTGTTCGATTTGATCGATTTTAATTTTCTAACGTCATTGAGAAGATTTGAATAGATTTTTTTGTATTTTTTTTTTTATGAATTTTTGTTGTTTGTTTTTTGGTGTTGAGTGAATATGTTGTAGGAGTGTTTTTTTAAGGATTTTTTGTTGTTGATGTAAAATTTGTAGGATTTTTTTTTGGAGGAAGGATGTTTAAGGCTCTCGTGTGGGTTGGTATGCTTTCTGCAAAAATATAGAATAAAGATTTTAAATGTAGTTGATTTTATTTTCAGGGGGAGAGGGGGGGGGGGTGTTTGATTAAATGTAGGTATTATTAATTTAAGGATCATCGAGTAAAACATAACTTTAATATTGATAGGATATTATTAAAAATTATTATGTAGCCAGCCATATTGCTTCAAGCGTCTTTAATATATTTTTATTTATATTCATAAATTATAATTTGTAATTTATATTTTATAATTTATTTTATATTTTATGTTTTATCACTTATACTTTATAATTTATAATTCATAATTTATAATTCATAATTTATAACTTATAATTTATAATTCATAATTTATAATCTATAATTTATAATTTACAGATTATAATTCATAAATTTATAACTTATAATTTATAATTCATAATTTATAATTCAATAATTTAAGTTTATAATTTAGGACTTATAATTTATAATTCATAATTTATAATTCATAATTTATAATTCATAATTTATAATTCATAATTTATAATTCAATAATTTATAGTTTATAATTTATAGTTTATAATTTATAATTCATAATTTATAATTTATAGCTTATAATTCATAATTTATGATTTATAATTTGCACTTCATAATTAATAATTCTTAATTTATGATTTATAATTTATAATTCATAAATTTATAATTTATAATTTATAATTCATAATTCATAATTTATAATTCATAATTTATAATTCATAATTTATAATTCATAATTTATAATTCATAATTTATAACTTATAATTTATAATTCATAATTTATAATCTATAATTTATAATTTACAGATTATAATTCATAAATTTATAACTTATAATTTATAATTCATAATTTATAATTCAATAATTTAAGTTTATAATTTAGGACTTATAATTTATAATTCATAATTTATAATTCATAATTTATAATTCATAATTTATAATTCATAATTTATAATTCAATAATTTATAGTTTATAATTTATAGTTTATAATTTATAATTCATAATTTATAATTTATAGCTTATAATTCATAATTTATGATTTATAATTTGCACTTCATAATTAATAATTCTTAATTTATGATTTATAATTTATAATTCATAAATTTATAATTTATAATTTATAATTCATAATTCATAATTTATAATTCATAATTTATAATTCATAATTTATAATTCAATAATTTATAGTTTATAATTTATAATTCATAATTTATAATTTATAGCTTATAATTCATAATTTATGATTTATAACATATAATTTATAATTCATAATTTATAATTTATAGTTTGCACTTCATAATTTATAATTCATAATTTATGATTCATAATTCATAATAATTCATAATTTATAATTCATAATTTATATTTCATAATTTATAATTTTCAAATAATTTTTTTTTTTTTTATTGGAACCTTAGAAATATTTTTCTTTATTTATTTATTTTTTACTATTTACTTGATAACTTCTAAGAAGTCAAATAAATACTGTTTTCTGATCAATGATCACTTATTTCTTTTTGGGAGTTCATAATATTGTTTTTCTCCTTTTTTTCTTGTTATTTTATATTTATTTTCTCACTCCTATTATTAAATAAATATTTCTCAACAGCTTTATGTCACCGGTAGTTTGCTCAATTTCATTTTCATTACAATTTCTTGCATTTTTTTTTAAGATTTTTTCCTGCTTGTTGACACATAATACATAAAAATAAAAATATAAGTAGCTGTGGTAGAAAAACTCGTAACCAAGTGTCCAGATTTTGCACAAGAATGACAACCACCAGAGTAACAACAGCTACAAACCATTATTTAGACTACTAATAATAGTCTTTCTTTTGCTACAATTTCAATTTAATTTCATATTATTTTTTACTTTAAGGCGGATGTTGCTTAAATCACACAGTTTAATGGAAAAAAGACAAATAGATTTTTTGGTTTTTATTATTAATAAATGAAATTGAAATTGTTCAATTTCAGTTTCATTTCAATGATATAAAAACAAGTGAGAATGTTATATTCGTCTTGACCGAATCTATATATCCAACAGTTATTTTAAAATTTCTTCTTGTATGGAAATTGGGCGGTAAAGTGGGAGTTTACATTGGTTTTTGAACTATTTGTACACAATTTTGTTGATGTACATGCTCTTTTGTAAAATAATAGTATAAACTGGAGTAATGATGGACATCCTGTTTTTCTAGTATTTGGTCCATTACTTTTTTTCTATGAATCGATTTTGCTCATTTTCAATACCAAACAAACCTTATATAAGATAAATATTTGAGACAAATTTCGTTCCTCTAAGATGTCCGCCCCAAGCCCTATTCTGCTTTCAACAGACAGACGGACATTGTTAGAACATCTTAGATTTTCACGAGTACCCAGAATATATATATATATATATATATATATATATATATATATACTTTATGTAGTTTTAGATGATTATTTCGACATGTTACACATGGAATAACAAACTCAATATACCATCATTTTTTGATGGTGGGTATCAAAAGTGTTTTTTTTTTATTATTTTAAAACAATTAAACATTAATAAATATTTCTTCAAAAATGAAGCGAGTTACAAAAGTAATCAATTAAATTTTTTGTCATTGGTTTTTATGTTATTTTTAACTAGAATGGGGGAATATAATTAAAAAAAATGATTTCGAAATACATTTCTTATGTAATAAATAATCTCTATATTCTATTCTAAACATCACAAGTATTTAAAAATCTTAAACAAGTTTCCAAATCGTTTAACTGTGATAAATTTTTGTGTATTTCTTTGTATAAATTATATGTTGACTTTAATAAATTACATCTGAGTGGCTCTTTATGTCAACGTAAATCATTTTGTAATAAACTTCCTCACATTCATCGTTCACATTTATGACCTCATATGATTTTCTTTGTTATTCCGACATCAACTTAAATTAAACTTTAATTAAAGCTTCTTTAGAAGATCTTGTTGGCTGATTAGTGGGTAGTAAATAATTTTAATTGAAAAACGTCTAAATGTATTTTAGTTGACTTGACTTCATACTTATACGAAGTATTCATATCTTAACACATTTTGGTAATTAAATGCAGTTGTTGGTTTCATTGATTCATTTCATTCATTGAAGTAAACGACAGCCGGTACTAAATGCTGCATTAACACATTTGGGAATTTAAGAAAAACAAAAAAAAAAAAAAAAAAAAAAAAATACAATAAAACGGAAATTACTTAATAAAGAAACTTATAAAAAAATAAAAATAAATAAAAAAAATATACCTATAAACAGATGGATAGACGGACAGACATAGTTAGTAAAACTCAGCTGGTAACTTATGGGCCAAATAATAAGATAACAATAATTGTTTTAGCTACTGTTTATTTTTTGGGCATAAACATTGTGTTTAAAAAGTATTTAAGTAATTTTTTTATAAAAAAAACAATAGTAAATAAAATATTTTTTTTTAGAAAATTTGTTGTTCACTTAATTTTCTTATAAAAAATTTTAGCTCAACAAATTTTCTTGTAAAAAAAATTGTAGCTCAACAAATTTTCTTATACAAAATTTGTTGCTCAATGTATTTGGGAAACTTTTTATGGGGAATTTGCTGCTTAACTAATTTTTTATAGAAAATTTTGAAATTTGATGCTCAATAAATTTTCTTATAGAAAAATTTCTTATAGAAAATTTGTTCTCACATAATTTTCTTATGGGCAATTTACTGCTTCACTAATTTTTTGTAAAAAAATTTGAAATTTAATGATCAATAAATTTTCTTATAGAAAATTTGTTGCCAATTAATTTTCTTGTAAACAAATTATTTCTCAATTAATTTTCTTATATTAACATTTTTTACTCAATTAATTTTATTATAGAAAATTTATTGGCAATTTGTTATATTATGAAAAAATTGTTCTATTAATTTTCTTATAGAAAAATTTTTATAATTTCTATAGAAAATTATATCTGCAACAAAATATTTTATTTAAAATTGTATCTGCAAAAAAAGTTCTCCAGGAATTTGTGTCGTATAGTTTTCTAAAATGAAAAATGTGTTTTCAACAAAATATTCTGTACAAAATTGTGTTTACAAAAAAATTTGTCTAGAAAATTGTGTCTGCAACAAACTTTTCTCTAGAAGATTTTGTCTGCAAACAAACTTATCTTTAGAAAATTTTGTCTGCATCAAAATGATCTTCAGAAATTTGTGTCTGCAATTTTTTTTTTTTTTTAGAGAAAAGTTTTTGCAACAAATTCTAAATTTTTAAAAAAGAAAGTAAATAACATTTGTTGCAGACTTATGTTTCCAAAGTAAATGTATTGTAGATCTATATTTTTTTAATCATAATTTTCCAGACTAGAGGCTTTAATTTTTTTTTTTTTTGAAGATTTACGATGCCAAAGAACCTTTCCTTAATGGTATTGTTGCAGACTTGAGTGTCTTTATACAATTTTTTAAAGACTTATATTTCCAAAAAACATTTGTTGCAGACTTATGTTTCTAAAGCAAAGTTTCTTTAGAAAAATTAATTGTAGGATTAATGATTCCAAAGAAAATTTGTTGCAGGTTTATATTTCTAAAGAACATTTTCCAAAGAAACATTTATTTCCGACTTAAGTTTCCTTTAGAAAATTTTGTGTCTAAAAAAAATTGGTGTGTTGTTATGTTTCTAAATACAATGTGTACATACATAAGTTTCTTTAGAAACATTTGTTGCAGACTTATGTTTCCAAAGAACATTTATTGCAAACTTAAGTTTATATAAAAAAATTTGTTATAGTCATATATGTCATATAGTTAACTAAATGCGTTGGAGATTTATATATATATATTTTTTTTTTGCAGACTTTAGAAAAATTATTCAAACTTATGATTTCAAAAAACATTTCTGGCAGACTTACATATGCTCCCAAAGGAAATGAGTTGCAGACTTATCTTTCTTTAAAAGTTTTGTTACTGATATAAGTGTTCTTATAGTATTTTTTGTAGACTTATGATTCTAGGGAACACTTTTTATAGACTTAAGATTCTAAGTTTAAGCAGACCTAAGTTTATTTATAAAACATGTTGCAGACTCATGATTCCAAAGGAATTGTTTTGTTGACTTATGTTTATATGGAATATTTACAGTGGACTTATTATTCTGTAAAAAAATTGTTACAGACTTAAGTTTCTTTAGAAAATTTTCTGCGAACTTATGTTTCTTTAGAAAAAAATTATTGTAGACTTATGTTTTCAAAGAAAATATGTTACTTTGGAAAAAAAATACTACAGATTTATGATTCCAAAAAACATTTGCTGCAGACTTATGTTTTTTTTAGAAAAAAAAAAATATTATAAACTTTTTAAAGAAAAATGTTTGCAATCTTTAATTTCTTTAGAAAAATTTATTGCAGATTTATGATTCCAAAAAAAAATTTGTTGCAGACTTATGTATCTAAAGAACATTTATTGCAAACTTAACTTTGTATAGAAAATTCAAAGAAATTTACTGCAGACTTAAGCTTCTTTATAAAATGTTGTTTTGTAGAAAGAAAATTTGTTGATTCTCATATTTCTAAATATAATGTTTTGCAGACTTATGTTTCTAAACAAAAATTGTTGCAAACTAATTTTTCTAAAAAAAAAACTATTGCCTTAAGTCTAAAAAAAATATTTGTTTTTAGTCATAATCCTCCATAAAAAGTGTTTAAACGCGTACCTTTCCCTCAATATCAGCCAAAGTTAAGAAGTCTATTTAATATAATTTTATGTTAAAACTAAATATGTTTCGTTTAATCACAAAGCAAAAACATGTATTTAAAAAAAAAAAAAAAACAGAAGTCAACTACTTCCACCATTTTAATTGAAAAATTGCAATCTATTACCCTGATTTGTTTCTTAAAGCGATTGCTATATGAGTTTAAATAAGAAAAATCTTATTCAATTAAAAAAAAAAAAAAAAAAGCAGTGGTTCCAAAACGTTTTTTTTTAATAATTCTGTAACTTGTGAACCGTTGGAAATATCTTAATAAATACGATCAAATTTCTTCAAACCATAACTGAAAAACTTCAAATTTTAAGTGTATTTTTCAGAAAAATTTTAACATTTGAACCTAAATAAAATTTAAACTAGTAAAGAAATTAAAAAAAAATTATTTTGACTTAATATAACTAAACTTACCCTAGAATCAGAGAATTAAAAACACAACCACTATTTTGTACCAAAATACCCAAAATTCCAAATCGGAAAAAACGTGTTTTAAAAATTGACTTTTTCCATTCAAATGGTCACACTGTATAACAACAACAACAACAACAACAGAGGCTTTCGTCAGAAAATAATTTTTGTGTGTTTACACAATACATGGAGGTATTTAATTAGCATAATTTTTGTTTAAACACAGCTTTGCGATTTGAGAAATTTACAAACAAATTAAAAAAAATTGTGTAAAATAAACAAAGTTTAGATAGGGCTTCATTCAATTTACATGCATCTACATTAAGCTTATTTTAGAAAACATTAAAAGGAATGATATGGGCCAGAACAAAAAACAAATTTTATAAGTAAAAAAATATTGCCACCTTTTTAAAAAAAAATATTTTTTTTTTAAATTCCAAATTTAGATTAATCTAATCTATATATTTATACGATTCTTGCAGCAATATTATTTAGAATTTTGTAGGTAATCCGGTGTAAATCTTATTAAAAAAGAATAAGGTCCAATATTGAGCCCGCCAATTAAAAAAAAGTCTAAAAAAAACGAGGCTAAAAATGGGTGAAAATTTATTTCAAACTAAATGTCCCTTAAACTAAAAGAGATAACCTCCACATATAAGCGTAGGGATTTACAAGGACTATCTATATGTATTTTTTTCTGTCAAATCATAAATGAATTTCTGTCGATAAAAAAAAAAAAATCCGCCAGGAATCTCTGCTCTTTCAAATCGACTCGAAAACACCTCGTCTCTTATTGAGATATTTTCAACGGTTCACAAGTTACAAAATTATTTCCCAAAAAAAGCGTTTTGGAACCACTGTGCAAAGTTAAACATTTAACTTGTTAGTTTTTGTTTTAGTTTCTGTCTATTCCAAGTCTAAAGTTTGTTTTTCCTCTTGATAAACGTAATTTTACAATATTTTTTTTTCTTCTCTTTTTCAATATGACTTTGCGTTTTAAAAGCTAAAATGAATGACTGACAAAAAGGCTAGTGGTACTTAAGGAATATTGGTGAGTGGTTGGTGGGGATATGGTTTTAGATTCGTAGCATGAACATGCTGATGCTTTAAAAATGTTACTCTGTTTGTTTTGGCTAAAGTAATTGATTGAATTCGAACGGGTATATTTATTGGTGACTAGTATGTGACCATGGCACACATGCAAGTTGGCTGGCTGTTTGTCAGTTTGTTGGATTGAATGAAAGAATGACTGAATGCATGCCTGGTTGGTCGTTAGACTATTTTGTTGGTGTTTAATGAATATTATTGATGCTGCTGATGGTTATTTAGCTGCTTCTAATATGACTGAATCAAAAACTAAATGACTGAGTGGTCAGCTATTTGAAACACTTTGTGTAATTGTGTAATTATACTCGACTGCTTTAATTATAAAAAGCACAACAAAAATTAAATAGCTTATAGAGTTTAATAACAAGATGAAAATGTAAAAAAATTCTATAATTATGATCAATAAAAATTCAATGATTTTATTGGTTATTTGTTGGCTGTTATTATATTTTTACATTTAAATGTAAATGTCGCTTAGGAATTTATGTTTTAAAGGTTGTTTTGTTGGGCTGTTTGTTGCCATTAAATCGATGTGGTAATTGAATGATTTAGCATTTTTTTTTTTTTTTTTTTTTTGGTCAAGGAGTTGTGGTGAAATTAATAAAAAAACAAGGTATTTCTCATATTTATGAAAAAAGAAAAACTTGAAAAAATAAAATCCAACATGACTTGTGCATGTTATAAATACGAAATAATTCGAAATGCATGAACTGAAACTGTATCATGCATAAAATTAATAAACCATAATTAAATTCAAAGCAACATTAAGTCAAACATTATTAGAATATAAAATAAACAATTATTATAGCTAAGATTCTTTCAATTGATAAAAATATAAACAAAATTAGCTAAAATTAAAAAAAAAAAAATATTGTTGCAGATACAATTTGCTAGAGAAAATTTGTTGAAGACCCATGACTCCAAAGATAATTTATTGCAGATTTAATTTTCTAAAGGAAATTTCCTGCAGACTTAAGTTTCTAAACAAAAATTGTTAGAAATCAAAAGAAAAATTATTATAGACATAAGTTTTTCAAGACAATTTGTTGCAGTTTCTAATGCTGACTTCTAATTCCGAAGAGTTATATTACCATAGACAATTTTTTGCTAAAGACTAAAGTTTCCAATAAAAATTTGTTGCAGACTTAA
The DNA here is from genome assembly GCA_932274085.1 of Protocalliphora azurea. Taxonomy (NCBI): domain Eukaryota; kingdom Metazoa; phylum Arthropoda; class Insecta; order Diptera; family Calliphoridae; genus Protocalliphora; species Protocalliphora azurea. The sequence goes on along the minus strand of OW026521.1, from coordinate 148,900,638 downwards.
GTTTCTGTAGAAAATTTGTTAAAATCGTATGTTTTTCAAAGAAAATTTGTTCCAAACTTATGTTTTTCAGACATAAGTTTTTAAACAAAAAAAAAAAAAAAAAAAAAGAAAACAAAAAACTTGCTGCAAACTTAAGTTTCTAAAGAAAATTTGTGACAAACTAATGTTGCTAACTTAAGTTTCTAAAAAAAATTGTGATAGACTTTCGTCTTCAGAGAAAATTTGTTGCAGACTCAGGTTTTGTAAAAAAAAATTTGTAGCAGTATCATGTTGTAGACTTAAGTTTCTAAAGAACATTTGTTTCAGACTTATGTTTCTACAGAAAATTTGTTGCAGACTTAAGCTTTAAAACAAAATTTGCTACAGACATGATTTTAAAGTTTCTAAAGAAAATTTTTGGCAGACTAATATTTTCCTGACTTAAGTTTCTGAAAAAATGTTTCCAAAATTTTTTTTTTCAGAATTATGTTTCTACAGAAAATTTATTGCAGAGTTATGCTTTAAAACAAAATTTCCTACAGACATGATTTCAAAGAAAACTTAAATGCAGAGTTAAGCTTGTAAAGAATATTTCTGGCGGACTAATGTTGCAGACTTAATTTTCCAAAAAAAAAAAAAAAAATAGTTGCAGACTTATGATTCCAAAGAAAACTTTTTGCAGACTTAAGTTTTTTAAGAAAGCTTTTGATAGACTAATGTTACAGTCTTAAGTTTTATAAAAAAAAATTGTTGCACTCTTATGTTTCCAGAGCAAATTTTTTTGCAGATTTAAGCTTTTAAATAAAATATGATACTGACATATTATTTCAAAGAAAACTTATTGCAGACTTAAGTTGCTAAAGAAAATTTTGGGCAGACTAATGTTGCAGACTTAAGTTTCCAAAAAAAAAAAATAGTTGCCGACTTATGATTCCAAAGAAAACTTTTTGCAGACTTAAGTTTTTAAAGAAAGCTTTTGACAGACTAATATTACAGTCTTAAGTTTTATAAAAAAAAATTGTTACACTTTTATGTTTCCTGAGAAAATTTTTTTGCAGATTTAAGCTTTTAAATAAAATATGATACTGACACATTATTTCAAAGAAAACTTAAATGCAGACTTAAGTTTGTAAAGAATATTTCTGGCGGATTAATGTTGCAGACATAAGTTTCTAAAAAGAAAAATAGTTGCCGACTTATGATTCTAAAGAAAACTTGTTTTTATAGAAAACTTTTAGCACACTAAAATTGCAGACTTGTTTCTTAGAAAAATGTTGCAGGCTTATGTTTCCAAAGAAAATTTGTTGCAGACTTAAGCTTTTAAGCTAAATTTAATACAGACTTATGATTTCCAACAAAACTTGTTGCGGACTTAAGTTACCAAATAAAACTTATAACAGATTTTATTGCAAACTTAAGAATAAAAGCAAAATTTGTGGCTGACTTATGCTTTCATAAAAAATTTGTTGCGGAGTTAAATTTCCAAAGAAAATTTCTTGAATATTTATGTTTCCAAAGAAAAAATCCTTCAGACTTAGTCCAAATAAAATATATTGTAGACCTTGATGCAGACTTAAATTTCTGAAAAAATAATTGTTGTTCACTTAAAATAATAAATAAAATTTGTTGCAGACTTAAGTTTCTCAAGAAAATTTGTTGCGAACTTAAGTTTGTAAATAAAATTTGTTGCAGACTTAAGATTCTAAAGAAAAAAATATTGCAAACTTAAATTTTTAAACAAAATTGATTGTAGACTTTTTTAAAAAACAAATTGCATTATTTATTTTCAATAATGTATTTTTTATAGAAAAACAATTTTTTTTTTCTAGGTAATATTTTTAACACAATTTTTTAATTCACAGCAGTGTTGTGCTTATAATTTAATCACTACTGTTTTATCTCTTTTTATCAATCAAACAAATTGTTATTATTCTTTGATTATTAAATTAATTACAAGTTCTCAACTTTTTTGGGCTTTTTTTTTTTTTGTTTTTTGTTGTTAAATAAATTATGGTTAATGATGACACATTTTTTAAGGCGCTCATATGGAAACGTTCGATTGCAACATTTTATTTTTACACAATTAATTAATGATCTTACGGTTTTCATTCAGCAAATTAGCAAAAATTTTAAGCACGCAGGCATATTCATATACACGTTTTATTTAACAAAAAATCCCACATTTATCTTAACAATAATATAAAAAAAAAAACAATAATTATGTAATATTTCTAAAACAATAATAAAGTAAGCAACACCTTTTAATTCATGTTTTTTTTTTGCTGTTTGTGAACAATTTCATTACTTTAAGTGAGTCAGTAAGTGAATAAATGAATGAATTTTATTACAAAATGTCACGCATGTAAAAAAAAAATAAATAAACAAAGACATTAAAATTAAATGTTTGTGCTTGATTTATTTAAATAAATATTCAAAGTTTTGTTTGAATGAATAGAAGAATTACTTGATGCTGTATTTCTTTTTATATATATTTTTTAAATGCTAAAAAATTCAAAATAAGTTTTAGTAGAAGATACTAATGTCTGTTTACATGTTTATTATCGAAAATGTTATATGAGAGTCCATATTTTGTAACAATTGGCAACATTTAATCTGAAACATCTTTTTTATTTGCGTTTTTTTTTTTCGTTTTATAGCCCATAGTGTTTAATTTTTGGATGTAAACCTAAATACTTAAGCAAATTTTTTTTTATTAACACGCCTAAATTATTGTGTTGTGGTGATGTTTTGCATTTAAATTTATTTTGCAATTTTGCTAAAATGTTTAGTGGGTTTTAACAAGATTTGACCTATTGACAACCTTTTAACAAAATTTGTTAAGATAATATTTTTAATAGGAAATTTGCTGAAGATAAAACATATTTTTTATGTAAACATAAGTCTGGTATACATTTTCTTTAGAAACATAAGTTTACAATTTTTTTTTAACTTTAGTCTGAAATAAGTCAGCTATGCATTAAAAAAACAACTTAAGATTGCAACAAATTTCTTTTAAATTTTTTTTCATTAGAAACTTAAGTCTGCAAAAATTTTTTTTGTAGAAACTTAAGTCTGCAACAAATTTTCTTTAGATACATAAGTATATAACATTTTTTTTGTTTAGATAAAAATATGTCTTCACAAATTTGTTTATTTAAAACATAAGTTTGCAACACATTATGTTTATAAACTTAAAGTTTCAACAAATTTTGTTTTGAAAAATATGTCTCAACAAATTTTTGTGTTAAAACATAAGTTTGCAGCACATTTTCTTTTGAAATATGAAAGTCTGCAACAAATTTTCTTTAAAAACATAAATCTGCTACACATTTTTTTTAGCTTAAACCTGCAACAAAATTTTTGTGGAAACTTAAATCTGCTATGAATTTTCTAGGAAAACTAAGTCTGCAATAAATTTTCTTTAGAAATATAAGTTTACAATAATTTGTTTGTTTAGAAAAATATGTCTCAACAAATTTGTTTAATTAAAAACATAAGTTTTCAAAGTTAAAGTTTCAACAAATTTTGTTTAGAAAAATATGTCTCAACAAATTTTTGTGTTAAAACATAAGTTTGCAGCACATTTTCTTCAGAAACATAAATCTGCTACACATTTTTTTTAGCTTAAGCCTGCAACAAAATTTTTGTGGAAACTTAAGTCTGCTATGAATTTTCTAGGAAAACTAAGTCTGCAACAAATTTTCCATGATAACTTATTTCTGCAACAAATTTTCTTTAGAAACATAAGTTTACAATAATTTATTTGTTTAGAAAAATATGTCTCAATAAATTTGTTTAATTAAAAATATAAGTTTTCAACACATTTTGTTTACAAACTTAAGACTGTAAATTCTTGTTTAGAAATTTATAAACTTATAAACTTAAGTTTATAACAAATTTATTTAGAAAATGAATTATTCAATCAATTTTATTTAGAAACTTAAATATGCATATTTTTTTCTTGATGAAGACATGTTGTTTATAGAAACATAAATGTTCAATACATTTTCTTTTGAAACATAAGTCTGCAACAAAATTTTCTTTAAAAACATAAATCTGCTAAACATTTTTTTAGAAACTTAAGTCTGCAACTATTTTTTTTTGTGGAGACTTAAGTTTACTACGAATTTTCTTTGAAAACTTAAGTCTGTAACAAATTTGCATTAGAAGTTTAAGACTGAAACAAATTCGTTTATTTAGAAACATAAGCCTGCAATCATTTGTTTGTTTTCAAAAATAAGTATCAGCAATTTTATTTACTTAGAAACATAATTATACAACACATTTTGTTTATAAACTTAAGACTGCAACAAATTTTGTTTAGAAACTTTAGTCTTCAACAAGTTGTTTATGAAAACATAAGTCTGAAACAAATTTTCTTAGAAACTTAAGTTTCCAATATATTTTCTTTAGAATAATAAGTTTACAACAAATTTTCTTTAAAAAAACAAGTTTGCAAAACATTTTTTTTTTTTAAGAAACTTAAGTCTTCAACATTTTCTTTAGAAATTTAAGTGCAATATAAATTATAATTTATTTTGAAGAAAAATTTTTCTAACAAAAATTTTGCTAAAAACTCCTAGTTTTTCTTAAAAAAAAAAAAAAAATTGTGTTACTTAAAAATGGCTCCATTAAAACCATTTCAATTTATATGTTAATGTGTAACTTCCGCTTAAAAATATTACACTAAACTTAAAACAATGTTTTTTTTTTTTTTACTCCTTAAGTGTTAAATTCAAATAAAATTTAAATAAAAACTAAAAGAAAATTACACGCTTTTTAATGAATATGTAGGTATTTAGTTTTTATATTTAACAAAAAAAAAAAATACGAAAAAATGTGTTAATGTTTAATACTTTCCCATGATAACCGATAAATCTTTCATATAATATTTTAAAGATTTTCCTAATATCTATAGACTATAAGTAATTAGCCCATTAACATTTAGTTTTATACACATTTATACGATTAATTTTTATTATTTTTATATATTTATTTTTTTTTAAGGTGTAACTAATTTGTTTATGATTATGATATGTTAATGTTTCTTCTTATAACAGTTATTAATGTACAATAGAATTTACAAATAACCACAATGTGCATGAGGTCTAAACGTTAATAGATTCACAATAAGTTTGTTTTTTTTTCTCAAAATGTTTGGTGATTTATTCGTTATTGATTGTGTCTCGGAATCAATTTGAGATTAATATGATTGTTATAAATTAAACAATTATATTGTTTAAGTTATTGGTGTGATTTAAATACAAATAAAATTAATTTTATATTAAAGAAATAAAGAATCCATAAATCATTAAATTAATTACTTTGTATTGAGTTAAATAATATGAATCTGATTTGATTTGCAATTATAATCAAGTTTTATAATTGGTCTTTAATTGTAAATATTATATGTAGTATCATGAAAATATTTTTATACCCTTGAGCACAAATTGCCACCATTTGGTATATAATAATTAATCATTTGTAATTTCCCAGCTAAAAACGATCAAATATGATTATATATGGTTCATGTACGAATGTATATGGTTATATATGATACCATGTATGAAAGGGTATGCGCTCGTATATGAAAATATTTGCAGCATATGGGTTCATATATAAAATCATATATGTAGGATATGACCTTGGAATCATATATTATGTCATATATGTACAATTAGTCCATATATGAAAGCATATACGCATGTAGCGGATACAAAACACATATTCGATTAGATGAGACTTCAATATAAAACGTTATACTAATATATTTTTAGATTCTTTTTGAAAACGATATCTATAGTAATGTTATCATTATTAATTAATATTTTCAATAAACTTGATTACAACTCCGAGCGTTAAATATTCAACTTTAACCAGAACCAAGTAAAGGAAAATGATTTATTTGCAGTCTCTCACAACGAGTTATAGTCATCTTATTAACTCTGTTTAAATATTATATAAATATTAATTCATATAAAAGGTTTCAATGCTGAATAAATTAGTTTGTGTTTTAAATAAATATTTGTGTTATCATATTCTAAAAAATATCTTGATATTAAAAAAAATAAAAATAAGAATTTTATAAAGCGTGATCCATTTCGAGATTCCCTACTTTTTTAAAGAAAAAAACACAGAAAATTCAAATTTAATGGGGAATGTTTATTATCATTTGAAAGAACATTCTTTGGCATTTATTTTTTGAAGATTATGTCTACCAAATGTTGGCCGTTGCTACGTCGCAGATGGTCCATCCGTTGAGTCTAATTTTCGATGACTCGTTCGAGCATTTCGACTGGTAACTGGGGACTGACACGCGTGATGTTTTCCTCCAAGGCCTGAATCGAAGCAGGTTTGTCCGCATAAGCTTTAGACTTTACATATCCCCACAGAAAAAAGTCTAACGGTGTGATATCACACGATCTTGGTGGCCAATCGACGGGCCCAAAACGTGAAATTATGTGCTCGGCGAAGTGTTCTGGAAGTGTATGGGAAGTGGCGCCGTCTTGCTGAAACCAAATGTCGCCGAGATCACGAGCTTCAATTGCAGGCATCAAATAGTCGGTAATCATAGCATTTTATTTCAATATTTCTCTAAAAATTAAAAATTTGACTTTAATGATCGGAAGAATTTCTAATAACCTGAACAACCAAAAATATGCAAAATCATATTTTTTTCTCGGGTTTTAAATCAAACTGTTAAGTTATTTATACGTTACAGACAATTTGTAGAATTTTGGTATCGATTTGTTAGAGAATATTTTTGTATATTTTGGTTATAATCGCATATTTTTGCATATTTTGGTCTTAGCCGTATATTTTATATTTTCATAAAAATCCTTATTTTATAGCATATTTCAGGAATTTAAATGACATATTTTTTTTCTATATTTTAAACTTACGAGCATAATTTTGCATTATTACACTAAAAATGTATCGTTTTGCATATGTTACACTTGAGTGAAAAATTTTTTTACATATTTTACATCCAATAGAACCTTTTAAAAAATTTGTCATTAGTGAGAATTTCTTTTAACTCTCACATACGTTTTTCAAATCCGATACCCTAATAATTTTCATCTTATAAATTTATAGAAATTTTGTAATTTCCTGATACAATGCATCGGCTTTTAATGTTTTTAAGTGCAAAAAGAAAATATTTTTTGGAAATTGTTAATAAAAATCAATTTAGTTTTAGCATGAATTTTAGATAATTTTTAAAAATTAGTCTGAAAAAATAATATTTCAAAAGCATTTTTTTTTTTTAATTTGTTGTTTATAGCAACATTTTTAAAAAAAACTGTGAAAAACTCAAAATCTTCTTACGTGTTAGCAACAACCGATCATTCTAATATTTTGCACACTATATTTTTACGTGTAAAAAGAAAAAAAACTATCTTAGAGAGAGTTACATTCTAAATTCGAAAGTTCACTGAATGAGTACGTATGATATAGTCGACTTTTTACTAAAATAAAAATTACTAATCTTTAAAATAAGGATAAATTCAGGCAATTAATACAATACTGACTAGTCAAAAATTAATTTTTGTTTTTTTTTTTTGCAGAAATTCCAAAATAATAATTTAAAAAACTGTAAAAAGTGAATATATTTTATAAATGATAACAGAGACCAATTAATCCAGAGCATATATTTAAAAAAAATATAATGTGGCAATGTTTACAATCTGACAGGGCATTAAAGTTGGTAGTTTAATATTATTTTAAAATTTTTTATAAAAATGGAGCTGGAATTATAAAAGCTGTATCGCATTACCAGAAAAATATATAAAAATATTGTATAATGTAAATTGTAACCTAGGAGAGGTATTTTAAGACCTTTATTTTAAATTTTATACAAGTCGTGTATTTGTCGTTATTTTTGAGTTTTGATGTCATATAGGTTGTTTATGAAGACAATCTATAACTTTGAAGGATGAAAAGTTATGTTTGGGCATAAACTTGCACGAATTTAAAAAATTGAAACTATTCGCCAAGGTGTTTATTTTATGTAGCAATTTTTCTGGCAATCGTCAATTATTTTCAGTTTAATTTTGCTAAAACTGAGCGGAAATTTCTTGGTTTTTATAAACAATTAGGAGAAAATATTATGTTCTAACATATTGGGTATTAGTTTCACTAACCTATAAAAATCAACAAACTTACAAAAAAAATAAAATAAAATAATAATTATTAAAAAAAGTCATCAATGTTTTTTCCAAGGAATTTTGAGCATATCTCGAGCAAATTTTTGAAATTCATACCTTCACTTAATTGTGAATGAAAGCGAAACGCGTCCATCGATTTTCATGATCTACGTCTCATTTTGTTTAAAGGTTATGTGACTTTACGTGAATGTAATACGACTTGACACTTCTTTTACCGTTTTGGATTTTTTTATGAATTAAAAATAAAAAAATTCAATTTTTTAGGCAAAAAATAGTTTTTTTTTTCATACATTTATTTATAACTGCGAAACTGTTGCTTATGTAGCGAAACGTTGTATGAACAGATTAAAGGAATTGTAATTCCTAATTTTTTTAAATTTGTTTCAGAAAAATCGGACTGGTGGTTCTCGAGTTATGTCAAAAAAAAAGACCACCAAAGGTCACAATTTCCCCTATATGATAGTTACTAAATTCAAATCGATATATCTCGATTCCTAGACGTGACCCAGCGAAACGTCGGGACACGTATAACTTCTTTTTTACCGATATAACTTTCCCCGGTAGTTTGAACCCTTCCCGATAACTGACCCCTACCATTTGTCGCACAGTGTAATTAAATAAATAATAAACTATAGTATTTACTATACTAAAAAAATCTCTTATGAATTTCGCTACAAAGCTCAAGCTTTTCTATATAGAAATCTTCCAATATAAAGCTCAAGTTTTTCTCGCAATAAAGCTCAAGCTCTCCTATATGGAAATCTGTCGCTATATAGAAATCTCTCGCTGTAAAGCTCAAGTTTTCCTATACGGAAATATTTCGCTATAAACCTCAAGCTTTCTTACACGAAAAACCCTTGCTATAAAGCTCAAGTTTTCCTACACGAAAATCCCTTGCTATAAAGCTTAAACTTTCCTATATGGAAATATTACGCTATAAAGCTCAAGCTTTCCTACACGAAAATCTCTTGCTATAAAGCTCAAGCTTTCCTACATGAAAATCTCTTGCTATAAAGCTTAAACTTTCCTATACGGAAATCTATCGCTATAAAGCTCAAGCTTTTCTATGCGGAAATCTCTCGCTGTAAATCTCAAGCTTTTCTATGCGGAAATCTCTCGCTATAAAGCTAAAGCTTTCCTATATAGAAATCTCTCGCTATAAAGCTCAAGCTTTCCTATAAGGAAATCTCTTGCTGAACTGAACTGCAACTTTTCTATATCCAAATCTCTCACTGTAATGCTCAGGCTTTCCTACAAGATAATCTCTCGCTATAAAGCTTAAACTTTCCTATACGGAAATCTCTCGCTATAAAGCTCAAGCTTTTCTATGCGGAAATCTCTCGCAATAAAGCTAAAGCTTTCCTATATGAAAATCTCCAGATATAAAGCGCAATCTCTCTCTATAAAGCTCAAGCTTTATATCTACTTTAGTAATATTATGTATTATAGAGGTTTAAGCAAAAATACCTAAAATCAGTTTTAATAAATATAATTGTTAATTTTAGACAAAATGACTTCAACACAACCTCAAAAAGACACTAACAATGCTTTTTGAATTGATGCCAGAAAAATTGGGTTTTTGACCACAAAATCCTATAAATGTCAGGTTTAAAATCAAAACTATGAGATTTGTTATAAGATTTTAGAGATGAAATATTAACTTACATTTGCTATATAATTATATTAAATATAATTTATAAACAAATTACTATTTTTTGTCACTAAAACAATTAGTAAACTTTAATTTAGTGTTTGCAACTAAAAAAAAAATTGCGCATTTTGTTTATTTCCTTTTAACATTTTTTAGGTCAAAACTATAAAAAATGTTTTATTTTTGTACTTATTTTTATTTAATTTAGTTAATTAAATTTCAATTTCATAAACATTTTTTTTTTAATTATACAAAATTTTAATTTAAATAAATATTGCACAAAAAAAATATGTTTAAAGAGACAGAAACAGATTTAAGTTTATTTTTGTAACTTATAAGGACTGCGCATGAAAAATTTAGTGCATACAATTCAGTTACAAAAATGAAACCAATGGTTCAATCTCTTTAACATTTTGATTTTGTTAAAGGCTGTTACACAGAAAAATCTAATAAAACTAAATTAAAATTTTAGCAGCATTTTTGCAAAATTCGTTAAATTATAATTAAGTACAATTTAATAATATCTATGAACAAAATTTTATTTTTTATGAAAAAAGTTTTGGGAAAAATGTTATGTTCGATTCATAATATTTATGAAAAAAAATTTGAAAATATATGAACTTTTTTTTCACTGTGTATACTCAATTTATAAATTAAATTATTTTTTTGATTCGTTTTTATTAAAATATTTAGTATTTTCTGCAATACTCACCACAAGGGGTTTAATATATTTTCGGTTACTTTTTTATTGAAACGGGTCCACTTTTTTTAATCTATTGGACTTTACCAAGCTTATTACATATATACAGACAGAGTTCTGGATAGTTTAGTGGATTCAAAGAAATTAGAATTCGCTGTTTTTTCTGATAAGGAGGAATGACAGCACTCGTTTGCGTACATTTTTTTTTTTTTTTTTGTTAAAAGTGTCATTTGCTATGAATAGGGCAAGCAAAAATATGCCCTCAAAGATTTGTTTTATACGCATATAAAGCTTTTAAAATCTGAAAATATGTTTTTAAAATATAAAATATACTCTTAAAGTACCATTTTTCCTGTCTAAAATTTTAATTATCTACTATTCATGGCAAAAATAACTTGGTTTTTATTAGCAATTGCTAAAAAATATGTTTTTTTTTTTTTTTTTTTTGTTTTTGCACTTAAAAATATTCAAAGCTAATACAAAATTACAAAATTTCTAGCAATTTGTAAGATGAAAATTATTAGGGAATCGGATTTGAAAGACGTATCTGACAGTAAAAATGAAATTCTATTGGATGTAAAATATGCAAAATTATGTTATTTAGTGCAATATATGCAAAAATAAGCTCTTAAGTATGAAATATGCATTTAAAATAAGGATTTTTCCATGAAAATACAACAAAATATGCTGCTAAGTTCAAAATATTGAGTATCCAATTATACGGGTTTTCATATTAATCGGTTAATTCGACAAATAATTATTCGGTTAAAAGTTGATTGGTTAATATCCGATTAATGGCAAATTATTCGATTAAGCGAATAGTCTTAGTAATATACGTAAAATATATAAATAACACTAATTATAGTATTTAATTTATTAAAATACACTGGTGCATATTCCTATAAACGCATATCAATTTTTTTAATCAACTTATTAAAAATCGAGCTAAAAAATAATTAAAGTGCTACATAAATAAATAAATAAAGTGCTAAATTATTTATTGACTTCACTTAAAAAATATTAATTACAAAAACCTAAAAATTAATTAGTAGTTTAATACCATTTTTAATGGCATTTTCTTATATACGCACTTAAACCAATGAACCAATTTAGCATTATTAATAATGCGTTGATGAACCTTTGTTTTGAATAACTTCAAAAATTCGGTCTGGCATTCATTTAACTAATTTTTGAGAAAAGTCACTGTCAATTTCTTCCAAGGCTTGCTTATTTTTTAGTTTTAAATGCGTTATTATCATTATGGTTTCATTCTATGCATTTCTTGCGTAAAATTTACGGGCCATGTATCCCCACAAATTCCCCATTGGATTTTAATCCGAACTGCAAGCTGGCCAGTCCAATAGTGGAATATTATGTTCCTCAAACCACGATTTAGATTGATTCGAAACATGGATTGCAGCGTTATCCTGTTGGAATATGCAATCTTCATCCATTTTTTCATCCATAAATGAGAGAAGAGCATATTCAAATAGTTAATAATAAATTGCACTGTTCGTCTTAGTTGGAACAAGACATATTTTTGATTTTCCTGCAGCAGAAAATTCTGCCCAAACCATAACACTGCCTCCACCTAAATTGCGAATTTCATGCCAATACCATGAATATAAATCGAAACCGTCCTATATATATATATACATATATATATATATATATATATATATATATATATATATATATATATTGCAATAACTTTTTAGACAAATATTCCACTGAAATGATCACCAATATGCTCTGATTGCTAAATTAAAGAAAACAAAAAAAGCAAGAAACAAATATTTTTTACATAAAAAAGTACCGTTATATCGCGAGTTATTGTAAAAACACAACATTGTTTTTGGTTAAGAGAAACGAATATATTTCAAAGAAAAGCAACAATTTTAAATGCATTTATAGAAATATGCACCAGTGTATTTAGAACAGGAACATAATGTAGATCAAATTCTTTCACAAAGAGTTCATCTTATCAGTTCTTTCGCTCATTTGTTTAAAAAAAATTTAACAAAATTGTTGGAAAATACTTTGTTCAAATCTATTTTAGTTTCAATGTAAATATTTTATCAAATTAGTTTTGAGAAATTTGTTTGATTTGGGAAAAAATATTTGAGTTGAGTTTTGTCGAAAATGTTGTATTGAATAAATTCTAAACTTTTAAAAGAAAATATAAAAAATGAATAATTATTTTTAATAAAAATATTATTTTTATTCAGCTTTATTTAATAAATCAGTCATGTAACTATTTTCTGTTTAAGAATCATTTTTTTTTTTCATAAAAGTCAAAATTAATATTGGGATACATAAAAATGTACGCAAAATTTTTTGTGATTTCGAATTTACTTTACTCAAAGCTATGTTTTTAGAATTTCCTTTGTCACAAGTCCAAATACTTGTGAAGTTATTACAAATTCTAGCCAAAAAAAAAAAAAAAAATAACACATAATGAAATCAATACGAAATTCAATTCAGATCATTTCCAATGAATTTAACATAGCCGCAATGATGAAACTCCTAATGAAATAAATACCATGAAATAAGTCATAATGAAAATGAGCATAGAAAAAATGAATTAAATGAAAAATATTTTTAATGAAATAAATCCTATGAAAAATGAAATTATTTCAAACATGAAAATGAAATAAAACCCGAATTTTTAATTTAAATTTAATTTAAGAACGTTTAACATATTTCTAAGCACAAGAAAACATACGCTTATTAATACTTTGGAAGTAATGAAAAAGTACTTCCCTAAAAATTACTTTTATTTATATTTGCTGGGATATAAAAAACTTAAAAAAAAAAAAATATGCTTGACATAAATTTATTATAAAAAATAAAAAATATTCTAATTTATAACTTCAAAAAACTAAATTTCTTTTAATCGATTATTCGACACAAATTATTCGGTTCATTAGTTATTCAAAAATAGACAATTTTGGATTATTCGTACAATTAATCGGATAAACGAATGACGGCTAATCGATTGGATATTCTACATAAGCATATATGCAAAAAATGCTATTTGAACCAAAATATGCAAACATTTTTTAAATTTTCTAAAACGGATAAAAAACTAACAATTTGGTTTATTTTAAGCCAAAAAAATAAAAATAATATATATATATATATACATATATATATATATATATATATATATATATATATATATATATTATTTAGCATATTGTTGGTTGTCCTTGTTATGACTTGTGTTTTTCCCCCACATGTAAAAATATCTTGCCAAAAGTTTATTCTGCAATTTCGATTTTTTCACGATATTTATCTGATATATTTCCCATAACATCTGTAATATAGAATTCATGACCAAGATGTTGAAAAAAAACCGCCAGTACATATTTTTTTATCACTTATTAGGCAGCATTCATATTTTTGAAAAAAAAAATAGTGTTAGTAATTTTCTACCTCTTCACATTTTTTCAAGCGTTCCTATTAGGAATGTTTTTCACTTCGTGGGTCTTCAGGCCAGCTTTTTTTTAACTTTACCGATAAAAGATACAGAAAAGTTTAAAGAATCAGTCACATTACGTTCAAAGATGTAACAATTTTCTCTTGAAATTCGTATTATTTTGTCTGTAATCCTACAGTTTCAACTTCTTCTTCTTCAATTATCAGGGTCCCTTTCGGTGATCATGAACTCCGTGTATTTTTTACCACTTAAAAAACTATATTTCTCGACTCACCTTGTCATTTTTTATATGTTCGACATATGCTTCGATAAAAAATTTTTATTATATGTTTGAAGGAATTTTGTTAAATGTTCATTTTAAGAAAAATTAATTATGCTATTGCAACAAAATTTAGCACATAATTAATGATAATAACAACAAATTTAAACAAGTTAACGTTATAAGTCTCAAAGTGTGCACTAATTTTTTCGTGCGTAGTCCTTTCTTCAAATTTAACTACAAAAGAAAATTCCTGTAACTTAAAAAAACAAAGTAAATATCTGTTATAACAAAAATTGAGATATTTAAATGTTGAATATAATAACAAAAAAACATGTAAAAAAGTATTACCATTTTAATACCAAAGGGATTAATTTTTATTTTTTCTATTATATATTTATCAAAAACAACAAAACAACTAACACTATAATAAAAAAAAGCAAAAAAAAAAAACTATTTATGATTATAAAGAAATAAAACACGAAAAATGTATTGTAGGTATTTATTATAGACCAGAAATATTTAAGACCTGAAGATTAACACAATACATACAATTACACTTGAATTATGACAAAATCCAGACATACAACTTTACAGAAAATACATTACCTACATTATATTATTGTAATCATCAACATCGTCATCATCATCCTACGGATTATATTGACTGACAGATTAACTTTACATACTCTTAATAATACGAGTAATACCAACTGATGCACAGTGGGACAAACATAAAATTTTTGGTAATAAATCTGTATCTCCTAAATTACTGGTAGGATCGAATTGAAATGTATGGAAGAGTTGTAGAAGAAGATATAAGCTTTCAGAAAAATCATCTTGCAGTCACCCTGTAATAAGACGAGATAAGCTACAAGGTGTCAAATTTGACTACTTAGAGTATGTAAAATTTTAAAAAAATCGTAATCAAGTCTGATTTTAAAAAATTTTTATATTTCTGTAAAATGCTTGACAAGATAAAGAAAAAATAAGCCTACTCACTTAAGTTATCTCTTACAATTAAAAAGATATTTAAGCTTGAATTTTGATTTAATTTTTTGCCTCGACTTTACTTAGTTTTTCGGGAATAAATCCTGAGGTGTAAGAAGGAAAATTTTTCTAAAAATTTTCTGTAATTTCTAATATATTCAGAAATAATATGCTGAAAAAATTCTTTGACTATCTCAATTCGTTTAGACGTGAAAAATATTCAAAGTCAGCACTTTGAAATTAGTATGAAAAATTACTATTTTTTACAAAAATATTCTTTCAATCTTTTCTCAAAGTTTTTTTATTACAAAAAAATTTTCTTTACATATTTCGAAAGACAAGCCTTCATAAACGGTTAATAAAGAAATCTTAAATTGATTTAGGTTTGCACCCTACATCCAGCAATGGTCGAAGAAGGTGTATTTTAGAAAAAAGTTTCTTTTTTATCGATTAATAAAAAAATGTCACGCGAGTTTTTTTTCTAAATTTATTGACGCTATTTATTAAAAAAAAAATTGGATTGATTTGACACTAAATTACTTCCCGCCCGGTCAATAACGAATGCAGGAGTGCAGATTTTATGAAAAAAAAAATTAATTCTTTAAACGACTTTTTTTTAAATTGCAGAAAAAAGCATATTAGCATAATATTTTCACTATTATTTCTTTTGTAATGTAACAAATAAATATTAATCTTTCATTCCTCAAAAAATCGTTGAAATAGCTTCAATAACCAATTTTTGGCAATTTTTCTCAAAAAAATAAAATAAATAAAAAACCAAAACAAGAATATTTTTTTTTTTAAGCAAAACTCTGCCTACTTTTCAAAAACTTATAAAATATTACAAGAATATAAAAATAGACTTATTTACCACTGCTATGATATATACAATATATATATATATATATATATATATATATATATATATAATATATATATATATATATATATATATATATATATATATATATATATATATATATATATATATATAATATATATATATATATATATATATATATATATATATATATATATATATATATATATAATATATATATATATATATATATATATATATAATATATATATATATATATAATATATATATATATATATAGGTCGTCCTGAAAATACAATATAATGGCCCTAAAAAGAGTCGTTTAAAAAATTTGCACTGCTGCATTCGTTTTTGGCAGGGCGGCAAGCAATTTAGTGTCAAATGGATCTAAATCTATTTTAAGAATAAAATCGTCAAAAAAAAATTTAAAAAAACTCGTGTGACTTGTTTTTATTAATCGATAAAAATGAAACTTTTTCTAAAATTCAGCTTTTTCGACCAATGTAGGATGTAAACCTAAATCAATTTAAAATTTCTTAATTAATCATCTATAAAGCTTTGTCTTTTGAAATATGTAAAGAACAAAAATTTGATTAAAAAACAGCTTTGAGAAAAAAGTGAAAGAATAGTACAATATTTTTGTAAAAAAATAGCCATTTTCATACTAATTTCAGAGTGTTGAGTTTTAACATTTTTCACGTCTAGGCGAATTGAGATAATCATATATTACAAATTACAGAATATTAAAAAAATTTCCCTCTTACACCTCAGGACTTATTCCCGAAAAATGACATAAAGTAAAGTCAAAAAATCAAAAATTCAAAATTCAAGCGTAAATATCTTTTCAACTGTAAGAGACAACCGAACAGAATAGGCTTATTTTTTCTTTATCTTTCCAAGCACTTTCAGAAATATAAAAATCTTTGAAATTAGACTTGATTTGTAGAAGTTGACACCCTGTAGCTTATCTCGTGTTACCTCAGGGTGGTTACAAGATGAAAACTTACAGCCTCCTCTACAACCCTTCCATACATTTTAATTCGATCCGATCAGTAGTTAAGGAGATACAGACTTATTACCAAAAATTTTGTGCTTGGTCCCACTGTGTGATGCTAGAGTTTGTACTACGTACATCTTTACTATTTACTTGATGTTATGTTATGTTATGTATTTTCGTGTTCATGTAATTTTCATAGTTCCAGCAACAACAATTCATACGATATTTATAAGAAAAGTTAAAATGAGAAAAAATTTTTGAATTTTATTTTAAACCTGCAACATTTGTGTGATAATAACAAGCAATAATACACAATACATCACATCGCCACTAAAAGACATTGATATATGAGTTAAGAGTACATACTTTTAGACAAATATATTTTGAATTGAAATTTATTGTAATAAAAAAATAGTAAAATAGATAAATTTAACAATAAAGTTGAATATCTTAGAAATCAAAAGGAATGGGAATAACAGGAGAATAGTAAATGTACTATTAACTAGTACTTAAGGTTATTATTATATTATTAATTTATAACAAACAATTTTTTTTTTTTTAATTTATAAATATTTTGGACTAGAATAAAAGTATTTGGGAAATAAATCGACAGGAATGATTGATTTCTTATATTTTCTTATAAGCAAAACAGAGAAGTGTTTAGTTCTGGTTAAAAAAATTTACCATACAGGCCTCTTAGGATCGGTTCTATGTGTTCTTAGAGCAGTTCTGACTTGACAATTTTTGATATAAATTTGACTTAAAGGTGACAGGTGTAAAGGGCAAATATATATAGATTTGACATTATATCATTTTAAAGTGTAAAGGGTATATATATAGGTTTGTCATTATGTTTGTAATTTCTACAATATTCGTCTAAGACCCCAAAAAATATATATTTTCGATATAACGATGTCTGTCCGTCTGTCTGTTTAAATCACTTTCTAGAAAGCCCCAGTTATCGGATACATATGTTTTATACATTAAATTATAGGACACCCCGTTCCCGAGTTATACATTTGCAATCGCCTAATTAAGGGGAAAATATTAGACATGCCCATAAAAAAAGTCAAGACCTGATAGAAAAAAAATCTGAAAGCAGATTCCCGTTTAATTCGTTAAATTCTAGTTAGTCTACCTATTTTTTAATTTTTTTGCTCACCAGTGTAACTCTACTTAATTGTAGGTATGCATTATTAATTAATTTTGTTCAGCGATGAGGCCCATTTCTGGCTCAATAGGTATATAAAGAAACAAAATTGCCGCATTTGGGTCGAAGAGCAACCTGAATAGATTCAAGAACTGCCACTTCATCCAGAAAAAACAACGGTTTGGTGTGGTTTGTGAGCCGGAGAAATCATCGGTCCATATTTCTTTAATAATGATGCCGGTGCGAATGTAGCCGTCAATGGTGACCGTTATCGTGCCATGATAACCGACTGATGCCTGAAATTGAAGCTCGTGATCTCGGTGACATTTGGTTTCAGCAAGACGACGCCACTTCCCATACATCGCATCAATCAATGGATTTATTGAGAGAATACTTCGGTGAGCACATAATTTCACGTTTTAGGCCGGTCGATTGGCCACCAAGATCGTGTGATATCACCCGCTTCGATTCAGGCCTTGGAGGAAAACATCACGCGTGTCATTCGCCAGTTACCAGTCGAAATGCTCGAACGAGTCATCGAAAATTGGACTCAACGGATGGACCGTCTGCGACGTAGCAAAGGCCAACATTTTATAGACATAATCTTCAAAAAATAAATGCCAAAGAATGTTCTTTCAAATGATAATAAACATTCCCTATTAAATTGGAATTTTCTATGTTTTTTTTTCTTTAAAAAAGTAGGGAACCTCGAAATGGATCACCCTATATTTTAATGATTATTTTAATGATACATGGCTTATTTTTTTATTTTTTTTTTTTTTCATAGCACTACCAGCTTCATGGTAAAGATAAAAAACGGAAACATTTTTGTCGTTTTAAAAGAACTTTTAAGAGAAAAAAATAAATCTTGAATTTTGCAAAATATATATATATATATATATATATATATATATTTCGGACATTATTTCCTAAATAACTCCGAAAATATTGAGCATATAAAAAATTATGTTAGAGGGGCTTGAAGACATTTTTAGTTCGCATCTTTTGGTGTATCACGTATATAAATCGTACACACAGTTCTTAACTTATGGTAAAATATACTCGTGTAAAGACCTTATTATGGGCGAAATATTAGACACGCCCATAAAAAAAACCCAGACCTCATGGAAAAAACTGAAAGCAGATTCGTGTTTAGCACATCATAATCCATTTACTTCAACTATTCGTCTTTAAGGGAGGATTTTTTTTTGCCTACCAGTGCAATTAGTCTCATATTAGTTCCATTTATAATCAATATAATATAAAATGAATTGTGTTTCTTTGTACCTTATAGACAGCTTAACTTTTGAACCAATTTTCATAAAAGCAGTCTCATTCTGTGAACCCAGAATTAAAATAGATAATTTTATTTTTCGATAGGAGCAGGGGGAGTAGTACAAAGAAAATATTAATTATCACATAACTTAAAAATTATTTCCGCAAGTCTTAAAATCTTGAGAAAATATTTTCATTATCATATTTTATAATTGAGATGAAAATGGAAAGGTATCCCCCATACAAGAAAAAATACCTAATTTTTTCTTGTAAGACGTTCGCTCTAATAGTTCTTAAGAAATTTAATATTTTCATTCTATGGGAGTACCATTTCCCCTGGTCCTATCAATACCATATTCATTCTAACATTGGAGTTATCCATACAAGAAAAATACCTATTTTTTTCTTGTATGGATAACTTGAATACTGTAACAGCTAAAGTCTTAAACTTTTACAATAATACCATTCGCATTAAACTCCAATATTAGAATGAAAATGGTATGGATAGGACCACGGGAAATGGTACCCTCATAGAATGAAAATATTAAATATCTTAAAAACTATTAGAGCAAAAGTCTTAAAATTTTGTAAGAATAACTTTCTCAATATACTTGCATAATATTAAGATGAAAATGGGGCGGGTAGGATCAAGGGGAATGGTAACCCCATACAACGATAATATTAAATATCGTATATCTTAAGAATGAAAATAAGACGAGTAGAACCAGAGGGTCGTCATTTTGACGATTTTTGGCTCTAAAAATGACCTGTTGACGATTTGACGATTTTCTAAAAGAAGTTTCAGAACTATTTTCAGCATTTTTAATATATTTTTCTTTAAAAGCAAATTAGTTGGTACACAAATATTAACAATTTAAATACAAATTTTCCTAAATTTGTCAATGTAAATGGTTCATAGGAATGATATATAGGAACCAATTTAATATTATATTCGATTCAATTACGTACACTTTTATTATGAAATGGTAAATAAACACTTCACAAAGGTCCAGGGATTTGCAATTTTTATAAAGACTTAAATTTCATAATCAAGGCATCAGAAATACTTAAATAGCACTTCTATTCTATAAGTATCCAAAGACATTTTGAATAAATTCAATCAATTTTAAATGTCCTATATCCTATAGAAAAAGGACTATGTGATTTTTTAACTCTTCAAGAGACTAGATAATTACTTAACTTATTTCTTATTTGAAAGTTATACAAATGTTTATATTCATTATTTGTATGCATATATCATCAGACTTAGACTTAGATACTATATGAATATCATAAAAGGCCGACAATATAAAATTAATGTAATTTTTATTCATTTATTTTTAATTTAAAATTTAATCATAAATAAAGCAAATTTTTTCATAAAATAAAATATAATATGTTCATTAACATATTAAAAAAAACTAATTTTTGATATTGGCGATTTCATAAAGTTGATTTGACGCTCCAAATTTGACAATTTTTCACCATAATTTTCTGGCAACTATGGGTGTAGTAACTCTATAGAAAGTAAATATTAGTATTCGCATAAAAATGGGTAGCGAAGCGCACCGGGAAAAGCTAGTTCTTAATAAATTCTTAATAAATTTAAAAATAAAAAACACGTGAATAATTTTAAATTTAAATTGTATGTATCTTCTTCTTTGTAGATAAGCTTTTGAAAAGATAATGGTTATGGTGGTTAACATCGTTTAAATATTTAACAAAAAATAAATAAATAAAATTTTAGCTAAATATTTTAAATCACGTTTGTCCTCCTTTTTTGAGTTTAAAACATTATTGTTTAAAATTGTTTGCCACAATAGAAGCAAAAAAAAAAAAATATATTAAAGTTAAATAAAAAAAAGTATATTGTTTTCTTAAAACAAAATTTCGCAACATTTTTTACAATCATCTGAGTTATGTGTCTTTAAACTTTTGTTATGCTTTTTGCTTTGATATTGAGGTTGAAGGGTTATTTTTTATATATATAATATTTTTGGATTGTCAGTGAATTCTTGGTAAAGAATATTTATTTATTTTAAGTTTAGAGCATTCTTCTTTTTTTATACGTGATTTAAGTATAAATCAAGTTTGCTTTTTAAGTCTTTTGTTTTGTTCTATTAAAGTTTCGTAAGATTTTAAGTAAATAACGTTTAGAAGCTAAAAATATGAATTGTTAGGAATATAATTTAAAATTTTTAATAAATTTTAAGTTAATTATATATTTTTTAATGGTTATTAAATGAAGTTTTATATACTTAATTTATTTTTTAACTAAATTCTAAGAAATTTTTAATGCGTTTTAAAATTATTAATTAAATATTCAAAAGAAAAGTATATAATAAGAAATTTAATTAAAAACAAAGTTCTTGTTTATTTATGTCTTTGTTTTGATAAAAAAAATTTTAAACTTTGAAATTGAAAAAAAAATTTTAATAAAGAAATTGAGATTTTAGAAAAAAAAGTGAAAGAAAATACATAAAAAAATTAATTTTCTTCTTGCATTAATTAAAACTAGAAATTTATACCTTTAATATGATAGAAAAAATTAAACTTTTTGAAATTTTAATATATTTTTTTTAAACAAATAATTCTGATATTTTTTCTTGCAAATTAAAAAAAAAAGTAAAATTTTAAAGACTTTTAAAAATATATATAAGTATTGAAAAGTTCATTTTTTTTAATTTATTTAAAGTTCAGATTAATGCCTTTGTCAAAGTCTTTCGAAGTTTTTGTAATGCTTTTTTTATAAAAAAGTAAGTTTTTCATATGAATTTTTCTTTTTGCTAAAAAAAGGCAACATTTTAAATGAGAGATAACTTATGTTAAACATTATTGCTCAGCTTTGTGTTTAAAATTTTTTGCGAAAAAGATTGGTCCACACGTAACATTTTGAAGAGAAATATATAATTTACCAATTGCTAACATAAAAATATATGCGTATAGACTCTAGGAGTTTTTTATATATTTGTTATAATTGAAGAAAATAAAACCCTTTCAAACTGTTTTTGTATATATTTTTAATTAGGAAATTTGCAGTTTTTTAAGTGGAAATAAAAAAGTGGAAATTAAAAAAATATAAAAAAAAAACATTTATTAAGAAATTTTATTTGTTTTTTCATTTATTAAAAGTTTTTGTATATATCTTTGATATAATTGAAAAAATTAAACCCTTTTGAAATTTCAGTATTTTTTTTTTTAATATAAAAATTTGGAGCTTTTTCAAGCAAACTTAAAGATAAATCCAGATTTGAAAAATTTACTAAAAAAATATATATATTTAGTAATTTAATTTGTTTTACCATTTTGTTAAAGCTTTTGCTTATATCTTTGTTTTAATTGAAGAAAATTAAGCCCTTTGAAAAGTTTTGTATATTCCCAGCAAAAACTTTGCTTTCCTGGTAAGCTAGCAGGTATAATTGGAAACAAAAATAAACTACTTATTTTTTGCCTGAATAACTAGTTATTTTTGTTCGACTTGTCCACAAATTCATGTAGTTATTTTCTGAATCTAGGGATACTCAAAAATATGTACCTAAACGAAAACAAAAAAATTTTGCCATCAGTGAGACTCGAACTTGGACATACACTAACCATTCGTTTTTACTGACTAACGTCTTACTCAGTACACCATCTCGCACATAGCATCCTAAGTGACAAAAACTCTATTTAGTCTAAAATATCTTTTTAGACATTTTGTTATAAAAAACTAACAGATTCAGAATGGGGTTGAACCAACAATCTTCTGGTTGTTAATCCGGCGCTCTAGCCAACTACTATTGAGTACTTATTAATGTAATACAGAGTAGGCAAAAAATAATGACTCCTCATTACCAAGAAACTATTTTAATAAGTAGTTGTTATTACCGAAAGCAAAAAAGTTTTTGCTGGGTTTTTAATTTTATTTTGGAATTTTTCAAGCGAAATATAAAAAAATTATTTATTAAAACTTCTGGTGTATACCTTGAAAAAACTTTTGAAATTTTAGAATTTTTTTCTAATACATATAATCTAATATATATATATATATATATATATATATATATATATATATATATATATATATATGTATATAAAGTAATTTAATCGGCTTTTCCACTTTCTGAAAGATCTTGTTAATATCTTTAATATATTGAAGAAATTTAAATGTAGTGAAATAAAAAAAGTAAAATTTTTTAAAAAATATTATAAATTATATATTAAAAAATACAATTAGGTTTTCCTTTTTATAAAAATATATATTTTTAAGAAATTTTATTCGTTTTGTTTCTTATTAAAAGTTCATGTTTATGTCATTTTTATAATTGAGAAAAAAATTAATCCGTTCGAAATGTTTGTAGATTTTTTTATTTAAAAATTATTAAAAAATATATATATTAATAAATTTAATCTTTTTTTTTATTTATTAAAAGACATAAAGAAAAAATAAATTAATAAATAAATAAAAAAAATTTCAAAAATTGTTAATAAAATAAATATTATTAATTTTATATATTTATGATAGCTTATAATATCAGCTATCATATGCTATTAAAATATTTAAACATTTGCTGATCTACTTTATTATCTTATATGATTATGTTTTTATTTCTTTGATACGTTTTAATAAAAATTACACAAGACGATAAATTGAATTTTTTCCATAGCACAGGATTTATCAGTCAATTTGGATACACATGCACGTAACCATGAAGTCCTAAAGCCTATAAATCACTTTTTTTAATTGACTCTAGTTTTTGAGAAAATTATTGATATTACATCATACGAGTATTGTGCTGCGTATATGAAGAAATATTTGTCTGATTTGCGGTTTAATGAAATACTAAAAAATTCTAATCTAGAATATCTTTAAGTCACATTCACATAATTTTTTAATCTGCTCTATAGTTTCGGAAATATTAAAAAAAAATTGTATAAAAAAAATCATATGTCTTAAAAAATTTAAAAATTTTTGTTTTTAAAAAAATCAGCAAAAAACTAAAACTAATAAAAATGCTATTTTATTTTCTAATTTTTCATAAAGCTGTACATGTTATAATTAAAGCGAGCTACATCTTAATATAATTGATAAATAAGTAAAAATATTTAATTTAAAAATTATTCCTAATAACTTTATTTAAAAAAATTTGTTTTTAAAAAAATTTTAAAAAATCGAAAACTACTAAATATTCTATTTTTTCTAATTTATCATAAATCTGTATATGTTATAATTAAAACGAGCTATATCTTATTAAAATTAATGCATAAATGTTCACTTTATTCACAATTAAATAAAGATATCTCATTTAAAAATTATTAAAAAAATAATTATTTAAAAACACAACAAAAAGATTTCAATAGGAGTTAGGAAAATCGATTTTGGTATTTTTATATATTTCGCTTTTAATAGAATTTTAAGTTAACAAAAAATGTATAAAATTTTTCAATTATGTATTTAAATTATTTAATAAATTTTCAATTCTTACCCTTTGAGGTCACCAACTCATGTATTCTGCAAAATAAAAAAAAAAAACAAAGAAAACAAGAAATTTATTAAAAAGTCACAAATTATGTTAATAAAAGTTAATAAAAGTAAATAATTTTATTATTATAAAAATAAAAATGATTTAAGTTTTGAGCTTTAATTTAGTTTAAAAATTCAAATGACTGCACAGTGGGAAATACTGGAAATATTTTTTGATTTTTTTTTTAAATTTTATAAAATTTTTAATTTATTATAAAGCTAAAATATTATGAACTGTTGTGTGAAAATATGTATTGCAAAATTCCAACCAATACAACTGTGCTATAAAATATTCGCTAAAATTTGTACATTTGAAATAATTTTTTAACAAAATTTAAATTATGTATTTTCATATTTTAAACTTTGTGAAATATAATTTATATAATTTTAGATAGAGAACTTCGTATAGATTTTATTTTTAGTCATAAATTTCAAAAACAATAGAATCGTGGTTAAAGCTCTTTTACAGATTACACTCAAATATATATTTTGGTTGAACAATTATTTTTTATGAAATGTGTATTTGCTGCTAGGGATTAAATCAATATAAAACAAAAGAATGAGATCTTGTGTATTGAATTTTTAAAATTTAATTATCAAATATCTGCAGATGTAAACGGGGGATAACTAAACTTTGTCTCTGCGTCAGACGTACGGACGGACGTAATTATAGCACCAGCATTCTTTAAAATAGCATGGAAAATATATATGTGATTCTCTATTGTAACCATAATAGATTAGATTATTCAATTACTTTCCAAGTTACACTGGTCGGCAAAAAAAAATTTTTGTCTTCTTCTGATAGAAAAAATTTAAACAGATTCGAGTTTAGCTTATTAAATTCCATCTAGTCCACCTATTTTTGTTTAAAAAATATTATTATTATTATTATTATTATTATTATTATTATTTGCCCACCAGCATTGAGTGAAGTGGTAGGTACGTATTTTTAATTGTGAATAAATTCAAGATTTTTGCATCAATTTTCATGATAAATACATAGCTAATTTTATTCGTAGCACTACCAGCTTTACGCTAAAGATAACATAAACATTTTTGCCATTTTCAGTTCTTAAAACAACTTTTAAGAAAAAAAATCTTCAATTTTGCCAAAAAAAAAAAATATATATATATATATATATATATATATATAAATTCGGACACTATTTTCTAAATAACTTCAAAAATATTGGTCACATCTTTTATATAAATCGTACACACTATTCTTGAGTTATGGTGAAATATACTCGTGTAATGGCCTTATTATGTGCGAAATATTAGACACGCCCATAAAAATAGTCCAGACCTCAAAAAAACTGAAAACAGATAGGAGTTTAGCACATCAAAATCTATATAGTCTAACTATTCGTCTTTAAGGAAGGCTGTTTTGCCGAAAGGGTTATTAATAAAAATGACTTGGTATCTATGATTTTTTTTTTTTTTTTTGTACGAAATATTTCGTTATTTTAATTAAAATGGAATTACCTCAAAAATACTTATTTACATTAAAATGTATTACTTATCAGAATGTTTTCATTAATATCTCAGAATCAAATTAATTTATTGCAATGAAAATTTGTGAACTAGAGAATATAAAACTGAATAATATCATTTTAAAATCATATGGTAGTCATATTATGTCCGTCCGACTGTCTTTCCGAAAAATTAATCTTTAACCCCAAATAGTGTTCTATTATCATGATTTAAATCAATTAATGTATTTACACTAATTCTTTAGGGCACGATCTTTAATGTTCCTACCCTCATTCATTTTAATATCATAAATTTTTAATATATTTTAAAGTTATGTAATCATTTAACAATAAATTTCAAATTCAAAGACATTTGGACAAATAATTTGCAAATAGATTAGATTATATTAGATTAGATTTAGCTCATATTAATCTAATATTAAGTAAAATATTCTCAAAATAATTAGTGCAAAATTTTGTTCATTTATTATTAAAGATTAAAAAGTTACAGATTTGTGAACAGAAAATGAAAAAAATTTCAAGCTGTGTATTACTTAGGGAAAAAAAAACAACAACCTTGAAATTCTATATATATGTAAATGAACTTGAAAAAAATCCACGCACTTTTAGTTTCTTTATCTTTTAATTTAAAGAAAAAGATACCAAATATATGCAGATAAAACTAAAATTAATAAGAAAAGAAAAAAAAATAACAGTAGCTAATAGGGTATCCAAATTGTCAGATTTTTTCATAGTTCGAATAAAATGAATAATTCGAACATGCAATAAAAAATATTCAAATTGTTGGAATAATTAAAAATATAAAGTAAAAATGTAAAATTTTGGTAAGTATTAGGGTTTGGGGTTTCTCGTAATATTTCTTTTACCGGGAAAGGGGAATAAAAAAATCAATTTCCCGGGAATTTTTTAAAACTTTAGTTATAAGAAAATAGATCATGATTTCTTATAAAGAAAATTATTATTTTTTTTATTAAATAAAACAAAACAAAACATTATAAATAGCACTGAATTAACGAAAAATTAAATTATATAAAAACATAATGTTATTTTTAAGATTAAAATATGATTTTAAAAAATTTAAATATTTTATACAAATAAAATAATTACCTTTCGTCATTTATGTTAAAAACTGTGTCTCAGATTTTTGCATTATTGTGTTTTTGATGCTAAAACTTGTCAAAGATATACACAGAATAAAATATTTTCGAAAAAAATTCAACCAAATTATTAATCAGAATTTTAAAATGAGTTTAATTATTTTTACAATTAAATAAATTACTCAAAATCAAAGTATTCTAACAAATTAAATTCAAATTTTACATAGAAAAATCTAAAATTTAATTTCAATTAAGAATAATACATTTTCAGTTATTTTATAAATTGAAATTCAATCTAAAAAAAAATTATTCAAATTTTCACTCATTTTTATTTATATTTAATTAATTTATTAATTGATACAGAGGGAAAAGTAATTGAAAGCCGATAAATTGTTTTATTTTTAGTATAAATTATTAGAAAATTTGTATTTTGATCAATAATTGATGCAATTAAAAAATTAATTGGAATAGTTTTTGTCTTTGAGAAATCTTTTAATCGAATATATTTTTTCTGTGTACCCTAATCTATTAGATATAGCTTGACATTTATTTCCACTTTATTTCTTTAATTTACATTATTTTTTTTTTTACTTAACTAATTCTTACCTACATAAATCTTAAATACATAAATCTGCAAAATACTAAAAATTGGTTCCTAAAAACGTTTTTTGAATCAATCGTAGTGTTCAGAAATAATTTCATATGCGTATGAATACAAAATGAGATTAGTTTGTTTAACTATTTTGAACTTATAACATTTACATCTAACATTTACAGATACATTACTTGGACAGAAGATGTTTCAAAAGAAAATGTTGTGTTGGGATGAAAAATCTCCCAACTAAGAAATTTTTTTATAATAGTGGGTATTTTCGAAGTTCAACTTATTTAATATTCATTTCCACAGATCTATCATAGATGTTAATTGTGAATAAAATAAAAAATGAAAATACTTTTCATTTTATTTCCATTTTTTATTTATAATTTCAAATTTTTTGCTAATCAATTTATTAATTTTTAAATAAAAATTTTTAAATTTTTTTATTTGTACTAAATCAAATGAATTTGTATATAATTTTATATCTGATAAGTTAAAAAAAATAATAAAAATAAATTTAAAAAATAAAATATTTTATTTAAATAAAATAATAATATTGCAGCAAGAATCATATAAATATATGCATCCAATAAAAAGTTATATTAATCTGAAGTGAAAACTTAAAAAATATTCACATTTTTGGGGTTTTTTTCCGAAAAACCCCAAATTCTTTCACTTCTAAAATATTTCTTTTGTAATGTTTTCAAGAGAAATCTTAACGTAGAAAAATCGGAAGCGCTTTGGACAATGGTTTCCCCCCAAGCCCTATCCTAACTTTGCCAATTTTGAAAAACTTTTTTAAAAACTTTTTGTAAAATTCTCAAAAGTCAAAGCCGAGATCAACAAAAAAATATATATTAGCTATATATCACCGTATGTTGTTGACACACACACAAAATATTTTCTGAGCCACGCTTTTTACAATGGCTGGGTAATACTTTTAATGAAGAAAGTAAATTTTTGAAACAAGTTTTCCCCGGACAGGGATTTCGGGACTAGAAAGTGGAAGGTTTTGGAATTCGCTGATTTTAAAAAAAGTTGATCTATATTATGCAAAAATGTCATTAGAATACCTGTAATTGTTATATATATATATATACAGTGCAAGCTCGATTTTCGCGACTAATTAAAAAGCAGACTTGTTGCGAAAACTGAATTTTCGCGATAACCAAAATTTTATTGAAAAATTTTTTGTAATTTTTTAGAATTGTTTTTATTGATATATTTACATTTTAAAAATTTTTAAAGAAATTGGAAATTTTTAGTCGCTTTTTTGGCAAATTATTTTTTAAAATAACAGCTAAATCACGTAGTTCGTATAGTGCTGTTGTGGGCTTGTCATTTTCCAAAGTCCATTGTATGCATATATTTATCGATGTTATAAAATCGTCCACTTTAGTTTTGTTTTCTTCCTGACCACTATCGTATAAATCCTCCGATTCCGTATCTGATAATTCTATTTGCTCCTCATTACTTTCCACATGAATTCGTGAAAAGATGTTTCGTACCAATTTGAGCTACAAGTGTAGCAATAGATGAAAGATCTTCGTTTTCTTGCTTTATAATGCGGTAAATCGAATACTTATGCAACTTGTAATTGAATTTATGGAATCTTCACTTAAATTTTTTTTTTTTTAATCTCTAATTTTTGATAAATCGTTGGCTTTAAAATATGTTGAACTTCTCCTATATTAAAGGATATATTTATCTTCCCTTTTTTGGTTATAGACATTATAATCAAATTAAAAAAAAAAAGATAAGTCTGGAAAATAGAACCCGTTTTCGTAAACTGTCGCGATTATAGAAACTGCAATTTTAAAAATTAAGCCGTTGTTATAATGGGTAGTTGCAAATACCGAGCTTATATATATATAAAGCGTGATCCATTTCGAGGTTCCCTAGATCCGCCCTAGTGTATTTGTTTAATTTTTGTAATTGTTTAAATTATAAAGAAAATTAAAAAAAGAATAATAATTATAATAAGAAAAAAAGTGAAATAAATTTAAAATTATTCAAGATTTTAATTATTCCAAATTCATCATAACTTTGAATAATTGAAATTAGAATACTTAGTCATAATTATAATTAACAAGCACCCGAAAATTTTTCATTTTTGTTTTTCAATCAATATAAATAATGGGTGATTCATTTCGAGGTTCCCTATTTTTTTAAAGAAAAAAAAACACAGAAAATTCAAATTTAATGGGGAATGTTTATTATCATTTGAAAAAACATTCTTTGGCATTTATTTTTTGAAGATTATGTCTACCAAATGTTGGCCGTTGCTACGTCGCAGATGGTCCATCCGTTGAGTCCAATTTTCGATGACTCGTTCGAGCATTTCGACTGGTAACTGGCGAATTACACGCGTGATCTTTTCCTCCAAGGCCTGAATCGAAGCGGGTTTATCCGCATAAACTTTAGACTTTACATATCCCCACAGAAAAAAGTCTAACGGTGTGATATCACACGATCTTGGTGGCCAATCGACGGGCCCAAAACGTAAAATTATGTGCTCACCGAAGTGTTCTCCCAATAAAAACATTGATTGATGCGATGTATGGAAAGTGGCGCCGTCTTGCTGAAACCAAATATCGCCGAGATCACGAGCTTTAATTTCAGGCATCAAATAGTCGGTTATCATGTCACGATAAAGGTCGCCATTGACGGTTACGTTCACACCGGCATTATTTTTAAAGAAATATGGACCGATGATTCCACCGGCCTACAAACCACACCAAACGGTTGTTTTTTCTGGATGAAGTGGCAGTTCTTGAATCTCTTCAGGTTGCTCTTCGTCCCAAATGCGGCAATTTTGTTTGTTTACATAGCCATTGAGCCAGAAATGGGCCTCATGGCTGAAGAAAATTTGCCTCGAAAACGTCGGATATTCTTGGAACTTTTCAAGAGCCCATAGAGCGAAGCGATGTCGCTAGGGAAGTTCGAGCGGCTTCAGTTGTTGCACAAGCTGTATTTTTTACGCTTTCAATTTAAGATCTCGACGTAAAATACGCCAAGTCGTTCCATACGTCAGTCCGAGTTGCTACGAACGGCGCCGAATCGACTCTCCACGGTCTTCGTGCACACTCTCAGCTACGACCGCTATATTTTCTTCACAGCGTGCTGGACGTGGTCTATTCGGTCGAACATTATCCAATAATGAATGCTGGGTCTCAAAATGGGTGATGGTGTTGCGAATAGTACGCTCAGTAGGCCGATTATATTGATCATAAGTTGAGCGAAGTGCACGAAACACATTCCTCACAGAACGTGAATTTTCGTAATAAAGTTGAATGATTTGTAAACGTTGTTCAGGCGTAAGTCTTTCCATTATGAAATGCCAAACAATACTAAACAAAAATAACATGACAGCATGACACGACTCACACGTGATCTGTCAAAAAAAGGCTATTGAAAAAAGTATCTCCACTTGAATCACCCATTATATATATATGTTTATTTATACAAATAATTAATAATATGATTAAAAGAAGTATAATATTAAAAGGGAAAATTATTCATTTTGTTTCAATATTATTCGTTACTCGAAAAGTTCAATTAGTCGTATCAAATTGTTCAAATTAGTCGAACGAACATTATGGACATGGATACCCTAATTATCAGATTATCAGTTTTCCAATGCTGGTTTCTTAGCTGCTAGAAAGTGTTAAACCGTTGTTTTAAATTAGAATAAGCCGTTACTAATAAACTAAAAGAGTTACAACGCTGCTACAATAAAATTCATCTTATAAAGCCAAAGAAACCTGCTTTTAAATAAGTTTTTTTTTTCTAGTAGTCAGCTCTTTGTTACTTGTTTAAGTTCAAAGTCATTTGAAGATGTGTTTTTTTTTTACAATTTAAATTGAATTTATTTTTTTTATTTTTATTTTTTATTATTTTCTTCCGTTAGTGACTGGTTATTGTAACATATATATATATTTTTAACTTGTTGCGTTTTTGTTGTCATTTAAGTAAAAAATAAGCATATTTTTTAAGTCTTAAGAACAGTTTTAATTAACCTTGCAGAGTTGGTAGTTATCTTAAATTGTTATTTAAATTATTCATATTTGTTTATGTTTATAATAATAATTTTAAAGATTTTCCCCCGTATTCACAAACAACTTTTAAATTTAAAATAACTTTTAAATCAAATTTTTCATACAAATTTTATTTCTAAAATCTATTTTATATTTAAAATTGGTTTGTGTTGTATACGGGGGTTTAATTTTATTTGTAACAAATAATAATAATAATAATAAAACGAATAAGAAAACAGCAGCCTATTTCCGTAAATATTTAAAATCTAGTTATATTTAAATAGGGGGATCTTGATAATGATTTAAATATAAAAGAATAGAAAAGACAAAGAATTATTCCTTAAACGTGTTACAGACGGAAATAAAAATCTAAAAATGTCTTAAATAAATCTCATTATTAATGCAAAAAAGTAATAAAACTTAAAAAAAAATATACAATTTTTTTTAATAACAAAATATTATTTAACCTGAAATAGTTAAGTAAACATTTTAAGACATTATTAAAGATAATAATATTTAATATAATTAATAAAATTTAAATTTTTGCAACATTTTTTAAAATATAAATTTTTAGTTTTTTTTTTTCTGGGGATTCCCCATTCAAAATTTATTTTTGTATTTATTAAAAACTCATATGAATGAAAATCGTTGACATAATTAAGAAAAAAATAAGTCATTTTAAATTTTTTTACTTCATTTTTTTATGTAAAAAAATTAATTTTTAGAGGCAATTACAAAAAAGCTGATATAATGACACAAAAAGTCAAAAAATATACATAATATAATTTAATTATTTTTTCTTATAGTGTTAGTACAACATATTCAAATCTTTGTTGCAATGAAAGAAAAATTTTATGTTTTCAAAATTTTAGCTCAATTAATTTTAAACAAGTTTTTGAAATTTTTATACGAATACAAGAGGAAATATTGAAAAAATTAGTATTAAGAAATTTAGTTTATTTTTACAATTAATAAAAATTTATAAGTATATCTTTGATATTAAAAATAAAATGTAAATAATTTTAAATTACTGAATTTTTTTTTTTTTTTTTTTAATTTTTAGCAGCGAATTCAAAACGTTGAACAAATTTTAAAAAATTTGGTATTAGAATATTCTATGAAAAAAATATATACATATTAACCCAGCAAAAACTTTTTGGTTTTCGGTAATAACAACTACTTATTAAAATAGTTTCTTGGTAATGAGGCGTCATTATTATTTGCCTACTCTGTATTACATTAATAAGTACTCAATAGTATAATAGCACAGTAATACTGCAATCACGTGGATGAGTTGTCTAGAGCGCCGGATTAACAACCAGAAGGTTGTTGGTTCAACCCCATACTGAAGCTGTTAGTTTTTTATAACAAAATATGTAAAAAGATATTTTAAACTAAATAGTGTTTTTGTCGCTTAGGATGCTATGTGGGAGATGGTGTACTGAGTAAGACGTTAGTCAGTAAAAACGAATGGTTAATGTGTGTCCAAGTTCGAGTCTCACTGACGGCAAAATTTTTTTCTTTTTTTATTATTTTTGTTTTCGTTTAGGTACATATTTTTGAGTACCCCTAGAGTCAAAAAATAACTACATGAATTTGTGGACAAGTCGAACAAAAATAACTAGTTATTCAGGCAAAAAATAAGTAGTTTATTTTTGTTTCCAATTATACCTGAAAGCAAAGTTTTTACTGGGAAGTTATTTTATTTATTATTTCTTTATTTGAAAGCTTGAGTTATAGCTTTTATATAATAAAGAAAATTTAAAAGTTTTTAGATTTTTTATGAAAAAATAAAAAATAATAATAAATAATAACTTTTTAAAATGTTATAAAAATTTTAATGAAATATTTAGAAAATATATATAAAAATTAAAGTCTTCTTTACGTTTTTGAGGCAAATTGCAAAAGAATTATTAATTAATTAACAACAATAAAAATAGTATTTTATATTTTATTTATTTTTTCTTTTGCGGCTTAACTTTTTGCAGTTCATTAATATATATGTTAAAATTAAGTTCTAAGCTTCGCATAACAAACTGTTATGTAAAAAATTAATGAATTTGCTCCACATATTGTAGCATACCTGAAAAACTATTTGTCTGATTTGATTTAAAAATATACATTTTCACCTTATGCGGTATATATTTTTTGAAAACTTTCGTTTTTAACTTGATAACATATGTGTATGAAATGACTACATAATGTTTTCAAAACATCAGCTGACGTTTTGCGTTACAAAGCACACATGTCGAAAGCCGCTTGTGGACAAGTTTTGTGGATGTTTGTGCCGCCTACAAATGTATGAGATGTCTTCTTTCGCACAGTTTTTGACGCACAAATAATATGCTTTCAATTATTTGTCAGATAAAATTTAGGTTTCCGATATTAATTGTAAAAAAAAGTAAAAAATCACATTTCTTGTAGGTTTATTTGGATTTTCGGATTTCTAAAAATTTATAATAAATAGAAAACAATTTTAAATTCAAAATTGAAATGCTTTATTATTTCTTTTTACGCACTTTTGTAATTTGCTATTAACTTTAATAAGAAAAAAAAAAGATATTTAAAAAAGTCTTTGAAAATTTGGACACCCTATAGAGAAAAACTTATAAAAGTTATATCAGAAAGAAAAATTTTAAAATTCAAAGCCCAATATATTGTAAACTAAAATAGATAACCTATATATACAGCGACGGTTTTTCTAGTTCTCGGATAGACGATTTTGCTCATACATTAATCTTTTAAATCGGTTCAGATATAAAGAATTGGGATCTTTTATTTTCAAATTCGAAATGTCCAAGTTTGGAACTATGTAGACCCGCCCCTATTAGTCCTACATAGTTCAAGAACAAAACTTAATCTCGTCTATATCTCTACTATCTATATCGAACTATATCGAAAATACTTTCTCGAGAATATGTGGTAAAGAAGTCAAATATATTGAAAATTCCGATTACATAATTTCTTCAACAGACAAAGAAGCAGCAGAATCCAGTGACGACGAACAACTCCATCTATTCTTGTTTATTTGATAGGTGAGTTTAAAAAGTATAACGAACATTAACATAAAATAAAATTATTTCTTATATTCTTTAGCCGCACAAGTGACATTTTAAAAGTTTGCCCTAATTAAGTATGAACGAATGTTAGGCCGGAGTTCAGAACGAAACTTTTTTATTGAAAAAAAAGAAGATAAAATTATAATTATATTTTATTGAATAATATTTGTATACTTTTTATAATAAATATGACACAAAATATACGGTGTGAAATCGATACCGATTAGTTTTTAACTCCATACCATTGCGGTATCAAGTTCAATCACTGTAGTGTTCATTTCTACTCAAATGTAATACCATTGCGTTAACAAACTTCCATTGCAGATTTGAACACGCCGTTTTCAAATTTAATCCATACGTCACTGATATGGTATTGACATTTTTGATCATATGATTTTAAACATGATATGATTGTGATCATTATTTCTCTGGGTACCAAAAATTTATAATTCAAATAACCTCGAAGATATACTTACATAATTTTTAAATCTGATCAATAGTTTTGAAGATATTAAAAAAATTGTATCGAAAAAAAAAATTGGAAAATTTAAAATTTTTTATTAAAGAAAAAATCGTAAAAAATTGAAAGCGATCAAAACTTCTACTTACACATCTTTGTTCAGAAAGCTACGAAGGCGGATCAAAAAGTCCGTGACTTTTCAAACTTCCCTCGTAGTTATATGAAATGCAACACTGTTCCCATTAAGTACCACCTGTTAATAGACTACTGTCAAATTAACAGCTGTTCAAAACATACAACCTCGTATTTTTCTAAAAATGGAAAAAAGTGAATTTCGACTGCTCATTAAACATTATTTTTTGCGAAAAAAAACCGTCAAATGACGTAAATGACGAAACTTGCTCAAAATTTTACAGTAGTCTATAAACAGGTGGTACTTGATGGGAGTAGTGTTGCATTTCATATAACTAGGAGTATTTCATTTTATTCGTTTTAGTAGTGTTAATGTGAGAAAGTTTCTTACAGACAGATCAAATTTCAAATGGATTAAATGATATGTATTTTTTTTTTTTTTTATAAAAAGTGTAATTATTAAATTGTTTTTAGACTGATTTTTTTAATAATAATTTCAATTTAAATATTTTTTAATAAAATAAAATCAAATATTGTTTTAATTTTTATTATATATTTTTTAATTCAATTAATTTAAATAATAAATCTTTATTTCATTTTTATTACATTAATTCCTTAAAATTATATTATTTAAATTTAAATGAAATTTGATTTTATTGAAATTTAACAACTTTCCTTTAAAGGTCAAGTTTATATAATTTTTTCCTTATATGTAAAAAAAAAAAAACAATCAAACAAACTACTTGACTTACAAAAATTATGTCAAATTAAAATGTTCAATGTCACTAAACTTTTTATTTAAGTTTTTTTAAGGAACAAAAAAAAAATAAAAGCAAAGGTGTGAATAACCCATTAATTTAAGTAATAAAAATTTTTAAACAAAAAATAAAAAATAAACCAGGTTAATTTAATTTGAAGTACGAAATAAGGAGACCTTTGTTTTGTTTCTTTTTTTTACGTTTAAAGTGATCTATTATTGATTTATGTTAAAAAAATGTAAATTAATTGTTATGTAAATTACAGAAATATCAAAAAAACAATGATGTCGTTAAAAATTATAAAATACAAATTTTGTGTTAACAATTTTGTGATGACATAACTATTTAATATTAAAATTATTGAGAAAATCTTTATAAAGTAGATCAATTTTGAAAGAACCCTACTTAAGATAAATATTCGCTTTTTTTCAGAGAGTTTGTAGAGAACTACTGGAACCTGATATAAAGTGAAAAAGTAAAAATAATGTTTTATCTATATAATTAATAGGCAAACACATTTCCTGTAACCCCTTTTACGCTCACAGTATACATCCCGATTTCATATAAAAAATATAAATATGAATATAAATTTTGTTAAAATCGGTTCACTATTTTAAACGTTATAAACGGCAAAAATTGTAATGAAATAACAACAGTGAGTTAAAGTTTTTCTTTTATCACTTGTAATTGAGATAATTGTAAGAGAGCAGTGATAAACAAAATAAAAAGGACTTAAATACTCTAAATTGCTTTGTTTGTTTTATTTTAGTCATATACGTAATGAAAAACAAAGTAAAAAAGGTAACAATTTGTGTTGCTTTTTGAAAGGTGTTTTGTTTTTATACCGTTCCTTTTTATTGTTAGCAAATGCTAATTTTTATATAAAATTATTCATTTTACTTTCATTGTCAAGATAAGCTCATTTTATTGTTCTTTTATTTTGAATATTTAAAATCAGGGACAGTAACTATTGTGACTTTCATCACAAATATCATAGGATTTTTGTTTTATTTTTATATTTTTTTAGTAAAATTAGTTATTTTCTGATTTTTATTCATAGTATTGTAGTAAAACACAAAACGAAAAAACGTCAAAATAAAAGTGTAAAAAAATTGACTAAACAGAAAAAAGATAAAGAAAACCAAAAAATTGCCAAAATAAAAAAGTCGCCAAAATAAAAAAATGCCAAAAATGAAAAAAATCGCCAAAACGAAAAAAATCGGCTAAATAAAAAAAAATAACAAAAAAAAAACCTAAACAGAAAAAAACGCTAAAACAAAAACAAATTCGTCAATGAAAAACCCCAAACGGAAAAAACAAAATGAAAAAATCACCCAAACGAAAAAAGAATTGCCAAAATAAAAAACGCCTAGATGAAAAAAATCGGTAAAATGAAAAAAACTCCAAAACGGAAAATATCAGTAAAATAAAAAAAAACAAGATAAAAAAATGGGTAATAGTATCTAAAAGGAAAAAATCGCCAAAACAAATTCGCCGAAAAAAGCCAAAAAGAAAAAAAAATAGTAGAAACGTCAATATAAAAAAATCATCTACATGGAAAAAAATTGCCAAAACGAAAAAATTCGGCAAATCCAAAACGGCAAAAATTGTAGAAATAACAAATCACCGACAAGCAAAAAAAAACGCCTAAATAAAAACAAATTCGCCAAAATAAAAAAAACAAAAAATCGGCAAAATGGTAAAAATTGGAGATATAAAAAATTACCAAAATGAAAAAAAAAATCGCCAAAACGAAAAAAAATTGCCTAAACAAAAACAAATTCGCCAAAGTAAAAAACGCTAAAGCGGAAAAAATCGCCAAAACATGAAAACTCGGCAAAATATAAAATAAAAATATTACAAAATAAAAAAATTGGCAAAACGAAAAAAATCGCCTAAAACCAAAAACAATTCTCCCAAATAAAAAAGGGCAAACTAAAAAAAAACGCCAAAATGGAAAAATCGGCAAAATGAAATAACGTCAAAATGGTAAAAATTGGAGAAATAAAAAATCAGCAAAATGACAAGATTGCCAAAACGAAAAAAGTCGCCTAAACAAAAACAAATAAACAAATAAAAAATTGAAAAATAAAAACAAATTTGCCAAAATAAAAGAAAAAGTACCGAAATCAAAAAATAAAAAATGCCGAAAAAAAATAACTAAAACGAAAAAGAAATGCCAAAATGAAAATTAATTCCATAAACGGAAAAAATCGCCAAAACGGAAAAATCTCCAAAATAAAAAAACGCCAAAATAAAATCGCCAAAAAAAAAATATGCAAATAAAAAAAACACAAACGGAAAAAATATCTGTAAAATAAAACATCAAAAGAAAAAATCGCCAAAGTGGAAAAACCAGAACGCAAAAAAAAACATGAAAAACTCGCCAAAATAAAAAAGAAATGGAAAAATGGGCAAAATAAAAAATCGTCAAAATGAAAAAAAAAATTGCCAAAGTGAAATCGCCAAAAGGAAAAAAATATGCAAATAAAAAACACAAAAAGGAAAAAAAATCTGTAAAATAAAACATCAAAAGAAAAATCGCCAAAGTGGAAAAACTAGAACACAAAATAAAACAACATGAAAAACTCGCCAAAATAAAAAAATGGAAAAAATCGTCAAAACTAAAAAAACTGCCAAAGTGAAAAAAATCGCCAAAATTAAAAAAAAAAACGAAAAAAACTGTCAGAGCGAATAAAACTCTAGAACGAAAAAAAACAACATGAAAAAATTACCAAAAAAAAAGAAGAGAGTTATTACAGTTACTCAGAGTTTTATTCGCCCTCTCTGCTTTGAAGAATTGTAGAAGTAAGAAAAAACGTTTAATTGTTAATTTCGTTCTTCACGAATTTCCACAGAATCTACAACATTGATAAAAATTTTTTGAAAAAATGTTTGAAAGGTATTTTACTTTCAGCAATAAATTATTTTTAGGTAGCGAGCCTGAAAATACACTTTCTTCTGAACTTGAGCACGAATATATCTTATTTGTTATATAATTACAAATTTTATAATTTCTATTTAAAATTACTTATATTAGTGTCCCATTAATTACTAACAACTCAAAAACCTAATTAAGATAATCTAAATTCCATTCATACAAATTTTTTTCAAACCACAAAATAATAAAATGATTTTCAATTTTGTATTGTGGGTTATTTATTAGATGGGCTTTCAATCACTTAACAGATTATCATTTAAATTGATCAAATTCTAAAAACTCGTCTAGAGTTCTTTAAATTATTTATTTATTTATTTGTTTTTTTTTTTTTTTATTTTAAGTTTAAACAATTGGTTTTTTACTTTTCAATAGTTCTTTTGTTATTAAAAATTTTTATGTTTTTAGTTTAGCCCAGCTTTAGTTTTTTTTTTTTTTTTTTTTCTTTAGTTTTGTTATATCTTTTGAATCGTTTTTATAGGTTGATCTTTTCTTGTTGCGATTATGTCAGATAAAATATCTGCAAAAAATAAACATAAAATTTATAATATAATTACAAAAACCATATCATATAAGTGGAGATTAATATGCAAGCACAGTGTTTTGAAAAGGTGAAAAAATAAATGAAAAATTAAAAAAAAATTAAGGAATGTTTTTGTAACGTTAACAAACATTAAATTCAATATATATATTAAGAATATATACTAATATGGATTAATTTTTTTGTTATTTGTTTCCCACTGTGCTAAATTATAAAAAAAATTGAAATAAAGAAATTATCATTATTATTCTTTTTTTCCTTCCATAATTTCCAATATGCCAATTTATTTTTAAACCATAAAGAAAAGGAAATCTATTTTAAAATTAACTTTTTCTTATTATTTTTTTTTTTTTATTTTTTTATTTATTTATTTATTTTTTTTTTTTTTCTTAAACAAAACTATTTAACAATGACTTTGACTGTTGACCTTGAACATTAGGAAAATAATAACAATTTTTAAAACCAACAGCTTTAAATATAAGACATGCCGGCTTGTATTATGGGTGTATTTTTCATTAAGGTAAATTAATTAACAAATTTATTTTTAAAGTTTGTTTGGTTATACTTAAAACTGCTGCAGTTTAAAACAAAATACAACAAACTAAAATTTTAATTGAAAAACTTTCCATCTTTAAAATTAAATTTTTTTGCGGTCAAGTGTTAAAATTTGTTTTTTAATAATTTTCTGTAACAAAGACATTAAAAATAAAACCCTAAGGCTACTTTAAATTAATATTTATTAATGTAAAATAATATAATTTAGACTTAACAATGCACAGCAGGTCAGAATTGAAAATTCGTGAAATATTAATTTTTTAATTAGCGTAGTTTTGATCCTATAAAAGATATTGACTTCAGTCTTTTTGTATTGAATTTAAAATTATGACAGTTAGACAAGTGCATTTATTTGTCCATACCCAGCAAAAACTTTTTGGTTTTCGGTAATAACAACTACTTATTAAAGTAGTTTCTTGGTAATGAGGCGTCATTATTATTTGCCTACTCTGTATTACATTAATGAGTACTCAATAGTATAATAGCACAGTAATACTGCAATCACGTGGATGAGTTGACTAGAGCGCCGTATTAACAACCAGAAGGTTGTTGGTTCAACCCCATTCTGAGGCTGTTAGTTTTTTATAACAAAATATCTAAAAAGATATTATAAACTAAATAGAGTTTTTGTCGCTTGGGAAGCTATGTGCGAGATGGTGTACTGAGTAAGACGTTAGTCAGTAAAAACGAATGGTTAGTGTGTGTCCAAGTTCAAGTCTCACTGACGGCAAAATTTTTTGTTTTTTTATTTTTATTTTCGTTTAGGTACATATTTTTGTGTACCCCTAGAGTCAAAAAATAACTACATGAATTTGTGGATAAGCCGAACAAAAATAACTAGTTATTCAGGCCAAAAATAAGTAGTTTATTTTTGTTTCCAATTATACTTGCTGGCTTACCAGGAAAGCAAAGTTTTTGCTAGGAAGTTTTTCTGATTTTTAGAATTAAATTAAAATTTTTTGTAAAAAATTTGGTTTTCGCAGAAACTATAAATATTTTATTTGTAATAAAATCTTTGTTAGTTAAAATATTCTAACGAAATTTTTTGGTGATTATTGATATTATCAATTGAAATGATAAACTGTAAAAGAATTTTGTAAAGAGAATCCCGCAATTTCCAAAAAACCTTCGAAAATCCCAAAAATAAGATTTTTTTGAATTTCGCCCATAAAGTTCACATTTATTGCAGATCTGGAAAAAGCCGTTGATGAACTCTTCAGAACACTTCAAAGTTTCCAAAACTACATTCCATTTGTAAAACCAGACTTTGAGATTTTAGAACATATAGGCTAAGTTCAAAACATTTTTCTATTTCTATACTTTGAGCAACCTTAGCTCCGCTCCTAAGGGTTTAGTAGGGTCTACCTTCCAATCTTAAAATTGTACACTCCTCTGCTATGCCTAAGTGAATGTATGTAAATCCAACTAGACGATTAGAAATTACAGACTTATTTCCAAAAAAAATTATATTCAACCCCACTGTGCAATGTAAAGTTTTATGTAAGTATTTTGTAATAAAAAACAGTTAGAAGTAAACATATTTAATTAAGTGTTAACTTTTTGTCTTAGCTTTTTAAAGTTTTCTTTTTTTCCGTAACGAGGGTTTAAGGTTATGTTCACATACATTAATATAAATAATTAATAATACAAATTTTTATTGAATTTTTATAATTTTCTATGCTAAAATCTAAAAAGAAAAATATTGAAATTTGATATACATAATATGAACACCTAATACGTTTATACGTGCAAGTCTTATTTGTTAATAAAAATGAAACTCAGCATAAACGCTGAATTAATTTTTTGTAATTAATGTAACCATTTGATAATAAAAATTTTAAAAATAAATAAATTTATGTATTTTTAAATCTATTTCTATATGAAAACTGCCTATTTTTAGTGAGTTGATTTTTATTTCCAAACAGCTGCCGTATAAACGTAATAATTTTATAAAATTTTGTTTAAACCATTAAAGGGTTAATTTTTTTATTTTAATGTTATTAAAATAAACTATTATAAACCAGACAATTTTACTAAGTAAAGTAACATTTATTTTGTAATATTATTTTAAAATTGTTTCTTTTAGTTTTTAATTTGTTATCAAAAGTGTGTAGGTTTTGTTATGAAAAAATTTATAATATATTCAAAAAATTTTTCAGTCTTTTTTTTTAACTAACTGATAGATATTATTATGAACTAATAAAAAAAATAGCCAAATTAGTTAATTTATAGTTTTTAATATTTTTGCAAAATAATAATAATATTTATGAGAAAAACCATCAACGATTGTGTTTACATTGCCACCTTACACGGTATCTATTTTTCGAAAACGTTCGTTTTTAACTTGTTAACATATGTGTATAAAATGACTATATAATGTTTTCGAAACATCCGCTGACGCTTTGTGTCACAAAACACACACGTTGAAAGCTGCTTGTGGACAAGTTTATGAATGTTTGTGCCGCCTACAAATGCCTGAGATGTCTTTCGCAAAGTTTTTGATGCACAAATAATATGCGTTCAATTATTTGTAATATAAAGTTTAGCTTCCCGATATTAATTGTAAAAAAAGTAAAAAATCGCATTTTTTAAACACCCCCCCCCCCCCCCCTCCCTCAATAATAGCGAAAGAAAATTTTAAAAATCCAAACGCGATATCTCGTAAACTAAAACAATACTAGCTGTAACTCAAAAAAAGTCGCCGCTGTCATTTAAATTGCGGTTGTAAAAAAAAAAAAAATATATATATATATATATATATATATATATATATATATATATATATACAAAAATAATGATTGTAATGAAACGGTATACTTTATCTAAAACACCTTCTCGAAAATACGTGGTCTCGAAAAGTTTG
Organism: Protocalliphora azurea; assembly: GCA_932274085.1. NCBI lineage: Eukaryota > Metazoa > Arthropoda > Insecta > Diptera > Calliphoridae > Protocalliphora > Protocalliphora azurea. Next base: position 148,857,155 of record OW026521.1, on the reverse strand, counting down.
AAAATATTGAAAATTCCGATAGCATAATTTCTTCAAAGAGGCAGCAGAATCCAGTTCTGGAAGTGGTGTTACATTGCCACTAGATCATAAATATATAGATAAATACATTTGCTAAATTTAGGTAAACACCATAAATGTAAACTAATAAAATACTTATTGTTAAAATAGACATTTTTTGTTTGTTTTGTTATTTTAAATTCATTAATAGAAATATATGAATGCTTAGAAAAGGATAAAGATTTACTTAAATTTGGGAAATATGGCAACGCTATTAAAAATAAAAAAAATTTTATTAATTATTTTTATAAAAATATTTTGTGTATAGATATTATTGAAAGTATACATAAATATTCATAATTTTCTAAGTAATTATTCACGCAAAGCTAAAGGCAAAAGTTGCAAGTTTGTAAAAATATAGTCATATATACAATAAATTGGAAATATAAAAGTTTAAACGCGTATATTTCTGAAATGAGGCATGATATTGACTTGAATCGTTTTGCAAAAGATCGGAAATTATATATGCTAAAGGATAAGCTTAATTTGGAATACATATTTTTAAAATTTCTTTCGCTATTTAGAAATAAACCAAACAAAAGGCCCACTTTGGGGTTTTTGGAGAAAATACAAATTTTTTAATTGTAATAACATATTTGTTTATAAAGATATCTTAATGAAATTTGCAAAAAATGTGGATCTTATTAATGTAAATAAAAGCGCGTTAACCAAATTTCAATCAGGGGTAGGGTTTTCCTGAATTCCCAAAAAAACTAATCAAAATTCCCAAAAATGGGATTTTTTACATTTATGGCTATGGAATCCACATTTTTCCGAAGACCCGTAGATTTTGATTTAAAACTTTTAACAACATATTGAGGATTCTTAAAATATATTCCGCTTGTCGTTTCGTGCTTTGGGATTTGAGAAAAAAAAGTCAAAACTTTCATATAAAATGGATCGAATTCGGGAGGGTGTGTACCATGACCAATTGAGTTATTGGGCTTGTTTTTTATCTTAAAGTCATCTCTGTGAAATTGTCTTTCAGAAAACTGTAAAATTATTATATGTCGCTAAAGAAAATTTTATTTTAGATAAAAAAGAGTGTAAAAACACAAAAAGTCGTCTTTTTGGAATCTTCAAATTCAAAATCGTTTATTTTTGGACTCGGTAAAAATATCGATCAATTTTTTTTTATTCAATAGATAATTTTGTTCTTTAACTAGATAGGAAAAAATACTAGGATATATGTGAAAAAAAAACTGGACCAAGAACATACAAAATTATGGTGCTTAAAAATTCAAACGCAAATAACTTGAAAACTATAAGAGATAAATAGGACATGTAAGCATGATTTTTATAAGTCTTATCAGGGCCTACAACAATATATAAAAATATTTGAAATCGGACGAGAAACAAAAATTTGGCAAACAATTAAAAATTTTTTATGTCAGAGGTACCTAACTTTGAGCCTCCTTAGCTCCGCCCTTGAGGGGTTTGTTGTGCCCCCTTCCAAACTTAACATTGTATACTCCTCCGCTACGCCAGCTTATCAGAAGTTACAGATTTATTTCCAAAAAATTTTGATTCTGCCCCACTGTGCACATTCACATAAAATATAATTATTTTTGTATTCTTTAAGTGACATTTAAAAGTATGGACTGTCAAGCCGGAGTTCATTGTAAAAGGGAGGTTAAATAGTAATTATATTTTCTTATAATATTTATATACTTCTTGCTTTTGTTGTTTTCTTTAATTTAGCACTCAGAACATATTGGGGATCATTTCAGTGGAATATTTCTATAAACGTAATTGAGAAAAATTTGTCTAAAATGTTTTTGAAAAAAAAAAAAAAAATATTAAAAAATGTTAACAGTTTTAGTTGTTTGCTTCACTTAAGATAAGTTTCTGATGACAAAATCTCTGTTTACAGGAAATATTTTTGTTGTAGTTGGAGAATTTCATCAGCTTAAAGGATGCCCAAAGTTACTTTTCTTACAGACCAGGAAAAATTTAAAATTTAATTTATTCGTGATCAAGGCTATTCTAGCAGAGAAATTAGACGAAAAATTAACCTTTCTTAAGAAAGGCAGAAATACGAAATACGGAAACCAACAAAAGGTAATCAAAAATTAACAAAAAGGCAAATTAATATAATAAAACAGGAAGCCACAATAAATTAAATACTACACAAATTAAAAATAAACTTGGCCTTACTGTCACTTCCAAACATGTTGCACACATTTTGCAATCAGATATGCAAACACTAAATGGAAGAAACCAAAATGTAAGTCAATGTTAAAACAGTATCATAAGGAAAATCGTTTAAAATTTGCGCGCAAATACTTGAAATGGAAACAGATGAGTGGAATAAATTAATCTTTTCTGATGAAAAGAAATTCAATTTGAACGGTGGTCTCCACTCATATTCTTGGTCAATAGCAAGAATGTAAAGTGAAACGAAATTCGTATGTCGAAATGCAATTTTGGTGAAGGCTGCTGCAGGAAAATCAAAAATATGTCTTGTTCCAACTAAAATGAACAGTGCAATTTATAATGAATTCTTAGAAGATGTTCTTCTCTTATATATGAATGAAAAAATGGATGAAGATTGCATATTCCAACAACCAATTGCATATTCCAACAACCAATTTAAATCGTGGTTTAATGAACATAGTATTCCACACTTGGACTGGTCGGCTTGAAGTCCAGATTTAAATCCAATGCAGAATATGGTGGGGTACATGACCCCCATGGAAATGCACATAATGAAATCATAATGATAATAATGGAGTTAAAACTGAAAATTAAACAAGCCTGGGAAGAAATTGATAGTGATTTTCTTCAAAAATTAGTCAAATCAATGCCAGGCAGAATTTTTTTGGCTTTCCTAGTAAGCTAGCAGGTATAATTGGAAACAAACTACTTATTTTTTGCCTGAATAACTAGTTATTTTTGTTCGAGTTGTCCACAAATTCATGTATTTATTTTTTGATTCTAGGAGTACTCAAAAATATGTACCTAAACGAAAACAAAAATAAAAAAAAAAAACTTTGCCGTCATTGAGACTCGAACTTGGACACATACTAACCATTCATTTTTATTGACTAACGTCTTACTCAGTACACCATCTCATACATAGCATCCTAAGCGAAAACAAAAACTCTATTTAGTTTAAAATATCTTTTTAGACATTTTGTTATAAAAAACTAACAGCTTCAGAATGGGATTGAACCAACAACCTTCTGGTTGTTAATCCGGCGCTCTAGCCAACTCATCCACGTGATTGCAGTATTACTGCGCTATTATACTATTGAGTACTTATTAATGTAGAGTAAGCAAATAATAATGACGCCTCATTACCAAGAAACTACTTTAATAAGTAGTTGTTATTACCGAAAACCAAAAAGTTTTTGCTGGGGTATTTAAAGAAAATTGCCATAAAAAATTTTATTAAACTGCTAAAACTACAACGAAAAAAAATTAATATACATTTTAAGTTTTTTGTTATTAATTTTTTAAGTTAAGTCAATAAATAATTTGAAGAATTAATAATAATGTAGCATCTTAATTATTTGTTAGCCCCATTTTTAGTAAAATAATTGATGTGCGTTTATAGGAATATGCACCATCTTTTTTGATGGTGGGCATTAGCATTACGTAAAACTTTCAAAGTAATAAATATTTTATTTATTATTTATTTTTTTTTTTTATAGTACAATTACCTAATTGTGAGAAAAGTGACATTTATGCATCAATTTTATTGAAATATGAATAGTTTGTAATATATCCTGCTTTATGATAAAGCAGAAAAATTTTTGTTGGGAGTTTTACGATTTTTGAAAAATAAAAAAATTTTTTTTCTCGACTACTTTTTCATTTTTCTGAAATTATTTAACAGATTGAATAATAATAGAGATAATTCGAATTCGAATTTTTTGTATTTTTTGGTATATTATTGAACCAAAACAGACAATTCGTTCTAGAGATATGTTAGAATATATAATACAATAAAAACAATAATTTATAGGCTTAGACCCCATAATCATGTGTATCTAAATTCGATTGCCTCAGATAAAAATAATTTTTTTGTCGCTCAGTTTTAAGAATTTTAACATGGATTTTTGCATATTTTGACTCTAAATTCATATTTTGAATTTAACATCATATTCTGCCATATTTTAATGGAAAATCAATATTCTAAAGCATATTTTAGCGATTTAGCTTAGGTTAGGTTATTAGGGCAGCTGTTCAGTCAACGAAAGACAGCCCACTTGGGTCCAGTTTGGTCCCGTTGTGAAACCCTGAGGGATCATGTGTTTCTAACTCACATGTCCATGCCAACGTTCGATACGACATGTGTATGAAAGAACTGATACTTCAGACATCAATATCAGAGAGATCTGACAACATCAGGACTTCCAATTTTGGAAGAGTGGGACATTGACATAAAAGATGCTCCACCGTTTCCTCCTCTTCCTCATCTCGACAACTTCTACAAAAGTCATTAAAAGGGAGCCCTTGTCTCCTAGCATGCGCTCCAGCAATCCAGTGCACTGTGACCACGGCTACCAGAGTTCTTAGCCGATGCCACGAAAGTCCCATGATGAAGTTAGACATTCATCAGAGTTCTTAGCCGATGCCACGAAAGTCCCATGATGAAGTTAGACATTCATCATAATGGGGCCATATTTGCCTCGAGGTTGAACATGTGGATTCATTTGTCCTCCTAACCTGTGCAATCCTCGATAAGTTCCGCAGGCTGAATGCGGCACTCCAACCAATTAGTCTGTAGAAGGGATCCATCTCTGGCTAGTGCATCCGTAATAAAATTACCCGCAGTTCTTGAATGACCCCTAATCCAGACCAGCTCCAGGTTTGTATATCTCGCCATCTTGTTCAGAAATTCCCGGGATTGATGTACCAATCTAGATGTGGAAAAGACACCCGAGAGCGTTTTGATCACGGCCTGACAGATTTGGTATCCGTTTAATCTAATTGAATCAGATTATTTTTATTTTTACTGTTTTCAATCTATCGCTTAATTTTTTAACGCTTATATGCCACAGGTTTTAACGCTTATATGCCACATAATTCCCATATAAATGCTAATATCATGATAATATTTAACAAAAATAATATTTATTGAATTATAAGTCTTATATCCAGATTTCACAAGAATCGGTCCACAAATGATCGATGAAAATCACTTGAATCACATACAAATGGTGTAGAGTATCATATGGTTGGGGTGGATCTACTATAAAAATATTGTTTTTACAAAAAAAAAAATTTTGTAAAAAATCTTCTTTTGATGATTCTTAAATGAATCACCAGTTTCTGTCGAATTTAATACAGGAACAGTTGTTACGAATTTTTAAACTACTAACCTCTAGCTTATCTCAATAGCATCTATTTTGCTTTACAAGAACAAAGAATTTTAGAATATAAAAGTGAAGCTTGTAGCATTAAATAATATACCATTAGAAAGGTATTTTCTCATAGATGTGCAGAATATGTTATTAAAATCCATTCTAAAAGTTATAAAAGTTGCTACTAACACATATATAAAACTCATATATAAATATATAATAAAACCTCAAACAAAAGATCGACTGAAATTATTAAACTCTCTTACATTTATTTCTCATGCCTATCATACAATTCTCTGAATTCAAATCAGTGTCATTGTTCTTAATTCTTTACAAAATCAAACTGTTGTGATATAAAAACTCGGAGTTAGTGTTTTTCCACTTTTAATTGAGAGAGTTGTAAGAGAGGAGTGATAAAAAAAATGAAAAAGAGTTTAATACTTTAAATTGCTTTTATTGTTTTATTTTAAGCCCATTTTGTTATTCTTTTACTTTGGACATTAATATCAGGAACCGTAACTATTATGACTTTTATCATAAAAGTCGGAAGATTATTTTACACGTTTATATGTTTTTAACAAAAATAACAGTCATTTTATTTTATCAAGTTGATATAGAAGTTAATTTGTGATTTTTATTTATTTTATTTTATTATTATTTTTTTTTTTTTTCTAAGAAATATAAGTTATTTTCTAATTTTTATTAATAGTAATCGATTGTAAAACACAAAAATATTTCCAAAATAAAGAATCTCCAAAGCGAAAATAAAGCTAAAATAAAAAAACGCCAGAAAAATAAAAAGGTGCCAGAACAAAAAAGAAACGCCAAAACGCAAAACAGGGGAAAAAATAACACAAAAATAAAAAATTGCCAGAAAATAAAGAATTCGCTAGAATGAAAAAATCACCAAAACAAAATAAAAACCCGCCAAAACGAAAAGATTACAAAAACAAAAAAACTGCCAGTTAAAAAATTTAAAAAATTTCAAACTAAAAAAAGTCAATATGAAAAAATCGCCAAAACGGAAGATATTTATTACAGTTATTCAAAGTTTTGTTCGCCCTCTCTGCTTTAAAGAATTTTAGAATAGAAAAAAATTTTCGCATTGGTAAAAAAAGACACATTCACAGCTTCTAACAAAATAGCATGGTTTATTGAATGAACTTAATTCTTTGTTATTTTACGCAATAAAATTCATAAAAAAATTTTATGAACTTTTTGAAATATTTTACTTTTTGTTTTTGTTTTTTTATATAGCAAATTGCAATTTTTACAAATCTTGCATATATAGATAAAGGAACAGTGATAAATATAATTGATCGGGACCACAAATTCAAATCAAATATCCTTGATAGTTGAAAAAGGGACACTTTTGCCAAAACACATTATGATAAGGCACATCGCATTGACTTCACGATATTTAGAGATATGTAGAGGCGCATCAAAAAATTTCGAAAGATAACAATTTTATAGATCAAAAAAAAAAAAAAAATCACTTGGGTTTAAAAATTATCACAATATTAAATAGCATTTCTTTGTAATAAACTGTAATAAAATATATTCGATCCGCATGAATGAACATTTTTTAAATTTTACTACGAATCCCTAAAATATGCCACACTAATACCATCAAACACTGAAAGTATCATACATTTTATTTAAATAACTCAGTAGGTTTTGATATTATTATTAGTAATTTTTACCTAAATTATACAGAAACTTCTAGTTTGTAGAAATGTTTATATGTTCAGCTTAAAACCGCTAAAACTTTCGCGCCCCCTGCACGAAATGATTAACGCGTACTGATTCTACATGCAACCGAATCACTTTATATTTATACAAATTGATTTTAATGTGCCATCAAAAAAAATTTTTTTTTATTTAATATTGCCCCATATATATATATATATATATATATATATATATATATATATATATATATATATATATATATATATATATATATATATATATATATATATATATATATATATATATATATATACCAAACTTGATTAATTTATCATTTTTTTAAATTAAGTATCAAACTTGATTAATTTATCATTTTTTTTAAATTAAGCACCTAACTTGATTAATTTATCACTTAAAAAAAACAACGTTCTTTAATAGACTAAAAAAATTATGGCTGGCTAGTTATTAATTTAATACTACTTTCAACATTTTCGAAAGTTTATTATTAAAATTTTTTATCACTTTATTGATAGTTGTTTATATTTATTCCCTACACCACCACTATTAATGAGTTGGTAAGGGTGTGAAGATAGCTACGAAAGTTAGCTACGTTTTTTAATTTTATGTTACCTAACAGTTCTCTCACTCAAAGACTGTTAAGTTAGCAGAATTTGATTATTTTCAATTTTAATAACATTTTTAAAAAGTTAATGACTTTTATTTAACAGAATAGATTTAGTTGCACTTTTGTTTACATTTTTGTAATATTTTTTCATTAAAATTATTATAATTTAAATGTTTAAATCCAAAAAAAAAAAAAAATACAATTAAAAACTATTATTTTTAAACTACCTTATGTTTCAGAAATATGTGCTTAAAATAAATAATTTTAAAAATTTTTATTTCTCAAAAAATCTTTATAGGATGATCCAATTGATGATCAAAAAATGGTCATAGGTTTTGAGTAATAGAATTTTGAAAATTTTGAAAAATTTAATTTTCTCATATAAGGGCCCTATAGATGATTAGAAAGGTGCTCTATTTAGACCTAGTAGGCTCGAAAGTTATTATCTTAAGGATTTCAGACCAGAAAAGATAATATTAAGATTGATCATAGGTTTTGAGTAATAGAATTTTGAAAAAGTGACTTTTCAACTAAGTCTAAATAGAGTACCTTTTTAATCATCTATAGGGCCCTTATATGAGAAAATGAATTTTTTCAAAATTTTCAAAATTCTATTACTCAAAACCTATGATCAATCTTAATATTATCTTTTCTGGTCTGAAATCCTTAAGATAATACCTTTCGAGCCTACTAAGTCCAAATAGAGCACCTTTTTAATTTTGACCCATTTTTTGATCATCAATAGCGCCCTTATATGAAAAAAGTCACTTTCTCAAAATTCTATTACTCAAAACCTATGCTCAATCTTAATATTATCTCTTCTAGTCTGAAATCCTTAAAATAATAACTTTCGAGCCTACTAGGTTCAAATAGAGTACCTTTTTAATCATCTATAGGGCACTTATATGAGAAAATGATTTTTTTCAAAATTTTCAAAATTCTATTACTCAAAACCTATGATCATCAATTGGATCATCATATAAAGATTTTTTGAGAAATAAAAAATCTTAAAAGTATTTATTTTAAGCACATATTTCTGAAACATAAGGTAGATTAAAAATCATAGTTTTTAATTATAATTTTTTGTTTTGTTTAAATATTGAAATTATAATAATTTTAATGAAAATATATTACGAAAATGCTATTAACATTTTTAAAAATGTAAACAAAAGTGCAACTAAATCTATTCTGTTAAATAAAAGTCATTAACATTTTTAAAAATGTTATTAAAATTGAAAATAATCAAATTCTGCTAACTTAACAGTCTTTGAGTGAGAGAATTGTTAGGTAACATAAAATTAAAAAACGTAGCTAACTTTCGTAGCTATCTTCACACCCTTAAGAAAATCTGGATTAACTTCTGAAGAATTTTGACTTTTTTTTATAATTTGCAAATTTTAAATTACAATATTTGCACAATATTTGATACTAAGTGGTTGGTGGAAGGTATTAAATATTCGTTTTAGACGTATAAATTATATTCAAATTTGTTTGTTCTTTTTTTCTTTTAATTAAAAACAAATTTAATCATTTAATCTTATTTTAAGCTATTTAAAACATATTCTAATTTTATAATTTTTTTTTAAAACATAGATTTATTTCCATTTAGTTTAATCATTTGTTAAAATTACTTAATTAATGATAAAAATCAAAACAATATAAAGAAGAATGTTTGTTTTAATTATAAATTTGGGGGGCTTAAAAAAAGAAAAAAAATAACGCTTTTTAAAATTGTCAGTCATTTAAGACGGATTTATATGAATTTTAAATTTTATTTTAAGAATTAACTAATTTATATGTTTTAAATTATTACGAAATCTTAGACAAATTTTTGGATATTAAATATAAATAGAATGGAGTTTTTATTATTAATGTTTACTCACATGTGGATGAGCTATAAATATTAGTTTGACATTTAGTTGTATAATATTTCGAGAATTTTAATTTAAGGTAATTAATATTATTATTAATATTATTATTAATATTAAGGAATTTATATTAAGGAAAATTTTTTAGCATAATTTATTATGAAAAAAGTAAAAAACAAATTTTAATTCTTTAAAATATTTTAAAATGTTTACTTTTTTATAAAAGTAACTTATCTATGTTGAATAAATTAAAATTTTTGTTTTGAAATTGAAATATTTCCTAATAAATGTTTATTCAAATTTATTTATTTAAATACTTATATATTTCTTTATGTATTTTAAGCTTTCTATTAATACGTTATTATTACGTTTCTTAAAAAATAAAACAAAAAAATAAAAAAAAAAATACAAAAACAAAATAAAAGAAAAATCTTTAAAAGATTATAAAAAAATAAAAAATATAAAAAAATAATAAATAAGAAAAAACTGAAAAATAAAAAATATCTAAAAAAAATTATAAGAAACTATTAAAAGAAAAATAAATGAAAAATCCAAAAAAAAAAAACATAAAAAATAAAAGAAAAATCTTAAAAATTATAAGAAAATAATTGTAAAATAAAAAAAAAAAATCTAAAAAAATGAAAACTAAAAGCAATAAAAAGCTAATAAAAATTAAAACCATAAAAAATAGCCATAAAATTTTTTTTATACCAATAAAAGAAGGAAGGAAGTCGAATATTTTTATATTAAATATGATTACAAATCATACATATTGTTGCATTTTACATAAAATGTTTTCCACTACAATGTTATAAATAAAAATGCATTAAAATCCTATAAAAAAAAGGTCAATCAAACAATTGCATGTTATTTTAAAAAATTTTTGCAAAAATAGTTTTATAAATATATGTAAATTTAATTTGTTTTAATGTAATTATAATTACTAGATTATACCTGGAGTGCTACGCTACTCCAATTGTATAGAAATCAAAAAGTTTAGTGTAAATAAAACTTTTAATTTTTTTTTTTATCTTTTATTTTATTTTTTATTTCATATTTTTCAGAAAACAAAACTAGTAGAAACGTTTAACGATTGTCTAATCAAATACTGAACCAATTGTAATCTATAAAATTAAAAAATAATTTAAAAATTTTTTTCAAATATTTTCTAAAAAAAAAAAATTTCTCCTAAAATTCTTTAAAGCACAGAGGGTGAACAAAACTCTGAGCAACTGTAATAAATATCTTCCGTTTTGGCGATTGTTTCATGTTGACTATTTACACCCTACACCACCATAGCTGCTTATGGTATTATGCATTTGTGCTGATGTTTGTAATGCATAGAAAAAGTTATCCAACACCCACCTTGAAGTATACCAATCGACTCAGAATCACTTTTTAAATAGATCTAATGATGTCCGTCCGTCCGTCTGGCTGCCTGGACGACTGGCTGGCTGTCCATGTAAACCTTGTGCACAAAATACGATTCGCAATTTTAAAGATAACTCAATTAAATTTGGCACGTGGGACTTTTGTGATACAAGGACGAATCCTATTGAAACGGGTTGTGATCGGTCCATTATTTCACCTAGCCCCCATACAAATGTCCCCCCGAAATAGAGTTTAAACACTCAAAAATGCCTTAAAAATATTAATATTTTAATTTTAAATTCAGTGCAAAGAAGTTCTGTACAAGTATCAATCTTTGTACTAAATTTTATCAAGATTTATGAAGATCGGTCCACAATTGACCATAACTCCCATATAAACCCCTCTTCCGAAAATCACTTTAACATACATAAATCCCATACGAATGTTAGTATTAAGTTAATATTCGACACAAATAAGTTTTATGTAAGTAGAAACAACATTGTCAAATTTTATGAGAATAGGTGCATAATTTACCATAGGTCCCATATAAACCCACTTCCAGGAATTACCCTACTAAAGTGCATAAAATCATATAGATATTAGTATCAATGCATTATTCTGTATTTGTATATTTTATTTGACATTTAGTAAAATTGGCTACAAGTGTAATGTAAGTCCCCTTTCCGAATTTTCATGCTCGTACACAATGGTGTAGGGTGTCATATATTAGGTTTTGACCGACTATATCCTTCTTTCTCGTTTTTTTTTTTTCTCTCCAATTTGACAATTTGTTTTCCATTTTACCGTTTTTTTCGTTATAGAGGTTTTTTCATTTTGGAAATTTTTTAACTTTGACAAGACAGCGTTGAGTTTTTCCCGTTCTAGCGACTTCTTTCTTTTCCTGTAATTTTGTTTATTGTGTCGTTTTTTTTGGCGATTTTTTTTATTTTGTCATTTTTTGATTTTTTTGCCGAATTGTTTGTGTTGGGATTTTTTTTGTTTTGGATTTTTTACGTTTTTGGAGTTGGTTTTTTCGTTTCTATTTTTTTCTTTATATATATATATATGTAGGAAATGAGGGGAAAGGTAGGAGAAGATCACCTAGGTTGACAATTCAGGGATTGACTTTTGGTGGTTTGGATTTAAGAGGAACGGAACATGACGGAGTCGGGACAGGGATATAAAAGACCGACTTTACGAACAGATAATCAATTTGTCGAACATCAATTGTCAAAGATATCAAATGTCTTACAGTTTGTTGAAGCGAAGGTTTAACTTCTTATTTTGAAAGTGTTAACTTTAAGTTATTAAATGTGTAAATATTGTATATAAATAAATATTATAATGAATTTAGACTGCTGCTGCTGCGCGAAAACAGATAAAATAACTGTTATTTTTGCTAAGAAATATAAAAGTGAAAAATAATCTTCTGACTTTTATGATAAAAGTCATAACAGTTACGGTCCCTGATAATAATAACAAAAATAAAGGAATAATAAAATGAGATTATCTTGAAATCTCAAGTAAAATAATTAATTTTACATAAAATTGAGCATTTGGTAAATAAAGGAACGGTAAAAAACAAAAAAGGCATGAATAGAATAGAATAGAATAGAATAGAATAGAATAGAATAGAATAGAATAGAATAGAATAGAATAGAATAGAATAGAATAGAATAGAATAGAATAGAATAGAATAGAATAGAATAGAATAGAATAGAATAGAATAGAATAGAATAGAATAGAATAGAATATAATAGAATAGAATAGAATAAAATAGAATAGAATAGAATAGAATAGAATAGAATAGAATAGAATAGAATAGAATAGAATAGAATAGAATAGAATAGAAAAGAGTTTAATAATTTCAGTGAGATTTTTAATAAAATATTCTGCACATCTATGAAAAAGTACCTTTCTACTGATATGCTTTTCATTAAAATCGGATGTATGCTGTGTGCGTAAAAGGGATTACAGGAAATGTGCTTGCCCATTAATTATATAGATTTTAAAGATACATATAACAATTTTTGGGGAAATAATAACTATTGAAGTTAAATTTGTTTTTATTGAAATTAATAATGTAATTAAAATTTTTTTATTTATGATTAACACGCTTGTTTAAAAATGTTTGTTTTTTTTTTTTTTTTGGTTGAAAGAAGCCAGTTATTCAGTTTAAAAAATAAAAAGCAAAAAATAAAAACATTGTATAAAATGCAGCTGAACATATGTTTGTTAAAGAAAAAATTATGTTTGAAAAATATTGTAAAGTTTTTGGAAATTATTTAGATTTTCTTATAATTACTCTGGATCATAAATGATAAGGAATTGGAGTCCCTTAGAGTAATATTTTTTCCACTCAATAATACTTCCCTGAACTCAAAATCTGTCCATAAATCCATAATATATGGGCGGTAAAAGGGATTTAGTTATATCATTATGTCCATCCGTCTGTAGGAAATACTTTCACATCCGAAGTACTAACCGGAATAAAATTAAATTCACTCAAATTGTTTGTTGCTTTCTTATATATTTTGCTAGATAAAATCAGATAAATTGGTTCTGTAGAAAGAAAGTTGTTGAACAAAATCTTAAGCAACCTTTGAAGATTTTTTTTTTTTATTTTTATAACCTCCATCATCACTACTGGCGAAAAGGGGCGTATAAAAGTTTGTCAGTTTGTGTGTAACACAGTTCATATGAATTTCTTAATTGTTTAAGCGTCATGACCATATCTCTGTCCGTTTGTAGGAAATATTCTTTCATCTAAATTAACGAATAAAATTAAATTCTCTCAGATTGTCTGCTGCTGCTGCTTAGGACAGTTTGCTATTTAAAATTAGCTAAATTGGTAAAGTAGAAAAAACTTATAGAACAAATTCTAGCCCAACCTCTGAAAAATTATAATTTTTTTCGATATAATATGCAAACCCCTGAACCATTATATTATATTGAAATGAAAAAAAGTAATTGTTATAAATGGACCAAATTGGTTTAGTGAAAAAAAGTTATAGGCAACAGTAAATTAAGTTTTCTTATTACAAAATACATATTGTTATTTTTATTTAAACCTAATATTTCTATTAATAAACTATAACGTGAAAACTAGAATATTAAGTAAACATTTTTTATAAACTTTTTTTAATAAAAAAAAAAAACCCAAAAACAGACATTTTGGTAACAACCAGCTGAAATGGGAAAAAAATGCACCAACAAATACCTCTAGCTGCATATGTTTGCTGTTTTAAACCACAACAACAAGCACCAAAATGACTTAAATATCTTGCCAAAAAAAATATTAAATAAACAGAATTTTTTTCATAACTACTTAGAAGTGAAAGGGCGTCGAACCGGAATTTAAAGAACTTGTTTTAGTTAAAAAGTGACAAAAAGAGAAAAAAAAAACAAAAAATTTATATTATGCATTTAGATTTTATTATTTTTATTTTTTCTCAATTTGTACACATATACAAAAATCTAAATCCAAAAACAAACAAAAAAAATCTTAAATTAATGAACATTTTTTTTTTTTGGTAATATAAAAATATAAAATTATAATTTTATTTAAACAAACATGATTTAATAAGATAATATATTTGGATTTTATTAAAGCATAATTTTAGCTTTTTAAAAGTCCTTTTGTTATTTATAGTAATTGTTTTCTTCTTTTATATAAAATAGCTAACAAGTTTGGAACAATTAGTGCCAGGCACCAAATTAAGAAAAAGTGCACCCGATCGATCTATAACATTTATTATATGAATAAATTTAAATATTTCTTTTGATTTTATTTCTTTTAATTTATTGAATCGTACCTATTTTTGGTACTTTTTTTTGATTGACATATGAATATTTTATTATAGGACTCTACTATAATTTTGAAATTCATTTCAACATTTATGGGGAAAGTACTAAAAAGGGTGAAAACGGAAATTACATTTTATTCAAATCCATTGAGACAATTTTGGTAAAATTTAAAGAATTGTTTGGTTATTTTAGTCATACAAAATAAAGTAACGGGTCATTATTTGGAACTCGGGTACCAGGACCAGATTCATGGAAATAGTTTGGTACTTTTTGTAAAACATAATTTTTTTAAATAACTGAAAGCAAATTTATATCGTTTGAATCGTATCTGTGACATTCAAATATAAACATAGAGAGCATTTTGAAAATTTAAATTGAACGGGTCTACTCCAGGGCGAAAAATGGAAATTGCTACTTTTTTGCTTATAATGGTATTTGTCTAATGTTTGCAATAAATAAATTTACCTTGATAAAAGTAAGCTAATATGGTTCTAAGTGAATTAGAAATCAAAGCTTAATGGTTAGTTTTTTTTCCCTCTAATGGTACCAAAAGAAGTAAGCATATTGGTACTTTTATATATACTAGATTATACCTCGGATGCTCCGCTATCCCTATCGTTTTGAAATAAAAAAGTTTAGTGTAAATAGATATCTTCCGTTTTGACGATTTTTTTTTTTAATTTCATAATTTCTTTTTTTTTTCATTTAAACGATTTTTTTCGTTCTAAAGTTTTTTCCGTTTTGGCGATTTTGGCATTTTTTAACTTTGGCGTGTTTTTTGTTTTATGTTTTTGATTTTTTTCGCTTTGGCGGGTTTTTATTTCGTTTTGATGATTTTTTTTTCGTTCTAGAGATTTCTTTCCTTTACTGAAATTTTCTCGTTTTCGTTTTGGAATGTTTTTTGCGATTTGGCTTTTTTTTTCTTAACGTTGTTTGGTGTTTGTTTCTTTTTTAAAATTATTTTTGACGATTTTTTACCCGTTTAGGATTTTTTTTTTCTTTTTTGGCGCTTTTTTTTTTTTTGTATTATTTAGCGGGTTTTTCCCGTTTTGGTGACTTCTTAATTTTCAAGATATTTTTACAATACTATCTATAAAAATACAATACACATATTTCTTAGAAAAAAAAATAAAGATCATAAAATAACTTTTATTTCAGTGAAAAAATAATCTTCTGACTTTTATAATAAAAGTCATAACAGTTACGGTCACTGATCAAAACTACTTTCGAAAAGTAACTCAAATTGTTTACTTTTTCTACTTTGTTTCTTATTATGCTTAGAACTAAAATAAAAGAAATAAATCAGTTTAAAGTATTAAACTATTTTCCATTTTGTTCATTACTCCTCTCTTACAACTCTTTCAATTAAAAGGGAAAAAAACACTAATCCAAATTATTTGTGGCTTATACACATATGTATATATGAGTTTTATATATGTGTTAGTAGCAACTTTTACCATTTATAACTTCTATAACGGATTTTAATAAAATATTCTGCATATTTATGAGAAAATGCTTTCTAATGTTAATTTTTTTATTAAAATCGGATGTATACTGTGTGGTAATGTGTTTAATTATATAAATTTTTGAGTTAGAATTCACAAAGCGGGACTTACTGGTACTTTTTTAAACCTTTAATGGTGCTTTCTATATTTAGTTTACTATGAACTTAAGAGTATGAAATTAAACTTACGTGGCCTTGGGTAAATGGGAGTAAATATTTTTTTCGTATTTTCTATAATATTGAACATAGGAACATGAAATTAAAGATATATGGTTCTATGTGGAGTAAGAATTAATTAGGGGGACTTTTTGATACTTTTTTCGTTCTCCTAATGGTACTTTTTGAATTTTCTGTAATTTTGAGGGCAGAAGCATGAAATATATAAACGGTTTTAAGTGAATGCTATCTAATAAGAAGGGACTTTTTGGTACTTCTAATAATATTTTTCGAATTTTCTTCAACATTAGACCTATATATATGAAATTAAAGATGCATGGCTATAAGTGAGGGAGAATCCACATGAGTACTTTTTTGTAAGTGTACTTTTTGATTTTTATTTTAATATTGAACGTACAAACATGAAATTAAAGGCACATGGTTTTCAGCATATGGGGGGAAGAGGGGACTTTGTGATACTTCTTTGTTCTTTAAATGATACTATTTGAATTTTTTATAATAACTAACCTAAAATCATGAAATTAAAAGTATGTAGTCCTATTTGTATGAGAATCCAAAAGAGGGTGCTTTATGGCACTTTTTCGATTTTTTAGTAGTACTTTTTGAATTTCCTATAATATTGAACCTAGGAACATGAAAAGTACCATTCTTCAAATGATACTTTTTGTATTTTTTATAATAATTAACCACGAATTAGGAAATTTCAAGTATATGGTCCTATTTGTATGAGAATCTAGAAGTGGGAAATTGGTAGTACCTTTACGTTCCAATGGTACTTCTTGATGTTTTTGTAATAATTAAACTAGAAATATAAAATTAAAGATGTTGGATTCTATCTACGTGAGAATCCACAAGCCCTATGTTTCTTTTAAGCCAACAAACGTAGGGACAAAATTAGTCACAATCTTCTCTACTAAAAAAAATTAATAGAAATAAATCATTTCGTGCTTTTTTAGGATGTAGAACTATATTTCGGTACTTTATTCGTACCCTACGAATCTTCTAAACCAAAAAAAAAAAAAAAAAAAAAACATGGAAAAAAATTTTAAAACATATTATCTCCTTATCGCCAAAATGCATATCAAACATGTCATTGGTACTTTTTGAAAATCATATTATTTAGGGTAAAAAATTTTACTTTTTGGTACTTTTTTAACTAAAATATTGAAATAATTTATTGTTATTAACGCCGATATAATAACCTATAGAATTTTTATTGTATATTTCTGCAAAAATTGTTTATAAATTTGGGGTCTTGGGGAGTAAAAGCGTCTAGAAAAAAATATTAAAAAAGAGTTTAACAAATTTAAATTGATTTAAAAATGTGACCTTTAGGAAATGAATCATTAGAATGAAAAAAATAATATTAAACAAAAATCATTGATTTTATTAATTGGTTCTACTAGAACCATTCCCTAACGCTTCTATATAACTAATTCTGAGTGTGACATTTTCGAACAAAAATCATTGATCAAAAAACAAATTCTAGAATGGATACTGGCTAGATGAAACTACCAGAACTACTTCTGTGGATCACAATTTCATGCATTCTGGAACTAGTTGTATAACTAATACATTATTACTGATGAATAACTTGAATTGAAATTCATTTAGTGTAAAATTTTTCTGGCATTTCACTGCTTAGATCAATTTTAACATACATAAATGCAATAAATTATTCCAAATTTTCATAGATGTATAAAAAAATGAATGCGCAACTGCATATCCAGATAAATTTACATAAATACATTGAGAATAGAAGTTGACCTTTGACCTAAATATATAAATAGATGTATGATGGATGATTTAAGAGCAACACTTTAATGGTAGTTGTTGATGGAAATAGAACAAATTCTATAATTTTAGTTAAAAGTAGAAATAGTGATTAACATTTGAAATAAAGGACAATATTTCTATCAAAATTGCCCGAATGTTACAACTTGATCTAGATGTTTCTTGGTTTGAATTGGAAAAAACTGCTGATGTTTGATGAAATTTATTTAAAAAATAATTAATAAAATTATATTCGGTCAAGCCCAACAATAATATACCCTATACCATTATGTATTTGCATGAAAGTGATTTTCGATATTTTCGGAAGTGGGCCTTATACATAATTCTACTTTTATAAAACTTATTTATGCCATATTTCATAAAAATAGTGACATATTTAAGGCATTTAAAATCCTAATTCGGGAGGACATTTGTATGGGGGATAGGTAAAAAAAAAAATTGACCGATCATAATCATTTTAATAGGGTTCGTCTTTGTACCAAAATAATAATTCGTGCTAAACTTCATTAAGAAGTGTACTTCGTTCACACTGTTTACATGGACAGACAAAAAGCTATCCAGACGGACGGATTCTGAGTCGAAAGGTATACTTTAATTTTGGGCAACGACAATTTTTTTCTGTACATTGCAAACAACAGCACAAAAACATAATACTCGAATCACCTATGATATTGTAGGATATAACCATATATTTACCAAATTAATAATTAATACATTTTTAGCCTTTCTTACCGGGTAATTAAAAGTGTAATGTGTATTTACTAATTCCTATTAAATACATATTTTTTTTTTTTTTTTTGATTTTTATTAATTGTATAAAAAGTTATACAATTTACAGCAAAATATTTTTATTTATTTTTTTATTTACTTATTTGTTTATTTGTTTGTTAAATTTTTTTCTAAATTTGTATTCAAAAATAATAAATCATTTATAAAATCATTTTCTGCAATAAATTGTTATTATCATTAGATAACAACTGACTTAATAATTTTTTTTACAACAAATAAAAATTAATAAATAAAAAATAAAGACTACAGATATTTGATGAAGTCCAAAAAAAACACATACATATTACACAAATAATATAAATTAATTTAATTTAACCCTAAGGCGTCAACATAAAAAAATATTTATTACTTTATACTTAAAGCTAGTTATTATTTTATGACTTGTTCGTATAAATTTCTTTTAATAAAAAAACAATTAATAAAAAAATTTGTAAATAAATTAACATCTTCCAAAAAAAGAAACGAGAAAGAAAGATATAGTCGGTTAAGACCGATTATATGATACCCTACACCATTGTGTACGAGCATGAAAATTCGGAAAGGGGACTTACATTACACTTGTAGCCAATTTTACTAAATGTCAAATAAAATATACAAATACAGAATAATGCATTGATACTAACATCTAGATGATTTTATGCACTTTAGGGTAATTCCTGGAAGTGAGTTTATATGGGACCTATGGTAAATTATGCACCTATTCTCATAAAATTTGACAATGTTGTTTCTACTTACATAAAACTTATTTGTGTCGAATATTAACTTAATACTAACATTCGTATGGGATTTATGTACGTTAAAGTGATTTTCGGAAGAGGGGTTTATATGGGAGTTATGGTCAATTGTGGACCGATCTTCATAAATCTTTATAAAATTTGGTACAAAGATTGATACTTGTACAGAATTTCTTTGCACCGAATTTCATTAAAATATTCTTATTTTTAAGACATTTTTGAGTGTTTAAACTCTTTTCCGGGGGGACATTTGTATGGGGGCTAGGTGAAATAATGGACCGATCACAACCAATTTCAATAGGCTTCGTCCTTGTATTATAAAAGTCCCACTTGCCAAATTTCATTGAGTTATCTTTAAAATTGCGAATCGTATTTTGTGCACAAGGTTTACATGGACAGCCAGCCAGTCGTCCAGCCAGCCAGTCGGACGGACGGACATCGTTAGATCGATTTAAAAAGTGATTCCTGAGTCGATTGGTATAATTTAAGGTGGGTGTTGGATAACTTTTTCTATGCATTACAAACGTCAGCATAAACGCATAATATCCCAACCATCTATGGTGGTGTAGGGTATAAAAAAAATATTACAAGTAATTCATAATATCATTAATCATTAATATGTTAATTAAATATTACATAACTTCTTTAAATTTCTAAATAAGTTACAAGCTACTTTTCATCATGTATGGAGCGTCATATAAAATAAAGCACTGGCCAAGCATTGTCTATAGGAAAAACAAAGTAATTCACTTTCTATATCTCATTATTTCTAATAAAAGATTTTTAATATTTAAAGTCATCTTTAAATACCTTTTTGGGTTAATTTTAACAACTTTTTCAAAATTTTTGCTTGCAAAGCAAACTTGATTATTGAACGTGCTTCATATTCTATGTTTAATTTCTTTTTATTTTTTTGGATTTTTTTATTGCGGTTTTACGATAAAAAAAATTTGCGGTCAATAATCAATGATTTGTAAAAAAATTAAATTGATAAAAAAAAAGAAATTAAAGGCATTAAAAAACAAGTTACATTAAAAAAAAATTTAATGAATTTTTTTTTTTTATTGAAAAAAAGTGGATAAGTTTTCTTTTTATAGAAATATTTCCATAAATTTAATTTTGATATGAATTATATTAATAGAACAAAATTTATTTTTATATAAAATTTTCTAAAAAAATTTCTTTTTATATAAAATTTTCGATATAATTTCTTTTGATCAAAAATTTCCCATAATTTTTTTTTTTTTTTTTTTTTTTGATCAAAAATTTCCCATAATTTTCTTTTTACAGAAAATTTTCAATCAAATTAAAGAAGTTTTCATAAATATTTTACTTTACTGTTTACGGAAGTTTCAATAAATTTTCTTTTTTTAGAAATTCTTTAATAATTTTTTTTTTACAAAAAATTTTCGTTAAATTTGTTACTAAAAATGTTTCGATAAATTTTGTTTTTATATAAAGTTTTCAACAAATTTTTATTAAAGAAAAGTCGTTAAATATTCTTTTCACATGAAATTTTACATAAATTTTCTTTTTATAGAAAATTTTCCAAAAAAAATTCTTTTGGTAAGAATTTTATCACAAAATTTATTTTTATAGAAAATTTCCGATAAATTTTTATGTGTGTGAAGATAAATATGCGAGTTAAATATGTTTTTGACGTAACGACTTACGTAATGATGTATGTGATGACGTAACGACATATTTAAATATGGCATATTTAAATATGACATATTTAAATATGAAATATTTAAATATGACTATTTGGTAGTAAAAAAATGTAATAAACCGAATTTTGACAAAATTTAATGAAATATTAAAAGCTAATAAATTTATAATAATATAATATAATATAATATAATATAATATAATATAATATAATATAATATAATATAATATAATATAATATAATATAATATAATATAATATAATATAATATAATATAATATAATATAATATAATATAATATAATATAATATAATATAATATAATAATAAAAATTTTTAAATTTTTATTCTGAGAAAATATTCCAAAATTCAAGTTTGTGTATGTAAAACCTCTCAGAGGTTCGTCAACCATTTTGGACACTGAAAAAAATGCATAATGGAATCAAGGATAAATAATATTCTTGAATATAACCAGGCTTCCTGAATTATATATGTAATTTTTTTAAAGTGTCAACTTTGCGAATATACTGTCCGTGGATACTAGCAGGATTTCTGAATTGTATTTATGATTTTTTTAAAAAATATTCAAAATGTCAAGGATTTTGACCACTGTGGCCAAACGGCGAGTTGGCATGCATAACCACCATATGCGGAGTGGAGCCAAGGATGAGTACTATCCGTGGATATAAGCAGAATTCCTGAATTGTATTTGTGAATTTTTTAAACAATTTTCAAAATGTCAACTTTGCCAATATAGAGTCTATCAGAGGTCTGTCAAGGATTTTGCCCACTGTGGCCAAACGGCGAGTTGGCATGCATAACCACTATATGCAGAGTGGAGCCAAGGATGATTACTGTCCGTGGATATAAGCAGAATTCCTGAATTGTATTTGTGAATTTTTTAAAAAATTTTCAAAATGTCAACTTTGCCAATATAGAGTCTATCAGAGGTCTGTCAAGGATTTTGCCCACTGTGGCCACACGGCGAGTTGGCATGCATAACCACTATATGCAGAATGGAGCCAAGGATGAGTACTATCCGTGGATATAAGCAGAATTCCTGAAATGTATTTGTGAATTTTTTAAACAATTTTCAAAATGTCAACTTTGCCAATATAGAGTCTATCAGAGGTCTGTCAAGGATTTTGCCCACTGTGGCCACACGGCGAGTTGGCATGCATAACCACTATATGCAGAATGGAGTCAAGGATGAGTACTATCCGTGGATATAAGCAGAATTCCTGAATTGTATTTGTGAATGTTTTAAAAAATTTTCAAAATGCCAACTTTGCCAATATAGAGTCTATCAGAGGTCTGTCAAGGATTTTGACCACTGTGGCCAAACGGCGAGTTGGCATGCATAACCACTATATGCCGAGTGGAGCCAAGGATGAGTACTATCCGTGGATATAAGCAGAATTCCTGAATTGTATTTGTGAATTTTTTAAAAAATTTTCAAAATGTCAACTTTGTCAATATAGAGTATATTAGAAGTCTGTCAAGGATTTTGCCCACTGTGGCCAAACGGCGAGTTGGCATGCATAACCACTATATGCAGAATGGAGCCAACGATGAGTACTATCCGTGGATATAAGCAGAATTCCTGAATTGTATTTGTGAATTTTTTAAAAAATTTTCAAAATGTCAACTTTGCCAATATAGAGTCTATCAGAGGTCTGTCAAGGATTTTGCCCACTGTGGCCAAACGGCGAGTTGGCATGCATAACCACTATATGCAGAATGGAGCCAAGGATGAGTACTATCCGTGGATATAAGCAGAATTCCTGAAATGTATTTGTGAATTTTTTAAACAATTTTCAAAATGTCAACTTTGCCAATATAGAGTCTATCAGAGGTCTGTCAAGGATTTTGCCCACTGTGGCCACACGGCGAGTTGGCATGCATAACCACTATATGCAGAATGGAGCCAAGGATGAGTACTACCGTGGATATAAGCAGAATTCCTGAATTGTATTTGTGAATTTTTTAAAAAAATTTCAAAATGTCAACTTTGCCAATATAGAGTCTATCAGAGGTCTGTCAAAGATTTTGCCCACTGTGGCCACACGGCGAGTTGGCATGCATAACCACTATATGCAGAGTGGAGCCAAGGATGAGTACTATCCGTGGATAGAAGCAGAATTCCTGAATTGTATTTGTGAATTTTTTAAACAATTTTCAAAATGTCAACTTTGCCAATATAGAGTCTATCAGAGGTCTGTCAAGGATTTTGCCCACTGTGGCCAAACGGCGAGTTGGCATGCATAACCACTATATGCGGAGTGGAGCCAAGGATGATTACTGTCCGTGGATATAAGCAGAATTCCTGAATTGTATTTGTGAATTTTTTAAAAAATTTTCAAAATGTCAACTTTGCCAATATAGAGTCTATCAGAGGTCTGTCAAGGATTTTGCCCACTGTGGCCAAACGGCGAGTTGGCATGCATAACCACTATATGCAGAATGGAGCCAAGGATGAGTACTATCCGTGGATATAAGCAGAATTCCTGAAATGTATTTGTGAATTTTTTAAACAATTTTCAAAATGTCAACTTTGCCAATATAGAGTCTATCAGAGGTCTGTCAAGGATTTTGCCCACTGTGGCCACACGGCGAGTTGGCATGCATAACCACTATATGCAGAATGGAGCCAAGGATGAGTACTACCGTGGATATAAGCAGAATTCCTGAAATGTATTTGTGAATTTTTTAAACAATTTTCAAAATGTCAACTTTGCCAATATAGAGTCTATCAGAGGTCTGTCAAGGATTTTGCCCACTGTGGCCACACGGCGAGTTGGCATGCATAACCACTATATGCAGAATGGAGTCAAGGATGAGTACTATCCGTGGATATAAGCAGAATTCCTGAATTGTATTTGTGAATGTTTTAAAAAATTTTCAAAATGCCAACTTTGCCAATATAGAGTCTATCAGAGGTCTGTCAAGGATTTTGACCACTGTGGCCAAACGGCGAGTTGGCATGCATAACCACTATATGCCGAGTGGAGCCAAGGATGAGTACTATCCGTGGATATAAGCAGAATTCCTGAATTGTATTTGTGAATTTTTTAAAAAATTTTCAAAATGTCAACTTTGTCAATATAGAGTATATTAGAAGTCTGTCAAGGATTTTGCCCACTGTGGCCAAACGGCGAGTTGGCATGCATAACCACTATATGCAGAATGGAGCCAACGATGAGTACTATCCGTGGATATAAGCAGAATTCCTGAATTGTATTTGTGAATTTTTTAAAAAATTTTCAAAATGTCAACTTTGCCAATATAGAGTCTATCAGAGGTCTGTCAAGGATTTTGCCCACTGTGGCCAAACGGCGAGTTGGCATGCATAACCTCTATATGCAGAGTGGAGTCAAGGATGAGTACTGTCCGTGGATATAAGCAGAATCCCTGAATTGTATTTGTGAATTTTTTAAAAAATTTTCATAATGTCAACTTTGCCAATATAGAGTCTATCAGAGGTCTGTCAAGGATTTTGACAACTGTGGCCAAACGGCGAGTTGGCATGCATAACCACTATATGCAGAGTGGAGCCAAGGATGAGTACTGTCCGTGGATATAAGCAGAATTCCTGAAATGTATTTGTGAATTTTTTAAAAAATTTTCAAAATGTCAACTTTGCCAATATAGAGTCTATCAGAGGTCTGTCAAGGATTTTGCCCACTGTGGCCAAACTGCGAGTTGGCATGCATAACCACTATATGCAGAGTGGAGCCAAGGATTAGTACTGTCCGCGGATATAAGCAGAATTCCTGAATTGTATTTGTGAATTTTTTTAAAAATTTTCAAAGTGTCAACTTTGCCAATATACTGAAATTAAACTACAATGTAAAGGAGTTTTTTAATGATTAACGGCTGTAATGAAGACCTAGTGAGACTTTAAACTACAAAAGTAAATAGTTTATTTAAAAACGCACTCGTAATGCAATTGCAGCTTTACTATGCATTTAGGTGGTCTGCTATTTTCAATATTTTTGTTTAGAACACAGAGAAAAAAGTATATAAATCTAAAAATTGTATTCATAGATATTATGAATCGAATATGACTTTTTTCCCAAACTTTAAAAAAAAAACAATGTAAAATTTTGTTTATAGAAATTATTAAATTGTAAATTGTGCGATAATTTTAGGAATTTTGCAAAATTTTTTGAAAAAATTTTATTTCATGGTAAATGCTTAATAAATAAACAGTGTTGCCAGTTTAGCCTTTCTAAGGCTAAATCTAGCCTTTTTATTTTGCTTTTAGCCTCAAATTTTTCTAGCCTTTTTTGATTCTTAAAATTGCTATAAAAAGGCTGAAATTTTAATATTTCAACAAATAAAATAATTGCTTATTTGCTTCTACTAATTTTATTTTTACGAAATCATCCATTTAGGTATTTTTGTATATTAATTCGCACAAATAGTACAGCAAATAGTACAGTTATCGTCAGATTCGTGTAATACATCGGGAACTTCAGTACCCTCTTATAACAGTTTTCATCTAAGTTAGAAGTTATATCAAGATGTTATAGCAATTGTTGCAGACCTCTTATCTGGGAGAAGTTGTGGTTATGAATATATTTACCGCATAGTGTTATTACATTGCGCAAACTATATTACCTCATGTCTGGTAAACATTTTTAATGTTATAGTTGACACGTGAGTTTATTTCGATACTTCAAAAACACATAAGGTTATTCCTATTCCCAAAGAAAATAAAGCGACATATGTTGAATAATTTCGTCCTATATCGTCCTATAATATAAAATCAGATTTTTCCACATTTCATGGAAAACAACTTATTTAATGCTTTTCAGTTCGGATTTCGAAAGGGATGTGGTACTGAAGAGGATTTGTGAATGTTCAGAACTATATATGTAAATGTTTGGATGAAGGTCATAGTACTGTAGCAGGCATATTTTGATTTGACAAAAGTTTTTGTTATATATCTTGGCGCAAAAGCGCCAATACTATGGCGTTCAGGGAAATGGACTTTCGCTTTTAAGAAGCTATCTAAAAAATAAACAACAATTTCTTAAAATTAAGGAAAGTGAAAGTTCTGTTAGATATGGTGTGCCCCAAGAAAGTGTTTTAGGCCCCTCGCTTACGGTATTTTTGCAGTTATTACTTTACGTTTATAAAATAAATACTTTTAAAAATTTTTATTTCTCAAAAAATCTTTATAAGAGGATCCCATTGAAGATTGAAAAATGGGTAAAAATTAAAAAGGTGCTCTATGTAGACCTAGTAGGCTCGAAAGCTATTGTCTTATGAATTTCAGAGCAAAAAAGATAATATGCAGATTGATCATAGGTTTTCTGTAATAGAATTTTCAAAATTTTGAAAAAGTGATTTTTCTCATATAAGATTGATGATAAAAAAAATGGGTCAAAATTAAAAAGCTGCTCCTAGTAGACCCGAAAGCTATTTTCTTAAGGATTTTAGAAGAGAAAAGATAATATTAAGATTAATCATAGGTTTTGAGTATCAAATCTATTTTTATATTTTTTTTATTTTATTTTTATAAACGAATATAGAAAGAACAATTGTGAAACAATATTCTATTATTTTATAAGATCAATACTTTATATAATAGCGAATTGCCGTTATGTTAAAATACTTGTTAGTAGCAGTGTTACCTATTGCTATTAATTATCTATAAATTTCCCAGCTTTTTTTAAATTGATATAAAAGAATAGAAATAGAAAATAAAATTGTACCATCGGGTAACACTGATACACAAGTATTTTAACATAATGGCAATTATACAAAGATAACTAAGAACAAGTGAGTAATATCCCAGCAAACACAATTTTTTATATCAAAGTGATTTGAAATCAAATCCTTTCTCAAATGTCATACGTTTGAGAATTATTTCAAAATAACTTGAAAATGATAGCTTTCTCAACAAAAAGGTAAATTAGTTGTTAAATTGAAAAATGCTATTATTATCAAATCATTGTTAAATATAATTCTAAAACTTTTTTCAAATGTGGATTGTGATCACATGCGGAACATAATTAAAAGTAATTTGCATTTTTAATTTTTTGTAAAGTTTTCTCTTTCTCTCTTTTGATTATGCTCTATCATTATACGTATTTATTAGTTGGAAAATACTTGATTAAATAAATTTATTTATTAATTTATTTATTTGTATATGTTTCAATTTTTTTATATATTGCTTTTATATATATAATATTTGGTATCAAATTGAGAAAATACGATTTTTCAAATATTTTTTAACTTTTCTATTTAGATTTATGAATGATTTGATAATAACAATATATATCAAATTAAGAATATACAATTTTTCCAATATTGTTAAAGTTATCTTTAGGTTTGAGAATGATTCAATAATAGCATTTGATGTCAATTTGAGAATGTACGGTTTTTCAAATGTTTTTTCTCATATGATTCAAACGTTAAAGTCATCATATTTTAAACGTTTGACATCGTGTTGGATGTGATGCTGCACAAAAAAATTACTTATACTTACATACATGTGTATATAGTATATGTATGTATATGCGTATTTAACGTACTCATCAACACTGAGGCCAAAGTGTACTTCTAAATAAGTGAGTAATCAGGCTTGCCTGTATATGTAAACAAAATGTTTAAAACAGTGTTGCCAACTATTTGTAACCAAAACGCGCTAAATTTAACCAAATTCATTAAATTTGGTTCAATTTAGCGCTTTTTAGCTAGTTTTTTAAATTCGAATCTGTACAAAAAGTAATAACAATATAAAGTCCACAATTTTTATTTTTTAAATGTTTTAACTTCAGCAAAAATAGTGAATTATATTTCAAATCAAAAATTTAGAATTGGTAATTTTATTACAGAAATAAGCGGTAACATTTTTTGTACATTTCAAATTCCAGATTCATAAGATCATATCCATGAATTTAAATTCATAAAACTATTATTTAATTTAATCACTCCATTTTATTCCCCAAAAAAATCATTTCCTAAAAAGAATAGGAACGTGTTTGGAAGAATCTGGAAAACTGCTTATTCGATGATTCATTCAACGGGATTTAGAAAACGGATAGATACCTCAAATGACCACTTTAAACAAAAGCATTCTGAAGGTATATTTTGGAATTTCGAAATCAGAAAATCGTTTTAAATTTTTTTGAGCTTTAAAATTAACAATATATTAATAATGCTCTATGATAGAAAATGTTTTTTTTTGTGGTGAGAAAAATTCTTGTTTTTGTTGTGGGAAATGAAAACTTTTCAAAAATGTGTAAACAGAAAAAAGCAAGAGATGTGAATGAACATATTTTAAATGTTTTGATTGGACTTTAAATCCATTCCGAAAGCCACACTCTATTTTCGGAAAGGACATTGTGATGAAATTATAAGACATATAAAATTTAATATTGATAATATTTAGAATATGTGCAATATTGAATTTTTTCTATCAATTTTAAAATGTCGAAGAAATTATACTTTTGTCAACAATTTTTTGAAAAAATCGTAAATAGGAAAAATAGTGGCTTTTAAAAAGCGCTCAATCTAGCGCAAAAATCGCTAAATTGGCAATGCTGGTTTAACGGGCAACAACACTAAAGATTCCCACACAACATGTACCAAAAAAAAAAAAAAATCACTCATATTTTTTTGCACGTGCCATTTTTGACATATCAGTGTTGCCGTTTTAATTATTTTTAACCAGAATTGGTTATTATATTTTCTAGTTGTATTTTGATTATTTTTCGTTTAAACCAAAATTTTATTGTTATAAACTACTTTTAGATTACTTTTTCAATCTCCTATATATTTGCCAACAGTAAATGATCTTTTGATTAAAAAAATCATCATAAGTTTCATTATTTCTTGTTCCAAATTTATCTGATAACGATGAAGAAAATTACAATTAGAAAATAAATGGTATAAGCCTGGATCTTTCAAACCACCATTTTGATGAAATTAGGAACATAGATAGAAGACAAGTCAAACTTAAGAGAATAGCTTTCGAGCCTACTAGGTCCAAATGGAGCATCATTTTAATTCTGATCCATTTTTCGATCATCAATAGGGCCCTTATATGAGAAAAGCCATTTTTCAAAATTCTTTTACTTCCGACCCTACTAGGTCCACATAAATCACCTTTTTAATTTTTACCCATTTTTCAATCTTCAATAGGGCCTTATATGAGGAAAGTAATTTTTTCAAAATTCTACTCGTATTACTCAAAGCTTATGATCAATCTTAATATTATTTTTTCTGCTCTGAAATTCATAAGACAATAGCTCTTGAGCCTACTAAGTCCAAATAGAGTACTTTTTGACCCATTTCATCATCAATGAAAGAGAAATTAAAGAAAATTTGTTATAAATATTTTTTCAAATATTTACAAAAATCTTAAGAGTCAGCTAATTGTTCGAGAAAGTATGCTTTTAAGAAAATATATGGTGTTCGCCTTGTAAAAAGTGTAACACATTTGTTCTTTAATTATTTTTCTGTAGAAAAACTGGCGATTTTAGAAAAAAATTAACTAAAAAATTTTATTTATTTTAATTGCATAGAAAATTCAATACAAAATTAAAATAAATAATAATGTAGTCTTGTAATATTTAGAAATCGTATATTATATTACTGAAAAATATTTTGGAAATATTGAATTACACATTTTATAATGCGAACATCATAACCTTTCTAAGAATCATACATTGTCGCCGAACATACTAATAACTGCAGAAAATTTTGCAATAGATGTTAAATGTTCACTTGAATTCAAAATTTTTTGTGCAATTAATTTCATTGTTTTCTCTAATAAATACAAGGAAGAGTTATTTTTGTTATTTAAAAAATAAATTAGATTTAATAATTTTTCTTATTTTATTATATATATGTACCTACTTTATTAAATTTGAAAGAAACAAATATTCTTTTCTAATTTTGTACTTAAAATATTTGTTAGTATTCTTTTTTAATTTATTTATTTTTTTATGTTAATTTGAATTTAAAATGTAAGTATTACTGGCATTATTATTTTAAAAATTTTATGCAAAATAGTTTTAAAATTCTGCAAATATTTTCTGTCGAAAGTTTAACTACATCGGCACACCGGGAAGTTTATATGTATCGCTTTTACTATCGAATTCTGATATAGTTAGAGATAGCATCTTTTGAGTAACTCTTTAGTGGGGATTGGAAAATTCGAATTAGGATTTTTTTATTATACACTTTTTACTGCGTTATAGTAAATCTTAATATGTGACGTACAAAATTTACTAAAGCGTTACAAATTCTGATCTGCTTAGTAACACCGTCCGGTAAGAAATGTGCCACGAAGAGATAGTTCCTTTTGAGTAACGCTTTAGTGGGGACTTGAAGATTCGAATTAGTGACATTCAATATTCAATATTGAGTTTCTTATAATTGTATTTTATTTCTGTGTGTACTAATAATGTTGTCTAATTGTAAATGGCTTTTGTGTTTTATTGTCTTTTCGAACATTTATTTATGAAAAAACAAACCCCTAAAAAACTAGTACACACAACTCCTTTCCATCACTCATGTATGATAATTATTTGTACGAATATGCATGTGTTACATGCAACCACAGCATCAAAAAATATAAACTAGTTGCTGTTTATAGCAAAAAATCACAAGAAATAAAACGCATTTTAGTCAAAAAGTAGTCGCAAAGTTGACATTTTGAAATTTTTTTAAAAAATTCACAAATACAATTCAGGAATTCTGCTTATATCCACGGATATTACTCATCGTTGGCTCCATTTTGCATATAGTGGTTATGCATGCCAACTCGCCGTTTGGCCACAGTGGGCAAAATCCTTGACAGACTTCTGATAGACTCTATATTAGAAAAAGTTGACATTTTTAAAATTTTTTAAAAAATTCACAAATACAATTCAGGAATTCTGCTTATATCCACGGATAGTACTCATCCTTGGCTCCACTCTGCATATAGTGGTTATGCATGCCAACTCGCCGTTTGGCCACAGTGGTCAAAATCCTTGACAGACCTCTGATAGACTCTATATTGGCAAAGTTGACACTTTGAAAATTTTTTAAAAAATTCACAAATACAATTCAGGAATTCTGCTTATATCCACGGATAGTACTCATCGTTGGCTCCATTCTGCATATAGTGGTTATGCATGCCAACTCGCCGTTTGGCCACAGTGGGCAAAATCCTTGACAGACTTCTAATATACTCTATATTGACAAAGTTGACATTTTGAAAATTTTTTAAAAAATTCACAAATACAATTCAGGAATTCTGCTTATATCCACGGATAGTACTCATCCTTGGCTCCACTCGGCATATAGTGGTTATGCATGCCAACTCGCCGTTTGGCCACAGTGGTCAAAATCCTTGACAGACCTCTGATAGACTCTATATTGGCAAAGTTGGCATTTTGAAAATTTTTTAAAACATTCACAAATACAATTCAGGAATTCTGCTTATATCCACGGATAGTACTCATCCTTGGCTCCATTCTTCATATGGTGGTTATGCATGCCAACGCGCCGTTTGGCCACAGTGGTCAAAATCCTTGACAGACCTCTGATAGACTCTATATTGGCAAAGTTGACATTTTGAAAATTTTTTAAAAAATTCACAAATACAATTCAGGAATTCTGCTTATATCCACGGATAGTACTCATCCTTGGCTCCACTCTGCATATAGTGGTTATGCATGCCAACTCGCCGTTTGGCCACAGTGGTCAAAATCCTTGACAGACCTCTGATAGACTCTATATTGGCAAAGTTGGCATTTTGAAAATTTTTTAAAAAATTCACAAATACATTTCAGGAATTCTGCTTATATCCACGGACAGTACTCATCCTTGGCTCCACTCTGCATATAGTGGTTATGCATGCCAACTCGCCGTTTGGCCCCAGTGGTCAAAAACCTTGACATTTTGAAAATTTTTTAAAAAATTCACAAATACAATTCAGGAATCCTGCTTGTATCCACGGACAGTATATTCGCAAAGTTGACACTTTAAAAAAATTACATATATATAATTCAGGAAGCCTGGTTATATTCAAGAATATTATTTATCCTTGATTCCATTATTCATTTTTTTCAGTGTCCAAAACGGTTGACGAACCTCTGAGAGGTTTTACATACACAAACTTGAATTTTGGAATATTTTCTCAGAATAAAAATTTAAAAATTTTTATTATTATATTATATTATTATAAATTTATTAGCTTTTAATATTTCATTAAATTTTGTCAAAATTCGGTTTATTACTTTTTTTTACTACCAAATAGTCATATTTAAATATTTCATATTTAAATATGTCATATTTAAATATGCCATATTTAAATATGCCGTTACGTCATAACATATATCATTACGTAAGTCGTTACGTCAAAAACATATTTAACTCGCATATTTATCTTCACACACATTAAATTTTTTACTAAAACAAGTCGTTTAATTTTTTTTTATAGAATTTTTTCGATAAATTTTCTTTTTATACAAAATTTTAGATAAAATTTCTTTTGATTGGAAATTTTCGAAAATTTCAATAAAGTTTTTATTAAACAAAAGTTTCGTTCTCTTTTTATAGAAAATTGTCAATAAATTTTCTTTTTATATACATTCTTCTATTAATTTTCATTTTATATAAATTTTTCGATTAATTTTATTTTTTTAGAAATTTTTCGATAAATTTTCCTTTTAAAAAATTTTCAATAAATTTTCTTTTTATAGAAAGTTTACGATAAATTTTCCTCTTAGAGAAAATTTTCAATAAATTTTCTTTTTATAGAAAATTTTCGATAAATTTTCTTTTTATAGAAAATTTTCGATAAATTTTCTTTTTATAGAAAATTTTCAATAAATTTTCTTTTTTAGAAAATTTTCGTTAAATTTTCTTTTTATAAAAAATTTTCGTTAAATTTTCTTTTTATAGAAAATTTTCGATAAAATTACTTTTGATAACAATTTTCGATAAAATTTCTTTGATAACAATTTTCGATAAAATTTCTTTGATAAGAATTCTGCAATAAAATTTCCTTTTATAAAAAAATTTCGTAAATATACTTTTTATGTGAAATTTTCGATCATTTTTTCATTAAAAAGTCGATCAATTTTCTTTTTTTAGAAAATTTTTGATAAATTTTCTTTTTTTTAGAAAATTTTCGATAATTTTTCTTGTTATAGAAAATGTTCGATAAATTTTCTTTTTATAGAACATTTTTAATAAATTTTTTTTTATAGAGTTTCCGATAAATTTTCTTTTTATAGAATATTTTCGATAAATTTTCTTTTTGTAGAAAGTTTCCGATAAATTTTCCTTTTAGAGAAAATTTTCAATAAATTTTCCTTTTTATAGAAAATTTTCGATAAATTTTCTTTTTATAGAACATTTTCGATAAATTTTCTTTTTATAGAACATTTTCGATAAATTTTCTTTTTTTAGAACATTTTCGATAAATTTTCTTTTTATAGAAAATTGTCAATAATTTTCTTTTTATAGAACATTTTCGATAGATTTTCTTTTTATAGAACATTTTCGATAGATTTTCTTTTTATAGAAAATTTTTCGATAAATTTTCTTTTTATAGAACATTTTCGATAAATTTTCTTTTTATAGAACATTTTCGATAAATTTTCTTTTTTTAGAACATTTTCGATAAATTTTCTTTTGATAGAAAATTTTCGATAAATTTTCTATTTACAGAAAGTTTCCGATAAATTTTCTTTTTAGAGAAAGTTCGATAAATTTTCTTTTTATATAAAATTTTCTATAAACTTTATTTTTATAGAACATTTTCGATAAATTTTTTTATAAAACATTTTCGATAAATTTTCTTTTTATAGAACATTTTCGATAAATTTTCTTTTTATAGAACATTTTCGATAAATTTTCTTTTTATAGAACATTTTCGATAAATTTTCTTTTTTTAGAACATTTTCGATAAATTTTCTTTTGATAGAAAATTTTCGATAAATTTTCTATTTACAGAAAGTTTCCGATAAATTTTCTTTTTAGAGAAAGTTCGATAAATTTTCTTTTTATATAAAATTTTCTATAAACTTTATTTTTATAGAACATTTTCGATAAATTTTTTTATAAAACATTTTCAATAAATTTTCTTTTTATAGAAAATTTTCAATAGAATTCCTTTTTATATAAAATTTTCGATGAAATTTCTTTGCGAATAATTTTACGATAAAAAAATTTTTTATAGAAAATTTACAAAGATTTTTTATACGAAATTTTTGATAATTTTTTTTCGATATATTTTCTTTTTATATAAAAGATTCGATAAATTTTTTATTTTATTTATATGAAATTTTCGATAAAATTTTCTTTTTATAGACAATTTGCGATAAATTTTTTTCGATACATTTTTTTATGTATGAAATTTTCGTTAAATTTTCTTTTTATTAAAAATGTTTGATAAATTTTCTTTTTATAGAAAATGTTCGATAAATTTTCCTTTTGCACGAAATTGAGCGCTGATGAAGCAGGAACTTGAATTAATATTTAATATTTAACTAAATAGAATATTTATGTATTTTCTGAACATATAGGTGCAGTTATATCTTATTAAATGATTGTTTAAAACGTAATAGCAGTTTTGGTCCTACAAATCATAGGAGATATAACTTTATTTTAATATAAACTAATTTATAAAATTTAAATGAAGCTTACCTTTTTTTTTGTAAATATTTTATTTATTAGTTTCACATGGAATTTATGAAATTTTAACTACATACACATACACAAAATTATTTTAACCTGTAAATTTAATAAAAAGAAAATAAATTTAAAGATTTATATTATTTGAAATTTTTAATTATTTTATTTATTCATTTATTATTTTTATTTTTTTGTTCAATTAAATGATTTTTAATATAAGTTTTGTCTACAAAAATTTTTGTTTAATAGGTTTTAGTTTATTTACTTGGGGATATTTTAACGTTATAAAGATAGTTATAAAATATGTAAATAACATTTTCTTATTGTTTACATTTCAATAATTTTTTTTAATATTATTTTCTTAATCTTTTAAATACACACTCCCAAACACGATTTACGGCTAGTAATATGTAAAAGAAGACACTATAAATATTTATTATTATTTTTTTTTTTTTTTTCATATAGAAAATATATAATTTTTTTATTTGCTTTTTACACATTTCTTCGTCTTCTCTTTTTTATTGTTTTTCTTAATTATCATTATTATGATCATTATTATTATGGGTGTTTTTAATGTTTAAAAGACCATGTGCTTCAAAATTGGCAAAGTTAAAGATGATGATGAACATCTTCTTTCTTTTTATTTTTTATTTTTTCGATTTTTATTTTATTTTTTAGTTATTTACTGGATGTTATGCAATTTTTGTTTTTGTAATTTTCTTTTGTTGTTTATTCTTTTTTTTTTTTTTGCTGGTAATGTTTTTTATACCCACCATGAAAAAAGATGGGGGATATGTTGTTGGGTTTGTCATTTCGTTTGTAACATATCGAAATATTCCTCTAAGGCCCCATAAATTATATATGTATAATCTAGGTCCTCGTTAAATTCTAAGAAAACCTAGGAAACCTAGGGAAATAAAATTAGGCTCAATTATTTCTTTTCGAAATACTAGAAAAAATGAGTGTCCGTTTTTAGTTCCAGTTCGACAACAAAATTTCGTACAAATAGTATTGTCATAAAGTCGGATACCAAGTTGTGATTCGCCTACCTCCAATATAAGGTGAAATTTTAAATTATTGTAGCACAAAAAAAATTACACATGGTGGATATAATAGATGTGGCCAAGCCGAATATAACATTTTTACTTTTTGTAATTTTGTTTCTTGTCTGTTCGATATTTACTTTTTAACAATCTTATATTTTATTTTTGGTTTTTGAGGTAGTCTGTTTTAAATTTTTTTTTTTATTTTTTGCTTAAAAATAAAACGCATAACAAAACGTCTCTGTATGTAATGGAATATTTTTATTTTTTTTGGTTATTCAATGAATCATTTTTCTTTCAAGAGTCTTAATAGAGATGTTAAATTGATTTCAAGGACTTTAGATTTGAAGCTATTATTTTCCCAAAATATGTGCTTCGTTTTCTTTGATGTTTTTATATTCTACACCAAAAAAAAAAAAAAAAAAAGGTGGAGGGTATTATGCGTTTGTACACACAAAAATATTTTTCTAAAACCCTTAAGAACCGAAATGTATACCAATCGGCTTTTTTTATTTTAATGTATATTTTCTCCAGTTTTAATACCAGATTAATGCGTTTCTTGACCATCGGAAATATTTGTAGTGTGGTGTGATTAAAAATATAACTTTTTTTCGTGAAATTATCAGAGCAAAATAAATTTCTTTAAGATATATTTTTTTATAATTTTTGGCTCCATCGAATTAGTTTCAAATTAATGGCTGAGATATCCACTTTAATGTTAAATTGTTTGCCGAAAGTTTCCGATTTTGTAAAAATTCTATAATGATTGGTATAAATTCAAAACATGAACTAAATCAAGATTATCCTTACGTCTTGGAATACTTTTTGATTTTTAAGTTGTTTTTTTTTTTTTAAGAAATATATATTTTATTAAAGATGGTTATACTTGAATCCAATAAAAACAAAGTGTTCTCAAGAAAACCTCAGTAATATGTCATTATTAAGTATATAAATAGTAAAAAATTCATTTTAAACGTATTATTATTATTACTATTATTATTATTATTATTATTATTATTATGATTATTATTATTATGATTATTATTATTATGATGATTATTATTATTATTATTATTATTATTATTATTATTCTATGCATTTAAAAAAGAACTTTATCCGAATTTTAGCATTTGTATGGAAGGCGGGCGTGGCAATTATGTAATTCCACCCATTTTTCTTTTTTTTTTACTAAATCCTTATATTAGTCTAGTAATACTTTGTACCAAAATTTATAGGTATATATCCAATACTTTTCAAAATATTTTATTTTGTCTTTCTAAAATGGTGAAATCTCACACAGTGCGCTGCCGCCCGTCATCGCATACTGCGTACATTGGCCTTTTACCATTACAAACTCGTTTCTATTTTACACAGCGTGTCATTGGTGGCAAGGTCTTGTCTACTCCCTGCCAAATGAAAGCGAGTAGGCAAGGACTTGCTCTTAAATAAATTGAATCAATTATGTGCAATGTTAATTGAAGAGAGTCCGGAATTTTATAGACCACCTTCTACTTAGCGTCTAATGAAAGGGAAACAAAAATTCTTAATCGATTTTTTGGAAAGGAATACAAGTTCTATTTTTTTTTTTTTTGAGAAATTTTCATAGAAGGCAAAGTGGAATGGAAATGAGAGTGAAGGCATTTATAAAGGCCTATAAAATGAGGGACTATCATATTTTCCCGTTGAGAAGTTTTTCATTTCTTGTATGTAAGATTGTTTATTTATTTATTTTTTTCCTCCCTTTTTAAAGTAGCCCTTTATTTGATAGCAACCATCTGTTTTTTTTTTTTTTTTGTTAGCTGTTTGTTATGAATCAATCAGAATTGTTTCAAGATGACCTGAGATTTTTCCCAAACTCATTTAAAAACGTGTGTCTTTAGAAGAGCTCCCTACGATACAATAGAATTTTATTTATTATTATTATTTTTGTATTGAGAATTTACCAAGAATATTTCATTAATACGAGTTGGGTATGTGAAATTGACGAAATGGTCTCCGCTTCGACCTTTGCTGAAAAGTGTCCTAAAGAACTTTCTTAGTAGCAAAAGCTTACATAAAGTATGTATATCTGTATTATTTTATAGAATGTTTCCTACATACATATATATTTATATCATTTACGAAAGCTAGCCGTATTTATTTACGATCTCATAAAGAGTTTGTCTGTCAGATTGTTGAAATTGACTATAACTTAGAGGCCTTAGTATTATTTAAATTCATAAAAATTGGTCCATAGAGTTGTTATTAACACAAAAAATGTTGTTTAAAAAAACAATATTTTCAAGCTTTTTCCAAAGAAATACAAAGCAAAAACTTTTTGGTTTTCGGTAATGGCAACTACTTACTAAAGTAGTTTCTCAGTCATGTGGCATCATTATTATTTGCCTACTCTGTATTACATAAATTAGTACTCAATAGTATAATGGCACAGTAATATTGTGATCACGTGGATGTGTTGGCTAGAGCCCTGGATTAGCAACCAGAAGGTTGTTAGTTCAACCCCATTCTGATGATGTTAGTTTTTTATAACAAAATTTCTAAAAAGATATTTTATATTAACAAAATTTTTGTCACTAAGAAAATTAAGCGCGAGATGGTGTACTGAGTAAGACGTTAGTCATTAAAAACGTATAAATCTCTGTCGGCAAAATTTTTTTGTTTTTTTCTTTTCATTTTGATTTTCGTTTAGGTAATTTTTTTTTTTTTTTTTTTGAGCATCCCTAGAGTCTAAAAATAACTACATGAATTTGTGGACAATTCGAACAAAAATAACAGTTATTCAGGCAAAAATAAGTGGTTTATTTTTGTGTCCAATTATACCTGTTAGTTTACCAGGAAAGAAAAATTTTTGCTGGATAATTTCTTCAACAAACCAATTAAAAACAAAAAAATTACAAAATTTGCCAAAAAAAAAAAAACGATGAAACGGTGAATGTTCCAAACGCACCCTTTTTATATCTTACACCACCATAGGTGGTTGGGGTATTATGTTTTTGTTCTGATATTTGTAACGCACAGAAAAAATCTTCGGACCCCCTTAAAGTACACCGTTAGACACAGAATCATCTCCTGAGTAGATTTAACGATGACCGTCCGTCTGTCTGGTTAGCCTTCTATCCATGTGAACAGAGATACAGTTACGGAGAAAAAATAGGGTCAACTATATTTCTTTCTCATTTTCTGAGTTTTCGAAAAATTTTATACAAAACAACAAAACTTTTAGTGCCAAATCATAGCGAATACATTGAGTTATAAACCTATACAAAAATAATATCCTTTAACATTATCCCAATAATGGTACAATCTCTCAAGCGCAAATAGTCAAGCATAATAGTTCTAAATTCGTCAAAATTTTTTTTAAAATTTGGTATAATTTTTTTTCGAAACTTTACCGTTTTTAAATCTCAATAACAATATTAACAATTGAATTCCAAAAACTATTTGCATCAAAAAGGATCTATAGAATAGGAACGTCAAAAATATGGGGAAAAAATCAAAGGTCGATATATTTAGATTTCATATGTATTTACTAGAAACTTTACAAATACAAAATAGTCATGTTGAGAAAAGTCTTCTATAAATTTTACTATTTAAAAATTTATAGAAGACTTTCCTTTAAAATGATATATTTAAAGGAAATTGTGTCTTCTTTAAAATTATGTATAACAAATTTTACTATTTAAAAATTTATAGAAGACTTTTCTAAAAAAAAAAAATGCAAATTATGTTTATGCGTGCATATTTCCTAAATTTGGGCATGAATATTTTCAAAATGCTTATTAGGTATCAAAATAACACTTATAATTTTACTTATATATTTTTTAAAGTCAAAATTTTTTTTATTGAAAATATATGTTTTTTCCAGAAATTTTTTTGCAAAACCTTTAAAAACATATCGAAGTAACTAATCTATTTTGTAGAAGTACCGAAATTAACAATCAAAATTTTGTACAGGCTCATTAAATTGAACATTTCTTTCAAAATTTATCAATTTCGACCACTGCTGAATATAGGGTGCACGTTCAAGGTTTTTCAAAATTACACTTACGTGTTTTCTTAAGATGCAAACTTTCAGAAAATGCCAGAAAATATTGAAATTCTTTAACAAAATTAAAATATATTATGTTACTTTTTTGGCAAAAAATTGCAATTTTTGACTTTAAACATTTTTTTCTAGTTATCGATTTAAGATAATTAAAAAATTGTTTCTTTAATCTAATTCAAAAAATTATAGGAAATT
Organism: Protocalliphora azurea; assembly: GCA_932274085.1. Taxonomy (NCBI): domain Eukaryota; kingdom Metazoa; phylum Arthropoda; class Insecta; order Diptera; family Calliphoridae; genus Protocalliphora; species Protocalliphora azurea. Next base: position 148,816,825 of record OW026521.1, on the reverse strand, counting down.
TCAAAATTTTTTTGTTTTAGAACTTTAATTTCAAAAGTTATAGGGCAAAATCGCAAACAAGTTAAGGCAAAAAATGAGAAATAAAATTTTTGAAATCAAATTTCTCACAAGAGATAATTTAGTATAGTAATATTTTTTTTTTTTTTTTTTTCTTTGTCTTGTTTAGAAGAATTCAAAAATGTAAAAAAAATTTAAATTATTAATATTTGTAAAAGTTACAAATTTATATTCTTACAATATTCTGAAAGCTTAACTCCTCCACTATCGATGTTCTTAGTTTCATTCAAATCGGTTCAGCGGTTTAAAAGGTCCAGACTTAATACTATTTATTTTGCAAATGGCCCCACTGTGCAATGATTATCATTGGCACAAATAATGCTGATGAAGACATTTAATTTTAATATTGTTTGAAATTTAACTATTTAATTTTAACTGTATGCTTTAATAATTTTTTAATTAATAATGAATTTTTATTATAAATAAAACTTCAAATAATATAAAATCTTTGAATTAATAAAAGTTTGAAATGCAATTGAGCTAAAATTTAAATTGACCTAAAATTGTTAAACTTTAACTATTAAATGCCCAAGGTCTGAGATTTTGATGAGAAAAGTATATATTATGTAAAATATTGAAAAAATAATAAATACGTTAAAAAAAAAAACTAAAATAAAATAAGTTATTTGAAAAAAAGTGGCTGTATCTTAAAAGATACAGTGGGTAAACAAAAAAAAAAATAGCTTTACAAATTAATTTATTTGCAATGCGAAAACTATTACAATACAATAGCTCTGTTCAGAAAAGCATTCCCGTAATTTATTTGTATTTTGTTGTTTTTTTGACAATTTCTGACTAAAACCTGTAAATTTGACAAGTACTGGAAGAAAAATTAAATATATTGTAGTATAAAACAAAACAACAATAATAGAAATAAATATATTATAATCCATTGAATAACATAGAAAGTTTTGGAAAATAAATATAATAAAATTTGCTAACCCGACAAACGTTGTTTTGCTATATAACTTATTTCTATTTTGGTTGGGCGTGTTTTTACGCCTTTAGTGCCTTCAAGACTTGAAACTATCATCGGATCATTAATGAAGATTTACGACCTTATCTACTACACAGAAAAAAGTTTGTACATAAAAATTAAATTTTACTTTCATTGATTTCAGTTCATAATATTTAGGCATAATTTCTTAAGTATTAAAACTTTTTTTTTATAATTTTTTCAAATGAATTAAGTCAAGAAGGCTGAAAAAATTGTTCAACTTTTCATTTATATTTTGAATTTGTAAAAAAATGTTTGAAATTTTCTTCGGAAAATTTTAAGTTTTTAATGATTTTTAGCTACATTTTGGGAGCAGAACAGAAGCACTTTTTATCAAAATGATTTGCTGCAGAATGCGAGCAAAATTAGGCAAATTTCTAAACATTTTTTTTTACAGATTTTTTTAGAATTTTGACATTTTAAGACATTTGTTGTTATTATTTTCATTTATGTATAACTATTTTAATTTACCATTTGCAATTAAATCTATTAAAACTAAATCAAAGATTTAGCAAAATTTTTGCAAAATTCTTAAAATTTTCATAATGAACAATGAACAAAACTATATAACTATATCCAGAAAAAACTTTCCTTGCTTTCCTGGTAAGCTAGCAGGTATAATTGGAAACAAAAATAAACTACTTATTTTTTGCCTGAATAACTAGTTATTTTTGATCGAGTTGTCCACAAATTCATGTAGTTATTTTTTGACTCTAGGGGTACTCAAAAATATGTACCTAAACGAAAACAAAAATAATAAAAAAAGAAAAAAATTTTGCCGTCATTGAGACTCGAACTTGGACACACATTAACCATTCGTTTTTACTGACTAACGTCTTACTCAGTACACCATCTCCCACATAGCATCCTAAGCGACAAAAACTCTATTTAGTCTAAAATATCTTTTTAGACATTTTGTTATAAAAAACTAACAGCTTCAGAATGGGGTTGAACCAACAACCTTCTGGTTGTTAATCCGGCGCTCTAGCCAACTCATCCACGTGATTGCAGTATTACTGTGCTATTATACTATTGAGTACTTATTAATGTAATACAGAGTAGGCAAAAAATAATGACGCCTCATTACCAAGAAACTACTTTAATAAGTAGTTGTCAGTACCGAAAACCAAAAAGTTTTTGTTGGGTATAAACAAAATTTTATTTTTTATGAAAAAAGTTTGGGTAAAAAAGTCATGTTCGATTCATAATATTTATGAAATATTTATGAAAAATTTGAAATATATGATTTTTTTTTTTTTTTTTTCTCTGTGTAATAGAATATAAAATTTCAGTCCAATATCTCCAAAACTGGATTTTTTGTCGTTCTAATAATGCCAAATGTAACACTATGAGGCGTTTAGGAAATATTTTGAAATGAATTCAAAAAATAATTTTAATTAAAATTAAATAAACTACGTTCTTCGAAGTGTAAAATTTGAGAACCAACCAATGAATATTTTTAAATAAAATAAAATATAAAACTACTTTAAAATACGTTCTTTAAGTTCTTATGCTGATCTTAGTGGACAATTCTTCATAAATTATAATTTTCCGGATATATCTTTAAAGATACACTGGGTGCTTACAGCTAAAGTTTGATTTTCTTTAGGCTTAATATTTGCGTCTATTATCAGAGGCATTTTCATATTATTCTAGTACACTTGTTTGGGGCTAAGTAATATAGTTTTAAAGATTTTAAATTTTGCTTAAACTTGCTACTACTTATAAGAAACTTTTCCTTTAAACCACTATATTTTAATTTGTCGTCTGTCAAGTTTTCAAATCATCTTCAATCATCGTTCCCTTAATCATCATTAACAAAATCATCATCGTCATTAGCTTTATCACCATCAAGTTAATAATTTTCTTTTATTTGCTTTTTGTGTTTTTATTCATCATTATTATTATTATTTTTTTTTTTTTAGTAGCCTGTTTTAGTTTACACTGTCTGCAGCTCTTCTCTCTTTTTTATTTTTTTGGTTTATTGTCCGGTTGACCAACATTTATTTTATTATTATTGCTATTGCAAAAAGTGTAGCAAATGTATTTTTTTTTTTTTTTTTTTTTCTTCTTTTTTATAAAATTTTGCGAACTCAAGTTCACATTGTATGTTAATATATTTTCAATTTTTTGTTTCTGGTTTAGTTTTTTATTATCACTTTTTTGTATGGTTTTTTATATTGTTATTTACATTACTATTTTTTTTTTTTTCATATTGTTTAAACATCGACCATGCACTTTTTATAACACTTTTGGAGTTTTTCGTTTCTTCAAATAAAATCAAAGAAAAATTGAATTAAAATGAATTAAAGTTAATTGGCGAATTAGAATACATTTGAATTAAAATTTAATTAAAAATAATTAAAATATAGAACTAATTCATTATATAATAAATCTATAAACCAAGGAAAAATTCTTTTAAACGATTTATTCTTTAATAAAATTCCTATTTTTATTTTACAAAAATTAAGTTTTTTTTAATTTTAGCAGCAAATTTAAATTTAAGCAGTCACAATAATTATTTAGGCTTGAAACCATTTACTCAATTTTATTTCTTTAAATATTAATTGAAAGCTAATTTTTTTATTCATAATTTTATTCATAATTCAATATTATTAATATATTTTTTGTTATTTTTACTTATTACATATTTTCATTACTAATTTCTTACTTTATTTTTTAAATCTCAAATTATTATTCTTTTTTTAAAATTTTTTAAATTATTTCTTTTTATATAACAAAATTATTCGTTAACTTTTTTATTTAAAACCCCGCTCGTTTATTTCATTAAATTTAATAAATCTATTTAATCAACAAAATCGTTTCATGGTATGACTATTTTTTTTTTTTTTTTCTTAAACTTTAAATCGCAACCTATCCGTTTTTAAATGATTCGGCGTCTTTCCGTGCCGACCAACTGAAAAGAACTGATGCGATCAAAGAAAACATGAAGAAAAAACAAACAAAAAAATAATAATAAAAAAAACAATAAATAAAATCAAAAGTGTTTTTGAATTAAAAAACAAAATAATAATTGTTTGTTTGAAAACGAAATGAAACTTTTAAAACTTAAAAGCATGCTCACTTATTTTGTTAGTTTGTCTGCAATCATTTTGTACAAACTAGTCTAAGGCGCATTTACAAGGTGATAGCAGTTTAAAGAGGATTTCTTGCTGAAATTTCTTTTGTATGGAGTTTACCATTATCAGTCTTTCTTTTCTTTTTTTTTTTGTGTGGACTGACAGAAGTAACATCCGAAACAAGACAAATTTATACAAGATAATCACAGTTAAACTGCTGATTAATTGTTTTGTTCCTTAGAGCTATCAAACTCCATGTATAAAAAAAATTTGGCTTAAATTAAATATTCTGACAACTCCGATTTTTTTTATATATTTTTTTTTTCATCATTGGTAGTACTTTTAATGCTGAAAATAATGATGTAAACATTTTTGAGTGCAACTGCATATTTCGAAGTTTATAGGACATTGAAAAACATAATTTCCTAAGAAACTCACATTAAAAAAATTTATTGTTATTAAAAAATTGTGTAAAAAGAAACAAATAGGTAACAGAAGCCTTTTGGGATATATCACAGAGTAAAAATCATTCCGGCCGGCCGAAGGCGGGCTATTATGAAAAAATGTTCACTAAAAAAATTTACTAAATACTAAAAATTACATAATATTAAAAAAAATGTGTTAAAGGAACTTTTATAAAAAACTATTTTTCTTTTTATAAATGCGCATTCAAGAGCTTTCAACTAAATTATTGCAATCGGATAAACAGTATAGGAAATATTTATTATTTTAAGAGAGTTAAGGAGCTCAATGAGTACCAAAAATGTAACTTACTGGCTGAAATGTCAAACTCTATATATAAAAAAAATTAATTCGCCTTATTATTGTTTTTGTAGAACTGCTGTCACCTTCTATAAATTCGCCTTGATCCAAAACAAATAATCTGCTGGTCAAGGCGAATTTATGGAAGACATCAATTCTAAAAAATAACTAAGAATAAATAAATAAGAATTCATATTTTTTTTTTTATATATATAGAGTTTGATATTTCAGCCAATAAGTTAAAATTTTTTATTCATGGAGTTTGACAGCTCTTACAACCAAAACAATTAGGTGTATAACTGTGGTCACCATGTATAAATTCGCCTTGGTGGTTGTTACATAGAGTCTATATTAGACAACTTTTTATCAAGACAAACGTCAAAATCAACGCGAATTTATGCAAGGTGGAAACAATTGCACAAAATAACAATAATACGAATTCATTAATGTTTTTTATATATGCAGATTGAATCTGTAACAACCAAAAATAGTAATCAGCTCTTTAACTAAGGTTACCTTGTATAGATTCACATTTGTCTTGATAAAAATTTGCCTAGTATAGATACTATGTAAAGCAACTTAAACAAATTTTTATCAACACAAACGTAAAAATCTTATCAAGATAAACATTTGCCAAGTGTGGATAAGTATCCATGTTCTGTAACTCTGTGACAAACATTTTATTTCGAGAAATTAATAGTCGTCTTGTTTAAAATAAGGTGAGTAATAGTAAATCGTCTGTTTTTTGTTAACATTAAATTTGTTCACATTAAATATTATAAGAATCAATCTGTTACGAATCAATTCTATACTAAATTTTAAAATTGTTTTCGTTTCGAAAACTTTTCACAAGTTACTGAACATGGATACATGCCACTACGAATAGGTATCCGCCCAGCTGATTATTTTTATATATGAACTATGGTATACTGGAACAAAAATTAAAAATTATACACCTCGCTCTGGAAATATGCCTTGATGTAGACTGAATTTGTCAGTATTATTACAGCGTTAAGTCCAAAATACATTAGCGCGAAGTAATCCTATATATATTTTTTTATTGCTTATTGAAACTGTCAAACTTTATGTAAAAAAATAATTTCCCTTTTAACAGAATCCTGCCTTTTAACAGAGTACTGCCGCTGCTTTCACATTTAGAGCGAGATGGAAAGAGTGAGCAAAGAAATGAGAGGCTAAAACGCGCAAGTTGCTTGTCTATTACCCAATTTTCGTAACTATTTTAAATCGAATTTTTCGCGATTTTTATCAATTGTCGAATATTCGAAATTTAAGTCGTTTTTACCCACTTTCACATAAAATTTTCTGTCAAAATTTAACGCAATTTAATTAACTTTGATTTTTTGTAATATATTATCTGTTTTTTGAATTTTATAAGTATAATTTTTTTAAACAATGTTTTTGCGTAAAGTAAGTTTAATATTTATGGACAATATATAGAATTAATAAAATAATTGAAAACTTTTTTCTAGAAAAAGAAATTAATGAATAAAATATTTAATAATAGGTGGACTAAAATCGTAACCACCACTGTGTATAAACCATTCTTGAGATATACTAATGTGTCTGTACTTGATAGAAAAAAGCAGAATAGATTCTTATTCAGCTCATCAAAATCATTGTATTCCACTTATTTTTGTTTAAAGGAGGATTTTGTTGCAAACCAGTATAATTAAGATTAATAATAATAATAATAATGATAATTTCTTTTTTGCCTAAAAATATGTATTATTTATAGTGTTTTATTTATCTTTTATGAAAAATATAAGAATCGACAGTTTTGTAGATTTTGTTTGGCAACTGCTTTTTGTACAAATTAAACACTTTATACTAGAGGAATGTTCATCAAGACAAAAGTTAAATTTTTTCCTGAATTGCAGATAATTTTTTATCTCTATGAATTATAGGGGGAAACGTATATCATAACAATCCATGTAAAACGTACAAATTACTTCAAAAAGAAAAATAAAACATTTTTTATTAAAATAAATGTATCGTTTCTAATTACATTTTACAACTTAAAAGTACTTTTTATAGAATTAAAATAATATTCTTATAAACAATATAAATATTATTTATTAAGCACTTAATAGAAATTATAAAAAATGACACTCGAATGGCAAATATGGGTTAAAATCAATACTTCTGTAGGTTTTTTTAGTACTAAGACTTCCTTCCAATTGCAGCTGTGCTTAAATCATTTTTTAACGCTTTCTTTTGCTAGGGTATATATAGGTTGAATAATATAGTGAATATAGTGAATAATTTTCACTAAAAATTAAACTTTTTTGCCAAAGTCAAATAATTTATCATAATTCCAAATTTTTCACTAATAATCCAATTTTTATAAGAGCTTAGATTTTTCATAAGTTATAAAATTTTCATAAAGTATATAAAACTGAAAATATCAAATTTTCACTTAACAATTTTTTTTAAATAAAAAAATTAAAAAAATAATAAAATAAATAAATAAGTAAATGAAAAAGTAGTTGATTGATTCTTCAATTAAAGATTTTTTACCAATTTCAATGAACTAGAAAATTAGTCTGCCAATTTTCTTTCTCGGAAAGCTTTTATAATTCTTAGATGATGAACTTTCATGGTCTATATAGGTTATAGCTTGATGTTGCTTCCGTTGTATGGAATAGTAAATCCCAGATACTCTGCACGGAAATCTTTTAATAATTCTTAGGAAATGTACTTTTGTACTTTCGTAGTGTACGTAGAATATAGCTTGACGTTGCCTCTGTTCCATGAAATATTGAATCCCAGTTTTTTTGACGAATTTTAATAAAATGGCTTTTCTCGAAATCTCTTCAGCCTATGAATGCTTTTAATATTCTAAGATGATGTTCTTTCATAATGTATCTTGTTTACACGTAATGTCGCATTTACCTTATCAGTTTATTTTTATTAATAATTATAGATTTAATTTTTCATATATCAAGTGTATTTATTACACAATTAATTGTGTAATTTTTTACTCAAATCATTGAATTGGGTATTTTGTAATAGTCATTTTTAAATATTTGGCACATAATTCCTTATTAATTCCCATTGACGGGAAATTAGAATTTACCATTTTTTAGATTTCCAAAAACGCTACTTAAATTTCCGTTTTTGGGAGTTGATAATAACGTTCGTAATGTTATCTTGACACACGTAAAAATAAAAAGGACTAAAATAAGCTACCCTGTCATAAAGAAATCATACTACTACCAACTAATACTACTCTGTAAACTTAACAATAATTGTTTTTCTATTCACAAAAAGAAAAACAGAAAGAAATTCGTCATCTTCGCAAATTTTGTTTATTTGTAGTAAAATTCAAAAGAAAAATTGTCCATAAAAATGCAAGAAACATCCTCGGAACTCTATGAAGAAGTTAAACTATTTCGTAATGCTCGCGAACGTGAGAAATACGATAATATGGCCGATTTATATGCTATCATTAACACACTGCAGCAATTGGAAAAGGCTTATATACGAGATTGCATTACACCCCAAGAATATACAGCAGCCTGTTCCAAATATTTGGTACAATACAAGGTGGCCTTTAAACAAGTGCAATGCGATGAGTATCCCACTGTTGATACTTTTGTTAAAAAATTCCGTTTAGATTGTCCTGCTGCCCTGGAACGTATACGTGAAGATCGCCCCATTACCATTAAAGATGATAAGGGCAACACCTCAAAGTGTATTGCGGATATTGTTTCATTGTTTATCACAATTATGGACAAGTTGCGTTTAAAAATGAACACTATGGATGCTTTACATTTCGATGTCAAAGATTTGGCTGACAATATGAATCGTTTGTCTTTAATACCCAAAGATTTTGAGGCCAAACAAAAGGTGGAAACTTGGTTGTCAACTCTTAATGATATGCAAGCTTCCGATGAACTAAACGATAATCAAGTACGCCAATTCCTATTCGATCTGGAATCGGCTTATGCTGACTTTACAAAACTGCTTCACAGTCAGTAGAAGTGTGAGGAAAGGAATCGCATTCTCGTTGAAACATCCAATATACATATTAAGTATTTTTTAAGCTTTAACTATAGTTTTAATATTGATAATATAAAATTAAATTGTATTTACATATTATGTACTGTTATATCAATATAAATTTAATAAAAGAATATCATTATAAACCAACTTAATATTAGATTCTAGTTTTTATTACCAATCGATTCTACATAACACGATATCAACTAAAGGAAATCCAATGAACTGCTAATTAAATTTCCCTAAAAAATCCTTAATAAAAAAGCATCTAATAGCAATTTTGCATGTCTAAAATGCAGATTCAGTATCACAAGCGATGTTTCTGTGAAATGATCCATTATGATAATCTCCTCCATTCAGGAAAATGCATAAAAAAGTGGTGGATTTGATGAGCTCTGAAGAGTGTCATCTATTATGAAATTATCACGAAAGATTTGTAACAAAGACAATTGATTCATTTAAAGGGAGCGTCGAATGAAAATCACCCAAATTCACTTTCATTTTTTTACATTATTTGTTTGTTCACATTTACTTCAGTTGCTGTAATTTCAAAATAGTGTTTTAACTTATAACTTTTTGGCAACTGAAATGGAATTGCTATTCATAATATAAATTTACTTGTAGGTTGCATTGAAAATAGGCAACAAAACTAAAGTTCGGTTGGCATATATAATCGACCTAGAAGATCGATCCATAATTGACCAAATCTCCCATTTAAGGCCCACAATTGTGACCCACCTTAAATTTCATAAAACCCATATAAATGTTGGTATTAATATAACTTAAAACTTAAAAAAAAATAGAAATTTCAGTAAAAATTTAAAATTTCTCAAAAAATCCAAAATTTTAAACTTAAAAAAATTAAATTTGCCAAAAATTTCACCGAAAAACTAAAAATGTCCTTAAAAAATCAAAACTTAAAAAATTGTAAGAAAAATTTGTATTTACAAAAAAAAAAAATTCTAAAAACAGTTGAAAATCGAAATTTAAAATTACAAATTAAAAAAATTATTTCATTAATACAAAATTAAAGAATTCATTAATAATTTCAAATACGGTTTTGAAATTTTATAAAAATATTAATTTTATCTAAAAGTCAAAATTTCACTTAAAAATCTAAATTTGCCAAAAATTAGAAATTTCATCAAAAACTTCACATTTTAATAACGAAAAAAAAGATTAATTAAAAATTTTAATAAAAAAAAATTTTAATATATCAATAAAAAGTCGTAATTTCATCTAATATCAAAATTTCAAAAAAAAATCGATATAAATATAAAAATATTTTAAAAATCAAATATGATTGAAAAAATTAAAAAATTTCAAGTAAAATAAATTTGGCTAAATTTAAATTTCCTTTTTACTGGAGAAACGCTATTGAATTAAAGTACAACACAAGTTTAAATTAATGCTCGGAACCGGAATATATTTCAAGTATTCAAGTCTTGAATTCAGTTCCAAGAATGTTTTCTGGGCAACATCAATCTTAATGAATTATTGTTTCTGGATTCCACGTGTTCATAAGTCAATGCCGAAATTTTTCTCGATGTTCTGCCATGAAGTCCAGTATTTGCTAGTCTTCTCTAAATAATTCTTGTAGAAACCTGACAACATATTTCCTTCCGGATTACTTCTGTGGTCTTAAAAGCGTCTCTGTTCGATCAAATAACGTTTAAAATTTTTTATCATTACAATACTTTGCGTATCAATTTGAATTGGTCATGTCTAATTATTTGCAATTAATATTTCTTTATAAGTTGAAAAAAAAAACTCAAGGCCACCTTTTTAAAATGTAAGGTATATTTTTTACAGTTTTATTTCAATGTGATTCTATTTATTGTCGCCATTAGTGAATGGTATGAAAAGTTATTAAACGATTTTTCGATCAACCATTTTAACTTTGATTTTTATATCGATTAATCGAATCCCATAATCGATTTTTAAATCGATTATTATACGTAAAATAAGTAATTAAAATTTAATTATACTATTCGTATGTTTTAAAGGACCATTACACGTCTAAATATGCATATCTGTCGATATGTTTAACAACAAAACCAGAAAGTATACATAGAATTCAAATATATGTATTTTGTAAAAACATAGGAAGTTAATTATTCATTTTACCAAATATTCAATTATATAAAATATTACATATAAAACTAATATTAGAACCGAGTCTGTAACACTTTCTGCTAGACGGGTTACTTGAATTTTATTGGAACGGTCATGCCACAATTACGGCGTAATGAAGTCATAACGCCTATTCAACTGTACTTAATCCCTTTCTATACTTCTTAGAATAGTCAGAGTAACAGGGTATTCGTGGGATCAAAATGGAGGAGTAGGCAATAAATTGGTAGCCTACTGAAATAACGGAAACCGATGATCACATTGCTCTTGTCGAACTGTCAAATAGGAGCTTGAGAAAAGGATTACTTCCGAAGTTGTTTTATTAATGATTATGTGACTGTCCGGCACTGCGGGAACGCATGTTCTAACTCGTACTTAAAGTTGTTTTTAAAAATAATTTCTTGAATTTGTATTTTTACAGATTTTTTTTTTTATCAAAAACTTAAAAATATGTCTCAATATTTATTTTTTGGAAAGTTTAAAATTTTCTTTTGAAATTTTTACAAATAATTTAATTTTTTGCAATTCAGCTAATTTATTAGAATTTTTATAAAAAAAAAATATTTCTTTATGTTAAATTTAAATAAATGCACTTTTTACAATTTCTGTAACGTCAACGACTAGCGAAATAGCTTTTTCGAAATCAATTAAAATTACAAAAACAAAAGAACGAAATCGACTTAAATCCATTCATCTCAATTTTATTCTTTTTTATAAGATTTCGACAATTATGCGTATTTTTCAGATTTTTTTTCAATATGAAGGTAACCTTTTGAAGACGAATTATTAACTCCAATCGGCGTCATTCTACGAGCAATAAGCTCACAAAAAATAACTTTCCTAAAGTATTTTTTAGATCAAATTGTTTTGTTAAAAGTCCACAGACTTTAAATCATCTGTACTAAATCCGATGATTTTAGACGAAAATCAAAGTCGATTTACCATTTTCAAATCTCAAAAAAAGTCCAGAGGAAACAATTTTTTGACATTTCGATGTAGGAAGACCTCTCAAATGATGCATATTGAAGAGCTGAAAACGGAAAAAAATTCTACAAGTCGATGCCAAATCCCATTTTTGAGGTTATTTCTAAAAATGTTGGCAGTACTCATTACTAATTGAATGCTAGAAGATAATAACTTTAATTTTTATAACCTAAAATTTAAAAATAAATTACAGTTTGCTTAGTTTTAAAATATTCCTTATTCAAGTGACACACGAAATAGTACCACAGAATTACATGTCTTTAAATAAATGCATACTTTTAGTATAACAAAGTGTGTATATTTTTTATTTCTTCAGGAAACTAAAGCCAACACTTTGAAATTTGGTTGCGCAAAAAATTAGTATTTTCTGAACTTTAGTTTAGGAGATATACTTAATTAAAGTTAAAAAAATGTGATTCCTTATTCAAGTGACAGGCAGTGTATCATTTATTTTGTAATTCCAAATAACATTTCTGGAATTCTTGGCCCGTAGAGCCACAACATACATTTAGAAGAATTAGTGTAACATTTGCACAAATATTTCTTGGAACAAAATAAAAATTTTGTATTATCAACAATATTTTTTTGTAGTTCAAATAGAACATTTCTTGTCTCAAATATATAAAAAATTTTATGGTTCCAATAAATAATCAAATTTATTTGCTCATAGAAAAAATTGTTTGTAATATGTGATTTTCAATTTTCTTTTTTTTTTTTTTGGTTTTGCAAATTTTTATAAGTTTTTCAAAATGAATAACAACAACGATATTACGCCTGAAGCGAACAATGCAATTGCTTCGGAATTAGCGTCGTTAAAACAACAGAGTGACGCGATGAAGCGAAACATTTCGAATATTCAAAAGAAAATTGAAGAGGATGGGCTTGAAATTTTAGAGTCATATTTCAAGCAAATTTGACACATCCACGAGCAAATTGAAAAAGTCTGTACATCCGATGCCACATGAAGCAGTTTGGAAGAAATTTATGTTGCAGCCAAAACAGAATTGTTGTCGATCTTAAGCAAAACTCGTTCTATGTTAACGGAACAAAGTTTTCTTAATTCGTCTATATGACTTCTAGTCAAACTTGTTTGCCCTCGTTGAAATTGTGTCGCTTCGATGGAAAGTACACAGATTATAAACGATTTATAACATCGCACAGTGGCTCAAAATCGTTTTTCAGCGTCCAAAACTCTATAACTTTTGAATCGATAGATATTTCAGAATTTTTTTTTATGGAACGATTATTTCTTGAATTTTTTCTTCAGTTTTAATTTCATTAAAAGTCGGTTCCGCATTTTAATAATACCCATGATAATTTTGTGAACAAGTTCCCAGTTTATCAATTCTAGAACAGGTTCTACTGTTGTTTTTGGAAAAAAATGTACACTTTAAAAGTCTTAATGTTTATTTTATTTTTTACTTAAATAACAATAAAAGAAAATTCTAATTATTATTCATTCGGTTGGAAAATAACCTGCAAATACTCCATACTTAGTTTTATATTATTTCTGTCCTCTATCAGCCCTTTTAATTCTTCAAGTTCCGATGTTCTACTTTCCATTGACTTCGAATGCTAGAGATGAGCGAATCTGACCTTGCCAGTATTTTATCAAATAGATCTTTATTTGTAGAATTTCGTGATATTTTTCTGGTATTGTGCTCTTTATAAAATCTATAATCCTTATTTCCTATTCCTGGGCTTCCTCTGATAGATCTCCAAGTGGTACTAAATGATGCAGACATCTTCTCTATGATAAAGGATTTTGTGAATTGTTGCAGACATATTTCTATATGGATATTTGGTTGTATATATGTATATATTCGTGCAGTTTTTCTTCGCATATTCACCAAATGTTCTAGTATCAATTTATTCATTGCACACAAGTACATCGATAATTGTTTTAAATATTGAAATAAGATTTATATCAACACCTGTTACTTCGAATGCTCTTTGGGGATCTGAAATGAACCTTCTTGCTGTGTTCCCATCATTCGTGTTGACTAATCCTTGTGTTGGTTGATCTATAACCAACCCATATTTGAGAAATTCGTCCTGAACATTTTTCTTATTGATCCTGTAGGTTTAAATCCAAATCATAACTGATTTTTAGTACGTGTGCCATGAAACAATTTTGAGAATTATTTCATTCAAATGGAAAAAAAGTGTTCTAGAGACGGGTGCATGCAGACAGGTACAAAAGTATATATGGGGTTAAAGAGGACACTTTCGCCTTTCTTCCGTTAGTGAAAATTGATTAACCCCTTTTGACCCTCAAAATTTCTATTCCACTAAAATTAAAATTTAGCTAAAAATAGTAGCTGAAAAAACATTTAATAACACGCAGGTATAAACGGTACATTGACACATTATACTTAAAGACTATTATCCTACCAATATAAAAAAATGCAGCAATTATCGACAATAGTTTTCGAGTAATGATAATTTACTTCTGATCAAATTTACAAAAATCATATTTTTTATAATATAATATTTATTATTAAATATTATTTTTTTATTCTTAATAACAAACGCCTTGTTATTCATTTTCTTGTAAATTATTTTGCGGTCCACAATAAGAATTTGTCAATTTTAAGTATAGTAACAATCGAATCTGCATGGAGACATTTCAAAATAAAAAGCTTCTTCTAGCATAATTTAATTAATTATGTTTTAATTTATTTTTTTTTTTACGCGACAAATTTTATAGATCGTAGTTTTTCTAAAAAAAAAAAAAAAACTACGAAGACTAAAATAACCATAATTCTTTAAAGAAGAGAGGACGAACTCTAAGTAACTGTAACACTTTCTTCCGTTATGGGAATTTTTTCATATTGATTATTTTTTCCAGTTCGAGGATTTTTTTCGTCCCATAGTTTTCCCGATTTAGCTTTTTTTATATTTTTTTGTGTCTTGTCAATTTTTTTTTTTTTTTTTTTGTTTTCACAATTTCTTTCGTTTTTGGCGATTTTTTCCGTTTTGTCAATTTGTTTTCCTTTTGGACATTTTTCATTTTGTCGTTTTAAAGATTGTTTATTTTGCCGTTTCAACGATTTTTTCTTTTTGGAGATTTCTTTCATTTTGGCGATTTTTTTTCATTATGTCGATTTTTTCATTTTGGAATATAAGAAAAGGCACTAACCAGCCTTCTTATTTTGTCGTGTTCCTCTTACTGCATTTTTTTTTTTCGTTTTGGCTATTTCTATTATTTTAGTGTTTTTTTTTTTCGTTTTAGCGACTTCGTGTTCTTCAATTTGGCTTTTTTTCGTTTTGGCGGTTTATTTGTGCTTTACAATACTATCAATAAAAATCAGAAAATGACTTTTATATTCCTTCAAAAAGTAAAAATTACATAATGACTTTTATTTATACTCGAAAAAAATAAAAATAACTGTATTTTGGCTCAAAAATATAAAAGTCAAAATATAATAATAATAAATGAATATAATAAAATAATAAAAATAATAAAATGACTGCAAGTAAAATAATTAATTTTACATAAAAACGTGCATTTGCTAAAAATAAAAACGGTATAAAAACAAAAACAAAACACCTTTCAAAAAGGAACACATTGTTTACTTTTTCTACTTTGTTTCTCATAATGCAAAACACTCAGAAAAAATAAACAAAACAATTCAAAGTATTAAACTGTTTTCTATTTTGGAAAAAATCTAACTCAACCGTCATCAAACCACCATTACCAAACACTATAACAGCACTATATATTGTTTACGAATATGCATTTCTGCCTGGGTACCCACTGTAGCCAATGCTATTTTTACATCAAGAAAAAAAATTATGTGGATTAATTAAAACTAGACCCAGCCTCCTAGCTTTTATCATTTCTTCATTGAGCCCTTTCCCAAATTGTTCTTTCTATTTTCGTAATTATATTGATCGTTCTTTTTAAATAAAAAAAATTTAAGATCTTTATTTGGATTCAATCATATTTTTTGTTTGTTGTATTTAATTTAAATATTAAGATTATTATAATTATACATATAAGTTTAAACCGATTACAATATTTATTTTTTGTATTTTTAATAATTTCTTTTTTTACTCCTTTTTTTGCTTTTGTTTTTTTTTTTTATGTATTATTACTCCTTTTGCGTTATTAGTAAATATTTTTCTTTCTTTTTTTTCGCTTTAAAAATGTGTGTATTTTTACTTATAAATTTGTTCTTTTTCATTTTGCTTTGCAATACGACAATTTGCTACGCATATTATTAATAAATATACATAAATGTGTGTAGAATATTTATTTATAAGTATTTATGTAATTTGTATATATATTTCAATTTTGTTTGTCCGAGGGATGAGGAGACTTAAGAAGGAGAGAGAAAAATAGGATCAAGTTTAAATTAAAAAAAAAATATATATATAAATAAATAAACTATAATCCTTGCTTCTATTTTTTATAACATACATATATTCGTATGAATGTACATATATGTGAAATGGTTGTGTTTGTGTATGTGTATAAGAAATACGTACAATATAATATTATAGTAAGTAATTTATTAATTTAAATGGGATTTTGTTTTGTATTTTATTAATTATTATTTTTGTTTTAATATTTGTTTATAATATAATAATTATTTTAATTAAATTATTTGATAATTGTTATCATTTATTTCTTTAATTTTATTTTTATTGTTTTGTAATAAAAATGTGTAAGTGTATGGATAGTGTGTGTGTGTGTGTGTGTGTGGTGGTGGGGGGGTGGGGGGTGTTGTAGGAATATGTGTGTAAATAATTATGCATGTAATTGTGTTAGGAAGAAAAAAAGGGATGGTAGGAAGGTAGGTGGGGAAAGGTTATTATTTATAATGAGGGTGAAAGTATGACATGTCAGGTGGTGTTAGGTAAAATAGTAAAACTTTTATGATGAAAATAATTTACTGTTAGTATAAGTGTGTGATTTTCTTTTTGGTAGGGACAAAATAATCACTATAATAAAATTTAAAAATTTGTATTTGTAAAATTAGAAAAAGAAATATCCAAAGGGTGGAGGGAAAAATAAATGACGACGTATTTTCTCTCTAAATATATATATATATATATATAATAAAGCTGTATATCCTTTTAAAGGGTTACACAAAGTTTTTTTAGATTTGTTTTATATACGTATAAAAAAAAAATAAAAATATGAGTTTTGTTTTCTTGTATATAATTATACTGAATGTTAAGACGAAGAAATGATTATACATATACAAAAATTTCTTCTAACAATGGTACGGAGTTTATTAACATGGTAGGAGTTTTTTTTTTTAATTTTTAATGGGGATGCTGATGAAAGGATACTAGTAGAGGATTAGCAGGAGAAATGTACTTTAAAGTACTCTATTTACTTTTTTTTGTAGTTCTAGTTGTTAATATTAAGCATTATCATTATATTATTATTTATTTTAGCAGGCGCTAGAGCAAGAAATTCATTCATCATGTCCAGGTTCTTTTTTTTCCCAAAATTCGCATATTTGTTTTTGCCACATCATTATTATAATTATTTTTTGTTTTCTTTAAAGAAGTTTATTATCGCCTGCTGTTGTTTCTTCAAAAAATAAAAGAGTCGTCTTAACAAACAAATTTTACAGCCTCTCAATTTTGGCCAGTCCAATAAGAGGGTGAATACCCTTGCTTAGTGGCCGATTTTGATTGGCTGCTTGTAGGTTGACGTTGTCCAGTACTATTTGAATCCTAAAAACAAAAAAATAAAAGTATTGTTTATTAAATAGGAGAAAATTTTTAATATATAAAACAAAAAAATTAAGTAAAAAAAATATAAAAAAACAAAACTACAACTATTACAAATTTTGTTACTATGTCTAAACAAATTTAAAAAAAAGGAATGAATAAATGGATGATATTTGATTTGAAAAAGAGAATATGTAAAAGTATATATATTAAAAAATTATAATATATATATATATATATATATATATATATATATATATATATATATATTATAATTTTTTAATTATTACTATTTCTGTTTTATCATTTAATAGGAAGAATTTGTTTTAGGTTTATAACCTTGGTTCTTATTAACGTTTTATGCATGTCTTTTAATGTTTGAAAGTTAAAAGAAAACGTTTGAAAGATATGCCTAAAAAATTTAATAAGAAATTAATTTTACAACTTAATTTTTAATTTGTAAAGATTGATTTATTTTTAATAAGAAAAATCCTTATATTTTGTAAAGTTTCCAGATTTTTACTCTCTAACTAAGCTCTCAAAAATTCTTTTCATATTGTCTGTCTCTATGGAAACTTTAGTTCGATCCGACAGAAATTTAAAAATTTGATTTTGATCAAACTTATTTGTAGCTATACCGCTACTAATATTTATATTGAATTTATACACGATTAAGTGATTTTCGCCAAAGGTCTTTATATGGAAACAACTATGATCAATTATGAACCGATCCCTATGAAAATCCGGAGAGTGTTTTAAGGTTTACAAAATTGATTTATGTTGAATTTCTTAGAAATATAAGTGTTAAAAATCCTATTTCGGCAAAATAACTTAAATTGGTAACCTCAAAGCTTTTATTACCTAGGTGTTTCTACCGAATGAATTAAATAGAAAATATGGTAGGTTATTGACACCAATAAAAGCCTTAATTATGACAATAGTGAAAATAATTTTTAATCTATGATTAAAAATCAATATCTATTTTAAGTGTCAAACGTTTGATATTAATTTGAAAATAATTAGGGAATAGCCTTAAATGTATTTCAAATGTGGAATGCAACTACTTGCGAAATATAAAATTAATTAGTTTTTCTTTTTTAATGTTAAAAAGAAATTTTCAAATTAAATTTTTATAAATTTTAATTTACAACACATTTCCTTCGAAATATGTTAATTTTACTAAAAAACATGTATCCTTCAGTTATAAATTATAGAATAATTCAGTTATAAATAATAGAATTCAGTTATAAATAATAGAATAGAAAAAACGTATTACTTCTGCATGAAAATAGCCTGTACTCATTCTACTTTGACGTTACGACCAATGATTTTTGTTTGAAATAATCACCCCCAGAACTAGTTCTGTGGAAGCGTAGCCAGTATGTATTATATGGAATCAATTTTTTATCAATCAATTCTTTAAACAATGATTTTAGTTCGAGAATTAGTTATTAAA
This sequence comes from Protocalliphora azurea, assembly GCA_932274085.1. NCBI lineage: Eukaryota > Metazoa > Arthropoda > Insecta > Diptera > Calliphoridae > Protocalliphora > Protocalliphora azurea. Next base: position 148,797,639 of record OW026521.1, on the reverse strand, counting down.
ATCACTGATTCTTGTTTGATTTTATTTTTCTTTCTAATAAATTTAGTTTTCTTTAGGTTCTTTAAATAGTTAGGAAGTCATTTGGGAAAAAGTAATGTAGAAGTAATATAGAACTAGTTCTTATGCACTAGTTATCAACAACATTCTTTAAAACCAATTTTGAATCACAATAAAGTTCTAGTTATTAAAGAATCTGAAGTGGTTCGGATTACACCAATACACCAAGTGATGTGTCATCTGTTTCGGAAAAGTATTGTTCTTCTTCAGACTACTTTCTTCTGCAACTGTTTAATCTTCAGAATTTGTAATTGTGTCATCCGAACTTACTTCTATACCAACTACTGGTACATCCACATCCCCACTCAATCACATCCGGGAAATACATAGAATTTTGAATCATAAGACATTTCTTCATAGAACTTGTCTTCAAAAAATTTGGCGTCTCTATTTAATTAGATTTGTTTCGATAAAAACGATGTTTTTGAGTGTTTACAATAACCAACAAAAATTAACTCTTTTGCTTTAGCATCAAACTTTTTACGTTTTTCTTTCGGAATGTGTATTACAGCCCTACATCCAAACACTTTAAGATGCTTTAAGTTGAGATTCCTTCCAGACCATACCTTGACATTATTTAAACTATTGCAACGAATGCGATTTTTTAAATATACTGGCGTGTTTGCAACTTCAGCACAGAACTGCTTTGGTAAACATGAAACGATCAAAAGACGTTTTGTTTTCTCTATAATGGTTCTCTCTGACATACCATTTTGTTGCGGTGTGTACGAGACTGTAGTTTGATGTTCAATACCATGCTGTATAAATATTTTCTTCAGTCTGCCATTACAGTATTCAGTACTATTGCCACCTCTAAAAGCCTTTATTCTATTCCGGTTTGATTTTCAACAAACTCTTTAAATTCAGAAAACTTGAAACAAACTTGATTTTTTGTTTTTATAATATGAACAAAAACTTTTCTGCTAAAGTCATCAATAAAAGAAAGCATGAACCTTGAGCCAATTATAGACGGTACTTCCATAGGTCCACAAAAATCCGAATGTATTAACCCTAATAATTCTGTTGAACGTATTCCTGGATCCTTAAATGGAAATCTTGATAGTTTGCCCTTTAGACAAGTTATACAGCTTTGTTTGTTCAATTTACATTTAACACCGACTACTGCATCAGCATTCATGTTTTTTGATCATTAACATAACCAATCCGTTTATGCCACAAGTTGTATTCTTGAGTTTGTACTTCCGAAATAAGCACTTTGTTGCTTTAATATTTAATTTGACCATACCGTTAACCATAACATATGTTGCTGCAATACCACCAGAGTTATTAAAAACTTTCCAGCTTTTCTTCTTAAATAAGAATTAGTAACCGCTTTCAACTATTTTTTTAAGTTACAATATGTTAACATACAAATTAGGAATATATAGAAAATCACAGAACATAATGAGTTCTTCTTTAAAATTTACATTTCTAGCATATCAATTTCACATTATTAGCAATGGTGACTTTAGCATTCTTTTTTTGAAAATGTTCGTTAAAAAATTGAATTTGAACACATGTGTGCTGTAGCTCCGGAATCAAAGTACCATTCACTTTTATTCAGATCACGTACAGAGAAACATCCCAACAATGCATTCACATTCTTCTTGAATTTAGTCAGACAATGTGTCCCTATTGATTACAATTGAAGCATAAACCAACCTTTGCTTTTAAAATGTTTCTTTTGACCAGATAAAGCAACCTCAGTTGATACCTTTATGATTTCTTGTAGCAATATCAATTTGACAGCATCACCATGATTCATGATTATCAGAATTCCAGCAATCCAGCCAAAATTAAATTTTATTAACGTATTCTTCAGCATTTCGCAATTATGTAATTTTGTTATACAAAACTTTTGTATTAACTTTAATTTTTATTAATATTCTTTATCATTTATACCCTTATAACGCGGAAGGACCCACAACCTGTTAATATGTGATATGCTGTTATGAAAAAGATTGCCAACGAATGAACATTTATAAATTTTACAATTAATATATAAACTACATTAATTAAATTCAAAACAAGTTTTAATATTAACAAAGTTCAATCTTATTCTTCAACATGTTTTTTTTTTATTTTGGTAAAATGTATGTAAATTCATGATTATTTTATAAAAAGAATTTACGTATAAGGCGACACATAAAAATAAGAACCAAAACTCCACAATTGTGGGGTTTATGGGAAAATATGTAGATACTTGCAAGGTGCTTCACAGATTGGTAAACCAACTATAGAATCACTGAACCGATTCTATAGTTCTGATTTCTTATAAGATCTTTCAGATAAAAAATGCAAAGCTTATAGTTGCAACATTGGCAGAATTTTAGAAACTACAAAAGACCTATAATCATCAAAAAAGTTACATAAAAAATTGTAAACAAATGGAGAAATGTATGAAACAGCTGATTCGAACATCGGTTTTATTTACATTCGAAAATACCAAAAACAATACGGTATATGACACGAAAAGAAATCAATATTTTTTTTTAAATTCCAACAAAAAGCAGTTCCTACTTGGATTCTGTGACAGCCTTGAATATCATGAACTCAATATAAAGATGTTCGCAAAAAGTAGATTTCGCAAATGCAATATATTCTACGAAGACGGGAGAACATAATGCGGCATAAAATCAGTGGCAAAGTATTTATTAATTTTGTAATAGTAATTATTAATCCAAATAAATAAATCATAAAGTGCAAACAAATTTATACGAATTTTTAAAATTGTAAAATTACTTATTCATAAGGTCAAAATTGTTCACACATGTGGCTTTAAAGAAGTGCCACTTAAGAATAATTGAAATGTTTTTTTCACTTCTTTTTTAGTTTCGAAATACAAAATTAATTTGTTCCCAAAAAATTCAAATTCGCCTAAACCTCTGAACCGATTTTAATGAATTTTGTAATAAAGATGAATTTTACGATGGAAAGAACTATGGGATATAAATTATAATTAATTTCATATTGATAAAAATGGCAAAAATATTGCATTTTTTTGCACTTTAAATTTTTCTTAATTTTTCCATAAATCTGGAGCAAGTGTTAATGGAAGAAGCTTTGTTAGAAACATCGATATATGAAAATAATTAGACAAATCTATATTTTTACGTTTCCTTAATTTTTTTATTAGCCCTTTAGATTCCATACAACGCAGGTGCATTCCGCCAGTATTAGTATTAGTATATTTTATATCAAACTGACAATTCTGTGAACAATGTTGTCCGTAATTTTATATATAACACAACAGTTTCCATAATTTAGCTACTAAAAAAGATAGTCCTTACTTACAGTACAAATGGTAAACGTTAAATTGTCAACTAATTAAAAAACATATATGTATATATAGTGTCGGCCAAACTAACTGAACAAAAGTTACTTTTTAATTAATTTGGGTATAACGCAACTTTTTCTTGGTTATGAAGATAAAAAATTGTTAATATAAACCACTTTACCAGCAAATAAAAATAAATATGCCTTAATATTTTCGTATTTATACTTAAAACAAAAACCACTGCTTGCTTATACAAAAAATTACTACTAAATTTTTACAACAACATACGAGAAACAAGCCGACCGGCTCGCCACTGATCGATTGTTTACTTTATCAGCCGCCGCCGATTTGGTTGGCTCACACTGGCTTAAAATCAGTTTTCAATAATTAATTTTATTATTTGCCGCCGACTAAGGAGTGTCGCCGTCGCCGAAAATTATGACTCAGCTTGTATTGAAAATTTATAGAAATATGCTAAATGCTTTTCAGCATTTTTTTTTCAGTATTTTTAATTCAATACTTTTCTATTTTTTTTGAAACAATTTCGCTTAAACGGGCTTCAAAAAGTAAAAAATGCGTTTTGCCCGATATCTCGGTTATTATTGGACCGATTTAGTTCTTTTCTTCAGCATGAAAATTCAGAAAAATTTTCCATATTTTTGCAAAAACGAAATCCCTTGAACATCGAAAGCATATCTCCGCCATTTATGAACCGATTTCACTGAATTTCAATAGCAAATTCTCGAAAGAATTTCCGATCCTTTGATATATATTATATGTCAGTTATCAGAGGACTTCATAAACACCATTTCAACCGACAAACGGACGGACGGACATCGTCCAGAAAATATAATCTTTTTTGCTCTCCTACGAAAATTGTGGAACTTACAAACGGAAATGACAAACCTACCCTCCTTTACACCTGTGGTGAAGGGAATAAAAAGATTGAACACCAATTAACATAATAACAGAAATATATTTTTAATATTCATAACATAAAATTAGTAAGAATATTAAATAAATTCAAAAGTAAAAAAAAACATTGCGCGACAAAACTAATTGAACAAACTCTTGAGCTTAATATTCTGCGTCAATCCCTTTGCTTATGACAACTTCAGAAAATCTTTTAGGCTTATATTAGGAATTAAACAAATAGTCTTGTATATTATCATCATTGGCATTGCTGTCCAAGCTTCCAGGATTGCAGAGCAGAGCCTTCCCCGACATCTTCCTCATTGCTATTCTGATTTACTATTCTTCAATTCTTTTAATAAGTGTTAAGATCATGGGACTGTGTGGTCTTGCCCATGACGTTTACCACTTGGTTACATTAAATAAGTAATCTCTGGGGGTTAAAACCACATTAAATCTATCAGAATAGAGTTCTTATTCATAATATTTTTGAAGACTTGGTTTTTTTACAATTAAGTTTCCAATCAAAAATTAAGATTATGCTTTTAACTTATGTTGATTATCTTTCAATATGTGAGTATGCATTTATTATACATGTAATTAGGTGTTATATATGTAATTATTATTATAATTTAATAAAAACAAATATTGTGTGATAATTTTGTAGTTTTGTCTATTTAAAAAAGGTATATATAAGTGTGTGTGTTAAAAAAAATCGTCGATTTTATATATTGAAACTTACCCGGCGGGATGAATTGTGAATCCTGCCGTCCATCTATTTGATGTCCAATAAAAACCAAAAGAAATAATAATAGTAATAAATCAAACAAGAAATATTTCATGCATAATATTTGTTTTAAAGGATGCTCTCTTTGTTTTTTTTTTAATATTTGTTGTATGTATGCATATTAATATTTGATTAATTTAATATTTTTATAAACATTTTTTTTCATTATCTTTTTACTACATATATAAAAATATGTACATATGTAGACTATGTTCAAAAATAATGTTGATTAAAATACAAATAAATGGAAAAGATGTTTTTAATTTTGTTTGTAATTAGATTTTTTAGTTATTAAAATAAAATGTTTATTAGAAGTATGTACATATGTATGTATTTATTTATGTAATGTAAAACATTAAAATTATAAAAAAAAAAAAAAAAAAAAAAAAAAAAAGAAACAGTTTAAAAATTATCGCATTAATATATGTACGAGTTTGTATGTATAAATATGTATGTTTGTATTTATTAGTTTATGCAGGATTATAAAATAAAATAGTTTAGTTTTATTTTAGTTATAGCTGTAGACAAAAATGTAAAATTTAAAAATAATAATATTATTTTATTTCGTTTTGATTGCAGTGTTATAAGGCAAGGTTAAAAAAGTAACAAATAACGTAGTTTTTACATTTTAAATAAATTGGAAGAAGAGTACTTCAAATTTAGAAGTTTTTTTTTTTTTGGAAAAAAAAAATTTATTATTTATTATCCTGTTTCAATTCACAATTGGAGAATACACGATTTCGACTTTGGAAAAAGTTACACTATTCGATGGAAATATTGTTCGCGACAATGATGATTGTTGGAGGAAGATTCCTAAAACGCAAAAGTAACTCTGAAGCAATTTCATTAGGAATGAGATAACATTAAGGAAATTGTTTCCATATGAACTGAGACCGATAAATGAAGCATGGACGCGTATAATAAGGGCGTATAAATCTATGTTATGAAAATGCGTTTCCTTTTTATTTTTTCATAAAATCTTTTTCTTGGATTTTTAGGTGTTTTTGAGTAAATGGAGTACAATTAGGATTTCGTTCCCGGGAAGCTGAATTTTAGCCGGGAATCCCGGGAATTAATAAGTTCTTTATTAATTTTTTACTAAGATAATTTTAATTGTTTATTGAAACAGTTTAATTTCAGTTTATTAACTAGCAATCTCGCACAAAATTCAAAATAGATTAGGAGTCAACCAACAATAACTCCGATGTCAAAATGAAAAAATAAATTTTTAAATTTATTTATTATCTGGAAAAAAGAAAAGGAGCTACACCGAGATTACTAATTTTAAATGAATATACTTTTATGCATCAAAATCGATGAAATTATAAAAATTCACAATTATTTACTCTTTATTCAAGTTCACATTTGAGAATTATTTTTCTTGTACTACTTGATATAAAATATATCGAACTATATCAATTCAACACAAGTCAAATGACTTTTAAAAATTTGAAAAAGTACGTTTTGTTAGAAACTTAGAGAAAATGTATAAAATGTCTTTTTTAATGACGATATTTTAACAAAATGTATTCATTTAAGTACCCAAAAAAACTTGTAAAAAAAAAAGTGAAAATACAAAAATAAAAACAGGTAAGAAAGATATAGTCGGTCAAGCCCGACAATATGATACCCCACACCATTGCGTATGTCCATCAAAATTCGTGGGGGGGTCTTATATTAGACATGCGGACAATTGTGGACCGATACTTTTACTAAGTGTAAAATAAAATATACGAATACAGATTATTACGTTAACACTAACTAACATTTGTATGAATTTATGCAGTTTGGGGTGATTCCCGAAGTGGGCTTATATGGGAGCTGGTAAATTATGGAGCGATCCTCATAAAATTTGTCACTGTGATTTCTACTTATATAAAACTTATTTGTGTCGAATTTAAACTTGATACTAACATGTGCATGTGATTTATGCACGTTAAAGTGATTTTCGGAAAAGGCTTTTATATGAGAGCTATGGTCAATTATGGACCGATCTTCATGAAATTTTGCACAAAGGTTAATACTTATATAAAACTTCCTTGCACCGAATTTCATTAAAATATTGTTATATTTAAGGCATTTATGATCGTTAAACCCCTATTCCGGGAGGACATTTGTATGGGGGCTAGGTGAAATAATAGACCGATCATAACCAATTTCAGTAGGCTTCGTCCTTGTGTCATAAAAGTCCTACGTGTCAAATTTCATTCATTCATTTCATTTCTTCAAAATTGCGACCTGTACTTTGTTTACATGGACAGCCAGCCAGACGGACATCGTTACATCGACTCAAAAAGTGAATCTGAGTCGATTGGTATACTTTAAGGTGGGTGTTGGATGATGTTTTCAGTGCATTACAAACATCAGCACAAATGCATAATACCCCAACCACCTATGGTGATATGGGGTGTAAATATGGACCAAAAAAAAAAAAAAAAAACACTAAAAAGAAAAATTTTTTTTCTTTGAGTACCAAAAAAATTAAATTAAAGAAGAACATTTCGTCCCACGGATCCTCGCTTGTAATCCACGAATCCTCGCTTGTGTCCAAAAAAAGAAGATTTAATAAAAAAAGTTGCCACAAAAGTATATTTAAAAAATCAAAACTGCTTAATACTTAAAAAACTCCTCAAAATTTGTTTATTTGATAAAAACAAAAACAACAAATATTGTATTTTAAGAAAATCTAGGTACTAAATTCAATTTTATTAGTAACAAAGTATTTATCTATAATTTGTATTATTATTATTATTATTATTATTATTATTATTATTGCAAAAATAAAGATTTTTAAAAAAATAGCTAACATATTAAAATAATTTTAATTAAAATAATGTAATTTTAATTGAAAATTTAATGTGAAAATAGGGATAAACGGTCGAAAATTCTCACTAATACCCTATATGCTTGCATATAATATTTAATGTTTCAAATATGAGAGTTTCTATATAGAGTTTTCTAACAAAAAATATAGACAATAAATTGAAATAAATTAGGATATAATTTCATGGCACCTATGCTCGGTTCTTTTTAACTTTAATGGTGTAATTTATATTTCTGTAAAACATACAGTAACGAGAAAATAAATATGTTCACTTCGTAAGCCCATATAAATTTATTCCTAAAAAATAAAATACGAAGATTTCAAAAAAAGTTTATGGCCTTTCTTTTGGAGCCTTTGATAAACTATAAAATTTGTTTAAATTAAATAAGATAAAGGAGAGATATACTTAAAATTAAAGAAATTATTAATATTTGTGTCGAGCAAATAAATAGGTTCATTTGAAGAAATTTGTTATACTAACACAAATATCTTTCAAGGTAGGACTATTTAGCAATATTTAGTTAGTATAGTATTGGGAGCTATATAGAACGAAAGATATCGTGTTATATAGCTCCCAAGAACATATGTGTCATACAGTTAACCAATGCCTTATATGTTTCTAATGAAATTGACTTTAAGAAGTAAAATAACATCCTGGACAATTCTCCAAAGTTTCTTCTTCTCGAAAAATGGGCTTATGTGGAAGCGATGGTCAGTTTTCTACCGATCTTCGTGATATTTTGCACACTGATTTATACGTATATACAGCTCATTTATATATTATATTCTATAAAAATATTTGGATATAAGTGTTTATTCCATTTTAATCTATTTTCAGCCGCAAAATTTTTCATGTTCTAATCCGAACTTTTTAGCTATACTTTGCATATAGATAGACACGTAATAAATCTTACCAAACATCGAAAAAAGTTAAGAAAAAAAGAAATAAATTTTATGATTTTATGAATTTTTTATCGTCTCTTGTAAAATTTTCTTTGTGATTTATACGCCCTTATACGCATCCATGCTTCAAATGTTGAACGGAAATTTTGCATATGTGATATTCTGCTTGCCAAGCATCGTATATTCACTGGTAATGAATAATTAATCCACTTCCATAACTGACCCAAATACCAAGTTTTGTGTTAGTAGGATCAGCATGGTGTAGTGTATTATGAGTTGCTTACCGAACTGAACGAAACCATAACTGAGGCTCTCTACCGAACACAATTGATGAGATTGAGCGAATCATTCAAGGAAAAATGATACCTTTAGATTTCGTTTGATTTATTTAATTCACAAAAATCTATTTACAGTTAATTAACAACACAGTTATACAAGGTGTTGGACTTGGAACAACCAACATCAAAAAATCGTTATAACAGCACATTGCACCAAAACGCGGTAACTCGAAAACTAGAACCAATTTTGAGAAACTAATACCATATTTGAATTCAGCGCCCCAAATTATGTTAAAGTTCTCATCTGTTCAGGTCCAAAATTTGATCCTAATTTGTAAACTTGTGTAATTGATGTTATATGTGTTTTCGGTGTATAAATAGATGATAAGAATGTAAAAAGACCAACGCATCTACGTAACATGGTTCCAATGTTTCTGGTTTAAAGTCGAGGCCTATGAATTGTATCCTGTACTAAAAATTCCTAAAGGCTAATGTACTTTTAATCGTTAAGATCTTCCTTTCGAAGCACAGGTTGATTGTAAAAACACATTATCTGAATCAAGCGATATTAAATTTAAAAGATTACAATGAGACATTCAACAGGACATTTTGGCGACTTTGCAAAAAATTGTATGGTTTCAGGGAGAAGTGATAGAGAATGAAAATGACTTTTTGGTTATATTAAATGAATCTTTACCAACTTTTAAGCCCTACCACTCCTATCCTGGGCATATCCTTCCCAGATATTACTGAAAATAGTTCATATGACATGTTTCCAGCAAAAAAACTTGATCATGGCATGTAGTTACTTTTTTATAACAACAACATACCGTCTGCCCAGCAAAAATTAAACTTCTAATGATTTAGATTCAATACAACTGTTATTTGATATTGTTTTCTCTTACAAAAATTTTGTAAGATCAAATAATTATTTGCCCAAAAAATGGCAAAAATATTTTCTATTAAGTGATTCACATTAAAAACGTTTTTGTTTGCTATTAAATAATCAACTGATTTATTGTTTGCCACAAAAAAAATATCTTATGGTCGCATTATGGCAAAGAAATATTTGGAGTTTGTGTCAAATATTTCCATAGTCTGACCGTACCTTAACAAATGTAAGCATTATAGTAACGCGTATTTTGAAATCTCAACCGAGCTAAATGTTTTTTATTATGCGTAAAAATAATCAGCTTCCAAAACAACTGTTTTGACACCCAAATAAAAACTGGTAAAATTTTGGATATCGCGAATAAAATTCATCAGTTATAGCACCAAAAAAGGAAGCTGTTTTTATATTGTTTTCGCTTACTAAACACGTTATTTAGTAGGCGAAATTTTTGCTAAGTGCATTTCATAGAAGTAGTCAAATAACTGCTTATTTATAACCCAGTATGTATAACTTATTTATGATCATATTTTTGAAAATGCTTAAAGGGAAAATTATATATTCAGAATTACAACTTAAATATATTATTTGCCACGCCAAAAAATCTGTTGTTTTTAAAATACGTAATTAAAACTTATAAAATCTTTTTACGTTGAAAATAAAAATAAAAAACAAAAAACCGCTTTTTATGTTTTGACATTTCATTAGTTATTTGTAACCAAACATGTAACCGTTCCTATTGTTTTCATAATAATGACTTCTGTAATACTTTAAAACCAATAATGAAATCTTACTAGTTGCCTCATAATGTGTAAATAATGAAGGGTCATTATATTATCTTCTTAACTCATTACATGACAACCAAAATTTTTGCTGGGTTTATAAAAAATGTCTTGCTCTCTTCTAGCTAATCATTGGTGCCAATTTAATTTAAAGAAAAAATAGAATTTAGCAAAACTGCAAAAGCGAAAAATGTGAAATTCTTTCTTATCTTTAAAATTCAAAGCTATAAAGTTAAATTCCTCCCATTCTCTTTAGCCAAATGAATATTGTCAACAACACAACTTCAGCAGGAGCATGCAAACATAAAAAGCCAAAAATTGTAGATGTAAAATTAATTATACATACAGTGCCGGTCAAAATAATAGCACCACAAGACCTAGCTTCACTTAACGCAAGTTATATTTTTATTTGTAGATATTTTCTCTCCGAATACTTTATAAAAGTGTTATTTGAAGCTCTGTTTCTCTACTTTTTTCTAAGAAATATTCACATTTCATGAAATATTAACTGTTTTTTGAAAAATGCTGTCAAAATAATAGCACAATCATTAGAAATTGTCAAACAAAATTTAATATTTGAGTTTCTTTTCTAGTAAAATTATTTAAAATGACAATCTAGATTAAATTATAGCATATCTACTATAATAAGGAATCATTTTCATATTTATTAGTTGAAATAGGCAATGTAATACATAGGATGGCTGATGTGGACTTCATAGTTATATAAAAATATTTCAGAATATTTATTAATCAGAAATGACATTGAAAAAAGACTAAATCTCATTTTTCAAATTTTACGGTTAGAGGCTTAGAGTGTGTGCCAAACGGTAGCAAAGTAAAGGGAAGTAAATAATGAAATAAATAAAATGAAATAAAATAATTTAAAATCGTTGGCGCAATTTAATTTTTGTGTTAAAAAAATATTATTTTTTCATAAAAACAAATATTATTAAAAATACATTAAATTTTCTAAAACTTTGTGAAGTTTTATTAAAAAATATGTCAAAATTTAACATGGGAAAAAGTTTTCATTTGGACACAGCAGAACTATATAAAATTTGTTCACCATAGGAAAATTTAAAATTTCCACAGAACTTTGCTACCGTTTGGCTCAAGCTCTTAATACGTCATTCCAGAAATTAGCATATTATGTCACTTAAGGAGCACAACATGTTAAATTGACAACAACAATTGTTGTATTTATTTTTTTTACAATTCCTAGAATGGAACATTTATGCTAAATCCAAAAAAGCCACCACCTTTAACATACGACATGCTTCTACAAAAGTTAAATTTAAAAGTCCCTTCTACATTTTCTAATAGTTAGATGGCGATGCATTTCTTGGTTAAATAAGCCATAAATTGTTTAATTTGAGGGCAGGAGATCACACTGATATCTACGAAGAACGAGCATGTACAAACATATTCAAAACAAGTTAGTGTGATATATTCGACTGTGCCCAATCTTTTCCCGTGTTGAGATCTGTTAGATGAAAATGAATTACATTATATTATATATTTAAATAATTTGAATTTTCATATAAAATTGAAATAGAATCAAGATTTTATAAATTCTTATATACATATGTATATTATGAAAATTTTTTGTATAAATCACGTATAAACGGCTAAACCGATTTTCACGAGATTTGAAACAGATAGAACCAGTACCAGAAGTGCTTACAGGCTTTGTTAAATCTCGATTGGACATCACACCCACACTGTGTCTACTTTAAAAAATCTAGAAGCTCCCATATAAAGTAAATATTAATTATAGTATCAAATAGGGTAGCGAAGCGCACCGATAAAAGCTAGTAAATAACAAATTTTATACTTTGGAATTTTACGAAAGTTCGCACATATTCCAATAACTCTGTTGTTTATGAACCCGTTTGCCTGATTCAAAAAGCCGAAATTCAAGAAAAATATTTGTGATTATTTAGGACTTGGATATATATATATATTTAATATATGGCAGTTATTGGTGGGCTTCATAAACGCCAACATCATCCTATCGACATCATTTCTTATAAGGATTCAGAAAATATAAACTTTTTTGAAACAGCAAGGTCCTTGCAGTGATATGGGCACCACAGGCCCCACATGACAATATAATTAAAATCATATTGTCAGAATTAAAGAAACATATTATCGGAACACAAAATACGACCAGAAGCTAAGAATTCCAAAAATTAGAAAATTCCGGGAGATATGATAATCAAGCATTAATGCTTATAAGTGTACAGACCGACATAATTTGTTTTAATACTAAGATACAAACTTAGCCATCAAACACAATAACATTAAACAATTTAATTATTTTTCTTAGTAATTTAAAATTTATTCCAGCGAATTTAAGATTGTTCTATTTTTTTACTGCCTATTTTCACAACATTCCAAGTACTTTATAGCTTTTTCACAAAAGTTATGTGAAATTTTCACACAGAAAAAAATTTGTACATAAATATAAAAATTTACTTTCACTGATTTCTGTTCATAATATTTTAGCATAATTTCTTAAGCATTAGAACTTTTTATATTTTTTTAAATGAATCAAAAGGCAAGAAGGCTGAAATAATAGTTTAAATTTTCATTTATATTTTCAATTTGTAAATGCATGTTTGAAAATTGTGCAAATTTCTAAACATTATTTTTTTAATTGATTTTCCTTGGAATTTTGCGATTTTAAGGTATTTGTTGTTAATATTTTCATGCATAAATATTTTCATTTACTATTTGCAATCAAATCTAATAAAACAAAATCAAAAATTTCTAAAATTTTTGCAAAATTTCTAAAATTTTCATTATGAACAATTTAATAATATCTATGAACAAAATTTTATTTTTTATGAAAAAAGTTTGGAAAAAAAGTTCGATTCATAATATTTATGAAAAAAAAAAAAAAATCAAATATATGATTTTTTTCTCTATACATTTAATATTTTACTTATTGTTAATTTAGTGCATAAGGCTTACTTTCATAAAAAAAGAACGGAAATAAATCTTTTGTATAACACTTATTTAAAATAAAATATATTATGTGGTAATATTTTATTGACCGCAGCTGCATGTATGTATGAAACTCAACTTATAAGTATGAAAACATGATTTCATTAGAGGATCAAACAAAATGTTTATACGAATTTCAATGAAAGAAATAAAATTTCAATTTAGAAAGATGTAAAAAAAAATAATTTGTAAATGAAATATTTTTTATTTTCTCTAATAAGCATTTTGCACAAATCCACCTAAATAATTTATTATATGATTACCAAATACACTTAAGATATGGTGATAAAACATACAATGATTAACAGAAAACCAACAGCTATCAATGAGTTTAGAGAAAATGATGTATAAAATGTGTGTTAACATAAGAACCCAAATGATAAATGGATTGATAGATTAACAACGAACAATATTGGATGTTTCGATTAATCGAGTGATTAATTTCACTAATTTACAAATTTGATTAATCAAATCTCTAATAAATTGTTAAATGTGATTTTGAATAAAATTATACAACAGAACATTGAATATGTTGTTATTTATAGAAAGTGATATTAAAATAGTTTTGAAATTACCTGATGAATGGGTGGATGAATCATATGATGTCCTGCTGGCATTGTGGGTAAATACATGCCATAAGGTTGAGCTGATGTACCACCAGCAGTCTGTGTATTAGCCATATTAAATGGTGGAGGTGTACCAGAATGAAAATTTTGTTTTTCATATGACTGTAATGATTAGAAAAAAAAAAAAAAAAAAATAACAATAATAAAAATTAAAAAAGAAAAAAATTATTTAAAATTGTTTTTATATTTGTAAACTTACATTGACTTTATTAAGCGCCACATGTCCCTTGCTATACATGGACGATGCTATATCCGAAGCTGTGCCAGCTTGTGGAGGATTCGTTACATTTTGGGATTTTGTTTGTTGATTAACGCTCGATGGATACGTTCCTTTTGTATAGTCTTGGGATGCTTGTGAGAGAGCATCATAATTGGTTGATCCATAACCAGTATTATATGATGGTTTTGGAAATTGTCCACCCGAAGCTGTATTAGCAGCTGGAATTTGCTGTGAAAATGGAAATGTTAAAAATATTAATCAAACGAATTTTTTAGAGAAAATAATTTTCCTTACAATGAGTTTATATTATAAAAAAGAAATACTTCGAAATAAGCCAACATTTTTAAACTGTCCTTAAAGGCTCAACCACATACAATACTTTTGCATAGCTCTCATTTTCAAAATATATTTTCTTAAGTTTTTATGTTGAACATTTAAATAAAAAATATTATACTGCAGAGATTCTTAGCTCTAGGTTGATATAATATACGTAAATATTTTATTTTTTAATGTGTACCCTTCGAAACTTTTAAGTCCTTTTAAGAGGAAATTTGACGTCCTGGAGAAAAATTAAGTACGTAATTTTACTACGTATGGTCTCTAGTTTCATTCATATATCGATTTTTTCATGTGTAAAAATTACTGTCACACGGTGTTAACGTATGCAGAATAAAATTGCAACAAAATTAAAAATATTCTAATTTTTTCAAAAATTAACATAAAGCTTAAATAATTTCTTTAAAATATAACATGTTTATATGCACAAAATTCCATTTGTGTACTTTTAGAGCATTTATGAAGAACTTTTAATTCATGAGTTTAAAAATTCGATGCTGAAATACATCGTTATATCCGGATTTGTAGGTAATTTAGAAGATCTTTATTGGACATTATAGCTCGATATTTATTTTTGTGAAATCAATTAATTAACTTTGTTTTACAGAGCGAAATGTATTAATCAAAAATACAGTAATTTCCACACAAATTGACTTCAAACCCATAAAAATTTTTGCCAACCATTTTTGTATTGTTATTTTCAGTGGATTTATGTCTATCGAAAAAAATATTTCTCAGACGTTCATTACCATCTAAATTAAAATATTAATCGTTTTGTATGGGGTAAATATGCCTCCGATTTTCACAAAACGAATAAAAAATTCGTTTCGACAAGTTATTTCAAATCTATTTGTTGTTTTCCATACAATTTGGCGAAATGAATTTTTCTTTCGTTTTATAAAAACATTTTGAAAGAACTAGAAGTCCGATTTCCATAAAAATTTTTAGAAGAATTGATAATAAAAGCTCTTTATCACAAGTAAAATGTAAAATGTTAAAAACTAGCTACGAAAGTTTTGTTGCAATTTCATTCCGCATATTTTACAATCAAGTTTTTGATGTAACTTGCAAAATCGTGTTTTTTACTAACTGAATGCGCCTGCGTAACATGGAAAAAATAAAAAAGTGAATAAAAAATTAAGGAAACGTGAAAATACATCTTTGTCCAGTTATTTTCAAATATCGATGTTTTCAGTAATGCTTCTTCTATTAAAAACTTTAAATTTTATCGAAAAATTAAAGTACAAACAGCTGAAATATTTTCATTTTCATATTTCCTTCCACCTTTAAAGTTCATATATATTTAAAATTTCATTAAAATATGTTTAGCGGTTTAGGCGTGATTGTGTCACAAACAAGTAAAGAAACAAATAAACAAACACTTGATTTTATAATATTAAAAATGAATAATAATAATATGGATTATATATACAATATCAAATTTTAGTAATAAACTAATGCAACGACTGTATTAAAATGTTTTTAGCGTTGCGTTGCAGTCCTTTGCAGTTGAAGCAAAAGTTTTGTATGTGTTGGGCATTAATTATTTTCGATAAAAATATTATTTCCAAATTCTCTAAAAAAAATTTAGACCTTTATAAAACTTACAGGATAAATAGCAGGGGTACCATATTGGAAACTGCCAGGCATTACATTGCCACCATAAAAATATGCATAAGGAACATTCAGCATAGGTCCACTAGAACCAGCTTGTTGGGACATGGTACTGGAAACCTATTACAAAAAATGTACATAGAATTAAATTTAAGCTAATTTTCAATTTGTATTGTTACAAAAAATTTAAACATACATTACTAACAGGGCTGGAATTATTGTCAGTTCTGGTAAAGCGACCATCAGTCATTGTTGAATATGCCACGGAACCTAAATTATCACGACCTGCTCCCAGACTTGTTGGTGTGTAATTAAGATCATAATAACCTTGCTATAAATTACAAAAATTAAACAAAAAATATATATACATTAAACAATTTCAATTTAAAGATTATTTAAAGTAAATAACGTGTTGTGTTAACTGAAAAATTTTAATGAAATAAAATTCGATGCAATAGGGGGATGATGGATGAGAGGACAAGCTTATTATGAGACGAAGTTTATATGAGAAATAGGTTCAATGCAATACAATAAAAACATTAAATTTTTAAAGAGGAATTTATGTATGATTTAGTTTTTAAAGCAAAGTAGTGTTTTTTAAAAGGAAATTAATTCAGAATTTTGTGTTAATTTTTTTTAATAATTTTAAATGAGTAGAAAACCTTGATCGAATTCGAATATACGTAGGATTTAACAAAAGCTCGCTTTGCAAATTCAATTCATTTTGGAACCTCAAGATAGAAAAAACCTGACAAAATCAACACCGATTAAATTTTAATATAAAATCGCTAATGTTAAAAAAAAAAAAAATTCTCATAGTATTTATCACTATGATTGATGTAGCTACACACATGCCACATGTAGCCAAATCAAAGATTTCTAGTCAAAATGCAACACTTACTCGGAATGAGCATATTGAAGACAAAAAATCAGAATGGGCGAAATTTTTCAAGAATAGAAAAATCCCTATACTAGTCAATAAAAAGGAAAAAAAAATATAATTTTCGAAGTAAATAAAAAAAAATGCTAAAAGTTTATACTTTTATTAACTTAATAATATAAGCAAAACCGGCGAATTTTTCGTATGATTACAAATTACAAGAAAAATTTACCGTTATAATTCATGACACCTACGTTTTTTATTTAAAAAATCAACTGTAGAATCCCAATAAACCACAGAACGATGTGATAGCGAAAACGATAAAATCTTAGGTGCCGAATATAATAGCATATTGTATTGTATCGAAAACGATATTATTATGATATCGAGATTTCAAAATAGTTGTTTCCAATAAAATAAAAAACATAAGCATTTGAAAAAAGCAAAAAAAAAAAAAAAATATTAAAATTAAAAAATTTTCAACAAACACAAACTAATAATAAATAGAATAAATCTTTAAGTAACAGATTTTGAATGGTCCAACCAATCACATTAGGTACGTAATTGTAAAAATATGTGTCTAAGGAATAAGCAAGCTTGCAAATATTATAATGGATAATATTTGCATAAAAATATATATCTATGTCATGTATGATGATTTTTTGATGTTTTAAAGTTATTTAGGATTTTTACTTATTTCATTATATTGTTTTTTTATATATAATCAAATATAGTATATTTAATTCGAAAAACCACAATTTTTTGCTATTAAATACTTGAATAAATGAATAAATAAATAAAAGGTATTCAAAAGAAAATTTTGTCCCATGACGAATTTACTATCGTTATTATTGGAAATTACGATACCGAAAACGATATCATAAGCAAGGTACATTTTAAACCGTGAAAACTATCATTTTCGATTCTAAAACGATTATCACTAGTGAAAATTTTTATCACCTACATGATATCGTTTGGTTTATTGGGGTGCCTTATTTTTTATTTATTTATTTCAGAGAATCGTTTATATATATATATATATTTTTTTTTTTGGAAAATCGATACTTTTTTTAAGAAAATCTTTACTTTCGTTATTTTTTTTAGAAAATCGGTAATTTTTTACAATTGGTATTTTTTTATTTCAGATATATATATATATATATATATATATATATATATATATATATATATATATATATACATACATACATATATATATATATATATATATACATACATACATATATATATATATATATATATTGTGTTGGAAATTACTTTGAAAAATATTAATATACAGGTATGTGGTGGAAATCGATCGTTTTCAAATCGAACGGTTTAAAAGGATTTGGAGCAACGGTTTGTCTTTTCTTTGTAATATGCATCCCATATAGTAAATAAACAATTAATTTACAAAAATTATAAAAAGTATGTCGAAAGATACAATGAAAGGTAATTACAATTAAATTTTTACAATTTAGAAAACGAAAATAATAAGTCTATCACACAGTTTTTTCAATTTAAAATAATTCCATTTTCGAAATTAATTTCCAATTACAATTAAATTTTTACAATTTAGAAAACGAAAATAATAAGTCTATCACACATTTTTTTTTCAGTTTAAAATAGTTCAATTTTCGAAATTAATTTCCATCTTTTTTTTTTTAATTGGTACCTTTTTGGAAAATGGAATTTTTTCTGGAAGTAGATTTTTTTTTAATTTGGAACTTGTATTTTTTTCGGAAAATTTTTAGAAAATATATATATTTTTATAACTGACATATTTTTTTATAAATTTTTTTTTTTTAATTTGTACTTTTTGAAAATTGGTACTGTTAATTTTTTTTTTTTTAATTTGGTATTTTTTGGTAAATTAGTTTGGAAAAACTTTAACATAGTTTGAAAATTGGTACCGTTTTTTTTATTGATAACTTTTTGTTTTCTTTTCTGGAAGTTGAATTTTTTTAAATTTGGAATTTGTACTTTTTCGGAAAATTCATAATTGGCACATTATTTAGAAAATTTGTACTTTTTTGAAAATTAGTACTTTTTTTAAAAATTGGTACTTATCGAAAAATTGTTATTTTTTAGAAAATCACAATTGACTCACTATTTAGAAATTTGGAACTTTTTAAAAAAGTATTTTTTTTTTAGAAAATTGGTACTTTTTTTAAAATTGAACTTTTTTTGAAGGAGGACGAACAAAATTTTTTGACAACCAGTGTGATTAGCTCTTTCGAAAAATTTAAAAAATTTTATTTTTTTAGAATTTGGGACTTTTTTAAATCAAAGGTTTTTTCATTATTTTTTGGAAAATAGTTTAAAAAAATACGATATTGGAAATTGGTACTTTTATTAAAAAAAAAACGTATTTTTTTTAATCCATACATGTTACTATATTTAATCTCCTGTTTGTGGACCGATTTTGATATTTACAATAACAGAATTCTTAAGATTTTAAACTAAGTTATCGGGGGCTTCCGAAAGGTGATTTCATCCAATGCAATATTTTTTCATATTGTATAGGGCGGCAACATATTAAAAGAGCAATCACTATAAAAAAAGCAATATCTGTTAAAAATGTTGCCTTCTAACAGTCAAGGCAATATATCAGCAGTTTATTTTTTAGACAATAAGTTTCATTTATCATCTAATCATTAGCCAAATCCCATATATCCACCAACGAGCATAATGGCAAATTGTGACTTTACTGATCCTATGGTGAACTGAAAATCGAAAGATATCAAAAAATTTTTTTCCGACTCATTTTTACCAGTAAAATGATTATGTATGCCCAAAAGTGCCACCCCGTAGTCGTGAGGTGACAATTGATTTCCTCTTAGGACATGTCTATGTTAAAGTAACCAGCCACGTAGATAATAAACTAACTATTGATACCCTAATGTAGTCGGTAAAGTAACTAACTAGTCGAGACAGTCACCAAAACTGCTGGGATGTTTTAAGAAAATACCTTTTAATGTTAGATCCATCAACCGTATACATATAATATTCAGAGATTTTTTAGTTTTCTGTCTGAGAAATCGAATTTCCTCCTTTCCAAACTGTTACAAACGAATTTTTGTTAATCTCATCAGCATAAATGAGTGATAAATGATTCAATTCTTACTTGATTATATAAAACGAGATTAATATAATTTTGTAACAAATACAATCGAGTGAAATAAATTTAAAATTTAACAAACATAAAAGAGAGTGAATGATTTTGAAATGAAAGTAAATAATGTTAAACATTTTAGGGGTTGGTGAATTGTGAATATATAATAAATATAATTTAAACAAATAAAGCATTTAAAGTTTTTTTTTTTCTAATATAAAAATTATTTTTTTTTTTTGCTTGTATTGTGTTGCATTTCTCCATGAACTCACCACGTGTGGCACTCTCTGTTGCATCATTTGTATTTCCTCGTAAGAATAAACTGGTTGCTGATAGTATGGCAATGAAGTCTGAATATATTGACTAACCATTTGGATGTTGGGTACCATTCCACCAGCACCACTACCAGCACCACCACTGCTTCCTCCAGTACCACTAGCACCAGTCGGTGCACCGCTACCCGTAACACCACTACCAGTCTTATTCGATGCTGATGAAACGCCTGATGAGGCAGCCACTACCGATGATGAACTAACACCAACTCCACCACCACTTACAACACCACTAGCTGAAACGACACTACTGCTATTTGTATTACTACTATTGCTACTGCTATTGCCACTGGCATTAACGGCACCACTGCCGCCGGCTGTCTGTGAGACCACATTTGATGTGGAATTATTGACAACACCACTGCTACTGTTATTATTCGAACTACTGCTGCTGTTGTTGTTAGCTAAGGAAGAAGATGAAGTAACATTTGAATTGCTTGTTAATGCACCTAAATGTGTTGATGAGATCATACTATTTGCTACAGCATTGTTGGAATTAACACCGCTTGAAACGGAATTTACAGCTGTTCCACTATTACTAATAGCGCTACTTGATGAAACGCTAAAAACAAAGAAAATGATAATTTATTTTAACATTTTGTATCAAGAGAAGATTGGTTTTATTTTTCATAAAAAAAAAATAGTTAATATTGTTAGAGTTTTAATAAAGTAACGTTTTGAAAAACATATCAAACTACAATTTACCTTTCGTAATGAGAAGCATTTGAAGAGGCGGATGTATCCTTTAGTTTACCACTTGTACTAAAGTTACTATATTGAGATGACGCCGTACTAGTGCTACCAGTAAATCTAAATTAAAGTAAATAAATTTTAAATTTTATACATACTTTATACCGTCTCATATACATATAACTCATAGTATAATGACAAGGTTTATAAAGAATTGATAATAAACTAAATTTCTTCTGAAAAGTGCACTTTCGAATTAAAAGAAACAATAACTTTTTTTTTGAAAGTTGTTTATTTGAAAATTTGAAAAAAATTAGTTTTTTTTAATAAAAAAAAAAAAATTCGTACTTGTGTACTTTTTTGGAAAATTGATACTTTTCTGAGTCAGAACTTTTTATGAAAATCTTTACTCTATTTGGATAATTTGTTATTTGTTTTAATTTCTCCTTTTTTTAATTGATACCTTTTAAATAATGGACCGATATTCATCAAATATTACCCACAGTATTTTATTATTTTTAATGCTAAATTCATTAAAATTCTACTTATATAGAAACATTCGTATATGAAGGCAATTATGTTTCCAAAAATTAGAATAAAATTCGAACAAGTATGAATATAAAAAATAATTTAAAAAAAACCCGTTTCGATAGAATTGCAAGAGTACTACTATATTGTATTATTTTGGTCTTAATTCTTGAAATATTTATGTGTAAAAATTCAAATATCCAAATGTTTTGTGAAAAATTTCCAAATTTCGGACTAATTTGGAACTGGTCCTAAATTTTGGTTTTCATTAAATGCGCGTCGTAAAGTCCTTTCATTTTGTTCCTTTGGCAGAAATATGAAAAAAAATCCGAAAAACCAAAAAAAAATTTTTTTTTTTTTTGATCCAACTCACGAAAGGAAAATGTCAGGACGAAAAATTTGAGGAACAATATCTTAAAATGAAGTAAAGTTTGACTTGGGAACACCGGTATATTATTTTTTCTTAATACAAACGGGGCCACACTAATATACATATATAAAATATGAAAATAAATTAAATAAGTCCCAATTTTAAAAACTTGCTTTTTTCATTATGAACTTTTCGATACTAAAGTCAGTGTTATCATGTTATATTTAAATAGCTGTAAAGAACCGAGAAAGAAGAAGTCAGATCCTCATCTTCTATACGGCTGACCAACCTGAATGCATACACAGACTCCTCAGTAAACAAACATCAATCTACCACGTTCAACAACAAACTAAAACAAATTATGTTGTTTCTTATCTCTTCACGGACCCTTTAAAAGTTTGCTATGGAACCCTGAGCCATTTGTGAACCGTTTGGTGTAGGGTATAATAAAAAATGATATTAAAAAAAAAAACTATTTTATTAAGATTTGTACTCTTTTGGAGCAGTTTTTAATACATAATTTTTTTTCTTTTGAAAATTGGTACATTTTTAAAACAAAAAAAAAAAACTTTTTGAAATATACTTTCTGAATATTTATACTGATCGGGAAGTTTCAAATTTGAAAAAAAAAACAATAATTTACGAGACATGGAATCCATCGCAATACCAAATTTTTGATGGGGAGAAGAAAAAGTTCCGAGGGAATACTTTTTTCTTTTGAAAATTGTTACTTTTTTCTGAAAATGTATACTTTTTTTAGAAAACTGGAACTTATATCTCCGCCATTTATGTACCAATTTGGATAATTTTCAAAATAGCACACATATTATTGTAAGAACAATATTAAATTTACTTACCCTGAATTATTCGATAAACCAGAACTGCCATAAACACTTTGGCTAGACTGGTAAGCATTTTGTTGTGATCCATAAGCCGAAGTCAAATAACTTGAATTTGAATTTGCCCTGTTTTTTTTTCACACATACAATAACATTTTCATTGAAATACATCAGTGAAAACGCACAGTATATATTTTGGTTTTGGAGGATCAAAAACAAACGTAAAACAGGCAAATTATGAGCATTAAAAACCAAGATATATTATTATTAAGCAGGTAGAGAGTGAAGTTTTTTAAGAGGGGTGAAAAGAAAAACAATAACAAATGTTAGTTTTAAAAATAGGAAAAGAAATCAATTTAAATATTAGTAATAATTTAAAATTGAACAAAAACGAATTATAAAACATTTCAAATGAGAGGGAAAAAACTTACGTTGCTGAATTATTACTGTTACCACCAACAGAAGGAATGTTTTGTGTTGAACTTGAGCCACCGCCTACACCCACGCTATTGGAACCTGAAACATTAGAAGCACTTTGTGTGCCGGCGCCAGAGGGCTGTTGTTGTTGCTGTTGATACGAGGTCATAGAATTTTGTTGATATGAACCGTAGGCTTGAGGTTGATAGGAATTTGCCACAGATGACTGTTTGCGTTAAGAAAAAATATTAAAATATTTTTACTTTCTGGTATATAAGTCATATCCGAAGCTTTATTACCTGCACATTTCCATAGGCCGAATTGTTGTAACCCTGAGAGGCTACTGAAGATTGATAAGCATTCGAAACACCCTTGTTGGAGACAACATTGCTACTACTTTGATACGAACTTTGATAGGCAGAAGCCGAGTTTGTATTTTGATTGTATGGATCATTTTTAGTTAATTGATCCAAAGTATTGCTACCTGCAGAAACCACAGATGTATTACCTCCACTTACATTGCTACTGAGTTGTTGCTGCTGTTGTTGTTGACTAGCAGCTCTTTGAGTGTAACTTGCGGTTAGGGAATCGGTCTGTTGAATATGAAAAAAATAAAAACAATAATACAATATGAGTAATTAATTATATTGATTAAAAATATTCAGTTATTTATACCAAATGAGAGTTTTGTAAACCAGCAGTTGTTAATGCAGATTGTTGCTGTTGTTGTTGCTGCTGCTGTTGTTGCTGGTGTGCTACCACAGTTTTACTTTGTTCATATGATGAACTTACTTCGGGTGGTGACTGAGCCAAAGATTTTTGCTGTTGTTGTTGCTGCTGTTGGTTTTGTTGAGCATCGCCGAGATTGACCGAATTGTTTAGTTTTTCCGATAAATTCTCAAACGAATCATCAGTACCGAAATCTAAACCACCGAATTGAACATCCAAATAACCAATGTTATTCAAAGAATCACCTGGCATTTCGACCGCACTTGAGGGAATCTGTAAGGGAAGTAAAATTGTTCATTAAACAAAAACATTTGAGACATAATATGCGTGCAAAGTGAATCATTGTTTTTTTTTATGCAAAGAAGCAAGAGCTAATACAATTTTTAAGAATTACCTTCGAGGGTGGTGGAAGTTTAGCACGTGCCCGCCGTACTTGAGGTTGCTGTCCACCCGTTAATTGTGACGTTGGATCCGTTGCCATTGACGCCGCCGAACCACTACCAGCTGCACTACCAAAAACATTGGCATACGATGTTTGATATTGCACTGTCGCCGGATTCTGGGCATATGTGGGCATTTGCTGAACATTACTGGCAGCAGCTGCTGCTGCGGCGGCCGCTGCGGCTGCTGCTTGGGCTTGTGCGGCGGCATTTTGGGTTGCCAGTGAATTGAAATACTGAGATTGCTCGGCGGACAAAGTCGTCGACGATTTGAGTTGTGGCGCCAGATGTTGTTGCTGCTGTTGCTGCTGCTGTACTTGTTGTACCAAATTGGCGGCAGCTGTGGCAGCATTTGAGAAGGTATCAACTACGGCACTGCCGTACGGTGAACTGCCCAACGCCGTTGAACCAGTGAGGTTCGAACCAGGTGTAAGAGTACTGCCACTACCACCCACTACAGCGGATTGCTGTTGTTGTTGCTGTTGTTGCATTTGTGGCGTACTGCTTACAGCAGCACTGTACTGCATCATGGTTGTAGTTTTGGCTGTAATTAAATTACTGCCACCACTATTGTCGTCAACTAAAGAGCTCAAATGTGGGCCTTGGTTCTGTGATACAGATGTGCTGCCAATCACTGAAGTGCCAATATGGTGTTCGAGTCCTGGTGGCGCCGAAATTTCACTGGTGCCTCCCGCACTGTTGGCGTTATCACCACTACCGGCCAGACCACTGCTCAATACACTGGCGGCCGTTTGATTAGGCAAATTGCTTGTAGTAAATACCTTGCTGTCCTTTAGGGAACCGACATACTCTTCATTATCCCAATCACCCCAGGCATCGTCTTGTGTCTGTTGTTGTTGTTTCTCTGTACTTTGGGCAATACTATTATCCCAGAGTTCAACCTCTTGATGATCGTCATTGGAGTTATTGTAACGTGACCTATAGCCGCCACCATCACCGCCACTTCTATCACCACGTCCTCCGGCTCCCCGACCACCGCCCATACGGCCACCACCACGACCACCTCGGCCAACATAACCGCCACCACGGCCACCACCACCGCTGCCACCACGACGGCCATCGCCTCCACTACGTGGTCCACTGCGATAGTTGTCGTTGGCACGATCATCACGATCACCGCCCCCACCACCTCCTCTGGAATTACGTTCATTTTCACGGGCCTCTCTGCCGCGCCCTAAATACCATCAAACAAAAAAAACAAAACGAAAATTGTTACAGAAATTAAAAAAAAATAAATAAATAAATGAAATAAATAAATAAATAAAATAAAAAAATAAAAAATTATCAATAATTTATTTCTTACATCCACGACTGTCGGAACCTCCACGACCACCACGGTTACTACTGTTACGATTGCGTGATTTTTCACGCTTGTCCGTATTGGCGTTGCCATCCCCCCAATCACCGTCGCCGCCACCATTATTATCCTGTGCAGCATTTGCAGCTTTATTCTTCTTCTTCTTTGAAGTTGTTTCAAATGCCCCCTGTTTGAAAAAAAAAATAATGTATAAAATGGAAATGAAAAAATTTATAAATTAAAAAAAAGGAATTGAAAATGTTTACTAACCACTGGCAGGGTCTCTAGAAGAAATTCAACAGCACGTTCTAAATTGTTGTCACACTCGTTTAAAGCACAGCAAACCTCCTCCTCGGAACGCTGAGTCATTTCAATAAGTGTGGCGACTTTTTCACGCATCTGTGGATCTTCCGATGTATTGCTATTGGTGATCTGAGCAATACGTAACTGTTCAGCAGTTGGCTAATTTGTTAGTTAATTTGAAAGAAGAAATACATAATAATTTTCTTTCCCGAAATAAATAAAAAATGTGCGTACATTAAGTAGACCGATTATGGTCAATATACTAGGTTCTTACTATGTGTATGAATAAATAAAAAAAAAATTAATAAAAATGTATATATGTTTACCTTTGGATGAGACTTTTCCTTTTCTGTTTTTGTAACCTCCGTCTTTTTAAGAGAAGCCTGTGTGTTAGCTGAAGAGTCACCACCCCCTCCGCCGCCACTGCCACTATTTGATTTCTTTTGATTGCGACTACCGCCGCTATTACGGTTTTGTGTGCTCATATTCTATGTACACTGTATTTACAAAGTAAGCTATAAGAATGAAAACAACAATATATAGCAAAAATATTAATAAACTAAATTTAAATGAATTTAAAACAAATAAATTAGCATTTGGTTTGAGGTTTTCCAAGTAAACGTATAAAAGAAAATTAGACAATATAAACTTTTATTTCATTTTAAATAGAATCATAAGAGATTTTTTCTTTTATTTTGGAATTTAAATAAAAAGCTTTCAGCTACATTTTTTTATTATTATTATTAAAAATGTATGTATTTTTAAAGGAACAATGTATAAGAATTATTCATTTGTAATCATTAATTTATTTATATGCGTCAAAAATAACATGAAATGAATCACAGCAATAAGTATTTATTATGGCTGATTTTTTGAACTAAACCTTTTTTGAAAAAAATGTTTGTGGGTCATTATTAAAAATGTTTGATTTAGTGACTCGAATCCATTTAGAATCTGTTCGCGTTAGTCATTTCGTACAGGGAGCGCGAAAGTTAGAGTTTGAACATTTTTAGAAACTAGAAGTTTATGTAAAATTCTGCTAAAAATTATGTGTAATATCAAAACCTACTAAGTTATTCAAATAAAATTTACGATATCAGTGTGGCAAAAATAATCTTTACCAATCAATTATATTTATCCTCGTTCTTATATCTATATATCCAAGATTTACAAAAATTGAAATTTGCTATATAAAAATACAAAAACAAAAAGTGAAAAAACTAAGTTCACACAGTAATACATATGTGCCACACGAAAAAGTGACTTTTTGAAAAAATTTCGTTGTTATTTACAAACTTTGAAACTATCTACTGCATTGACTATTTTGGGTCCGATTGGTTTATATAAGATCGAATGATATCAAAAAGTGGAGAAGAATGGTAAAAGTTAAGCAATTTTTAGCCCCTTTTCTAAGTTTTTGAACTTTGAAAAACAATCATGATTATAAAATGAAACCTATGCTGAAAATTTGTATTGTGTGTTCAGATTTGTAACTCGTATTTTTAAAACAGTATTACTACAAAACATATTAATGATTAAAGTCAGTTTCATCCAGGTTAAAAAAATTTGATAATGGTCCATATATAAATACAAAGTCTAATATTCCAAAATTTTCTAATTCAAACTTAAGAAAATGACACATTTTTAAAAAAATGTTTTTATTAAAATTTCCATATTATCGTAAAACTTTTAATTAGCAAAAGATGAAAGTTTAAGATATATATTAACAAAAAACTAATACCCAACAGTATAAAATATACTACAATCCAATTTAACATTTTTCTTTTTTATTGAGAATTGAAAGTCAGATCTGAAATGCATGCATTCATATAAAGATAACATTGAATGAATGCAAATAAACTTAAAACATATTAAGGGTACTCATTTAAGTCCCATTTTCGAATTTACGCAACATGTTTCATGAACCCTCTTTTCAAATGTTGTGCAATATTAAGGATAAGAAAATAAGAAATCGTTGCAAATAACTAAAACAAGTTTGTTGAAATCAATGATACGATGCAATGATTTTATTATAATTAATAATTGTTAATAATGTTTAAATATAAACAAAAGAGAGCTGATTTAGAAATGCACAATTAAACAGCCCAAGTTTGGGATATTAAATAGTCATGCATCCTTATAGGTGTCGTGCAATCGATTTTCCATACAAATTTTGACAGTTTTTTTCGAGCGTGCAAAACTGCACACATTGCACAGTTTGTGAGGGCTTTGTGCGTTTTCATGAGAACCCTTTTTATATTTTATTTTTAAAACATTGAAGATGTTATAAGACAACTGAAAACGCAACATGCTTAGTTAAAGTTAAAAACAAGATATGAGAATTTCACATGAGAGAATTAACACTGGAAGACACTAACGACTTGAGATTATTAACCTGTTAATATTCTTTTATAGGATACTAATAGGTAAGTTAAATCCAGCTTGATAACGAAAAAGATTGCTGTTCAAACTGTTAAAATTAGTTTTCGCAATAGAAAAACTTTTGACATAATTCGCAAAGTTTTCGTTAACTTCAATTCTTTCATAACGGTCTGAGCAATTGCATGCTAGGTACATTAATGACATTTTTGACAAAGAAATCCACCTTTAAACAAAAATAGGTGGTCTTAATGTAATTTGACCTGATAAAAAACAATCTATTTTCACTTTTTTCTATCACGTACTGATTTTTTTTTATGTGCTTGACTAATATGACCCCTTAATAAGACAGTCACACTAGTATAGCTCGTGAACGATTTTTCTAATTTAGATAAATAGAACTCCAATAAATGCCGACTAAAATAACCATCAAGTTATCTTTACATTATTTTTTTATTCGCTCGATAGTTTTAGCGTTGTTCAGAAATTAGTGGCGAAAAAAAATACATAATGGAACTATTGTAATTTATTTATTAGCCAATTGTGCTTTAAATTTACAAACGATTAAATAATAAATAAAATTACTAGCTTTATGATTAAGAAACTTAACATTTTTACCGTTTTCATTTATTTAAGGAAATAAATTCTTAAATTTTTCATAAAAAAATTTCCGACACTAATTTTTGAATAACTTAGAAACTATTAAACAGATAAAATCGGAAAATATGCCCTTAAAATTAAAAAAATAGGTTCTTAAATATTTTTTTCCGGCGGAAAAATAACTCGATTAGCAATTCTTAAAAATATTTTCTTTATGCACTTAAAAACATTCAAAATGCATTCTATCAGAAAATTGCAAAATATCTATCAATTTATAAGATAAAAATGATTCGAGCGGATTTGAAAAGTGTATGTGAAGTAAAAGAAATTCACAAATTTTGTAAATAATATTATTGAATGCAAAAGAATCTATATTCTTCCCTTAAGCGTAAAATATACAAAATTATGATCTTTTGTGTAAAAAAAAAATTTCTCTTAAGTATAAAATATGCAAATGTCATTTAAATTGGTAAAATATGATCTAAAATAAGGTTTTTCTATGAAAATATGGCAAAATATGCTAAAATATGCTGCTAGGACCAAAATATGCAATAACAAACGATGACAAAATACTTAAAATTGTTTAACAAGGATAAATAACTAACAGTTTGGTTCATTTGAAGCCCAGAAAAAAAAATATGATTTTGCATATTTTTGTTGGAACCAATTATGGCAAATTTTTTGAACAAAAAAAAAAAAACCAAGAACTTTAGGTACATGTTGTGGACACTTTGTTATTTTATTTTTGTTTATTTATTTATTTTTTATTTATTTTATTTTTTATTTTTATTTTTTATTTATTTATTTATATAATTTTTGTTTTTTTAACGCGCTTTCTAAATATGCAAAAAACGATTCTTTATTTTTGAGTTTTATTTTTTGCTAAAATATAACGATTATTATTATGTTTTTATAACAAAATTACCATTATTTTTCTTCTTTTGCTTAAAAATGATGCTTTTTTTGGAACAAATGAATCGTTATTTTATAATTGAAGAATAAAAATAAATTTAAGTAAAAAAATTTAAAATAATTTTTTAACCAAAAAATCGAAAAATGATTATTAAATTGTGATTTTTATTATATTTCACATAATCGTTACGATCCCTGCTTGAAGACAATTTTGATCCACATCTTTTGGTGTTACATTTATATAAATTGGGCAAATCGATTTATGGTGAAATATGCACCTTATTAATGGGGAGATATTAGACATGCCCATAAAGAAAGTTAGTATATTATAAAAAAGAAGCAGATTCTTGTTTAACATGTCAAATTCCATTTAGACCTTTTTCTTTTTTTGCCGGCCAGTGGAATCTACCCATTTGTGTGTGCTTTCAGCTTTTAGCGACGACTAAATTTTTTCTACTATTAAAATGGACAAAAATATTGTTTCAGAGATATAAGAGGAAATGAAATTATAGCTCAAATCTCAGAAATTAGTTTTCTATCCACTCTGAAATTTTCTCCGTATTGACCTTTAAGTACACCAAATACAAAAAAAAAGAAAATGAATTTTTTTTTTTTTTTGTATTTAAATATATTATTAATATACATAATTTTTAGAACATTTTTTATGCACACAAAACCCATTTTTTAGATATTTTTGGTTGCCTTGGTTATAACTGTATCATTTTTATTAGGGTTTCTGCATTAATGTCAGTCAACATTTTTTTTTTTTTTTTTTTGGGGGTGTTACAGTCGAAATTTTTTGCTACATCGATTAAGGAGCCTACATTCAGGTTTAATTCTGTTCCGATGTCGAATAGGGTTGCTGGTGACGATTGCAAATTACCCACAGTGAAGAAATTGTGGATTTTGCTTATTGTGATTGGATATCACTTTAATTTCTTTTGGAAGTACTAGAAGCCTTGCCTAACAGACTCCTTGTTAAATTCTAAGGTTTTGGAGCACGAGTGACAAGCCACTCATATAATTCACCATCAATCACTTCAAGTTATTGGACATCGAATACTAAAGATTATCTGGGAATAGAGTCTTCAAGTGCGCAGAAAGAACTTTATCATATGAATAAATTGAAACAGTGGATAAAAACAAGCAACAACTGCCACAATGTGGTTAGAAAATTTAAAGAAATTCTCGTCAGACGACCATGCAATGGAACTATGGACTTTACACCTATCTGTAGTTGTGAGTCGATTAGCACATTCACAAGTAACAAACTCTCAATAAGAAAAACATGTTAATGTAGGGTACAAAAATCATCAGGACTTAAAAGTTGAAATTTTTCTAAGTAACAACAATAAAACAATTTACAACTAGACCACCCCTGTTCGAAAGCGAACACACACATACACCACAACGATAACTTTATG
The DNA here is from genome assembly GCA_932274085.1 of Protocalliphora azurea. NCBI lineage: Eukaryota > Metazoa > Arthropoda > Insecta > Diptera > Calliphoridae > Protocalliphora > Protocalliphora azurea. The sequence goes on along the minus strand of OW026521.1, from coordinate 148,765,849 downwards.
ACGACAAAAAAGAGGTTTCAGTTGTATTAAAAGTGAAGACGACTTTTTTTTTAGATGCAACGCACTAGCACACACACTCAAAAATACATGTACATTGTGGTTGGCTGAAAGCGATGGAAATAATGAAGAGTTCATTGAGCCTTCCCATGAATAACATTAACGATCAAGATCATTAAAGATGTTGGAAGAGGTAAGGTGAGACAAATAGAAGTGGAATAGATACCAAAAAAGTACTTTTGAAAATGGCAACAAACGCCGGAAGAAAGTAGAAAAGCAAAAAAAACAGACGATCCCATTTTGCAATATTAAATTCACAAATAAATAAAAATAATATTCCTTCATTATTATTAACACACAAAGTACTATAATTTCGAAGAAGAAAAAAAAACAATTTAATAATATAGACACTGGAGGAGACACATAAAAAACACATTTTTTTTTTTTTTTTTTTTTTTGCGACACTTTAAACATTTTTTGCTTAGTTATATTTCCATTATTTCACAATAAATCCATTTTATTTTCACACAACTTTATTGTCATATCATTATTTAATTGTTTAGTTATAATTGTTAAACATTTTCATGAAAATTGAATAATAAATTAATACCTTATTTTAGCGTTAATACACTAATTGCATACACAAAAAAATTGATTTACAACAATTTGAAAAAATGTCAGACACTGTTCGCTTCGGTTTTTCCAAATTTCTTTTGCGTTCGGCATTCGTTATTTTGCTACCTTTCTCACACTTGCACACTCATGAACACGCGGCTCTATGTAGTGGTTGCATTCTAACCTTCAAATGTCAAAACATAGAAAACACGAGTCAACACTAGATAGAACCAGTAGAATAGAACCTACTCTCTCTCACTCCTCCACTTGAAATGACAAATATATTTACAACACTTACCAACACTGGAGAAAATGTGAAAAATATGCTGAACCAAAACAGACGAAAATGAATAGGGACCGCTCTACTATACCCCGTTAAAGATGGGTAAAATAAATGCAAAAAATACCGGAGAAAATGGAGTTTTACTTTTCACACATCTTTTTTTTGGAAAATATTTTCTTGACGAAATTTCACAATTTCTTAACACTGTATGAAGTATAAAGTAGTTCTTTTATTAAAATTTATAAAATAATTTAAATTTACAGACGCCGCCATTTATTTAGTTTGTTCTTTCTAATCATTATTCTTTGCACCATTTATTACAATTCTTGTAATAAATATATTTCTCCCCCTCATACTCCCACTTAGACCATAAACAAAATCATCTTTCTTTTTCTACGCTATTTAAACAAATACATTTCTTTTGATAGGTGAGAAATACGAATGACTGATTTTCCAACGAGACGTGATACTTTTCGAATTGCAAATTTTCTTTTCTTTGTTATAGCACTTTTAAAGCTTTATCACCATTTATTTTTATGATTACTTGGAAAACTTTTGGCAAACTTTGTGTTTCCTCTTAGGTTTTTATTTCAAAACTGTTATTTTCATATTTAATTTAATAAATTTACTGAGAGTATTCACAAACCTGCAAAATGCGCTGAAAAACGCACTTCAATATGGTTGTTTAAGTGTTGTAAAACGATTGGGTACTTGTGAAAATAGATAACAAATATATATCTTTGGACATTTGTTGTCTCTTTTATTTGCATTTTATTTCATCCAACTAATTCACAGTGTTGTAATTTCCTTTGTGAAAATTGTGTTACGGAGGTAGTTTTAGGAGAATGAAAATTCAAATTATATACCAATTTGCAATGAACTTATTCTCATTTCACTTGATTTTATAATGATTCAGTAGTACTTTACTTATGATTAAAGTAATTTAGAAAATTATTCCCATTTACGAGTTATGAGCCTCCAAATTTTTATTTATTTCTTTATTAACAATACAATAAACCTTTGAGCCCAAGGAGCATTGGTTGCATAACATTTTACAAATTCTAAAATATTGATAAATTTTTATCTTACATTAATTTCAATTATTAATATTACTTAAGTATACTGAGATACAATAAAAATGTTCCTAAAAGATTAAATATTTAATTTTATTGTACACCTATTAATTAATTTTGGTACATTTTTCCGAATATCTTTATTAATACGTATGCGATGTAAATTATTTCAATACCGTTTTAAAGTACGTTCTTTCTAAAAATATAACCATATTCATTAAATCCTTGTGAGGAAAAATTGTATTTTTTTATTGATATATTTATTGCACTTACAACATTTTTTGATTTCCAAAAAGTGTTCGACATACATAGAGAAGAAAGTCCTTGAGCCCGTCGAAAAGTCGGCAACACAAAATTAACGTTACACATCTTATTTTATAAATCACTACGCCTCACTTTTAATCACTTTTTCGAATTTCGTATTTTGCAAATCTCCAAAGTTAAGCTTGAAAGTGAAGTGTAGGTGAAGCGTTCAACACGGTCGATTTATAAAATTAGGGCATTAATTTAAACAGTGATGATATTCTTGATTTGTTCTATATATTCTAGATCCTGATGAAATTCTAAAAAGATCTAACTATGTCCGTCTATCTGTTGAAAGCACGATAAGACCCAAGGCGGATTATCTAGGGGGATGAAATTTGTCTCAAATATTTCTCTTTGAAACGGTTTGTTTCGTATTGAAAATGGGCAAAATCGATTCATAAAAAAATAACAGTATCCGTCATAACTCCAATTCATATATTTTTGCCAATATCTCTTTAACGCATTACTCTAGATAGAAAAGTTTGAAACAACGACTAAAAAATCTAATAAAACTAATAAAAGGTAATCTAGAATATAGTTTGCTAAAATGCAAAAAAAAAATTGGTTGATCAAAAAAAAAAAATAAAATAAAATAAAAAGTTCACAAAATAAATATTAACTATAGGTCTAGAGGTAGAGGTAATCCCCATACGAAATAAATATAACTTATGACATATTTAGAAAACTATTTTCTACCTATATAAAATATAATTTCCTAAAGCACAATCCTCTTTCCACAGCTTTCTAAAGCATCCAGATGATGTAGAAAATTAAAATTCGTCTTATTTATAAAACTAATCGTCCTACAAATTCTAATGGAGAGAGTTTGAAATTTCTCTCTCTTTAGTAATTTCTAAAGTACAAATTCCCACACAAACAAACTCGTATAAGTGTATTTTTTGACAGCTTATAAGATAGTTGTGTAGAGAAATTTCATCACAACAGTCTCATAATATTTCTTATAATAAAAATCTTACATATTTTATTACGTATAGATGGGCTGTTATGAGACTGTTGTGATAAGATTTTTCTGCTAAAAGAGTGCGAATTTCTTAAATAAAAAGGATATGTTTCTCTGTGACTGACTGAAAATAATGATTTATGATTTATTAGAGTACCCCTTTTTGATATTTAACATAATATAAACAAAATGGTTATTCTCTTCTGCCGGCGTTATCTCACATATTATATCAGCGTTAATGTCAGTTGTAGACCTGGGGTATTAACACAAAGTTGCAAATAAAATTGTTTTCCTATTATTCTACCGACGATATTACTAATGTTAATAAATAAAAATGTCTTCGTGTAGACGGAGAGTAAAGTAAAACACGCCTATTTAGCGCCTTTGTTGAAAAAGCGCGAACAGAAAAAATGCGACTTTCAGTTTGTTAAAAAGCATTGATACTAGCTCGATTGGCAACGCTGTGTTTTCGTAACACTCAGGGCACACTGAACAGGTATAATCGTGGGCTCAGCTAATTGTTTTTTATATATGGACTTTGTGTGTAGAGTAAATGTCAAAATTCATATAAAAAAATAAAATCATAATACACATCTCTCCTAACGATTAAACCTTATTAATCTTCTTTGATAACATTATTAACAATTTTAGAAAACTTGAAATTATCTGTAAAAAGTTACTAATTGATAAATTACTTCCCAATAGAGTAACAAAATGAATATTGCTCCTTTATCTCCAGCTAGTGGCATTGGCCGTTTTTATAAAAAATCTGCCAAAATTATACGTTTTGTACGACTAGGATGCACAAACCGTCCATTCTATCACATTGTAGTTATGGAGGTAACATTTTAGTTTGATTAAAAATAAGATCTTTAAATAAAATATGCTTATTATATTTATTTCAGCGCCGTAAAAATCAACATCAACCTGTTATTGAACAAGTCGGCAGTTATGATCCCATGCCAAATCAATACAACGAACGTTTGGTCTCTTTCAATTTTGAACGTATTCGCTACTGGTTAGGAAAAGGGGCTCATATGTCTACACCGGCCGCAGAGTTATTGGGCATAGCTGGCCTTTTACCCATACACCCCCGCACTTATATGACTGCTTGGCGTAATCGTCAAAATGCTGCTACGAATGGTGAAAACACTGAAAGTGCCGAAGTTCCCATTAATATGGATATTTAAATGTTATGTTTAATTTTTAAGTACCTACCTACTATATTTTTCTTAGATGTTATTATTGTGGTTATTTTAACAACTTAAATAAATAACAATTATTAATTTTTTAAAGGATCTTATAACATGTAAAAATTAATATTGAAAAGTGGAAGGAACATAAATCAGAAGAATTTTTAAGTCGTCCGGTAAGCTATAGGAAATTACTTTGAACGAGATATTTTAAACTTTTTTAAAATTTATAAAAAAGATTTACCAAAAAGAAAACCAATTTTTGAAAAAAGTAAACATTTTATACATTCATACATAAAAGAGCACCATTTTTCAAAAATGTTGCAATTTCCACAAAAAAGTAAATTTCCACAAAAAAGTAGATTTAAAAAAAAAGTACCAACTAAAAAAATCAAAAAAGTTTCAATTAAGAAAAATCTAATTTCAAAAAATTTTCAAGAAAGTATCATTAAAAAATTTTACCAGTTCTTATAAAAAGTATTAATTTTCAAAAGAAAAAAAAAATCAAATATGAATATATCAAAAGTACACTAATTTTTATATTCACTCAAAAAAGGTACCATTGAACAATTAACAATTAAAAATATAGTCAAAACTAGTACTAATTAAAAAAAAAAAAAAAAAAAAAAAAACAAAAACAATTTTCAAAAAGGGGGAAATTTAGATTCTGTAATAACATCATTATACGTAGCAACCAATTCTGGCACTCATGGAGTGGAACCGTATTGTGATTATAAATTAGTTTGAGAACTAATTGGTTTGTTTTGTTAAAGATCGTTATATTCTAATTTTATATTTAAAAGAAAAATTTGTTTTTTATTCGTTTTTAATAAAATATTTATTAATATTTTCTGGAATATCTCCTGAATGAAAGTTTTATTATTTTTCGGACTCTTTTTGTTTTGTACTCAGCTTTAAGTGTTCTTTAAATATATTTTTACTATACATTTCAAATGGACTAAGTTTTGGATAGTTTTGTGGATTGACCTCCCTTGGTACATAGTAATAATGTTTGTTTGATACTTTTTTGTTGTAATGGTGAGATGCGATATCAAGTCAGAAGAATTAGAATTCGTTGTGCTTTCTTGTCGCTGGTTGCGACAGTCGTTCGCAAGGGGCCAATTTAACTACGCTACACCGTCAATTGAAATACAGATTTTCAATAATTACTTAGCTCGGTGAAGCGCGTTTATTTCTAATAATAAAAAAACTTAAATTAACAAACAAGCCGCAGTGCTTTTCCCTTACGAGCTGATTTAACTTATAAAATTATTTTTTCATGTACCACAAACTAGTTATGCGTATAACAAATTATAACATATTTCAAATAACGGTACCAACTTAACGAAACAAAGCACTTCAGCAAGATCAATGTAAAAAGGAACAACAAAGTATATAAGAATTCTTGCACAAACATGTAACTAAGACAAAATAAAATTAAGGTGGCTCAAAAACAAATGAATTCAAAATAAAATAAATCAAATTAGCTCATATTAAATGAAATTAAGGCAAATAAACAATAATAATAAATTCATCGTAAACAAAAATAATAACAATGAAATATAATCAAATAAATTCACAGCTCCTTTATGGGCCATTTGGCGACATTTCTAATGATTCAAAAGAATCTTTTGCGAGAACACTCATTTGCGTACATTTGTTATGAATATAATGCTTTTTCTCATATATGTAAAATGGTTTGCCAAACCAAACATTTGTTCGAAAATTTTGATTTTTTTACACCTTACATTTCCCATAATTTCTACGACCAGGACGTTGTAAAAAGTTCTACAGTACGTACTTTAAATTTCCCTTTAGACGCATTTATATTTTTGAAGAAAGTTAATCTTAATCTTCGTCCTCTCCTTTGCCTCCATAATTTCTGCCAATCTATAGGTATATATAATTTAGTACTTGAGTCTATAACACGATAAAATTGGTTAAAATGTAATCATTATTTCACTCAGCCCCCATATTACAATTTTTTCCTTAATATGGCAAAACTGGTTCTACTGTTACTTTTCTACTGTTTAATTATTTTTCGAAAATTCTATATAAAATTCTATATAAATAATACAAATAATTAAGTTAACAGTTTTATTTAAAATTTTTATTACTTTAATTTTATTTAATTTTTGTTATGAAAACAAGCATATTTAATTTGAAATTTTTTTGAAAATATTTTTTTCCTCCAAATCCCAAATAGTGCAAAATGTTTTGTTCGGATTTTCATACTACACGTATTAAGTAAAAATACAAAATTTGTATCTTTCCCAAGTTCGACTAAAAGCCCTTTATTTGACCGAATAAATCTACAACATTAACTTTAACAAAAAATACGTAAATATGTTTCTAAATACTTACGCTTAACAACTCAATTGTAAAGGAACTACTTTTTATAAAATAAAACACAAAAATATAAATTTGAAAAAATTTAGTTTTCAGTTTTCACCATAAAACTGAAAATTGAAATTTTTTAATTACAAATAAATAATCAAATGAATCATTAATGCTAATTTGAAGTCGCTCAGAAAGTCACCACTTTTCATTCCTAAGTTTAGATCTTTTATTCATCGTTAACAAATAAGTTAATTAGCACATAAAACTGATAAATAACACATAAACATTGTATATTTAACGGTTACAATAATGTACATAAATGCAAAAGCCATAAAAAATTAAAAATCATTTTATGATTTTTATTTCTTGTTAAAAAAATAAAAATCACAACTTGGGTTTTGTTTAAAAAGTTATCAATAATTGTTATTTAAAATTCATAAAATAAAAATCAGAAATAATTTTCATTTCTGAGAAAATAAAGATTAAAAATAAAAGTTTATTACACAATGGCTTAAATAGCGTAATGCCTATGATTTATTCAGGATATTTTTAACTAATTTCCTTTATATTGATTTTTTTATCCAATTATTTTTAGTCTCTGGTTTTTTAAAAAAATATATTTTCTTTTTTATTTTAAAAATGCAAAATAAATAAAAATATTTTTCGAACAAACTTGAAATTCATTTCCAATCCAATTCTGTTCCATTAAGATTCCATTCAACTAGCTATGAGAGTGAGAATTTCGAATAAAAATCATTGATTAAAAACTTTTTAGTATTGCTTTTAATTATCTTTTTTGTGGCAGGGGAGCCGATGAATTTGATTTATGATTTTTTTTTTAATTATTGTTAACTATTTATAATACATTCTTTTAAATTTACTTACATAAAGTTTAATAGCTCTCAGGTATTATTTTTGCTGTTATGTAGTATTGTTATTTTGGGGAATAAGGCTTTATATTACATATATTGTCAATAAATGAAATGAACCTAGAATCACTTTCACATAACTACTTCTGGGGTTGACAATTTCGATCAAAAATCATTGGTTGCAACACAGGCTATTTGCCAAGAGAATTTGAAAAAATATCAGTTTTGATCAGAATTAATGTTTGACTTTTTCATAAATAATAAAAAAGTTTATTTTTTATTTTGGTTTTATAGTTATTATTTTTATTTTCTTTTTTTTTAACAATATAAGACGATTTTATTTAACAGTAAAGTTTATGTTCTTTTATTTTCATGTTGTTTTTTTTTATCATAAGAATAAAATATTGGCAAATTAAAAAATATATTTTAAATATTTAAACCATAAAAAATTAAAAAAAAATTCTTAAGGGAAATTTGCATAATTTTAAAACAAATGTTTTTTTTTATAAATAAAATTTTAGTTGCAAGAAGACATACTATTATTAAAAAATAAATAACACTAAAGATTTTTCTCTTTTTTTTTCTTTTGTTCCGAATACATTATGTGCTCCTTACGACTTTGATGTCACCATCGTTAGCTTTATAACCATTACCAGATAAAAAGGAATATGCCATCACCTTGTTGTTGTTGTCATCTTCAATGATGATTTAATTGTTTAAGGAAATGCTCCTTAACTATGTGTGGTGATAGAACTTAAGAGATATAAAGTGATTTTAGGTCTGTATATGTGTATTAAAAGATAATTAATCAGTTTTCAAAACTGAGCTGATGTTCTTCTTAGCTTGACCAATAACATTATCTAACGCACTGTCAACAGCTGGAAAAAAATTAAAAAAAGAAACACATTAAATTCATTATACAAATTTTGTTGATATTAGGAATATACATACATATATACAACAATACGTTTTAGAATATTATATATTTTGTATTAGTACAAAATAACATAGTGTAAAACCCCCTTTAGTATTTAAAGAACTTACATTTTATGCCACCTAATGATAACACATCACATTATTTTTGAAATAGATTAAAATATAAAGAAAATTAAAAAAAGAGAAAAAATTCAAAAAAATATGGAAATCATTGGAAAATAATTTAAAAACTGTGTGTCTTTCATACAAATTTCACTTTCGTTAGACATCGAGAAACAGGCAGATAACACTGGTAGAAAAAAATTCCTCCTTAAAAAAAATTGGTGGTCTAGAAAGAGTTTGACGTGCTTAACAAAAATCTGCTTTTAATTTTTTTTTATCACATAGGTACAATTTTTTATAGGCCTGTCTAACATTTCTCCTTAATAACCTGGTTACACGAATATATTTCACCATAACTCGAGATTTAGATAAATGAAACACCAAAAGATGCGGACTAAAATTGCATTCAAAATCATTCATTCTCAATATATGCTCAATAGTTTCCGAGTTATTCTATGATTAGTCTCTTCTTCTTGCAAAATGTAAAATTTTTTTTCCTTTTTTTAAAATATTAAAACGAAAATTTTTATTCACATAATCATACTAGCTTAGCTTATCAAAAAAAAATTATGGGAAAATCTTGATATTATTCAAAATTAAATGAAGACACCTACACCATAATCTATAATTACCCAATTCACAAAGTATGTATATTATTTGAGTTATGGTGTTATATGTTATTTGCAATAACACATTTAAAATTTTTTGTTTATGCATTTTTTTTTTTTTAATTATTTTTGTTTAAAATTTTTTTGATTTCTTATAAAAAATGTAATTTTTTTTATCTAAAACTTAAATGTTTCATTAAGAATCGTATTTTTTTTTACCAAAAATCCAAATTTTCACCAAAAATCCAAATTTGTACCAGAAATTCAAGTTCAAATATTTAATAAAATTTCGATTTTCGAAATATTCACTAAAAATACAAATTTTCACCAAAAATTAAAATATCTACTAAAATTTCGATTTTCTTTACTAAGTTTTTTTTACCAAAAATTTGATTTTTCACACAAAAAAAAAAAAAAGATTTTTTACTGATTTTTTTCCAAATATTTAATTTTTTAGAAAAAAATTCAGCAAAAATTAAAAAAAAAAAGAAAAATCAATTTATCAATAAAAAGAATTCAATTTTTCAGCAAAAATTTAAATATTTGCAAAAATTTAAATATTTGCAAAATTTTCTATTATTTACCAAAAATTTGATTTTCATTAAAAATTTTTCACTTAAAATTAGATTTTTCACCAAAAGTCCAATTTTCATAAAAAAAACTACAATTTTTTTTTTTTAACAGAAATACAATTTTTCAAAAAAATGGAGCAAAATTATAAAAAAAAACAATTTATCAACAAAAAACTGATTTTTACCAAAATTGTTCATTAAAAACATGTGTAGAAAAAATTTAAATATTCACTAAAAATTCAAATATTTACCAAAATTTCGATTTTTGCTTTTATCAGAAATCCAATTGTTCTAAAGAAAAATGCAGCAAAATTATTTACAAAAAAAAAAAAAAAAAAAAAAAAGAAAAAAAAAAATCGATTTATCAGCAAAAAATTAAAGAAATCCATTTTTTAAAAAAATTTACCTTAATTTTTCATTAAAAACAAAAATATATATTAGAGTATTTCACGTCACTAATTTTAGTCTTGCGAAAGTACGAAAATGCGTACTTTTGCTTGATTAGACGTGAGTATCTTTTTTGTTGAAATCGACATTTTTTTGGAAATTGTAGAGAAATCTACTTTCTTGTTGAAAAGTCAAATAAAGTTGAAAAAAGGCGAAAAGAAAACTTTATTTAAAAGTAATAGTTTCTAAGCAGTTTTTATTTCAACAACATCTTTAACTATTGGAAATAGTATCATAAAAATATATTTTTATGTGTAAAATTGCCTGTTAATTTATCAATATATTTAATTGCGACAAATACTAAAAATACTCAAAATAGGCGATAATATTGAAATTGTCATATAAAATCGATATAGCCGAAAAAAGTTGAAAAGAGTCGACTATTCCGAAATTTAAAAAGTCGAAAAGTTAATTATTTTTTTCCAACTATAGAACCTTAATTTTTAGCAACAAGAACTTGTAAAAATTAAAGATCAAAATTAAATACTCCTACTAAATTTGATGAATTTTTGTTTTATTTCCATTTTAATAATTTTTTTTATTATAATTTTCACATTTTTTCTACCGCATTCATTTTTTTAATTTAAAAAGATCTGCGTAATTTTTTTCTTGTAGAAAAATTACGTACTTGGTTATAGGTAGTCCAAAGTGCGAAATAACTTTCTATGTGGTTGTTGTTATATTTGAAAAAAAAAAAAATAGCATTTTTGCAGTTTCGCAAGACTAAAGCTAGTAACGTGAATTACTTTATAAAGTTTTTCTTTTATTTTAATTATAATTTAATATATTCAATATTATTTTCTCAAAAATATAATGTGAATTGAATAAATATGTTGCCTGCAAAAACAAAGATTTTTAATATAGATGTCTTCAGTTTTTTTTTTTTTTTTTTTTTTTTTAATAAAATCAATATTTGTTCATACATTTTCATGAAAACCAATTTTTTTTTCCGTTTTATTTATTTACTAATTTTTCCCACAATGATTGTTGAGAAACTCCGAAACTATTGAGCAAATAAGAAACAAAATATTAAAATTGAATCATATAATTCGGTTTTAATATTATATATATGGTAAAATATACTTTATTATTATTTGCCTACTCTGAATTACATAAATAAGCACTCAATAGTATAATAGAGTTGGCTAGAGTGCTGGATTAGCAACCAGAAGGTTGTTGGTTCAACCCCACTCTGTTGCTGTTAGTTTTTTATAAGAAAATGTCTAAAAACATATATTTATACTAAAAAGTTCTGTCACTTGAAAAATTAAGTGCGAGATGGTGTACTGAGTAAGACATTGGTCATTAAAAAGGAATGGTTAATTTATGTCCAAGTTCAAATCTCACTGACGGCAATTTTTTTCTTATTTTTATTTCCGTTTAGGTACATATTTTTGAGTATCCCTAGAGTCTAAAAATAACTACATGAATTTGTGGACAACTCGAAAAAAATAACTAGTTATTCAGACAAAAAATAAGTAGTTTATTTTTGTTTCCAATTATACCCGCTAGCTTACCAGGAAAGCAAAATTTTGCTTAGGTTATTAAAAGGGATATATATTAAACATTCTTATAAAAAATCCATCTAGTTCACCTATTTTTATTGATTTTTTTTTTTTGAAAACCAATGTAATTTATATATATAGTTTTCTGAATACAATTAAAACTAAAATTAATATTACATAAGTAATACTTTGAACTAAAGTAGGATTATAACCAATTTATGTTAATTTTGTCTTACCCTTTTAAACACTTTTCTTCAATTCATATTTTAATTTCATTTAAAGTTTTTCTCCGTTTTCTTAATTTCTTAATTCATTTCTTGATTTCTTTTCAATTTTAAAATTCTTAAGCTTAGTATATAAAAAATAACAAGTTTAGCAAATAGAGAAAAATAAAAGCTAATAAATATATATATAATAAGAAAATTATAATTTACCTTGATGATGTTTAAGGAAATAAGGGCGTACAACTCGGTTGTAAATTATATAAGAACCATTTTGCTCCATGGGCAACATACACCACACCAAGAAAATGCACTAAATACAATATAAATAAATACAATATAAATAAAAATATTATAAATATTTTATTAAAAGTTATATTTAATAATTACCTTCAATAACCAATAGAAGGGTATGACAGATGTCAAAATGACTGAGAAATATTCAATGATCGACATAATACCATAAGTCACCCAATAGGTAAGCCATTTGGTATCATCCAATTTAGTGCTGGATTCAATAGCATGTATTGAAACGTAGGCTGGATATACAACACCAATAATGTTGCATAAAAGTTGAGCTCCATAACCAAAGACCAAATATAAAGCGCAGAAAACGGCGGCACCTGCAAGGAAAAAAATAAATAATAATTTAAACAACTCAGGACAAATTGTATAAGTTCTACAAATAATTGCCGAATGCAAGTAAATAGTCTGTACTCGTTTTAGTTTAGCAATGATTTTTATTCTAAATTTTCACCTCCAGAACTATTTTTGTGGAAGCTTCTAGAACTATAACCTTTTAAAAGTTTACAGATCGAAGAAACACAAGTTAGAAAGAGAGTGGAGAAGAAGAAGATAAAATTTAAGTGTGAAAGACAGTGGAAAGTGAGGGTTGAAGATAAGAATTTATGCTGTGAAAATCCTATGTGGTTACTGTATAAACCAATTTAATTTTCTGATAAACAGCTCCATCTTCGTCGGAGCCATTTCGGAATTTATTGGCTGTGACCTCCCAAAGCAGGACAACTGCAAAGGAGAGAAATATAATGCTCTATGAAATGACAACTTCTACAATAGTCGTTATGATTACGTTCCAGTTATCTATCATAATTACCGAACCTCTTCTTTCCCAGACCCAGGAGGAATGCTGTCCATTTTTTCTTTTATTTTTTTGATTCAATTTCGACCATAAGGTTTTAATCACTGAGCTTGAGTTTTCCTGTGACCATAACACTTAAGTCCTATTCAGAAACGTCTGTTTCATGTGAAGCTTTCAAAACGACAGTGAAATTACGCATAGACAATCTTAAGAGTGCAGAATATCTTAAAATTCGTGCAGTATTTTAGAAGTTATAAGCGGTAAAAGTTGCTCTCACATATTTATATGTGTATAAGCCTCAAACAAAAGAGCATCTCAAATATTAAACTCTCTTCTATTATATTTTTCATGCCTATCATACAACTCTCTCAACTCAAAGCATTATGATATATTATTACTATTTATCATATAATAGCAGTGAGTTAGAGTGTTTTCCTCTTTTAATTGAGAGAGTTGTAAGATAGGAACAATAAATAAAATAGAGACTTTTTTGTTTGAGTTTTTTTTTTTTTTTTTTTTTTTTTGTGAAAGGTGTTTTGTTTTTATTATGCATATTAAAATGTAAAATTTATTGATTGAATTATTTTATATCTGATGACTTTTATCATAACAGTTATTTTTCACTTTTATATTTTTTCCAAAAGGAATAAAAGTAATTTTGTGATTTTTATTTTTTCGAGCTTAAATAAACTATTTTTTATTTTAATTTTTTTCTGAGTAATATAAAAGTTATTTTCTGATAGAAATAAAATAAAACGGAAAAAGTCAAAACCAAGAAAAAAACGTGAGAAAGGAAAAAATCTCAAACGAATAAATACCGCCAAAATGGGAAAAACGTAAAAGAAACAATTAAAACGAGAAAACACCAATACGAAAAACAGCCAAAACGAAAAATTTTACGAAAATTAAAAAAACGCCAATACGAAAAAATTGCCAAAAAATCACCAAAATGAAAAAACGAAAAAATTCGTAAAACGATTTATAAAAGCCGAACGGCGTTTTAACTTTTTTCCGTTTTGGCGTTTTTTCCTTTTTAGCGTTTATTGCATTGTAGCGGAGTACCCTAGGTATAATCTAGTATACTTTATATTAGTCCCAAAAAAAAACCGCAAAAAAATTTATAATTTACACATAAAACGAGTTTCTAATTGTTGGAATTATAACTGTTGAACATTGAGACTGATTATTACATTTTAATTTTATTCTTTTTTTTATTATTTTAAATAATAAATAATATTCTAGACTCAAAATTACCTACCATATTGTATTATGGGATATTCTTTAATAATTTCCACCAATTTAGCTGATAATCGTTCAAACATTATGTGAGGTTTTTCCGATTTAATTTATTTGTCTTTTATATATATATTTTTTTAATAATTATAGCTTTTTATTTTACACAGTATGTATATGAATATTAAACGATCAAGCTGTTGCTCGAAAAGCAATGAATGGAGAGTAACAAACAAAATCACAAAAGTCCAATGAATAATTTGTTCTACATATTTTACAGATCCTATTTAATCGTATAACGTTTTCGACCAACCCTTAATAATTGTATGATATTAAATATGTTTCTAAATTTAAAATTTAGCTCTTGTTTTAATACAGTAGTACATATGTAAGTGTCATGTGTACAGTGGGGTGATTAATTGTGTGTACAAGTATGTATTGGTATTTATTTACTTGTATTACGTATTAATAAAAAAAAAAAAAAACACCACAAATGATTTAATAATAGAGTAATACACGTTGCAATTTCTAATCTTGCGAAGTTAAAATGGAAATAAAGCTGAAATTCATAAAAATTTTTTTTTATTGAATTGTTACAAGATCTTATTGCTAAAAAAAAGGTGTTTCCATTAACTCTAGCAAAGTTACGCATTTTCGCACTTTTGCAAGGCTGAAATTCGTAACGTGTATTTAGTATTTATAAGATTTTATTAAATACCATCTTTATTATGTTCTTTAGTCGGTTTATTGCTTTATAATAAATTTATAATAAAAAGAATTTATTTATTTATTAATACCATCCTTATTTTGTTTATTATTTATGGAAACTTAATAATTTGTTTTTACAATATCTCTATTCACTGTATAATTAAATACATATACCATAAGAAAAGGGAAGGTTACCTATATGAATCGACTGACACCACTAAAATTAACTCGTCGTCTTAGTAAAAATGTTTAATCTATAATATAACTTGTACTGTAGTAAAAGCTAATGTAAAATAGATTATTTCTATTAAAATATATTATAAAGAATATTTCAGTTTGCTATATGAAAGTTTGGAACTATTTATACATTAGATTTGTGTTGAGTACTCTATATAGTATATAGTGGGGTCTTGGGTATATAGTATATACCCAAGATCAGTCACAAAGGCCTGTCAACCCAGCTACAACTACTAAATAATTAGGATTTTTTATTTCATATATGAAGGTATCTTTCCCTTGCAACATAAATACAAAACAACATGTAAAAATTCATGTTTAGCTACAAAATATTTTATAAACACAAATAAATTAAATTGTTTTATGATTCTTATTATCATCTTCAAAAACAAAAACAGACTATATGTGTTAATTTTATCTTTACGGTTCAGGTGAATTGTTCTTTGAACAAATTAATTAATTGAAATTCACTGTCAAAGAAAATGTGATATTAACAAGACTGTTAAATATAATTGATTATGATAAAGTGTAAATAGCCAAAATAAAAAATCAAACTTGCTAAAAATACATATTATTATAAAATAATAAACATATACAAATAATTAACAAAATGGGAAATATTTGAAAAAAAGGTGAAATTTAATTAAAAAAAATTAAAGATAAAAAGTTGATATAAAATGGTGTAAAAAAAATTTATATTTGGTAAGTAAAATAAATTTTAAATTTATTTATTTTTTTATTTGTCCTTCATAGAAGCATAAAAAGTGTTTTTCAATTATTTAAACAACCCAAGTAAAATTTTAGAACCTGTTTTAAAATCATTAGTAATAACAACTGATGTAATTAGAACCACTTCAGATTATTTAACAACAAAGGACGTAGAGGTGTCGCAACCAATTCTTGCAGTCTATTTTGCGATTCTATTTTGTTTTAAAATAATGGTTTTGAGAACTAGTGCATAGAAATTAGTTCTGACTTCATAGGCTGTTTAAAAAACAAAATATAAAAAACAGACTTTAGCATATTTAAATAGGTTTAAAACAAGGTAGAGTGCTATATTCGGCAGTGCCAAATATTATATACATTTCCTCCGTGTTGAAATGTTATATGAAAAACTAATATATTTTAAAGTTAATGAAACAACAACAATAAAAAATGAAGACAACATTAATTAAAAAGGGTATTTTGAAAAATTATGGACCGATTTGACTGATTTAAAAAACAAAAAAAATATTTATGATTTATGCAGGAGTGAAGTCCATAGCTTAAATAGGAGCTGGAAAAATCTTAATAACGCGATTTGGCATATAACTCGGTTAATACTGGATCGACTTAATTATTTTTTTTTCAACACAAAAATTCAGAAAATTAGAATTTTCTGTGAAAGAACGAAGTCCCTAGCTTAGGTGCTTCAAAAAGACAAAAAAAAAAAAAAACTCCATGCTTTAGTTTTTTTTCAGTACCCATAAAAACAACAACTATAAGAGAAGCAGACATCAAATAAATATACATTTATATATACATTTGGTTGATTCAAAAAACCGAAGTTTTCGAAAAATATTTGTGACAGTTCTGTATAAAATCGATAGCTACAAGTTATCGGGGGCTTCATAAATGCCCTTAAGCCATTTTTAAATCCTTAAAAAAATCGGTTTTTTGACATATCTCCGCCATTTATGAACCGAATTTCAATAGAAAAATTTTCGATATATATATATATATATATATATATATATATATATATATATATATATATATATATATATATATATATATATATATATATACCCTTTACAACTGTAGTCCAATAGAATGAATAACAAATAGGGTTTCCAAATTTCAAACCTTTTTTTAATTTCCAGGAATCAGGAAATAATTTGTTGTTGAAGGAATCGGTTCTAGTTTTTACTCTTTAGATGAAAGCCTTTAATGTGGCGTTGACTTAAGAGGGAAATTTTTGTCTTTTGCACACATTTTGTACAGGTTACTGAACTAAAAAAAAAATAATACCCTATCAAAATTACGGCATTTTATATCGACTGGAATTTAGTAGAATTAGAATAGAAAATTGTCGATTTTGAATTAAAAGCTGTTATCTCAAAAACCTTTTATTTCGCACACTAGGTCCTTTTCTTGATACCAGATGACAAATTATCGTTTGTTTTTCTTTTCTTTTGATTATTGGAGTTATTGTTTCTTGATTTCTAATACATTTAATTTTTTCAAGACGCTTTAGTAAAGCACAATTTGATACACTTTTGCCTTTGGACACAAATTGAACTGTTCATGAAATTGCTTAAAAATAATATAAAATATATCAAAATAAAATATGTTAAAGCATGCATTTGTAGTGATCCCCGACTAAAATTACCGAAAATCGAAAGTTGAAAATAGCCCTTTTTTCCGGGAATTTTTCCTACGCTTCCCGGGAACGAAACCCTAATAACATCAAACAGAATTCACCTTAAACTTGTTTTTTATTTAAGTTTTAAACGATTCTAGAACCGTTCCCTAATACTTCTATTGAAATAGTTCTGAGTGACATTTTTTAACTAAAATCATTGAATAAAAACTAGTTTTAGAACCGTTTCATAAAATAGGTCAGGCTAGGTAGAACTAATACATTTTCCTGGAAATTTTCATTTTTTTTGAAAAATTGTAAATTTAGAAAAATTTAAAATTTTTGGAAAATTGTAAATATATTGAAAATTTGCTATAAATACAAAATTATCGATAAATTTATTATAAAAGAAAATTTATCAAAAATTTCCTATAAATAACACATTTATCGAAAATTGACTTTAAGACCAAAATTTATCTGAAATTAACTATAGAAGTAGATTATCAGTAATTTACTATAAATACAGAATTTTAAAAAATTTACTATAATTACAAAATTTATCGAAAATTTGCTGTAAATTCTGAATTTATCGAAAATTTACTATAAATACTGAATTTATAGAAAATTTACTATAAATAATACATTTATCGAATATTTTCTATAAATTATTGAAAATTTACTATAAAACCAAAATTTATCTAAAATTAGCTATAGAAGTATATTATCAATAATTTTCTATAAATACAAAATATACTATGAATACAAAGTTTATCGAAAATTTACTACAAATAATAAATTATCGATAATTTACTAAAAATACAAAATTTATAAAAAGTTTACTATAAACTTAAAATTTATCGAAAATTTGATCTTAAAACAAAATTTGTACAAAATTTATCGCTAATTTAACCTAAATACAAAATTGATTTATAATTTAATTCTTCAACAGTCTTTATATAAGGTATCATAAATGTAACGTAAAGTTCCCTGTAAATATATTATAGTTATTCAAAACGTAAACGTTTCATAGCAGATTTAACAAAAATGTATCTAAAATAATAAATATGTATATCGAAAATTGTTAATCGTAAGTAGATATGATATTTATCGAAATTAAACACTTGCTGTAGCAATTAGTAACCCTTAACAACCAAAATTCTATTGTTTATTTCGACAAAACAACTTAAGTTTTACAAATTTGTCATTAATTGTAAAAACAAAATTATAAGTGAACACAAACAAATTTGGATAAAAATTCGTTTTATCTTCAAATTAAATTGAAAAAGACACCAAATAAAATGGAAATGCCAAGTAAGTAATAAGGAAATAATACAAAAATTAAACAAAATCATACTAAAAAATTGCATACAAAACTTTAGTACAAATATCTAATGAATTGGAAAAACGTATATCAGATACCTTTTGTATATTCGATCATCATGGCGATAAGACGATAGATGTACGAGAAGTAGGTACAGTATTACGGTTTCTGGGCTGTGTGCCTACCGAACAAGAAATTAATGAAATAATAACAGCTACCGAGACCGAAGATTCTAGTGGTGAAGTACATTTAACAAGATTCTTACCACACGTGACACAATTGCTGGCGGAACATAAGTAAATGATATTATATATCACGCCAATTAGAAAAAAATTGTTATAATAAATAATTTTCTATTTTTAAGAATGGAACCAGCTGAACCTGAAAAACTTTTAGAAGCTTTTCATGTTTTAGATCCTGAAAATCGTGGTACTCTTACCAAAGATTATTTAGGTAAACTGATGATGGAAGAGGGTGAACCTTTTACTCAAGAAGAACTAGATGAAATGATGGCTGTGGCCATAGATCCTTTAACGGGTCTTATTCCTTATGAATTTTATTTAAATCAATTAATGGTAATTAGTTTATTATACTTTTATTTTTTTTTTTTTTTATTGCACAACTTTATTGTTTATGGCACATTTTTTAAGCATCGTCCCAATAATTCTATTTATGAACTTGCGGATAAAATTAAAGCTGAAACAGAACAAAAGCCGGGAACTAGTAGACAAACATTAAGAAATATTAAATAATGAAAAAAATATGTTTGTTTATTTTTAGGTCTATCTTTGAACCAGCATGAGAAAAGGAATGATCTAATTTTTTAATAAATAAAAGAATTAGATAAAAAAATAATTGAGAGTAGTTTTATTTATTAATAAAAAATAAATAAATGATGATGAAATAATGATAATTATGATTAAAGTGCCAGAAAAACTTGCAATTTATCTATAACCTGTTATGATAAACGTATTGCTAGATTTTTATATTTGTTTAATTGTGCCTTAATTTTAGCTGTTTTTGCTTTATTTAATTATTTTACTTTTAGAATTTATATTCTGTTTACTTTTTATCTTTCGAGTATATAAATTACAATTGTTTCAATTAAATTAAAGTATTTGGTCATTAAACTTTTAAGTAATTCCATACAAATAAAAAAAAAAAAAATATAAAAAATATTTGTAATTTACACTGTTCAAGTACATATCATCGATGACCTGACGAAAATTCCTATGTGCAATTTAATAAAATAATAAAAAATTATACTCAGTTATCGGTAACCTTCGAAAGTAGAGCAGATAGACGGACGGAAAGGTTTGTTGTTACTTCAACAACTCTACCTATAAGTATCTAGAATTTCCCTGATTAAAATTGCCATCTTAGACGATGAGTATACATAAAAATCAAATTACTTATTTCTTTAAAAAACTGATTACTATTGCTGCTGTCTCATGCCTATCATAGACTCTCTCAATTCAAAAACAAACTAGACAAGATGTAATAATATAACAATAGTGACTACTAGTTTTTTCCACTTTTAATTGACAGAATTGTAAGAGGTGAGTAATAAACAAAATATAAAAAAGCTAAATACTTTGAGTTGCTTTTTTTGAGTCTTATGCATAATGGGAAACAAAGTAGTAAAAGTAAACAATTTTAGTAGCTTCTTGAAAGGTGTTTTTTTTTATTTTTATGAAAATGTACGTTGCTATGTAAAATTAATTAATTTACTTGCGTTATCAAGATAAGCTCATTTTATTGTTATTTTATTTTGAATATTTAAAATCAGGACCCCTAACTATTATAACTTTTATCATAAAAGTCGGAGGATAACAGTTCACTTTTTTCACTTTTATATTTTTTGAACACAAAATCATTATAATTTTAATTTTTTCGAGCAGAAATAAAAATTATTTATTAATTTTTATTTTTTTCTAAGTAATATGTATAAACATTATTCTCAGTTTTTTCTTACATCTAGAAATTGTATTGTAAAACACAAAAAATGCCAAAATGAAAAAAATCGCCAAAACAAAATAAATTGCCAAAATGAAAAAAAGGTCCAAAACGAAAAAAATCCATAAATCAGAAAAAATCTTTAAAACTAAAAAAACAAAATATTCTTAAATAAAAAAAAAAATGCCAAAATTGAAAAGAATGTTGAAATGAAAAAATCGCTAAAACGTAAAATAACGGTGAAACGAAAAAATTGCCTAAATAGAAAAAACGCTAAAACAAAAATAAAACGCCAAAATTAAAAAAAAAAAAAATAAAGCGTTTAAAATTTCTACTAACACATACGCAAAATACATGTGTATGTATAATAAAAAAGTGCGTGTATTTGTCGACATTTGAAATTTTCGTAAATTATGGGAATTTTTTTTACCAATTTATAAAATGCGAGATAATATTAATTTTATTAAATTTATAGACAATTTTCGATAAATTTTTAATTTAACAAATTTCGATCATTTTTCAATTTATACAAAAATGTTAATAACTTTTCATTAAAAAAATGTATGCTTTAATTTTTATAGAAAAAAAATATTCTTTATAAAAAAATTTGACTAATTTTATTTTTATAAAAAATTTTCGATTAATTTTCAATTTATAGAAAATTTCTATATTTTTTTTATAGAAAATTTTCGATAACTTTTCTTTTTATGGGATGTTTTTGATAATGTTTTTTGATATTTTTGAAAATGTTCTATTTGAATAAAATTTTTGGTAAATTTTTTATTTATATATTTTTGAAATTTTTGTTTTTATAAATAAAATTTTCTTTTTGTAGTAAATTTTTATAAATTTTAATTTTATTCATTTTATTTGTTTTCAAAATAATGAACGCTAAAATTCCTTTTTATAGAATATTTTTAATGAATGTTTTCTACTTATAGACAATTTTCAATAGTTTTCTATTAAGAAAAATAACATTTTTTATAATAAAAAAAAGCAAATTAAAAAAAAAGCAAAAAAAAAATTAAACTAAACTAAATTGAGGATCTATATATAAAAATAGGATTTTTGGTGACATGAGGCAAAATTTGTATGCCAACACTGGCTTTATTCGACCTCTCTACCCAGCAAAAATAAATTGAATTGATTCAAAGTGATAACAACCACTTTCACGACTTCTAAATCAATAGTGCAATCAAATTCATTCTGAATGGCGTTTTAAATTCGAAATTATTCATCATAAGGAAAGTGTGATTAAAATGAACATCCAAAAATATAATTTAACTGTGATTAGATTAGTTGTTATGTTTCACTTATTTTCACAATTTTTTTTTTTTTTTTATAAAATAAATAATCGTTTTTAAATCGTGTAACATGCATGTGTTTATCGCAATCATTCGAATGAAAAGCTGTTTCGTTGAATTTTCGCATTAACACATGTACTCCAATGACACACTAATGTTAAAATCATGTATCACTAAAATTGAACTAAATCATCATTTGAACCCCTGATTCAACTCCATATCTGTATGTAATTTTTTCTGTTCTACTTTAAAAAATTTTAGGAAAAAAAAAAAAATTTAATTTTTTTTTTTTTTTTTTGTATTTAAAAATGATTTTCGAATAAAATTAAAATTTGCTAATAGGTATTTATTTACTATATAAATTACATCTGTTTCTGTATTTGATTGGTCACAATCGTTAAACGCTTCTAGTAACATTGTTTTACTTCATTGTTAATAGCGGCTCGAATTTTCTAATGGGAATTATTGTATACCAAAAATAAGTTTCATTTACGCAAAACTATTTTATTTCAATACGATAGGGATAGCGAAGCACCCCAGGTATAACCTAGTAAAAATAATTACGAATTTTGCTAATTACATGATCAACTGCTTTTATATTTAATAATAAAGTACATGACTAAGATAAAAATTAAAAACAAAAACCTCATTGAAATAAATTATTTTCTGTGAATGACCTTTTTGTTATAGAAAGTAGTTATACACTACCATGCACGAACTGAGAAGATTAAACCTATAAACCTTATCAACTGAAACAAAAATCATACTCAAATAAATATTAGAAAAACTAATTCAAACAGCTTTTTATAGCCTTCAAATAAAATGTCGTTTTATATAAAAGTCTTTAAATATATATCCATGGTCTCAAATTGAAAAAATATTCGTGATTGTTATGATTAAAATAACTTTTAAGAATATATGAATGTCTGTCCGTCTTTATGTTGAATAGATTTTTTGAAGTCCATAGTCCAATAAAAAAATTTCTTTGATCACATATATGGCATATAGCCATGATAATTTTGGTATTGAAATTCAGCGAAATCCGTTTAGAAATGGATTAGAGCAGTCTCAAAGATTTTTCCAATTTTCTATACCCAAATTTAATAATATTTTCTATTTCAAATGCATATAACATTCATATATAAACGTTTTTATAATTGAAATTTTGGAGATTGAATAGTCTAGAGAAAGTATTATAGACTACAAGCAAAAGTTCGTATCCCCGGTACTCCTTATAAATTTCTGTTTTTTTTTTCTAAAAAAAGAAAAAAAAAAATATAAAAATTTTCATTATTAAAAAAATTAATTTGACAAGAATTTCTAGGCACGTTTTGATGTGTTTTTTATAAAAAAGTATTATTTAGATTTAAGTTGCGTTCTAAGCTTTTTATATATGTAATAAAGATAATTCCAATATGCTTATGTATTTATGAAATATAGATTTTGTGAAGGGTATAAAGATTCGGCCCAGCCGAACATAACACTTCCACTTGTTTCATCTAATGTTGTTTGTTCGTTTTTTTTTTTTTTTTTATACAAATTACAACAATTTCTATTAACATTTATTCTACAGCTTGCCAACAAGTTAATAAACAATCAACGTGTACTTAAAAAACTAGACATCATGAATGAATAGGTGTATGCATGGGTACACTTCTATATATTTACATGATGTTATATTCATGTATTATATGTAAGTTACACTATGTCGATTTCTATTTAAGCGTAGCACAAAAAATGTTTATTAAAAAAATAAATTTAGATGATAATAGACACTTATGTCTATTACAATTTAAAATAACTTACCAATACCAACTTTAACTATAGCCACATAACGACGATGTTCACGTTCTTGTAACTCTTTTCTGTGCCATATATAATCCCAAATCCACATTTGATATCAAAAACGACACCAACACACACCAATGATTCTAATAAATGCAGCAAGTGTAAACGTCACAATTTCAATTGTTATAAACAAAAATAGATAATTTGGAAACAACTACTAAAATACATCACCCCGAACAAAATTTACTAATACAAACAAGATTCAAACACTTATAAATATATATATAAATGACTGAGTAAGCAAAATTATATTAAGATAGAAAAAGAAAAGAAGAAAACGTTGAAATACTACAAATTATATCATGGACTATTATGAAAGTATAAAGAAAACAAGTTTTTAAATACAATACTTCTTTTTAAATGATTGTTATATTGAATTATTTCACAATATGTTTTTTAACAACACTATTAAGCGAAATTAATTTCAAATATTTTTAATGAACCTCAAGAAACACCTTTAATTAAACGTTCAATTTGGAAGACCCGTAGACAACTAAAAGAATTTCTCTTTCATTCATTCTTTTTTTTTATAAAAAGTAATAAAAAAAAACGTAAACAAAGAACAATGAATGTTAAAATATTAAAGCCAGACAGACACACTGGAGAGAGTAATGTACTCCGTATGCTTATACAAACGTATATACATGTATGTATTTACATAACAGGGATGGAAAATGAAAATAATTTTCGGTATAAAAATAAATTTCAAATAGTTCTTTTTTCAACCACTAAAATTCGAATTCTTGAATTATTTATTTTTTATCTAGTGCAAAACTCAAAGAATTTAATTTGTATATCTAAAGCGAAGGATTAAATACGATGTAAATTCATTAAATGATTTTATTTAGGTTAGTGAAATATGAAGATCTTAATAAAATGTGGCCCTTTTATTAAAATAAACTTACGGAGAAAAAGTCGTCCAAGATCAACTCCTTAAAATCGAGCTTCAGCTTTAATTTTGTTAAAATATAGTACATTATTTGATGTGTTTGAAATTCGGAACATTTTCACTTCAATTTTATTTACAAAGCAACTTGTAGTTTTTAGTAATGAATGTAGATATATTTTAGAGTTTACAATTTTATTCATTAAAATTTAATTATTACTTCTGAACACCAATTGTAAATCTAAACCAAATGTGTTAAGAAAAACACACTTTTGTTCGCAAATTTTATATCTCCAAAATATATTTTCATTTAAAAAGGTTTAATTCGAATTGTGGAATAGCAAGCTAAACATTTGACAGTATCAAATGACTCTAGGGAGTACTTCGATACTTTTGAATGTTAAATAGTATAAAAAAAGTACTATAACTTTACTGTTACATATATATATTCGTATAAATAAATAAGAGAAAAGTATTGGCTCTGAGAAATCAGGAAGACATTAAAAAATAAAGGTGATAAAAAAGTTGTTCAAATAAAATATAAAATAAAAAGTCTGAGGTTGAAAAGCTGAAATATTTATTTGCTTTAACTTGTTATAACCTATGTAACATGAGGAGCACATGATAAATCAGTTTTATAAATTTTTAATATGTATTTTCAAAATTTTGAGTTGTGCTCAAATTTATCTTCTCTAATTCTGTAATTCTTTTGTTATTTATTATTATTATTATTATTATTATCATTATTATTATCAATATTATTATTATCATTATTATTATTATTATTATTATTATTATTATTATTATTATGATTATTATTATTAATTATTATCATTAATTTTTATACCTATGTTAATTTTGGGGAAATAGGCAACCGTATGCATTTGTTAATGTTTTGGTCAAATATTAAAAGCAAATTTTTAAACATTAAAAAATAAAAAGAATTCTTTAAAAATTTTCAAGTTTAACTGAAATTTATTATAACTAAAAATAAAAAATTAAATAAAAAAATTTTGTGTAAATAAAACTTATTTGTGGTATACAATAATTTCAATACCTTTCAAATATATATTTTTTTATACCGATTTAAAAAATATAATACATCTTAGTTTTTCTATATAAAGAAAAAAAAAACTGCGAAAATTTACGGTTAAATATAAAAACCGAAAAAGCACATTCATAATTCAACTCTTTTTTCTCTCCTAAAATTCTTTACAGTAGAGAGTATACAAATAGAGGCGGAACTCTAGGTAGAGAATTTTTTGAAAAAATTAATTTTTATTTCTTTCAGAAACAACAAAATATATTTGATTACATGTAGTTTTTTTGTTGCATGAGTTAGGTTTTTGGCAACCGACTAAGGTTTATTACAATTAGTTTAGTCTGTTATTACTCTTTGGTAGAGAGGTCGAATAAAGCTCTGAATAACTGTAATTCTCATATCTCTCAAACATCAAATTGGACCAGTGTTGTCAAAACTTTAACTTTTATTTTTCAGTTGTCGAAAAATTATTCAATAATGGAAAATATTGAAGAAATTTGTTTGTCTTTTAGCAAAAAAATTTATATTTTATGTGTGTTCTAATTTTCGTGCTTTATGATATTAAGATTTATGCGCATGCATAAAGATTTATTTAGTGATAATTTTTCTATATATTTATTACATCTTAAAGAAAAATATCTGGCGGTATATTCTTTTTTCATCTAGATGATTGCCTATTTTTCTTCCAGGCGTATTGATTTCTTATTGCCTAGATGTATCGCCTGTAATTCACAATCTCTCCCGATAATTAACATTTTTCTTCAGCAATACGACTTCGAATCACTTTCATATTATTTTTCTTACTAATTTTAATAAAATTTATATTACACACATTTATAAGAAAATATCTTTCTAATAGCCGTTTTTTATTATAATCGATGTATACTGTTAGCATTAAAGGATTTTACAGGAAATATGTTTGCCTATTAATTATGTATTTTTGTAAGTTGTAAAAACATTTTTGTTGTGAACATAAGATTTAGTTTTTAAAAATTAGAAAAACTGTAGAACTTATTCGATTTTATCTGAAGTAACTTATAACAACTGTTCATACATTTCACATTTTTGCCCCAATATGTATTTACCAAATCAAACATCAAATAAAATACTTTTGGATAAATTTAAGCCTCAGTTAGTAGATTCGTAACGAAGTGAATTGAATTAATTATCCACGGAATTAATTTAATACAGTTAGGCCTAAATGATTAACCCTAAGAATTATTTTCTAAGGAATGATTTTAAAGAATGTTAAATTCAGTTTTTTAAGCTGAATTAAATTCATACGTGAATTAATTTTAAATAGAATGAATTCTTTCGTAGCTCTGATGTTGTATATGTAACAGATTGAGTCAGCTGACACGTTCAAGCACGTTACGAATCTAATAACTGAAGCTTTAGATGTTTAATAACATTTTTAGTTTTTAAGCGATTTAAAGAATTAATATCTCGTTTTATTCTAAACAAAATAAGATTTAAAATTTTATATACAAATATGTTTAGACTTGAAGAAATAAAAGCAAAAATTTACATCAAAATCGCAATGTTAAAAAGAAAAATAAATATAAATATGTTTATTTGGAATATAAATTGGTCCTTTTTTGAAAATTTGCATTTTTTTGGAAAATTAGTACATTTTTGAAAAGCGGTACTTTTTTAGAAAATGCCTTTTTTTAAAATTTTAATGTTTTGTAAAAATTGGTACATTTTGAAATATGGTAAATTTTTTGCAATTGCTACTTCTTTTAAATTTGGCATTTTTTTAAATTTAGTAAATTTTTACTTTTTATGAAAAATGAGTAAGTACTTTTTTTTGAAATTTTGAACTTTTTGGAAAATGCATGTCTTTTTTTTATTTTTTTACAATTAAGTAGTTTTTTAGAAACCGTCATTTTGAAAATTTGGTACTTTTTTCGGAAATGGTTACCTGTTTTGAAAATTTGCAATCTTTTCTAAATTTGTTATCTTTTTTCAAAATATGCTGCCTTTTAGAAATATGGTACTTTTTGAAAAATTTTTTATTTACACTTATTTTGTGCATTTGAAACTTAATACTCTTTGGAAGTTTAGTATTTAATTTTTGAAAATTGGTATTTTTTTAATTTAGTACTCCGGAAAATTACTACTTTTTGAAAATTGGAAAAAATGTGCCCATTTTTGAAAATTAGTACGTTTTGCTGAAAAGTGGTGCTTTTCTTGAAAACCGGTTCTTATTATTTTTATTAAGAATCGTTGCTTTTTGATTTTGAGAAATTATACTTTTCCTGAAAATGTATTTTTTAACTATTTCTTCAGTCATTTATAGACTCATTTTGTTGGGACCTTTTTAAATTTGATTTTAACGTTTTTTGTTTTCAATTATAAATTTTTCAAATAAAACCTGCAAATTTGATAAACAAAATTTTAACAATAATTTAAAATGGTTATTCCATTTTAAATTATTCCCTAAAAGTTGGTGAATAACAAAATTTACCTAAAGGTACAGCAGCGGATCTCTTTCTGATTCACCTGTCCAAAAAAAGACCTCTGAACAACCAACTAATGATAAGAAAAGCAAGACATGAACTTAAATTATACATAGTATATACATACATACACACATGCCTACACACATATGTACGTATATATTTAAACAGACATTATTATTGTTTTTACTGCTGCTGATAAGCAACAAAAGTATCGGCATTTTAACAAGAAATAGAAACAAATTTTAAAATATGAAAAGGTAGCACAAATATAGCAGTAACAGCATTAAAATAAAAATAATTTTCATGTTCTAACCACGAATAGGTCACTTTTTGTTGCCGAGGTTATTTATACCTATTTATATTATATACCTAAATATATAATCGATGCACTAGTTAAGAAAAAAAATAAATAAACAGATGCCGCCACGTAGAAGTACCATGCGTGGCAATATTTTGTTTGTACTTTATCATTATAGGAGAATGAATATGCATACATATGTATGTTTATGGCTGACTGATTGTCATTTGACGCTATATCTATATAAAACATGTGAATGTGTGTAATATTTTTTCTCCAAGAAAAAGAAAAAATTAAGACAGACGACACTCATGCCTTCGCAAAGAACTTAATTTTTATATTCTATAAAAATGACGTCAACCATGTGTAGAGATTCCTTTTAATTTTTTCCTTTGGATTTTTGAAACACTTACCTACAAACAGATAGATTCTGGGTACATTGGTTTTTTGTTCAATCATTTCCAGTCCTTTATACCAGGGCTTAGATTTGTCGTTCAACGACTTGTCCAAAGAAACCTTATATTCGCCCCATTTTTGTTGAACATTAGCCAAATGTGCTGCCATGATTTCCTCTTTTATAGGGGTCTGTTCGAAAAAAAATCATATTTTTTATATTTTGTTATATGTTCAACACCAAAAATAAGCTTTTGTTGTCTGTTTTATTACCACTTGTTTGCGCTTACCTTTTTTGTAGAAAAGTGATTGTTTAAATTTAATTTAGAAAAAAAAATTAACTTAATTTCAGCCACTAAAAATTTGTCTCCGATTTTCCTGAGAGTTCTTTCAAAATGTCAGTTGATTAGAAGTTACAGTGTGGGTAACTTTGTTATTTTCTTTTAACAATGAGCGATTTTGAAACAAAAGGGAAGAAGTGTTTAGCTGTTTAAAAGAAATTTAGGGTTTTTTTCCAGACCTAGTGTCTATACTGGACAAATTTTTATCAAGACAAACGTCAGAATCAGTGCAATTCTATACAAGACAACTTCAGTTAAACAGCTAATTATTATTTTTGATTGTTACAGCTGTCGAACTGCATATATAAAAAACATTAATGAATTTGCCATGTTGCTTTTCTTTGTGCAGCTGATGCCAACTTCCAAAATTTTGCGTTAATTTTATTTTTATTTATTTATTATTCTTAACAAATTTACCACTTAACAAAAACTACAATAAAAAAAAAAATATATATAATATTAATGATAAACAAATTTATAAAACTTATATGTTTATGAAGAGAAGTAAAGAAAGGAAAGAATATATAAAGATTAGAGGGAAAGAAATGAATCTCAAATGCAGAATGTCATAATATCATAAATCAAATTATAAATCATTATTTTAAAGATAAAGTAAAGTTTTTCTCTTAAAGGTATCACATGAAAGTTCAAATTTTCTAAGTGAATTTAGTAAATGGTTAAAAATTCCGGCTACTCGAACATGAAAAGAACGCTCCAAGGTAGGCGTCAGTCTTGGTATTAGCATTTGGCGATTGCGGATAGAACGACTAAATAAAAAATGATTTTAAATACAAAATATTGTCTGAGATATACATAAAAATTGCGCAAAAAAAGTGCGAATTTCTTAAATGAAAATGACATGTTTACTCTGTGACTGATTGAAAATAATAATATCTTATAGGATTTATTAGAATACGTACTTAAAATTTAACGTAATATAAACAAAACGGTTACTCTCTTATTCTCACATATATCAGCGTTAATCTCAGTGACAGACATGGAGTAACCTAGTGTCTACATTAGGTAAATTTTTATCAAAACAAACGTCAAAATCATTGCGAATATATACAAGGTAACCCACAAAAACAACAATATGGCGTATTCATTATTGTTTTTTATATATGCAGTTTGACAACTGTAACAACCAAAATAATAATCAACTGTTTAACTAAGGTTACCTTGTATATATTCGCACTGATTTTGACGTTTGTTTTGATATAAATTTGCCTAATGTAGACACTAGACACTAAGATTTAACATAATATAAACAAAATGGTTACTCTCACATATTATATAAGCGTTAATCTCAGTTGTAGAACTACGATTACACAAAACAAAAACATTGGACATTTATTGAATTATAAATTATTATTACAATTATTTGAATTATAAAAGAATTATTTTTTTATTAAAGTCATATTAGAGTATGTTTTTTGAGGTTAGTTTATTATGAAATTGGTAAATAAAAGAAAAACCAATATCGTTGGATATATATTACGTTTATACGCACGATTATTGCAAATAAAAATAACTTGCAAATAATTAACTCCATTTTTATACGTATTTCAACTATTTTTAATTAGCTTCATTAATCATACTTAGTTTAGTATTTGGAAAATACTTATTTTTAATAAAATTCTAATGGAAAAAATATAAAACAGATTTTTTTCCAAAAAATGCAAACTTTAAAAATAAAAATACTACTTGTTTCAAAAATGTTTAAACTTTTAAAAAGTATAAATTTTAGCTTATTTTAGAAAAGTAATAATATTAAAAAAAGATATCCAAAAATATTAAAAAAAAAACAATTTTCAAAAGAGTATAATTTTTCGAAATAAGTAAAAATTTGGAAAAATTAACACATTTCCAAAAAAAAATGTGTTAATTTATAATTAGTTATCTATATAAGATTCGGTGTTACCGAATGTAGCACGCTTTTTTTTTCAGGGACCGAAAATAAGTTATTTTTGAAAAAAGAAAATATCACATAAGTTTAAACAAATATCGGAGACCAGATTTAAATATAACATATTGATCGTAATAAACTCGGCTTTCAAAAAATGTCTATGATTTTTATTTTTTTTTTTGTTTTTTCGAGCAGAAATAAATGTTATTTTCTAATTTTAATTTTTTGAGTTAATTATCAGTTTTTTTGCAGATTTTTAAAATTGACATTTTATCGACTTTTTTCTATAAATT
Organism: Protocalliphora azurea; assembly: GCA_932274085.1. Lineage (NCBI taxonomy): Eukaryota > Metazoa > Arthropoda > Insecta > Diptera > Calliphoridae > Protocalliphora > Protocalliphora azurea. Next base: position 148,734,150 of record OW026521.1, on the reverse strand, counting down.
TTGTAACTATAATTTCTGCTAAAAAAATATAATATAAAATATAAAATAACATCGTTTTGTTGTAACAACAAAAAAAGAAATGAGTGCCGCCTAGTATGAACCTAGACATATTCAAATTCAGTGTTCCCTGCATGTATGTAACTTCAAGTCAGGTTGCAATTATACACACTATTTACATACCTACATATATATCTATGTACATTAAAGTGGCCCTATTTTTATTGAGAGAAAATATGGTATCGATGTTCTCAGCACAAATGTAAATTTTATTCATATTAAGATATCATTTCGAAAATTTCTTCTTAACATTGTCCTTTTGTGAGCTGAAACAAAATAAAAATGCACTTAAAAAAAAATCACCTAAAAAAGGCCCCTTTTTTATTTTGCTGCAGCTTACGAAAGGATAATGCTAGGGAAAAATTTATGGGAAACGGTTTCTTAAAATGAACAAAATTAATATTTCAGTTGGAAACATTTCCTCTTCATACAAACGTGGCTACCCTAATGTACATAAATTAAAATTAGTTTAATTCTAAGATAATAATTTAAATCTTAAAATAAGTTCATGTTTAACATTTCTTTCTCATAACTATTATAATAACATACCTATATACTAAATAAATATATATAGTACATATATCGTGTCTGTTCAAGCGTTTTATTAAACAATGACAATTTGTTTTATATACCCCGTTTACATCTATACTTTTTAAATACATAGTTAAATTCAAAAAATTTTGTTTTAATTTTTTCTTCAAATTGCGTACATGAAGAGGTGGCATCAAATGTCTAAACTAGAGTTGTATACGGCAAAAAAGCATTTAAATAAGTCTTTTTTCACTGAATTAGCTATATTATGTGTAAGAAAAATATCTATTTAAAAACCAGACAAAATAACTAGTTCAATGAAAAAAAAAAATGTTTTTCGGGGATGTAAACCGCGTATTACAGCAAAAATAATCTTCTTAATAAAAAGAACACAAAACTACTATTCAGTACTAAGTTTAAAGTATAAAGTAACGCATTTGCGGCTTAAAATGGATTTTCTAATTCCTATTGTTTTTATAAATTTAATTATATTTACTAAATTTTACACTATAAAGGCTCAAATAAATAGTGAGTAGTTAAAAAAGAAAATAAATAATAAAATAAATTAAAGTTAAATATTCAATATAAATTTCAGTGAGCATTTATCGTAATTTACCACCTTTATATAATTTCGATAATTACGATTTTTGTTTAATGGAATCATCTTCAAAATATTGTATAGTTTTTGCTGAAATAAATTCAAATAATTATAGTGATATTTGGCAGAATATTGAAATACTATCAAATGACTTATCGCATCACTTTCGTCACGAAAATCTATTTTTCGGAATTTGTGTTGAAGAATGTAATGAATTGTTGGAAAATTTGACACCAGAGGAAGTACAAATTTATGCTATAAATAAATCATTAGAAAATGAGGTAACTATTATTGTTTTTCGTATTTCAAATAGTTTTCTTTTTATTTTTCTTAAAAGATCACAAAATACTATGAAAGAATTCATAAGCGCAGAGAGGATTATCAAAATCGTTTGTTATATCACAATGACTTGAATAAGTGTCTGAACTATCGATTTCAACGAAAATACAATTTATCAATAACAACTAGTATTGAGTATTGTGAAAAATCGGAAAGCTCACAGAAGTTAGGTAAATATTAAAAAGTTAAATTTATCTAAAATAAAAGGATACAAAATTTCTTTGGAAGACTTTAATCAATAAAGTGTTCAATAGAAAAACTATCCCAATAAAGTCTTCTATAGGAAAATTTTATTTCAATAAAATTTTCTAAAGTAAAACTTTATCCCAATAAAGTTTTCTGTACAAAAACTTTATTCTAATAAAGTTTTCTATAAAAAAAAGAATCCCAATAGTGTTTTCTATAGAAAAACCTTATCCCAATAACCGATTAAAAACTTTATCACAATAAAGTTTTATATGGAGAAACTTTATCCCATGAAAGTTTTCTATAAAAAAAACTTTATCCCAATAAAGTTTTCTATGAAAAAACTTTATCCCAATAAAGTTTTCTATGAAAAAATTTTATCCCAATAAAGTTTTCTATGGAAAAACTTTATCCCATGAAAGTTTTCTATAGAAAAACTTTATCCCAATAAAGTTTTCTATGAAAAAATTTTATCCCAATAAAGTTTTCTATGGAAAAACTTTATCCCAATAAAGTTTTCTTTAGAAAAACTTTAACCCAATTAAGTTTTCTATGGAAAAATTTTATCCCAATAAAGTTTTCTAAAGAAAAGCTTTTTCCCAATAAAGTTTTCTAAATAAAAACTTTATCCCAATTCAGTTAACTAAAGAAAAAAATATATCCTAATAAAGTTTTCTATATAACATCTTTATTCCAATAAAGTTTCCTATAAAAAAAACATTAACATAATAATGTTTTCTATAAAAACATTATTGTGAAAGTTTTCTATAAAATAAGTTTATCTTAATATGGTTTTCCATAAAGAAACTATATTTTTCTAACGAAAAAATGTATCCTAATAAAATTTTATATAGAACATCTTTATTCCAATAAAGTTTTCTATAGAAAAACATTTTCTATAAAAACCTTATTGTGAAAGTTTTCTATAAAATAAGTTTATCCTTATTCCCAGTAAAGTTTTCTATGGAAAAACTTTATCCTATAATATCTTATAATATTACCTATAGAAAAACTTTATCCCATGAAAGTTTTCTTTAGAAAAACTTTATCCCAATAGAGTTTTTTATGGAGAAATTTTATCCCAATAAAGTTTTCTGAAGAAAAACTTTTTTCCAATAAAGTTTTCTAAATAAAAACTTTATCCCAATTCAGTTTTCTAAAGAAAAAATTTATCCTAATAAAGTTTTCTATAGAACATCTTTGTTCCAATAAAGTTTTCTATAGAAAAACATTTTCTATAAAAACCTTATTGTGAAAGTTTTCTATAAAATAAGTTTATCCTTATTCCCAGTAAAGTTTTCTATATAAAAACTTTATTCTATAATATCTTATAATCTTACCTATAGAAAAACTTTATCCCATGAAAGTTTTCTTTAGAAAAACTTTATCCCAATAGAGTTTTTTATGGAAAAATTTTATCCCAATAAAGTTTTCTGAAGAAAAAATTTTTCCCAATAAAGTTTTCTAAATAAAAACTTTATCCCAATTCAGTTTTCTAAAGAAAAAAATTAATCCTAATAAAGTTTTCTATAGAACATCTTTATTCCAATAAAGTTTTCTATAAAAAAACGTTAACACAATAATGTTTTCTATAAAAACATTATTGTGAAAGTTTTCTAAAAAATAAGTTTATCTTAATATAGTTTTCCATAAAGAAACTTTATCCGAATAAAGTTTCTTTAAAAAAACATTATCCGGTTAAAGTTTTCTACAGAAAAGCTTTTTGGTTTAAGTATTCTTTGAAAAATCTTTATCCTAATAATATTTTATAGATAAATCTTTAAACTTTTTTTTTATAGAAAAACTTTATCCGATTAATGTTTTGAATATAAAAACTTTATCCTCCTAAGGTTTTCTTTATTCGTTAATTAATTTAGTAAATTCTAAAAAATCTCTTTATTAATTTAGATTTTTTGGATATTATATTCTGTCTTATATTTGTCACCATTATGTTGCTTAATATTTTTTGCTCTCTTTACGATTATCGCTTAAAAATGCAACATCCAATAAGATCTGAAAATAAGGACTTCTACAAAATGAAAATTCAGGATTCAGGTATATTCTTAGAAGCTTTCTGATATTTTCAAACTTATGCTTCTATTTTTATTTTTTAGGTTATAAAAATCTTTTAACTTCCTTCTCAATATGTCGCAACTACTATCGCATTACTAGATCACCTACGAAAAGCTCTAATTCATTTGAATCCGTTTTGAATTTTACTTATGCATTTCGAGTTTTTGTTCTTTTCATAGTAATTCTGGGTCACTGTATAATGGTGCTGATGTCCATGCAAATACAAAATCCTGAATTTTTAGAAAGCTATTACTATAAAGCGGAGGCAATATTATTTCAAAATGGTTCAGCAATTATACAAATATTTTTTGTTTTAGCAGGATTTCTATTAAAATTGAAATTTGACGAAATGAATATTATAACGCCGCTTTCATCATATAAAATGGGTAGTTTGGTTTATGCACAATATTTTTTAAGTCGTTATTTAAGGTAAATTTGGAAGGAAATTGATTTTATAGAGAAAAATAATTTTATTGTGATTATTTTTTAAGAATAATTCCATCTTTGATGTTGGTTATATTATTTAATGGCACATTTTTTATACGTTTGGGAGATGGACCATTTTGGCGTCATACTACTGCAGCTGAATATACATTTTGTAGAGATTATTGGTGGAAAAATGTCTTAATGATAAATAACTTTATGCTAAAGGACAGCGTAAGTTTGTTTATAAAATCAGTTTTATTTTTTATTTAGAAATACATAAAGCATCGATAATGAAATTCAAAAGGATCTATATTAAATAAATATCTTCGTTTAAAGCAAGGACAGAATTTTAATACTAAAAAACTGCTTTTTATTTCTATTTCAATCGAAAAACAAATTTTGTTGTTTAAAAAATAATAAAGATTCATCATACTTTTTTATTTTCTTCAATAATTTAACCTTTTTGTTTTTGATCGAAATAAAAAAATCGTTTGTGATATTTGTTACATAGTGTCTACATTAGAGATTTTTTATCAAGACAAACGTCAAACTTAACGCGAATTTGTGGAAGGTGGCAACAGTTGCACAAAAACAACAATATGGCGTATTCATTATTGTTTTTTATATATGCAGTTTGACAACTGTAACAACCAAAATAATAATCAGCTGTTTAAATAAGGTTACTTTGTATATATTCGCACTGATTTTGACGTTTGTTTTGATATAAATTTGCCTAATGTAGACACTAGGTTACAAAAGTTACAAAAGTTATTTTTAACCTTTTTCACTGGATGAACAATTTTTTAAACTTTGTTTTTGTTTTAATGGAAAATTTCACTTCTTTGACGCGTTTTCAAGAATAGACACCTATATGCATTTATCAGTTCTCCAACAATTTTTTATATATACTTGTTTTTATTGCTTAAAAAAGTGTTATTTTCGGTCCCTGGTTTAAAGTAATATTTATTTATCCATTAATTTTAGTGTGCTCATCATACATGGTTTTTGGCAGCTGATATGCAGTTATATGAACAGTTTCTGTTAACCGCTATTTTAACGGCCCGGTAAGTACAAAAGAAGTAGTTAATTATTACAAATAATATATGTAAATTATGACAATTCCATAAAATTTAAACGAAATAAGAAATAATTTACTTTAAACTTAAGTTTACTCTTTTGTATATCTTTAAAGTTATTTCTTCTTTTTATAGTTTTCAAAAATTGAGAAAACCTCTCTATATATTAATTGGTATAACTGCCTTTCTAGTACCCGGATTTATAACATATTTTTATAAATTAGATGCTATACATTTTCTAAAGCCAGAGTAAGTTTTATTTTTAAACGTCAATTCTTTTAATTAATCATCATATTAAAGCTTGAAATCATTTTAATTTCAGAAGTTATCGTTATTTATATTTCAAAGATGTCGATACATTTTATCGAATTTATCCTCAATTTTATTGTAATATTGGTGGTTATTTAGTGGGTTTTATGTGTGCCGAAATTTACTTAGAAAGCAAAGTTTATAAAAAGCAAATTTTTAATCAATATCGCGGTGTAATAAAATATGAAATTTGTCTACTAGCATTCATTTTTCTAACTTTTATGGGGCTATTATTTTCTGGAAATCTAGTGATACATGGAAATGTAAAAAATTCTATATGGTTGAGTTTATATGCTAGTTTATATCGCAATTTGTGGTGTATCTTCGGGGGATTTATTATATTATGTATGATAAAGAAAATGGGTTGTAAGTATAAAGAAACTATTTCAATATTTTATTTTTTATATAAAATTAAAAATTTTTCTTCTTTAAGGGATTATTTACGAAATTGCCTGTTTGCCTGTATTTCGTATCTTGGGTAGAATATCTTTTCAATCATATCTGTGGCATGTTACCGTTTTAAAGGCATTAGAGGGATTTTATCGCCAACCGATTTATCTAAATGAATTTTATATGGCAAGTTGATTTTAATATAATAATTATATTTTTTACATTATATATTTTTTTTAGTTTTGTCAAATAATTTTGGCATTTACTTTAACAAACTTTGTGGCTTTTGTTGTGACAATATTTGTGGAATATCCAATTAGTGAGATTATTAATTATTTATTAAAGCGAGGTATTTATTTATAGTTTTAAAATAATTAAATATTATACTAACTAAAGTACGTTTTCCTAATCTTGCTATTTACTTTATAATAATTAGTTTCTTGGTGCATCATGATCTACTTTTTTTGTTGTCCAAGTATTTGTCATTTTATATTATTTAATTCCAATTTTAAAATTTATTGTTATAAAAAACAAGGTAGATGCTTAAAAATGCTCAGTTTTAATACTCTATTCATTAAATTCTATTCAAATTACTATTATATTTGAAAAATAAGGATAGAGCCGCCCATAGTATTGTGAAGTCTTCCAGGAAGATCTGTCCAGACAAGGTACAAGCAAATGGGTTTTAAAAGTACCAATACTAAGAAAATGGTTCTGCTATTACAAAAACTTAAATTTTTAGCCTTTCCCATGGCTATTTTCAAACTCCTTTCGGTCTTTAGAATTTTTTAATAAAATTTTAAATTCATTCATACAAATAACTTTATTTTGAAATGATTCTTACACTTTAACGATTATTTTTACATTACGAGTCATTTTATTATATTAGCAACATGTAGAAGTTAATTTTGCTTAGAATAGGTACTTCTTTGACAATAAGGGTAAAAAACTAATTCTCTTTTGGCGAGAACGATATCGTTACCGTTTTACTTCGTGGTGATACGATTTCTGGAAATCAGTTTCTGCTAATTTTCATTCAAATTTGTTATTTTACATAACTAAATGTTTCTTTTACCTAGTGTCTATGTTAATCAAATTTATATCAAAACAAACGTCAAAATCAGTGCGAATATATACAAGGTAACCTTAGTTAAACAGTTAATTATTATTTTGGTTGTTACAGTTGTCAAACTGCTTATATAAAAAACAGTAATGAATACGCCATATTGTTGTTTTTGTGCAACTGTTGGCACCTTTCACAAATTCGCGTTAAGTTTGACGTTTGTCTTGATAAAAAAATCTCTAATGTAGACACTATGTAATCTTCAGATACAGATATTTTGCATTTTAAGACAAATATCTTCATTTCACTTCATTATCCCATTCTGGAATCAAGAAATCTTCCTGGATTGCGGTGAAGACTTCACAATAATTTGGGCGGAATAATCCTTATTTTTCAAATGTATTAATAGAATTTATGGAGTAGAATATTAAAATTTAGCATTTTTAAAGCATCTACCTTCCATTTTGTAATAATAAATTGAAAAATTAGAAGCCAAATTAGAGAATTTAGTAGAGTATCACTTTATTTTGTCGCACAAAATCCATGGCCAACACAATATTTTTAACTCAAACGAGAAATACAAATAATTTCAAAACTTCTTTTGTTTATTAAATTAAACAATATAAAATGACAAATACGGGGACACCAAAAAAGTAGCTCATAATGCATTTAGAAGACAATTATGAAGTAAATAGCAAAAGTAGGAAGCCGCACTTTATTTTATTTATTTATTTTTTTTCATTATATAGATATATCCAAAAATCAAACTAGAAACCGAGGTAATGACATGAAACCACATTTGGAGCAAGTTCATATATAAAACTTAATATCTGTGGCAGTATTTTAAAATATCTTAATCTTGAAGCAATTTAGCCTTATTATTTATAATCAAATTTTAAATTTATAAATATTAATAATTTTAAACTTTTATAAGTTTTAAATTTGATTATGAATGACTTCTAAAGTCATTAGTTCTACAACTGGTGTAATGAGAACCATTTCAGATTATTTAATAGCATTCTTGGAATTAGAGGTGTCATTAAGAAATGTTATTTTCACAGTGCTTCCACAGAACTAGTTCCGTTGGACAAATTTCGAACAAAAATCATTGGTTGCAACGCCAAACTAGAACGAATATGGGCTATTTGCAAGCATTCGGGCACTAGTTATAGATCTAATAGATTTTTTCCTGGTTACATAAATAATATAAAAAATATATTTATAGCAAGACGCAGGTAATGGTCTAATCTGTATCTTAAAATGTAAATAGATCTTAAGTTTTATATACATAAGATTTTAATATATATTTTATAGGCAGACAAAAAAGTAGAGCAAATTAATTTTATATAAAAGGATTACTTAATTAACAAATGTTTTTTTTTTTTTTAAGGCACTTTTTTATTAAATATTTGGTAATCCTTGCAAATTTATATACTTTTTATATTATTTTTTATTATTATTATTTTTTATTTTTTATTTTACTTTATTATTATATTTTTTATTTGTCTACATTAGGCAAATTTATATCAAAACAAACGTCAAAATCAGTGCGAATATATACAAGGTAACCTTAGTTAAACAGCTGATTATTATTTTGGTTGTTACAGTTGTCAAACTGCATATATAAAAAACAATAATGAATACGCTATATTGTTGTTTTTATGCAACTGTTGCCACCTTCCACAAATTCGTGTTAAGTTTGACGTTTGTCTTGATAAAAAAAATCTCTAACCTAGTGTCTACATTAGGCAAATTTATATCAAAACAAACGTCAAAATCAGTGCGAATATATACGAGGTAACCTTAGTTAAACAGTTGATTATTATTTTGGTTGTTACAGTTGTCAAACTGCATATATAAAAAACAATAATGAATACGCAATATTGTTGTTTTTGTGCAACTGTTGCCACCTTCTACAAATTCGCGTTAAGTTTGACGTTTATCTTGATAAAAAAATCTCTAATGTAGACACTATGTAATGTAAACACTATGATGCCTACATCGTTAAAAAAATTTGTCTCATTTTCGAGCACAGTATAATTGAATAAAAAAAACTGAAAATACATTTTTCTGATATATTATAGCACCTTTTTAGGTAATCAACTTTTAAAATTTATTAGACTTTATTATATTTTTCTAAAGAATAATTCTAACATTATATAACAACATTGGTCCTATTAAACTTATAAATTGTTTCAAAGAATTAATTTATTCATAAACGTTAATCTCATTGTGACCGAAATCATTAATATGCTTAATATATTTGAAAGATGATGAAGAATAAATTATCAAACATTTAAGACATACATAAGTATTGTAAGATATATTTTTTGGGGATAAAATTTTGTAAACTAAGTTGAAGCTAATTACAAATTCTAGTAAGAAAATTGAATAGCTTTTCTGCACAATTGCTTATTTAATAAAATTTTAAAAATTAGCCAAACAAATCGCCAACATGTTATATATCGCCAAAAAATTTGCCATGCTCCAGAGCCGAGTGATTTCGGCATTTTCACAATTGAGTATGAATATAAAACAAAAATCATTTAGTTGTGTTCTAGCTTTCAACGAAGAAGGGTTATGTCGCATGGTTAAACGAAAACAAAACGTATAACAAAGAGCGTATGAAAATTATTTATTTTTTTTATGTTCTAGATATAACGAACTCATTCCCAATAAAGAGCGTAAACAAATAAAATACACAATACCTTCAATTTTTATGTCCCTCTTTTTGTTTTTGAATAACGGGCTTTGTTGGTAAAAGTCGAACTCGACTTCTTGGTTTGAAAATTGGCGAGCATCGACGGAATAAGTCGATAATAGTCGGAAAATTCGAAACAACTTTATGGGGAATAGTTTCCAAGTAGTTTTTATTTAACTGTTGGAAAGGTGTATCTGGTGGGAATGTGTATCGTAAAAACTTATTTTTGTATATAACCAGCATTTTCATTGCGTATATTGTATTTGACTGCGTTGTATTTTTTTTTGTGGACTCTCAAATTTAATGGCGATGTTCTCTACCAAAATGCCAGCGTTTCCCACGTGGAGTCCTAGTCGATCTATATCTTCATATAGGTAGGTGGAATACTATATATATATATATGGTGATCTTTATTTATGATTCATTTTTATATATGTATATAGATTTAAAATAAATAATAAATTTATATTTCGTACTTTTTTTACAGTGTATATATACCCTTCATGTCAATTCCTATAAATTTGGCAGCTCTAAGTGTTGGGCAAAATGGCCACGTTTTCAGTTATACATGAAATGTCAAACTTTGTTGACGTTGACATTTAAGAGCATTTAATACTTGGACGTCGGTAACATCGGTTGTGTGCGGCATTTGTTATTGCATTTAGTACTAAAAAAAGAAACAGCAAAGAATTTTCTATCATTAAAAAACATTTTTATAATACAAAAACATTGAAATTTTACTAAAACTGTGAACATTAAAAAAATTGTAACAAAAGAAGGCAATTTAAGAAATTAACAAGTGTAAAGAAAGAAAAAAAATTTGAAGGAAAAAAAATTTAGGTCGTACTACTACGACGTTGCAGAGCAGACAGAATAACCAAATAAGAGCAGCGAAAGAAGGCGACAAATAAGACCATAAAAAGAAAACGCAAAAGAATAAAATCACATTTTTTTTTAAATCGTAAACTAATTAAAATCTTTTTGGTGGTTTTTGCATTAAATTCTTATATAATTTAAAATCGGGAAAGATTTTTTTTTTTTTTATTAAAAAGATAGAAAAGTTTCTGCTGTCAGTGACTGATTATTGTATTTTCTTCATTTTTTTTCTGTCAACGTTGCAGTCCGTCATAATCAACTGTTGTCTGAATATGTGTTTTTCTCCTACAAAGAAAGTACAATTATATTAAATAAGAAAAACACGTTTTTTTCTAGTTCATTTTTTTAATTTGCTTTTTTTTTCGCACAAAAGAAAACCTTTTGAAATAAGCAAATAATTTAGACATTTCGAAATAATTGGGTGTTTGTTAATTGAAATACATATATTTATTTTTGTCTGATTCTTTTTTTTTTCGAATCAGACGAAACAATCTTTTTTATCTTCAATATGTTAGATTCTAACAGTTACGAGTTACAATATTTTAGCTTTAATTCTTTTTTCCAGTTTTAAACTGCCACTTGTAGTTTTGGTCATAATGATGATATTTTAAACGTGTATTTTTTAGTTTTTTTTTTTTTTTTTTGTGAATTTAAAATTTTTCCACTTTCATCAATGGCCGCATTTTTAATTGAGATTTCTTGTCTTTTCTATTTGTGGCATTTCCTATTTATTATATTTTTTGTTCGTTATCTCTATTTTTGTTGCTGCACACATTTTCTCCTAATTCAGTCTCAGAGCCAGTTCAGTTCAAACATTTGATCTGTCGGTTCGGTCGTGTCGTTTTTTTTTTTTTTTTTTCTTGTTTCTGTTGAGCTGTTAACGATCACACGATCCGCAAATACTCAAGGAATTTCGAAAAACAAATATCGGAAATTGTATGACTGACAGAGTATAGGTTTACGTATGTTTTTGTTGTGTAAGTTGGTGTTTTGAAATTTTATAGAGTTATAGGTTATTTTACGGTAAATATCAGAAATGATAACAAGGTTTTGTTTTCCAGTTTATAATTTTAATAATATTTATGCAAGAAAGTTTGTATTATAAGGATCCTTATAACTAGTTAAGTTAGAAAAGTGTTTATGTATGTGACAATCAATTTTCCATAGGCCCCCGATATGGTGGGAGATGAGATATATTTAAAATATATCAATATATCGGCTAAGGTTTTGAGAATTTTGCTATTGAAAATCTTTAAAATCGTTTCATTAATAGCAGAGTTATAAGTAGTAACCAAAAAAATATATATTTTATATATTTTTTTAGATTGCTATTTTTTGGGTTATCTTTTTGAAGTTTTGAGAAAAGCTACGGACCATAGAAAACAACAAGAAGTCCTACTTTTTTTAATTCGCTCTGAAAAAAGAAAATGAAATACTCTTCACACGTGTAAAATAAATTCTGTAGAAAATACTACTAACACATACAAAGAGTTAGGCTTTTTTGACAGTTGATTTAGTTTTTTTGAGAGCAAGTTGGGACTTCTCCCGACTTGTATCTATCAGATACTTATTTCATTTTTCCTTTTAAAATAAAAAATTCACCAACAATTAAATTACACAGTATAGAATTTTTAATGAAAATCGGGTTTTCAGCAAAGAAATAAAGATCCAGTTTCAAACAGAATTAAAAAAAACTAAACTTTACCAAAAACCACTTTTTAAAGACGGTATTTTCACAAAAAAAATTTCAAAAACCGAAATTTCAGCAAAAACCGATTTTCATGAAAAACTGAAAAAAATATTCACATATGTCAAATTTTCATTCAAAAATATTTCTTTACAAAGTTTTAATAATAATAATAAAATAATAATAAAATAATAATAATAAAATAATAATAAAATAATAATAATAAAATAATAATAAAACAATAATAATAATAATAAAATAATAATAATAATAATAATAATAATTAATAATGATAGTAATAATAAATTTTCACATAAAATCCGGATTTTTATAAAAAAAATCGAACTCCAAAATCAAATTCATAAATCAATAAAACTTTTTTTGCAGAAACCGGATACACCTCAAACCGGATACTAAAAAAAATAGAATTTTCAACAAAAATAAATTTTCAGGATTATTTCTTTGTAATACATTTTTTTTTTTTTTGCCATATAAGGTTTGTTTCACTAGAAAACTTTATTTCTTCACAATAATTTTTTTTTCGCAAAAAAATCCAATTTTCCCCAAGAACTGAATTTTAACTAGAAAAAAAAAAATTAAAAATTATTAGCATAAATTTTGTTGGTAATTAACTTAGGCTTAATTTCTTTCATTGTTACTTAATAGAAATATGTGTTATATATCATTAAAAAGCTTATAAAAAACGTGTATTTTAATATGAACAAAAATTCGTTTAATTTCTCTCATGGAAGAATTTTCAAATGAAGGAAAATATGTTTCGCAAAAAGAGAAAAAAAAAACCTTTTCCGTATAACTGTTGGATTATACTTCTAAGCATTTTGTTGTATCGTTAAAAATATACCAGATTTCTTAAAATTCATTGGCAGTAAATTTTGTTACATCTTGTTCTGAATTATAATTACTTTCAGATGTAGAAAATTTAAATTCATCCTTTAAATCCTAGTCTTCTTTTTTTTTTTTTTTTTTTTTTTTCTTAATAAAAAATAAAGTTGTTTCGCCTTGCATGGTCGGAATTGTTTTCTTTCTAACAAAACTATTCGTCCTTAAAATTGGAGATTATTTTAATATTTTTTAATTATTTTCTATATTAATTTTTATGTCGGTATTAGATATAACTAGATTAAATTTGATATACTTATTGTTAGCTCTTCGAATTCTATCGAAAACCGATTTTTTTTATTTCGATTAGGGTGCGGAAAATCATTAAAAAAGTTTTCAGCTTTTAATTTAAATTTTTTATCATTATAATATTGCAGTTTTGTCTAGAATAATTAGGCTTATTCACTAGTTTTGATATAAAACACAATTTCGTTATAAAACTCGAATTAAGCTTTTTTTGTGTTAATTATCAAAATAAGTTTACAATTTATTTTTTTTATATTTTCTCTACGTAATATTTGCAATAACAAATAAAGCCGTACAAATAAAAAAATCATACAATAATTATTGATTTTTATACTTAATTATTAAGAAGAACAACTTTACTGATTTTCTCTCTCAATAAATTTTTATTTTTAGAAAACACGCCAAGTTTCAAACTGGATTTTACTACGGTAGAAAATAAATAGGCCGGATTTCTTGGATTTTACAGTACAGTAAGTTGATAAAAATATTTTTTTTGTTTGTTTGCTTGTTTGTTTTTTTTTTTTTTTTTTTTTTTTTTTTTTTTTTTGGTAGTTGAATAAAAGTACACAAAAAAGCACGTACTAGAATTATTTTTGTTTTCAATGAAATTTTTACTAACACATTCTTAGACTTAGGTTTTTTTGACATTTAACTTTGGTTTTTGACAACGGAGTTTCATATACATATATATGTTAAGGTTATACTTTTATGTCATCTAGGCTAAATAGATATCAAATATATTTAAAAAAAAAACTTATTTTTATATAACGATAAATTACCTAAACATATATTTCAAAATTACAAAAAAAAAAAAAAAAAAAATAATAATAATAAATAAATAAAAAGTAAAATAAATAATTAAAATGCCGGTATTTTGTCATATTATTCAGGTTTACTCTAGATACTTTCCCTATTATTTAGATTGTATAGAAAATATTCTTTTCGCTGCCACATACATATGTTTTTTTTTCTTTTTGGATAAATGAAAAAGTTTTTCGAATGTGTACATACGTATGAAGTTCTAGTCAGTGTTGCCAGAAAAATTTTGAAGTCTTATCTAAATTCTCAAAAATAATATGTTACAATCTGCTAAAAAAAAATCTTTGTAGGACCGGAAGAAATCGTTATAAAATCAAATGATTTTTTGAAATATGTGCGATCAAAATACTATATTTACAAACAGATATACCAAACAAATGAAATCCCAAAAATAGCTATGAAAATTAATAAGTGCAATGTTATTGTTTCCTGCAGGAAAATGGCTCTATTACAAGAACATTAACTGATTTCGGTTCGTAATAGGTATTATCCTAAATTACTAGATTAAGCAAACTGTGAAACAAGAGGTACTAATAAACAGCATTATGCATAAGAAAAATAATCTTGAACTATTGACACACAGGTAAACAGTTTCTGGGAATGAAAGGTAGAAAAAATCCTGCCATCTCTGTTTTATTCGATTGCACAACTAATTTTATACGATAAAGCCGTATCAAAAACAAATAAAAGCTGTGAAAAAACATAGATTTGGCAATTTGCTACGTTTTGCTCATTTGAAATTTTCTTAATCGAAACGTTCCAAATACAAAATAATCGCATTATATATATCTTTTTAAAGGAAATTGTGTCAATTATGCATAAATCATTTTACAAGTGGAAACCAATTCTACAGAACATATTTTGTAAATTTGAATCCTAATATTTTCTGTTCTATGTAGGTATCAGAATAATAAAAACTTTATAAAGTAGTTAAAGAAGAATTCGGAAATGCAAATTTTCGACTACTGCGCACGTTCAAAATTTATCAAAATTGTTCTAAATTTAAGAAAATATTCAAAATTTCACTATATTTTTTAAAAAAAATTTATTTAAAGTTTTAGGGGATATAATACTAGATCATATATAATCAGTCAACAGCATGGTTTTCGCAATCATAAATCCACAATTTCTAATCTCGCTGTTTTTATGGATTATTGTATGTCACAATTGGAAAATGGGTATCAAGTTGATGCTATATATACTGATTTTTCGAAAGCTTTTGATAAAATTTCACATTTTATATTATTGAATAAATTATTTTATTTGGGTATTCATTCCTCTTTTTATTCATGGCTGTCGTCATGGTAGGACTTGTGTTGTTCAAGTTGATAAATATAAATCTATTCCATATTCTCAAATATCTGGTGTTCCCCAGGGTAGTGTTTTGGGACCATTATTATTTAATCTTTTTATTAATGATATATTTGTATGCTTTCGATATTCTAATTTTCTATTATATGCTGATGATTTAAAGATATTCACTAAAATTAGTTGCATAAGTGATGCTAATAAATTACAATGTGACTTAGATAATTTAAATATTTGGTGTGCCAATAATCACCTAAAATTCAATTTCAATAAATGCTTTCATGTTTCGTATTCACGCTCACATATTCCTTTAAGTATAATATATAAAATAGGTACTTATAGTATTGGTAAATCGAATGAAATTAAGGATTTGGGTATTGTATTTGATTCCAAATTGAGTTTTAAATCCCACTTAGATTACTTATTACCAAAAGTTTTCTCAACATTAGCATTTTTAAAAAGAAATTCATCTGAATTTTCGGATACATATACACTGAAATTGTTATATTCTATGTTTGTGAGATCTAAACTTGAGTATGGTGCCATTATTTGGAGTTCACATTGTAGTACTCATATTGCACAAATTGAAAAGATTCAAAAACGTTTTATTCGTTATTCTTTACCGTATTTATAATACATTTATCCCCTACCTTCTTATGAATCTTATGATTTCATTGGAAAAAAGACGCAAAATTCAGTCAATGTTATTTATATATGATTTAATAAATTCAAATATCGATTCAATATAATTATTGAATAAAATACCATTCTATGTGCCTTATAGATTGTCTCTTCGACATAGGAACTTATTTTATGTTGGTTTATATCATAGAAATTATGTATTAAATAGTCCAATAATACGATTATTAAATTATTTGAATTCTCTAAATAATGCTCATATATTGGAATTTACAGCATCAAAAACTGATTTTAAAAACTTTGTACTGCAAAACATGAAATAATATTGTAAATTATTACAAAATAATATGTTTATATTATTCATTAGCCTGTAAGGAATATTGTTCTATAGACTTAAATAAATAAATAAATAAAAAAAAATCCAAAAATATCTAGGACAAAAAATAAGAAATTAAATTTTTAAGTTAAATATCATTTAAACAATAAGAAAAAATATAGTACAGTAAACATTTTTTTCTTTATCTTACTTAAGGTATTTCTAGACGTTCACGTGAAGTATTAATATTAAAAAAAATTACGTATTATGTATTTTTTTGGTATGTCAAAAAAAAGAAGATGGAAAATGCTTAAGTAGTGCAAACGGAAATACACAAGTTTTTTTTATTTAATTTTGTTTTTTTTTTTTCTTTCAATATTTTTTTCCCCTTTTTTAGTTCATTTGTCTTTTTACGGAAAATTTTTCATAATTTTATTTTTTAATATAGAAAAACCTTATTTATACACATGATTTAAACAATTTAAAAATATCATTGTTATTTCGAAAAAATCATAAGTATTTTTCATAACAAACAATTTGTGTTTAGACTATAAAATTCGAATTTTTGACAAATCTTAATACAAAGTATTGCCGGGTAGAAATACCTTTAGTAGAATTCAGTAATGTAAAAGTACTTAAATTGGTTCACATTTGTAAAATTTACATACAAGATGATTAATATTGTCCCACTGTAGCGCCGTTTATGATTCAGTTACACACTCCATCTAACAATACTCTGAAAGCATAACTCGTGCTCTGTCGATGTCCCAAGTTTCATCAAGATCGTTCCAGTTGTTTAAAAAGATCCAGATTTGTTTTAATTTATTTTGCAAAAGGCCCTACTGTGTAGTGTGATATAGTTGATAATTTTGTCATTAGACGAAACTACATCCAGTAATCTAGATTTTCAGTAAATTATATAATACAGTTTTATACCACAAAGAGAAAATTTGCATTCACTGTTTTAAAAGTAAATCGAAGCAATAAATTTAGTATAAGCATTTCTCTTCTCACATCTGTTAAAAATTGTGCTAAAAATCTAGTTTCGGTAGGTCAATTATGGTAAAAAGCATTTAGCAGAATTTGCCAATACATTCTGATAAATCTAGCAAAAAAATCTAAATGGCAACACTGGTTCTAGTATGTATATAATCTCAAAAATATATATCTATACATGTTCATTTTATAAATTTTGTATAATGTTTCTAATAGAGAAAAACATGTTTTTTTTCTTTTTGCTGTTACTCTGATCAGTTTATTCAACCGAGGCTTAGAGTACGAAAACGGGTAGTTTTTTTAATCACACTTGCATTGTGATCCACAACAACAACTACAATAGCAATAATAAATAAAATAGCAATAATAAATAAAAAAGTAAAATATTTCGAATTTATTTTAACCAGTTCCTTGTTAAAGAACTTGCTTGTTCGCAGCTCTGAATGTTTTATTTGTTGGCTTTTAGTTGGTATGTCTCATAATTTGCCTTTTCTTCTTAGTTTCTTTTTTAAAGACATGTTTTTTTTTATTTTTTTTTTCTTCTTTGAAAGCACAAATAATAAATGTGTGTCACACATACGATCACAAACAAATTGTGAATACTTTGGATGAATTTGTACCAAGTAAAAAAAAAAAATGTGGTGAGGTAGTGTTATCAAAGAAAATGTTACTACTTTGTATAGTGACTTTTAAAAATAATCATTCTTTATACAAAATAAATAAAAGTTCATTATTAGCTTTGTAATTTTTACAATATTACTTTGGAACCCTATACTCTGGGTTGAAATATTTATATTTGTCTGTGGGTATCAAATTTCAGAAAGCTGGTTTTTACTATTGGGTGAATTTTCGAAAATTGTTTCTTCCACATAATAATAACCAATTTGTACAAAAAAAAAAAAAAAATCACAAAAAAAGATTTTCACCATCTAAAAATCAGGTTTCCGCAAGAACAAAAATTCGAATTTTATCAATTTTTAAACAATAGATTTTTCAACTTTTTCTATTTTTAAATAGTCGACTTTTTTATTTTTACATAAAAAACTAATTTTCACTTAAAACCTGTATTCTCACAAAAAATATTTTTCACAAAATTTGGTTTTCACTTGAAAACATGTTTTTTTTTTAACCTAAGACCGGGGTTTCAGCTAAAAAAAAATATTGAATTGAAAAACAGAGTTTGTGGACTATAATTAACAGGGCAACCAAATGTTAGTTATTTATCCGATTCAGACAAATTCAGGAACTTTGGCATCTATTTATTTCAACATTTTTTTGTCTTAACACCATATTTTGGCCTTAACAGCATATTTCGTCATATTTTCATAGAAAATTCTTATTTGAGAGCATTTTTTTGAATATTTTTTACTTAAGAGCATAATTTTGCTTATATTACACTAATGAGCATATTTTGCATATTTTACTATAAGTGAAAAAGTTTGTATATTTTGCACCCAATATAAAATTACTGAAATTCTCTTTTTAATATAACATACGTTTTTCAAATCTAATTACCTAATAATATTCATCTTATAAATTAATAGAAATTTTGCATTTTTCCTGATTAAATTTGAATACTTTTAAATGCAAAAAGAAAAATACCTTCATAATGGTAACAGCGTCATGAGAACGCTCTGATATGGTGATATCAGAACGCCGCAAATGATAACCCTGTTCGAACAGTTCTTTGATGGTTTTTTTATAGTGCTATAATGTTGGAAATTATAACGCTTTCATAAGGTTCTAATGATGGTTGTTATAGCGCCATTAAAACGCAGCAAATGATAATCCTGTTAAACGCTCTTATTATGGTTTTTTACAATGTTCTCATAATGAATAGTACTTTAAAAGTTTATTTTAAAAAAATATACTTTATTAATATATATTTAAATATAAATATAATAAATAAATTAAAATTTTTTAAAATTTGTAAAGTACAATTAAAAAGTAGAAATGAAAAATGAATATAAAATATCCAAAAATGATTATTGAAAACATGATATTCAGAAGCTTTATCCTTTCTTGCGGGAAACCATCGACTTTTTTTCCCCTTTCATTTCCTTATATGTGTTAGTTGCATAGACTTTTACTTGGACACTGCTTTATGGTTTGTCACATCCGCTCGACAAAACTTGTGAGATAACATCCAAAAGGAATGTACCAATGGCCTCATATAATCCTTTTTTTCTAATTTTATACTCCAAAAGTTGTCGCTATTAAATATACGATTTATTAAAACTATTTATCCTCATATCTCGCATTTTCTTGTGTATCACATTAATTTCATTTTGACATCGTCCACTTTCCCTTCGATATGGAAAACTGCTCGCGTGGTTCCAATTCCGAAGTCAAAAGTTATCCATGGCTTTCAGGATTTGAGACCAATATCTATTCTTCCATCTTTATCGAAGGTCCTTGAACATATAATGAAGGATCAGATGATTACTTTTGTTCAAAACCGTAACTCTTCTTCCCAATACGCATTTCGACGTGGTCATTGTACCTCTTCATTATTGCTTAATTTAACTGATGACGTTCGTAATAGTTTGAATAATGGAAATCTTGCTGTCATGCTTTCTTTAGATTTGACGAAGGCGTTTAATTCTGTAGATTTTTCCATCTTAATTGGCAAGTTAAGGGACTTGTTTTCATTCTCCAAATCTGCATGTAGGCTTATTTTCTCTTATTTATGTGATAGGTTTCAATTTGTGGATATTGGTGGTATATATTCTAATATTCTACCTCTTAAATTGGTGTTCCTCAGGGTTCGGTATTGGGCCCACTTCTGTTTATTTTATACATAAATGATCTTCCGAACCTTGTTGATACGAATGTTTGTAAGTCCTATTTATTTGCAGATGATGTCATGCTATTATTTCGAACAGCTTTTGATAATGGCGATGTAATGCAATCTAATATTGAATATTCTATAGCTTGTTTCTTACAATGGTCTTTTGATAATCGTTTGACAGTTAATAGTTCTAAAACGAAGGCAATTGTATTTGGCAATGTTGATTTGACTTTGAGAATTGTTATTGATGGCTCTTCTGTTAATTTTGTAGATAAATTGGAATGTTTAGGTGTATATCTTGACAGGCGCTTGATATTTGATTACCATATTGATCGAATTAGTTTTAAAATTGTTGGTATTTTACGGAGACTTTATTCTCTTGCCATTTATTTGCCTTGCGTACGAGGTATTTAGTTGCCCATACACTTTTGATGACACATGTGTTGTATGGTCTGGAAGTAATATCCGGGACTACGTCTTATTACATTACAAGGCTCAATCGTATTATGAATATGATTGCTCGTTATGTATACAATGTTTCTCGTCGTACGCACATCTCGGAATATATTAAAAAATTTTTGGGTTGTTCTTTTAAGAATTTTATTTCATATCGTAATATGATGATGTTTTTTAAAGTTATTAGAACCGGGTGTCCGTTACAGCTTCGGTCTGAGTTCACTTTTTCACATTCTTCTAGGAATCCTCAAATTATTATTCCTAGAATTAGAGCCTCTGTTTTTGAGCGATCATTTATCGTTAGGATTGCACGTTGTTGGAATTTTTTGCCATTTGAGCTTCGTTTATTTTCTCAATCGAATAATGCATTTCGTTTAAAACTAATGAGATATTTGGCAACTCTATAGCTTATTTTTATTATTATGGTAAGTGCTTCGAAATTGTATGACTTTATTTTTGATGTTTATACTACTTATGGGACTATGTAACTTTATGCTGTTTTATTGGTATATTATATATTCTATATGGGGAGCCATTTGAGTTGGAGTATTGAATATGAGTGTATTTAATTTTTATAGTTTTTATTTAATATTTAATATATCCTTATTCAGGAATAAATCTTTGTAATATATATTTATTGGCCTAAGAGGGCTTTATATATTACTGTGAATTGAAATAAATAAATAAATAAAATAAATTAAAAAATGTTGAATCAAATTCATAAACTCTTTTAAAACTATAAAAACGGCCTCACCTAAGGCCTTTTAATTCCATCCTTATGCATATCACTTCTGACAATTTATCTAAACATAAAATTATTAAATAATAATCATTGATATAATATATTTTCCGGTTGTGTAACATTTTTCTTTAATTAATTTAGAATAGAAATTAATTTTGTAACATAAAATAAATTTTATGAAATATTTAATTACTCATGTCTAACATTTTTAAATTTCTTTGGCTTTCAGTTTCCGTTGAAGTTGATGGATATTACATTTGGATATTACATATTTATTCGTTGATATTTTTATTATAAAAATAATAAAAATCAATTTTATTTAAAACAATTCCATCGAAATAAATATTCATATGGTGGGTTCAAAATGCATACTCACCAAATTCAATAATGAACTAATTGCAATAGCTCTTTTACTCAAAAAATTGTAATAAAGTATATGAATTAAATATATATAAAAAATTAAATAAATAAAAAAGTAATATAATTAACAAATTTTTATAATCTTTATACAATACGCAGTTAAGTGTTTGGTAATTTTAAATGAAATAAATTAATAATATGCAACACTTTATTATTGCATATTATTTCTTGTTTGTATAGTACTCTAATAGCACTATAAAAACGTTTCTACCAAACCGTCATCAAACCATCACGACAAAGCGCTATAATAGCGCTATATTTTTTTTAAAGAACATGAATTTTTGTCTTCGTATTTTTTAGAAATTTCTTATAAAAATCAAGTTATTTTTAGCGTGAATAGTAGATAATTTAACATTTTGCCAGAAAAAAATAGTATTTTAAGAGCACAATTTTTAATTTTAATTTTTTCGGATTTTAAAAGTATTTTTGTTAGGTTGTCCTGATAATTAGACTCCAGCAGAATGGAATACGTATTTTTTGTGCCGCTACACACTTCATCAGCATTAGTGTACAAGATTCTTGTATTAGTAAACTTTTGCGTAAATAACGAATATTAATACAAGGCACTTTGTTTTCCATTATACGTAATTTTCAATATACTTGTTCTGCCAACACCTTATTATCAATAAAACAAATAAAACCACAAAGAGAAACTAAAAATTTGTACAATTTATTAGAAATTGGAATTGAAAATATTTGATAAGACAAATTACAGCATCTTTTATTATTTTGTACGTATATATATTTTTTTAAAGCATAACTTGTTATCAATTGTACGTTGCCTATAACTACATTTTCTTATCTACAATTTTACTTTTTTTTCTTTCATAAATAATTTAAAAAAAATTAATTATTTGTTGAATGATAAGTGATCATTATTTGGCTTTTATGTTTTTTTTCTTTATTTTCTTGTATATAGGAAGTCAAAGTGTACACTAGACCACCCATGAAATGTATGATATTTACAAAAGTTTTGATTTTGCCTGCGCCACCGGCAGTTTCTGGTAGATGGTTCTAAAAAATAATATGTGTGCAAAAATCGGGTCGGTCGGTCGTAAATCGGCCAGTCCACTTTAATTTTGTCCTAAAAAAGGAGTTAAAAGTAACTAAAACTCTTATTTCACTATAACTTTTTAATTTAACATTTTGCGAGATATATATATATATATATATATATATATATATATATATATATATATATATATATATATATATATATATATATATATATAAGCATTTTTATTTAGAACAAAAAGCAGAAATTAAATAAATAAATTTTTGAATTGTGATGTTATAAGCAAAGAATAAATAGCAACAGTTTTTATTATTTTGTAGAGTAGGATTTGTAGCTTTTATAAATCAATAGAATTTAGCACATATGCTTTCTATTTTATCATAGATGGACCAAAATCTGAATTTGGGGTACCGATTTTTACTTATTATACAAATATTTGCACAAAATGCAGAGTACAGCATTGACATTTTAATTTTATTTTTTGTATTAAAAATCGGTGATATAAATTAAAAACAGATAACATTTTTTAAAATAGCTTGCAAATAAAAAAAAATTTATTTTCAAATGTTTGCACACATTATTTTTTAACCCCATCTACCAGAAACTGCCGGTGGAG
This sequence comes from Protocalliphora azurea, assembly GCA_932274085.1. NCBI lineage: Eukaryota > Metazoa > Arthropoda > Insecta > Diptera > Calliphoridae > Protocalliphora > Protocalliphora azurea. Next base: position 148,710,574 of record OW026521.1, on the reverse strand, counting down.
CAAGCAAAATAAATAAATTTTTATTGATGGGTAGTCTAATGTACACGTTGAATGCAAGTCAATAGATATTAAAAACGTTATCAGTTAAAAATAAATATAAATTATAATTGGAATTATTTTAAAACTAACAATAGCCATCACATGCGTTTCTTCATATTATTATTATTATTATTATTATTATTATTGTTATTATTATTATTATTATTATTATTATTATTATTATTATTATTATTATTAATATTATTATTATTATTGTTGTTGTTATTGTTATTATTATTATTATTATTTTTATTATTATTATTATTATTATTATTATTACTATTATTATTATTATTATTATTACTATTACTACTACTATTATGCGATCAATAAAATAGCACCACATCATATATTTTATTTTAAACAAGTATTATACAAAAACGGTTTATTATTTTATATTTTGACTGTTTGATTTATTGCCGATCTTCTTTCATCAAAATGGGCAGTATATATATATATATATATATATATATATAGTATATATATATATATATATATATATATATATATATATATATATATATATATATATATATATATATATATATTATTATTATTATTATATATATATATATATATATATATATATATATATATATATATATATATATATAATTTTTTTTAGTTCATACATTTCTGAATTTTTTTAATACTGTATATATAGAAAGGATTTGTTGTTGTTGAAAGTTGAAATTGTGGGTCAGCACAAATGTGATTTAATCAGTCTACAAAATTCCGGATTTCAGCATAAATATTTTATTCAGAAATATTTTTATTTAATGTAGTCCACATCAACCATCCTATATATTACCTCATTTATTTCAAGCAATAAATATGATAATGACTCCTAATTGTAGTAAATATGATAAAAATTAATCTAGATTAAAATTTTAAATTATTTTACTAGGAAAGACACCCAAATATTACATTTAGTTTGACAATTTCTAATCATGAAGTTATTACTTTGATTGTATAATATCAGAGCTTTTTCAAAAAACTGTTAATATTTCATGAAATGAAAGAAGCAGTGCTTCAAATAACACAAATAAAGTATTTGGTTAGAAAGTATCTGCAAATAAAAATATAACTTGCGTTAAGTGAATGTAGGTCTTGTGGTGCTACTATTTTGACCGGCACTGTATACACATATAGAGAAAATAGTTTCATCAAAATTTGGCCCCACAAATTTATTATTATTTCAATCTTTATTTAATTTTAGCAAGAATTTCTACATTTAACTTTGTTAACAATATAGTTTCTTTTTATATTTTTGTATATTTTAGTGGTACTGTAACGACTTGGAACGAAAAAGGACTCTTCTCTCTCTTTTTTTTTAAGTGACGCAAGCAGCAGTGATGGAAGAATCAAACGGTAAGTAAAAGTTATTGTGCGTGTACTTTAAGAAGAGGAATGAAATGTGACCCATAAATCTTATAGTTAACGTTGAAGAACAACAATCAACTACTACCACCACCACTAACACCAACTCCACCAATTATCAAGAGGTAATGGATCAACAACCATTATCTTCTCCAACTCCAGTAGCTACACCTACTAGTATTACTAGTGGTGGCACGGCTAGCAATGCTACTGCAGCATGTAGCTATGATGATCTTTTCCCAGCTTTGCCAGCAAACAATTCAGCTCCATTGAGTACAACGTCTGGACCACCAGTTGTGCGTGTAACAACCACCCAAAAGGTAAGAAAAAATATTTGTATGTTTTTAAACCCTTTAGCAGTTGTTAAGCAAATCGTTGAAACCCAATTTATAATTATTTATCCACAAACCATTATCCATCCCCCCGCTTTTTAGGTTTTACATTTGGCTGGCGAAGAACGCAAATCAACCGATTCCGAAAAGTTTGGTGAAGGTGAATCGAAACGTATTTGTCAGCAAATCTCTAAAGAGACTGGTGCTCAAATTGAAATCTCCAGTGGCAAAAATCAATCGCTTTCCTTCCTTATCAAGGGCAAACAACCAGAAGTTCTCGATGCACGTCGCAAAATTCTTATGTACTTCTCCGCCCAAGCTAGCCGTTCCATAAGTATTCCCAAAGAACATCATCGTGTCATCTTGGGTAAGGCTGGCAAACGTTTACGTGATTTGGAACAATTGACCGGTACCAAAATTACCATTCCCAGTCAAAATGAAGAAAGCGATATTATTACGATTGCCGGTACTAAGGAAGATATTGAAAAGGCTGAAGCCGAAATACGTCAATTGTCGACTGAACAATATAAAAAGTCTTCGGATCGTATTTCGGTGCCTAAAATCTATCATCCTTTCATTGTAGGTCCATACAATGAAAACTTGAATAAGATTCAGGAGGAGACCGGTGCCAAGGTGAATGTGCCACCACAATCCATGCAAAAGGATGAGATTGTTATTACTGGTGAAAAGGACGCAGTAGCCACTGCCAAGGCCAAGGTAGAGGCTATTTACAAGGAAATGGAAAAGAAATGCTCCACCGTTAGTGTTGAAGTGGCCAAGGCCCAACATCGTTACGTTATTGGTCCTAAAGGCTCAACAATCGCTGAAATTCTTCAACTCACTGGAGTGTCTGTTGAAATGCCACCTCTTGACTCGCCCCTGGAAACCATTACCTTGCGTGGTCCCCAAGTAGCCTTGGGTAATGCCTTGACTGTGGTCTATCAAAAGGCCAATTCCGTCAAGTCTGTGGAAATTGATGCTCCCCATTGGATTCACAAGTATGTGATTGGTCGTAAGGGCGCTAATATGAAACAACTTGAGGAAGATTGCCCCAATGTGAATGTCAATTGTTTGGAGGACAAGATCAAGCTTGAAGGTGACCCAGAAAATGTTGAGAAGGCTACCAACTATCTGAACGAAATTATCCGCAACTATCAGGAAAACTTCACCTTTGTTGTGATGACCGTCAACCCGGCTTACTACAAGCATATCATTGGCAAGGCTGGTGCCAACGTCAATCGTCTCAAGGATGAATTGAACGTTAACATCAACATTGAGGAACGTGAAGGTCAGAACAACATTCGCATTGAGGGTCCCAAGGAAGGTGTTAAAAAGGCTCAACTTGAATTACAAGAGAAAATTGATAAACTTGAAAATGAAAAATCGAAGGATGTTATCATCGACCGTCGCTTGCATCGTCAGATCATTGGGGCCAAGGGTGAAAAGATTCGTGAGATTAAGGATCGCTACCGTCAGGTAATGATTGTTATTCCAACACCTCAGGAAAATACCGACATTGTGAAGTTGCGTGGTCCCAAAGAAGATGTCGACAAGTGCCACAAGGATCTTTTGAAATTGGTAAAAGAAATCCAAGAGTCATCGCACATGGAAGAGGTGCCCATCTTCAAGCAATTCCACAAGTTTGTTATTGGCAAAGGCGGTGCTAACATCAAGAAGATTCGTGACGAAACACAAACCAAGATCGATCTTCCTGCCGAGGGCGACACAAACGAGGTCATTGTTATTACCGGCAAGAAAGAGAACGTTCTTGAGGCCAAGGAACGTATTCAAAAGATTCAAAACGAATTGGCTGATATTGTCACTGAAGAAGTACAAATTTCTCCCAAATACTACAACTCAATCATTGGTACTGGTGGCAAATTGATTTCCTCCATCATGGAGGAATGCGGTGGAGTATCGATTAAATTCCCTACCAGTGAATCAAAGAGCGACAAAGTTACCATCCGTGGACCCAAGGATGATGTTGCCAAGGCCAAGGCACAGCTTTTGGAACTGGCCAACGAACGTCAAGCCGCCTCATTCACTGCCGAAGTACGCGCTAAACAGCAACACCACAAGTTCCTTATTGGTAAGAATGGCGCTTCCATAAGAAAGATTCGCGATGCCACTGGTGCTCGCATTATCTTCCCCGGCAACGATGATGCTGACAAGGAAGTAATTACCATCATTGGCAAAGAAGAGAATGTCAAACAGGCCAAGGAACAGTTGGAGAACATCATTAAAGATATCGACCAAGTCACTGAGGGTGAAATTTCCGTTGATCCTAAGTACCACAAACATTTCGTGGCCAAGCGTGGCGAAATCTTACATCGCATCTCGGAGGAATATGGTGGCGTTATGATTTCTTTCCCTCGTCCTGGCGTTGACTCTGACAAGGTTACTTTGAAGGGTGCCAAGGATTGTATTGAAGCTGCCAAGTTGCGTATTGCCGAAATCGTTGCTGACTTGGATGCTCAAGTGACCATTGAGGTTGTCATTCCCCAACGTTTGCATCGTACCATTATGGGCGCTCGTGGCTTCAAGGTACAACAAGTTACTACCGAACATGATGTCAACATTAAGTTCCCCGATCGCGATGCCACCGAACCAGTTGAAGGTCTTGAAAACGGTACCAATGGTACAATCGATGGTGTAGCTACCGATGAGCCCATTCGTCAATGTGATATCATTCGTATTACTGGCCACATTGACAAATGTAATGCCGCCAAAAAAGCTCTCATCGATCTGGTACCCATCACTGAAGAACTTACTGTACCCTATGATCTTCACCGTACCATCATCGGTCCCAAAGGTGCCAACGTACGCGAATTTATGTCCACCTATGATGTACATATTGAGTTGCCACCCAGCGAATCAAAATCGGATACCGTTAAAGTAACCGGTACACCCGCTCATGTTGCTGAAGCCAAAAAGGCTTTAGACAAGATGATCGAAGAGTATGAGGCCGATCGTGCTGATCGTGAATTGCGTTCGTATAGCTTACAAATCGAAGTCGATCCCGAATATCACTCGAAATTGATAGGTAAACGTGGTGCCGTCATTAATAAATTGCGTGCCGCTCACGATGTCAACATTTCACTGCCCAAACGTGGCGATCCCAATCAAAATATCATCACCATCACCGGTTATCAAGCCAAGGCAGAAGCAGCTCGTGAT